>JAHRHZ010000016.1:26638202-26655325 GCA_024137785.1 Ginglymostoma cirratum | reverse complement strand
CCCCATCTCCTATCTACTAACATCATCCCGCCCCCTTGACCTGTCCGACCTCCCTGGACTGATCTATGTCCTCCCTACCCCCCTACCTACACTCACCTTTACTGGCTCCATCCCTGCCTCTTTGACTTGTCTGCCTCCTCTCCACCTATCCTCTCCTCTATCCGCCTCCCCCTCTCTCCCTATTTATTTCAGAACCCTCTTTCCCCTCCCCCATTTCTGATGAAGGGTCTAGGCCCGAAACGTCAAGTTTTCCTGCTCCTATGATGCTGCTTGACCTGCTGTGTTCATCCAGCCCCAAGCTTGTTATAAAAGAGCAAGTGCAGTTCTGCTCATTAGCCCTAGATGTTTGTGTCACTTCAGCTTTGAATGTTAATTCAGTTCCTCATCCTGTTTGTGTTGATCCTCCTTGTCAGTTTCCTGAATCATGCCACCAGACCTGAATGTTTAAAAGCACTTCAGAAAGAGACAGACAGCAAAAACAAAGGATATTAATGCAAAGTCACTAGGACGGACGAATGGGTCACTATCTCGCTGCTGTTTGTGGAAGTTTACTTGCACAAATGATCACTACCTTTCATAACAATGACTATCATTCAAAAGTACTTAATGGGCTGTAAAATTCCTGAGGGATCATGTAATATTTGTTGCAATCTATGTTATTTATTTTTAAATCAAAGTTGGATTAAGAACAATTTTATAAGTACGGTGTAGTTGTATGAGCTTTTATTTTCCTTTTTGGAATAATAGAACCAGGAATGATTTATTTTCCTTTTCCAGGATGAGTGTGAGATGGCAGAGGCAAAGAGGGGGATGAAATGTTTATTCACAGCTCTCCAACCAGCATGAAGAAAATCAGGCATCAATGGACAAACTAATCTTTTGTTTTCTGTCCGTTTTATGTTTATATATCATAGGAATGAGCTGACTATACACGCATGTCATTTACTCATCAGTTTGAATGCTTATAAACATTCAAAGGAAAACATTTCCAAAAGAATTTTTGTGAAAATAACTCCTTTTGAAAAGCTACCAGTTGGAAAATTTTGCTTTTGAAGACAAGTGGGGCAGACATTTGCCTTGAGCAGTTGTTTAAAACAAGTAGGTATAGATCTGCTGCCCAGTACATACAACACCTGAAATTTAACTCCATTGACTGAAACCAAGCTAACTGTCTCACAAATATGTGCACAACTGGCAACCAACCTAATGTCATCCATTATGTGCCCATTCTTGAAATGAACTTCTGTGTTTTAAAATTTATATTTTTATTTATTTTATTTTCTTCTACCAGCAGCAGTTTGTTAATACTTGAGATGTCTTGCTGAGTGTCAATATCACCATGTCACCTTCTACATGTAATTGTAGATGATCCGAATTCAGTTACCAGCTGCTCTTCCTTCCAAAATATGAGGGTAAAATAAACCTTGGACATAATTCTGGGGGTGTTGCTGAGTCTCTCTAAAGTGCTTCCCTGTTCAGAATGAGAACAGTAGCATCAAAAGTGGACATTCTTGTCAATTAATGTTTGCAAGGAGTATAAGAGCCTGTGGACCCTACACAAGTAACCAATGGAGAATGTAGATTCACAGGAGCAGCTTTTAGATTTCTGAATTATTCTGTCTTTTCCTGAAGTTGCTGTCAGTTTTAGTAGAATAACAGCAATGAATACTAACAGTTTCACCATTGTTCCCACAGGACAATCAGAGTCTACAGACATTGTATGGGGGTGCGCATTCAGAATTTGGTACGTCAAGTTAGTTTTCAACTGGCAAATGTTGCAAAAGAAACCAGAAAGCAACGTTGAGGAATGGAAATGTGTGGCAGATTCATATTGTGTATTCTTTTGCCAATTAATTTTTGGAAGCTATCTGCTTAGAATGGGTCTCAGAGAATCCTATTCTTCCCTAGTCAGGAAAGTCTGAATCACATAGGGTGCTAATATGTTCATTGAGAATTTGGGGGCTGTCCTGGCCAAGTGGATGTTCAACTTTCCTGCATTTAAATACCATCCACCAATACAAATGGAATAAGCTGCTGTCATATATTGTCGATTAATTCCAAAATTCAGTGAATGATAATCAGAAGTTAGTTGTCAACTGAGTACTATTCAAATCCAGGAATGAGGTGAGTGAGAATGGCAGGGAAAACCTCACCAGGCAGCTCAGTGTTTCAGAATGCCAACGTCTTTATGCAGGACAGAGTGCTTAGCTCGATACAGTTGTGATAACAACCGCCTTGTGCATCCAAGGTGAAGCAATGTCGTGCTTTGTGTAAATAGAGTCCAAATCACTGGCAATCACAATGAACTTGAAATTCAACTGATAAGCATTCATTAAAACCATGCCACACCTTCAATTAATGAATGACTTGTCAAATTCATGTCAGTTTCATTTAATTCAGAATCAACCATCCGCTGAAAGAGCTTAGGCTGAAATTGAAACAGAACCGCATGTTTAAAATAAAAAGTCTAAACAAATATACCACTTCTAAGAGGAATTGACTTTGCTTATATCAGAATAGCAATGTGTGGTATTGTTGTCTTCTGGCATTGTGTTTAATTATGAGACTGTCTTGCTCTTACTGTCATTAAGAACTGTAACTTGAATTCAGTTCAACATGTCAAAGTCAATCAAAAACAAAAATATTCATTTTATAACTGGCAATAAATCTGCACTTAAGCCAACTTCCCCATCTCCTTCATTTTGGGCTGTTTGTAACATTAACATTCTGAGCCCAAAAAGATCATGCAAGAGTATGGGGTTAGGTAAGTTTTGCCTTCTCGTTTGAGGATCCAGAATGGGAAATGACAACTGTTTTATATTTCTTCAAAAACTTATTCAGGCATATTTTCAAAGTTAAGAAGCTGGAAACTCTTGAACCAATTAGTGTAGAACATTTGCACAGGAATGAATACACTGCAACACTGAGTGATGCAATGGGACTTGTCACTTTTAATATGTCTCGGTTAGTCACCTATTTTTGACTAGATTGTTTGGAAATTGACAAACACAGACTGGATAAACTTGGCTATTGGTGTCAATAAAGAATATCTGTCCACTTAACACACCTTTTTATGATAAGATTTTCAATAATTTTCATCTGCAACTAAAGAAGAAAACTCAATGACCTCAGCCTAGCTTTTCTCTATCTCCACCCCTGCCAATTGTTGTCAAAGCAAATGATGGTAGTTTACAATTGTCTCCATTGCTGAGTTTAGTGTTGGCATTTAGTATGGCCTTTAGTTTGGTTACAGTGGGAGATATCCAGAGGGGATCAACTGCTTCCTTGCAAGAATGGAATTAAAATCATGGAACAATTTGTTCTTCCAGCAGCAGATGTTTGCTATTCAAAAGATTGGGAATAGTTCTTTTGTTCCTTTGATCTCAAAATATGCATAGAATGGGAAGATGTTCTGAACAAGAAAATATCTTATCTTGATAGTCTCAATGAAGAAAGTAACTCAGTTTGATTAATTAGAGTGCAAGTCTTTTGAGAATAGTTTTGGACCAATGCCTTAGGTTTGATCATGGACCATGTCACATCTGCCAACATGTGCATTGTTTGGTAATCTCTATATTATACAAACAGAACACTAGAGGCATTTGGACTTCCTTTAATTCTTCATTTCCCCTCACTTTGATTCGATGAGTGAACTGCAATCCAGAACACAAGTGGCAGAAAAATGGAATTATGACACCATGACATTATATATCCAAAACCACAATGCAGCCCCTAACTAAGACTTTCCTATAATCGCATTTTGCAAACAGGCCAGGAAGAAAAGCCTTGTGCTAAAATTTGACAGGCATAAACAGCAATGGAACCAGCCTGGCCCCAAAAGCTAGTTCCAGAAATAATGATTTTGAGGTAACTGAGTCACAGCATCCAACTAGATTGTTTAATCCACTCATCTTTTCCAGAAATGTGTTCTAAAATATTTAGCAGCTGGTTGGAGTGAAGGCAGTGCAAAGACATAAAGATAGCAGAGAAAGAATGTTTCATTAATTGGTAGCAGGCTCACCTGAGAATCAGAATGCTGGGGATGTTGAAGTGTCACTCTGAGACTTGAGCTCAAAAAACTCGGTTGACACTGCAGAGTTGGAGGTGTCCTTTTTTCAGATGAAACTTTGAACCAAAATTCACTCCTCTCTCTAATCAATGTAAAAGATCCCATGCCACTATTTTAAAGAGCAATACAGTAATCCCTGATATTCCTAGTCAGTATACATCGCTTAACTGACATCACTAGATAATAGATTACATGGTCATTATCACATTGCTCTTACTGAGAATTGGCTCTGTGCAATTTGACTTTACCTAGACTACATGATGACTAGACTTCAAATGTATTTAATTGGCATTAAAGTACTTTGGGGCATTCTGAGGTTGTGAAATCCATAATATAAGCACAAATTACAAGGGTTTTATTGTGTCGTGGTAATGTCCCTTCCTTTGAGCCAGAAGGTCTGGGTTCAAGTCCTACTTGGCCCGGAAGTGTGTCATAATATCTCTGAATAGGTTGAATGAAATGGCTACAAACTCATCTGCTTGAGAGCTGTATAATCTGAGTGTGATGTGTAACTGGAAAAGCATTAAACCTGAGTTTTATAACGAGTACATGATAAAATGTCTTAAATTCATCCTTAAAATAAGGATGATAGTGAGAAATATTGTAACTGAGACTTTCTCTTGTGTGGGTTGACAAATAGTTTTCATTTATATAATAATTTATTTTAATATTCAGATGCAATTGCCCTATTCTGTGTAACAAAAAATTCTAATATTCTAGTGTGTTACGTCACCTATTTTTGTTTTATTTGTTACGGTTTGTGTAATGTGTCATTACTATTCTCTGCCTAAGACACGATACCTATTGACTTGGGCCTCTACATGGAACATATACATCACTGTCCTATCTTGTGTTTCGTAGCTACAATCCAAGAATATGTTCTGACGTGTGTGTTATCCTGTGCGTAACTGCTTATCCAGTCATGATCCTGTGTGATCTGTACTGGGCTCACAAGTTGCCCGGTGACGACTTTCTTAAATTCTATTAGGAATTTTCTCATTAAAAGCTGCTTTGAACAGCGCTGTGCTAGAAAAAACAACACTCTCTAATGAGGTTGTCACCACCGCCCCTCCCTACCCGAAAATGTATTCTATTGTTAGCATAATAATTGTGAAATTAAAAAAGCCCAATATTAATGTTCAACCTCGGGTGCTCATTAAGGCCATCTTGTGCAACACTGGAGTCATGGAATGGTCAAAATACAGAACGAGACCGTGAGGTCTGTCTGTCTGCGCTGGCCCACTATAGGAGCAGTTCCTAAACAACTGTATCGTGCCTTAAGTCACCCCTTTAGGACAGGATTACTAAGAAGAATATATTAGAACGGGACGGAAAACATTTATTAGGCTCAACCAAGGAGCTAATTCCACCTTGTTTCAATGCAGCGTACAGGATGATGACAGATAAAGTGCTAATTTGGGTCAGGGTTTCAATTGTATCAGAGATGAAAGGTACTGCAGATGCTGGAGAATCCGAGATAACAAGGCGTGGGGCTGGATGAACACAGCAGGCCAAGCAGCATCATAGGAGCAGGAAAACTTGACGTTTCGGGCCTAGACCCTTCATCAGAAAAATCGGTTTTGGAGCTTTGTCTGAACTTGACAACCTACCATAGATTGACACTAGTGTAGTACTGGAATAGTGCAATACTGTCAAAAATATTGTCTCTGGAATGAGACTTTAAACTGAGTTCTATCTGTGTAAGTTATTGTAAACGATCCCATAACACTCGTTGAAGAACAACGGGAAGTTCACTCTGCTGGTCAGCGTATGTCCCTCAATCGGTATGACTAAAAAGTTGCCTAAATTCTACATTTTTTCTACATCAACAAAACGACAGTACTGAACAGCAATTTAGAACAGTTTTGGAAGCACCATTCATTTGGAAGCTTGCGAAGCAGTTGTCAGTTGCAGTAAAATCACTTGTTTTGTCACCTAGACCATCTTGTTTTAACCATGATTTTATGTTCGATTTCACCATATTCTCCCCCGACCGCAGTACTCTGTCCTGGAGCACGTTTGCGTGGGGCACTTTGTTAAACTTTACTGTCTTGGCTCTTTCTTATGGATCAGCAGAGACTTCCATCATTTTAGCTGGGGAGGGGTGGCGGCTGTGGAAGCGGATGTGTGCATTACAGTTGGGTTAGATACCTTGCCCACCTTCTGTACAGTAATGCATCGTTCGCGCCAGCCGTCACAATGAACGTGTACTGTAGCAGGGAACCTGATCGATTTTCCCGCATCATTCGAAGACCTTTAGGGAGGTTTTAGTGGTACTCGCTGGTAGACGGAGATAACTGAAAACTGGCTGAGAATGGAGCCCAGATTTTATTTTTGATCCATTGTATGCTGAAGATTGCCATTTTATGCACCAGGGCACTCACTACCTTTCCCACCCCTCCCCCAGCCATCCTATGCAGTAAATGAATAAGAACCAAAACTCCACAGCACTGCGAGATTTTAAATTGTCAGGAGTTGTAGCTGTCTATAAAGAAATCAGCTGTTTTCAAAGTCCTGGGAAAAAAATTGGGGAATAATGAGCCTTCTGCAGTATCCCTAGCCAAGTAGTCACGGGTCAATTATATTAACGACAAGAGGCTGTAGTTACAGTCACTAACAAGTGTTTTATTGTAGCTTTTCAATCATTTTACACGAGTGACGATCAAGAAAATAGCCCCTCTCAGCATGGTCTAGTGCGCCAGAAAATCATGCAGCTCGCTCTCTCTCTCTCCCTCTTTGTGGCAGTGAGGTAAAGTGGGAGGAGTTGCTTTCCTGCAATTGTATCGCTTCAGAAGTTAGATATTCAGATTCTAGCTCTCAGTGTGTTGCTGTCAGGACTCGCCGCGGCTGCTTCGCTGATCTCGCCCCCTTTTCCCCATTCTTCTGCTTTGGCGGTGTTTAACGTGGTTCTACTTCTCCAAGATGACAGGATTGTCAGCCGTATACCAGAGTCAGCTGGTAAGTATCCCCTCCCACCAGGGTCTTCTTGGGTACCGGATTTAATTCCCGTTTACGCATCAGTCTATTTATTTTAGAGTGGCTGGGAAACCGAGAGAAGGAGACTTGCGACTGAACCGAGGTAGCCCGAGCTCAGCTTTTTTTTTTGTTTTTTTATATAAAAAGACTACCTTCCCTTTGTAGCCAAGAACCTGTCATACTCTCAGTTCGATCTTGGTCCCTGGATGAATTTGCATATTTCAATTTACATGCCTCTTCATTCAGAAGTGTTTTCAGTTTGAATGATACATAGTTGTGATTTGACAGAATACTTAAATAACACAGTTCCTACGTGTGTAAGTGCAGTAGTGTTGAAAGAAAATAGAGCAAGAGACTCCGGTTTGGATGAAGATGCATATCTTAGTTTTGGAATAATTTTACACATCATTTTGCTACAGAAGGAACGTGGTAATATGTGATAAATCAATTGAAGTCCATGTCCTGATTAGAAAGGAAGATGTAGCACCCTAAGTTAGGCGTGTTGTTTTTATTCTTGTTTGTTCCTCGTGTTATAATTAAGCTGCACACAATAGAACTCAAGGGAACTGTATGACTTCAACTAGTTAATCGGATTTATTTTGCTTGGTTAACTGAATCACTTCTGTGTTAGATATCTGTTTTCTGTTTTGAAGATTCGGATTCTTAAAATGCGTCTGTTTGCCTGTTTCACAATCTCCGGGTCGTATGATTGCTTGTAAAATGATCGATCTGAAAATGTGTCTGAGGGCGGTGGGTTGTGTGGAGAGTGTGTAGATACGAAGATTCATTGTAAGAAAGTTCGTGTTATAAAATCGTTATTCTAGAAGCAAAAGTTTGTAAATTTGAATCACTTGCAAAGCAAATCAGAAGATCCAGTCTTTTGCACCTTTTCGAGCCTGAGCACATAAGAAAGCTGACGGCAGCTTCTAGTCGGAATTCAGTAAAATAATTTACTGCAGAATGTGATGTCCACAACGTGTTTACGGTTTATTGTATAAAGGTGCATTTTTTTTTTCGACAAACGTGTAGACAAGCGTTTTATAATGCTACCACTTCGTGCCTGCGCCAACAAGCGCTCTGCTCAGAAACAGTAATCGTTACTTGTCCGCCCCTATTAAGTTCTGTGGGGGTTAGTTCTCGCCACATTGCTGACATTACCCCCTTAAAGTGGCTGGCAATGGGGCCCCTTTAAACAGTCCTCGGTATGCACGGGCCATGTAGTCCAAGACAACAGTGCGGAGCTGGATGAACGCAGCAGGCCAGCCAGCATCAGAGGAGCAGGAAAGTTGACGTTTCGGGTCTGGACCCTCCGTTCCTACTATCCATGTATTCCAATACGCGGTACTCCTCTGAGCAGCGTTCATGTGTGTGTAATCTTAACTTCTGAGTGATTTTGCACGTTTCCTGCGGGTAGTGGGGAGGCCGTGTATGCACACGCAGCTTACTTAGAGCAGCGATGGCCCAGTATCAAACGTTGTTCACCTCTCTATGAAGCTCTGTAGGACGTTTTACTTACAAGGGCGCTAGATAAATGCAAGTTGGTGTATTATTCTTTCCACGTGATTTGTGTGGAATATTTCTGAAATGTTGAGCTAAATTGGCCCTTCTCCCCATTTCAAAGCTTAAAGCCAGTCATACATTTTTCATTGAAGACGAAGCGAGTTCCCACCATTTCTGACCAGAAAAAGCGTCAAATTAAATCAAGAACGTGTATCACCAGGCACGACAACAAGAGTGAAGCTCGACCAGTTTCTGAAGTTAGACATTGTCTGCAAGTAAGTTTCCATGTCTTAATTTTGATTTTATTCTCTTCTGACGTTGTCAGTCGATTTGCTAATTTCACTGGACAGTCCTCAGAACCTTGTCAGAGTGGTAGTTGTTTACATACAAGCCTAAACCAGGAGTGATAACAAGCTGTTCTACAATGGAAGCGTCATTGTCTAGCTTGGCCAGTCCTCTCTGACAGCAGTAGATGGCAAGATCCTTGCGCACTGATTTTCCTATTTCTTTCCGAGCCCCCCTCCCACTGATGAGCATGCGCGTGCGCGCACACGAAAACGCAGACACCCTCTTTATCTTCTTCCACTGCAATTAAGTCAGGATAAATTCAGGCTATGCAGATGACAGGGATAGATATTGGGGAGATAGATTTATGTTGTGTGGCAATCCCATTGCAGATTCAACTGTGCCAGTTAAGGAGACTATTTTAGAAGTGTTGTATAAAGTGGCTGCAGAATCTTCTACAGTTCAAATGTGTGGCGGAAAGGTTGTAATGTTAACAGCACTGAAGGAATTTCCCCAGTTGATCATTTCTGTAGGGCTCAGCAGTAATACAATGAGGCCCAGAAGCTCCTAGGCTCAATGTTGTGTTTGTTGGTAACATCCAAGGCAACAGCCATATTACAATTGAAATCAGGATAGTGGGAACGAAAGAAGAGGTAAGTTTTCTGTTTGAGTTCCAATATTTACCACTGAAGTCTGTAGATCTATGCCAGTAACAGCTGTCTAGTTTAGCGGGACCAAAACTATTGAGATTAAAAATTGTTTTATGCTCAAGGATTATAATTGACCTTGAATGTAACGAGATTATAGTGTCAAACAGTTTTGAATAATTACCAAATTATGTGATTGTGGAATTGTGTAGGCAGCATTTTTAAATTTGCTATTGCATTCCTGTGGCATCACAGACAGCACAAACAGGGGATTAGTTAATGTTACTTGACTGGTATCTAACAGGTGAGGTTTGGTTGTGTGCAGATATTATCTATGCTACTGAAAGCTTTTTTTAAATCTGTGCCTGGGGGTGTTCACTGAAAATGAGACTGGTCTAACTATTTTGGTAGAATATGGTTGTTGTGAGTGAAATTGTAGGAAAAAATGATGAATAATTGCATAACAAAGAGCCAGATGAAACAGCAAAACAAATACCCAACCAAAATGGGGAATGTTGGCACATGCTCAATTGATATGTTGAAGATAAAGTAACACTTCATCTGTGTATAAAGCTTTACTTTACGCAGTTTTCTTTTTATACAGAAGATCAGAACATTCATTTTGATAATGCCAAGCCCGTAGGCATGAAGAGATCTAAAACCTCTTTATTTTCAGTTTTAAAATGATAGTTACTTTTTTTCTTTTTAAATGAACCCTTGTTAAGTTTCTGAGAGTTCTCAGGAAAGGTCATTCAATCTGAAATGTTAACTCTGCTCTCTTTCCACCACAAATTCTGCCAGACCTGCTGAGCTTATTCAGCAATTTCTGTTTTTGTCATTGTTAAATTTAAAATGGTTGCTATTAAATGCTGAATGGACCCATTGGCTACTTATAGAAATTTCCTGCAATTAGCAGGACAAAAGTTAATAAATCACTTATGGAATTTTAGAGTGTCCATTTGCATGCATAAAGCAAGAAAACTCTCACAGACATTATCCACCCTAGCCAGTACTGAATAATGGATGCCATTGAAATTTACTATGGCTGAAGTGGTGCTAACAGCCCAATGGTTCGTTTCTACTACAAACAACGGTTTTTGACAAAACCACCTCATTACAGCCCATCTAGAAACTGAGTCACATGAATGAAACATCTGCTTTTTAATTGAATCGATCCAAAGTCTTTTCTCAGACTGCTTTTTAAAATTGGAATTGACAACAAGCAGCTCTGCCCTGACTGAAGCCTGCTTGTATCCCCAGACTCTTGGAATCTAAGAAATTTCCTGTTGTTGTGAAAAATGAACTAATTCATAGTCTATAATAATTGCCACTGTTTCCAAGCTCTCAAGAAAACCTTCATTAGACTCTGATTCACATGGACTAATGCTGCAATAAAGGTTTGTAATATCATTTTGGAATTTAGATTTTATGGTCAAAGTTTATGGGAGTTTTGTTTTAGCTGTGTGAAAGTGTCATTTTGAAGTTGAAAGTTATTTTTGATCAGTGAGTTCAAATATAATTTCAAAGAAAAATATGACTTGGCAGATAAGGTTAAGGAGAATCCAAAGAGATTCTACAAGTACATCAACAGCAACTAGGGAGAGAATAAGGCCCCCTTTAAAGATCAACGAGATCGTCTATCTGTAGAACTACAGAAGATGCGAGAGACAGTAAATCAATATTTCACATCAGTTTTTTTTTAAACTGTGGAGAAAGACATGGAGACTAGGGAACTTGGGGAAATAAAGATTGATGTCTTGAAAAGAGTCCACATAACAGAACAGGAGCTGCTGGAGGTCTTAAAAAGAAACAAAGGTGAATAAATCTCTGGGACATGATCAAGCATATACCAGGACATTGTGAGATGTTAGTGAAGAAATTGCAGGGCTCCTAGCAGGGTATTTGTTTCATCTATGGCCATGGGTGAGATGGTGGAGAACTGGAGGGTGGCTAAGGTATTTGAGAAAGACTGTAAAGAGAAGCCTGGGAATTATAGCTTGGTGAGTCTGACATCAGTGGTGGGTGAGTTGTCAGAGGGGCTTCTGAGAGATAGGAATTACATGCATTTGGAGAGGCGAGGACTGATTAAGGATAGTCAACATGGCTTTGTGCTTGGGAAATCATGCCTCACAAACTTGACTGAGTTTTTGAGGATGTGACCAAAAAATTAAGGGAAGAGTGGTGGATGTTGTCTATATGTACTTAACTAAATCCTTTGACAAGATTCTGCATAGTGGACCAATTAGTAAGGTTGGATCACATGGATTAAGGGAGAGCTTGTCAAATGGATCATAATTGGCTTGATGGTAGGAGACAGAGGGTGGTGGAGGAGGGTTGTTTTTTTTTTTTTTTGGACCAGAGATGTTCTGCAGGAATCAGGGCTGGCTCCACTGTTATTTGTCATTTTTATATAAATGATTCAGATGAGAATTTAGGAGGAATGGCTAGTAATTTGCAGATGACACCAAGATTAGTATAGTCAACAGTGAAGAAGGTTACCTAAGATTACGAAGGGATCTTGATCAATTGGGCCAATGGCCTGAGGAGTGGCAAATGGAGTTTAATTTCGATAAATGGGAGGTATTGTATTTTGGTAAAACAAGGGAAAGACTTACACAATTAATGGTACAGCCCTGAGGAGTGTTGTTGAACAGAGACCTAGGCGTTCAAATACGTAGTTCTTTGAAATTTGCATTACAGTAGACATGGTGGTTGAGAAGGCATTTGGCATGCTTGCCTTTATTGCTCTAACCATAGAGTATAGGAATTGGGACGTCATATTGAGGTTGTATAGGAACACAGCAGGTCAGGCAGCAGCAGAGGAGCAGGAGAGTTGTTCAGGTTTAAATGCTTCATTGGGATTGAAGGATGTAAACCCAAAATGTCAACTTTCCTACTCGTCTGATGCTGCCTGACTTGCGTGTTCCTCCAGCTCCACACTGTATTCAGTGTGGACTCTGACTCCAGCATCTGCAAGTCTTGCTATCTCCAAGGTTGTATAGAACATTAGTGCAGCCAAATTTGGACTACTGTGTACAGTTCTGGTCTCCCTGCTGTAGGAAGTGTGTTATTAAATTGGACAGCATTCAAAACCGATTTACCAGGTTGTTGCCAGGAATTTCTTTTTCCTCCACTTTTGACTCCCAGTTTGCCAAATTACAGCAATATACTACAAACTTACATTATAGATGTGACGGTATTAATGGAATATTGCTCAAATAAAGACAAAGATGACCATGATCTTTGAACTCCCTCCCTAATGGCATTATGTGTGTACCTACACCAAATGGACTGCAGTGGTTCAAGAGGCAGCATGCTGGAATTCTGAAGAAGCCTTACTAGTCTTGAAACATTAACTCTTTCTCTTGCCACAGGTCACCCAAGATGTTGAGTTTTCCAGCATTTTGCTCTTATTAGTGGAGTATTAGCTTATTTTGAACCATTATTGTTAAAGTACACCAAATGATCACATGTTAATCCAGTGCTTGTCATTCTTTGGCCTTTTAGGGCATGTGGAGCTGTGGGTAATGATAAATATGTCAAGTTGCTTTTGCTTTGGACTGTACATCTGTGTGTTACTGTCTGTGCTTTAAGATATACAATGTTGGAAATTTTGCTTTACACAGTAATGGGGTAAACTTGGCCAAATTTTTAAAAAGTATATTTTAAGGGAAAAGTGAAGTCAATAAGAATTCACTAACTACAGATTCTGCTTCTTCACTGAAGCAGCTGAAAGATGTGAGTCACACATTCAAACGCTTGTTTCCTGGAAAACACGGGAGAAATCCTATGACCTTTGGTAGTGGCTCTCTCTGCTGTAATGCTGTGCTTTTTTTTAGCAAGACTAGATTCAAAGCTCATATGGCACAAGGGATGGAGAGCAGTAACTTGTATGTTTTCTGCCCAAATTTAAGCTTCAATCTTTCAGTTAAAAGGCTGTACAATATAGAGTCATACACATGTACAGCACAGAAACAGACCCTTCAGTTCAACTCATCCATGCCGACTTGATATTCTACATTAATCTAGTGCCATTTGCCAGCATTTTCCACCATATCCCTCTAAACCCTTTCTATTCATATACCCATCCAGATGCCTTCTAAATGTTGTAATTGTACCAACCTCCACCACTTCCTCTGGCAGCTCATTCCACACACATACAACCTTTGTGAAAACGTTGCCCCTTAGCTATCCTTTAAATCTCTCCCTTCTTACCCTAAACCTATGCCCTCTAGTTTTGGACTCCGCCCACCCCCCCCACCCTGGGGAATATACCTTGTCTGGTCATCGTGCCCATGCCCCTCTTGATTTTATAAGCCCCTGCAAGGTCACCCTTCAACCTCTGATGCACCAGAAAAAAATAGCCCCAGCCTATTCAGCCTCTTCCTATAGCTTAAACCCTCCAACCCTGACAACATCCTTGTAAATCTTTTCTGCACCCCTTCAAGTTTCACAACATTTTTCGTATAGCAGGGAAACCAGAAGTGAACACAGTATTCCAAAAGTGCTGGAAATATTGGTGAGCCTTGTAGCGCAGACGAGAGAGCACGGACCCAGCTATTCAAGATGACAGCACTGGTACCATGGGCCTGTCTGCTCCTGGCCAGTTGGATTCGCCACCAACTCCCCCTGACACTGCCAACAGCTTTTCTGTTTTTGCTATTTTGCCTTCTCCTTCTTCCTCTTTTCTTCATTTTGACGTCATGCGAAGGGCAGAGCGGTGTCATCAGTGACCAGAGCAGGGAATCCTGGCTTTGTAGGCCCGATGCATGAACTCCTGGAACTGGTGTCAAGACATCAGCTGGAGCAATTGCAGAGCGGAGACTCCTGTCTGCAATAGGCCCAGAGTGGGGATTTAATAGAGACCTTGCGTTAGTCCTGGAATGTGTTTGAGATCCAGGCCAATGAACGTGAGCTCTACTTAAGCACTTAGATAAGTAATAAGATCGTAAGACATAGGAGCTTGAGTCTGCTCCACCATTTAATCATGGCTGATAAGTTCCTCAACCCCATTCTCCTGCTTTCTTCCCATAACCCTTGATAATCAAGAACCTGTCTATCTTAGTCTTAAATGTACTCAATGACCTGGCCTCCACAGCCTTCTGTGCCAGTGAATTTCAGAGATTCACGACTCTCTGGCTGAAGAAATCTCTCCTTACCACCGTTCTAAAAGGTCTTCCCTTTACCCACAGCCTTAGACTGTGCCCTCGGGTCCTAGACTCTCCTGCCAATGGAAGCATCTTCCCAATATCCACTTTGACCAGGCCATTCCGTATTTTGAAAGTTTCAATTAGGAAGTGTTTGGAGGGATACAGCCCGGGAGCAAGCAGGTGGGACTAGCTTAGTTTGGGATTATGTTCTGCATAGACTGGTTGGACCGAAGTGTGTGTTTCTGTGTTGTATGACTCTCTGACTGTACTTTCTTTGGTACCAGATTGTGGTGACCGAAAACATTTCTCTGAATCTTTCCCTAGATGTGCTACAATTATTCATTCATTCATTCATCTCATTGAATGGCAGTGCAAACTCCGTGAGCTCAATGGCCTACGACTGCTCCCATGCCTTATGATCTTATTAACGACACTCGGCCATTGATGGATATCGTTATGCACAGAAAGTAAGACTAAACTTACCAGAAGATACTCTCAGCAATCACATCTAATCATGTGTTGCATCATTTTCCATAAACCTGTGTATTTTTACACATTTTGCTGTTCCAGTCAGATATTCATTGCAATACATTCTATTTAGGGGAGTACCTGAAATACAGTTCTAAATAAAGTTCCAATCCATCCCTTAATTAAGATCAATGAGGAATGCTTTCAAATGTTGAAGCTACCTCTCTTCTACAGAGAAGTATGAAGCAAAATTCAAGCAGAAACCATTTCAGATGATATTGCAGATTGCCAAACCTGTATGTTTAAGGTAGGCTTTAGGTTTTCTAAATTGAGAGTTAGGTGCAGAGATCCAGCAAGTAGAAACCTCTGCTCACAACTAATTGAGGCAATTCCAGAGAGATGATAAAATGGACATCAAACCTCATCCCGAGATGAGCTTTTGACCACATTATCCATACTATCAAGAACAGGGAGAATTTCCATCTCTCATACTGACCTAAATTGCCATTAAATTCATGCCTTTTGCTTCACTATTCCAATATAAATCCTCACTGTCCTCTGAAATGACCTGCCCACACACTCAGACCTAGAGCAAATAGGGGGCTGGCAATAATTATTGACCTTGCAGCTAATGCCCTCATCTTATCAAAGAGAAAATTAAACAGATTTAACCCTCACCCCGAACCCTATCCAATAATGTTATAACAGGCTGTTTTTCTCAAAGGAGATGAAGATCTCAGCTCAACTTTTTCGAATAGCCCAAGTGTTTGTTTCTCCCCTTTCTCCCACGTTTTCCCTGTAGCACTGTCCACGAGGGAAAACCTAGGAGAAAGGGGATTAAAATAAAACACTTGGGCTAAATATAACCTTTCTGCATGTTGGTTGTATGTTCTAAAAGGCACTTAATACGCTTATGTTGGTCATAGCTTGCTCTTCAGCATTATGATAGTTAAGGTGATTAATATTTTCATCTCTCAGCTGTTGACTCCTGAATGATCAATTCTCCATCTTGATGAGATAGAAAGAAGCTCTTCATATCTTCAGGGATGCTATTACCTCCGTTCTGAGGAAGGGTCACTGGACCCACAACGCTAACTCGGATTTTTCTTCACAGATGCTTACAGAGCTGCTGATCTTTTCCAGCAACTTCTGTTTTTGTCCCATTATCTCTAGTTTTTCCGTGACTCATATCTCCATTATATGGAATGCAGCTACACCGACACATCAGCTATTTTAATTTGTGTCTTTGTTTCAGTGGGATGTCCCTTTTTATTCATGTACAAGGCCAGCTGATAACATTTGGAATGAATTTAATCTCCTTGACAACATTTACATTTAGGCTCCAAACAATGTCCTCGGTATGCTTTCCCTCTTAGCATTTGTGCTTGTTCAAAATCACATTTAATACTTTTCCCTTGTAGCATATAAGAGGGTCTAAGCTTGAGTTATGTTTATCAAGATTTTTGGTCTAAGACCAGTCTGTGGCCTATTACTTATTTCTCATCAATGATCTATTGCCCAGATTGGATCTAATGTTTACACTTGTTGAAATATCTGCATTTACAGAATTCCATGTTGCAAGCATACCTCCTCATATACAACTTTAATTTATACCTACGTATTAGGGGCTCAAGTAAATTTAACAATGAAATGCAATACACAACTAACAATCAGCACCTACCTTTCTAAATGTAATCCTCCCACTTTTTAGCAGATGATTTATTCACACACATTCCTTGCTTGGTATTTTTCTTAATTTTTCTTCATTTGTGACACCATAATGGTCTCCCGTGCTTTTCCATGTTTGCATTTTTGGGCTTCCCTTTCGGATTTGTAAGGGACATGGCTCACATTGTCTACTTGTTGAATTGATGCAGAGTGATTTATGCCTTCAAGCCCTCTACCTCAATTTCTCAAATTCCAGTAAGAAGGCAGTGGAGTAGGACTTCTGAGCTCGGGGCACATCTACTCCTTCTACCTTTCTTTCTGTTTCTTTTCCTTTTACTCTTTCTGTTTCTTTTCCTTTTA
>JAHRHZ010000016.1:26512628-26638192 GCA_024137785.1 Ginglymostoma cirratum | reverse complement strand
TTTCTTTTCCTTTTACTCTTTCTGTTTCTTTTCCTTTTACTCTTTCTTGTTTTTTTTTCTTCTTCTATTTTATTTTACTTACCTCTTGAAGAACTCGGTCACAGCAACGGCAGAGGCGACAGTGAGTAGGCCCAGCAACACCGACACTTGGCTGAGTGGCAGAAGCAAGTTTGGGTTCCCAGCAGCATCTGTGTCCAATGAAGGTTCGTGGAGGTGGCAGTGGAGGTACGTTTGGGCCCAATACGAGACTCAGTGGCATCAGCAGCAGCGAGGTGAGCCCGATGCGGACTCCTGGCAGCAGCAGAGTCGACCTTGAGCTGGTGCTGTGCCCGGCAGCATTGCTGGCATCTGAATGGCTAGCTCCAGTAAAGATTCATAGAGGCAAGAATGTCAGGGGAGGTGAAATAGCACCAAAGAGTGGTGACTTCCGTCCCAGCAGTGGTGTGGCGAGGGGACTCTTGCCTGGCCAACAGGGTCCATGGTCCATGATGGAGCACTTAACAAGAAGGATTATAAAGTTGACATTTTCTTTATTTCTTCATTTTTCCGCATTGATTTTTTTAAAGTTTATTTTTCTGTGTTTTAAGATGGCGCCAGAAAGTGGCGACACTGCAACGCTTTTGACTGTATTTTGTAACAATACATGTGACAATTAAAAAATCAAATCAAATGAAAGAACTGGCCTAGAGTTGAAATTAGTCCACAGTATGTTATTTGCATCAGTTTAACCAGTTTGTTGCTATTCAATGGGTTTGCTTTATTCTTGTAGGTTCCTTTTGATTCCGCATGTATTTTGATGTGTGCGTTAGTACAGCCCAGCACACGTAAGTCCAGAAAGTACGTCGGAAAGCTGTGCTCTTCCAACAAGTGTTCATTTTTAAAAGAACAAAAATTTTCACACTAATTCAGCATTTTGTCTGAATAACGAATATCCTTTATTGTCACACGTACTCCAGTACAGAAATACAGGAGTACAGTGAAAGGTTTTTATAATGGCTGCCTTTAATGGCATCATTTTAGGTACAAGTACTTAGCTACATATCTTACAGCGTAAAAAAATTATTGTTGTTACAGAGTAAAGAAGAATATAGATTAGCATGAAACAGTTTAAAAAGTCTAGAATGATGTTCACGTCTACGTAGGATCCTGGATATGATATTTCAACATTTTATAAACACTACTTTTAAGTAGGAGAATTGTTATTTGTAAACATCTTATCCTGTTGTTATTTTTTTAATGATTCCACAGGACAAATTCAACAACCTGTATCTCATTGTTATCCTTAGTATGCAGTGCATGATGAGAAATAGTGTTCTCATTGTCCAGCTTTATTGTGTAGGTCATGAGTCATATGGTAAAACTGTACAGAAATTGTATTGTGTTAATGAGAATTCTTGCATTTCACAAGACAAGATTTGATTGTGAAACAAATACCCTATACATTGTTTCTATCTCTCTTTGAAAAGAGAACTTTTGATGTGCAATCAGTATTCCCACTTATGCTGATGTCGCACTGATCTGTTGCGCTATTGCAATACTCGATAAGAAGAGATACATGTTGTCTACCTGCTTTTTGTAACATCAGTTGATGCATAAATAAAATTACTCTTCAACTTTATAGCTTGTTCAGTTCCTGTTGAAACGTCCACAGCCTGGCCCCAGATTCAAGTCCCTCTGCGGTTCACTCAAACTGAACCTGATAGTTCACAGCCTTGATGCTCAGTGTGACACTGAGTTGAGCTTCAAAGCCCAAGCCACCATGTCTTAAATTTCCACTTTGCATTTTTCTTTGTTCTGTAGGCTGCAGAAGGACTTGAACAAGTGGGGCAGCACGGTTGCTCAGTGGTTAGCATTGCTGCCTCACAGTGGCAGTAACCCAGGTTCAATCCCTCCTTCAGGCAACTGTCTGTGTGGAGTTTGCACATTCTCCCTGCATCTACGTGCATTTCCTTCAGGTGCTCTAGTTTCTTCCCACAGTCCGAAGATGTGCAAGGTAGGTGGATTGGCCATGCTAAATTGCCCATGGTGTTCAGGGATATGTAGATTAGGTGGGTTATAGGGGAATGGGTCTGGGTGGGATGCTCCGAGGGTTGGCGTGGACTTGTTGGGCCGAAGGGCCTGTTTCCACACTGTAGGGATTCTATGACGCTAGGAAAGTGGGCAAAGTGGTGGCAGATGGAATACAATGTGGGAAAGCATGAGATTATACAATTTAACAGAAAAGATAGAGGTGTACTCTCTTCTAGATGGGGAAAGGCTTTGGAAATCTGAAGCACAAAGGAACTTGGAAGTCCTTGTTCAGGATCCCCTTAAGGTTAACATGCAGGTTCAGTTGGCAGTTAGGAAGGCAAATGCAATTTCATTCATTTCAAGAGGGCTAGAATACAAGAGCAGTGATATACTGCTGAGGCTATATAAAGCTCTGGTCAGACTGCATTTGGAATATTGAAAGTGTTTTTGGGCTCCTTATCCAAGGGAGGATGTGCTGGCCTTGAGGGGGTCCAGAGGAAGTTTACAAGAGTGATACCAGGGATGAAGCACTTGTTACATGAGGAGTGATTGATGACTCTGGGTCTGTACCGTGAGTTTAGAAGGTTGGGGGGCTTGGTGAGGTTTGATTTAAAACTATGTTCCCATAAGTGAAGAGACAGTGGGGAATAGATTGCAACATCCATTCTCTCAAGATATTGTCAAACAAAAATCTGCAAGTTATTCATCCATTTTACTGACATCTGTCTGCTAACATTTTACGTATCTATTAATTCAGAATCAAGTTGACATTATGTTTTTATCACTAAAATTGATGCTCAGTCAAGAAGACAAGGCAATAGATGGAGATTTCTTATTTAATTTGTGCACACAGTGCACATGTTCCCTTTTCCACTCGTGCATCTCAAATGTGATTCTTGCTTGGCATCTCAAATAGTTTGTTTATATTGTTCCCAGATTATGATCAGGTGTTTCCCATGTAAAAGAGTGAAAATTATAAATCCACGGTATTTCCTGGATGACATTGTCCCTCGTGATGAAGTCGATTTAAGTGTTCAAAAAAAAATCCTCTCCCTGACAAATTAGTTAACAATTACACTTACTAGTGTGAAATTGAGTTACACCGATCCTAAAGCCCCAAATTCTATCCTTGTGCATGGATCAATCAACTGATCTGGTCAATGGCATCACTAAGTTCTGCAATTAGCTTCTGGAAAAATCTATCCAGTTTCTAAACTTCTGATAACTACTCGGTGATATCATTGGATCATGTGCGTGTGTGGACATGAAGGAAGGAACAGGACTGATTTTTAAACTTAATGTCCATATGGTCAAATAGCTTGCTATATGTCTTCACATGGGAAGTATGGGCACTATAATCATTAGTTCAAAAGCAGCTGATATTTACAAAATTGTATTTCAATAAAAGCCAGCCCAGTCTGGAGGCACAGTAGGTAAGGCAAACTTAGAGGGATCTTACCACTAATTTTCCAGCTATATTTGCAATGGAAACATGTCATGGAATGATGTTTTAAGACAACAGTTCCATACTCTGTTTTTTTTGTTGAAACATTTTTGATCTCCATGTATTATGCCTGTGACATAAGTCAGAACATATATTTTTAAGCTGTAGAAAATCAGGGCAGCAGCTATCTTGGGAATACAGTGGAATACTTCAAATACATTGCTGTGCTTCTGCTTTTGACTTGTTATGCTGGGAAAAGAGATCTTTGAAAATGGGAGAACATTGTTTGCATATTTAAATTTCGCTCACTCTTAAAGCATGAGGGATCTGATCTCTATAATTTTTTTACAGTCATATATAATATCCTTTACATGTGACAATAAAGGATATTCTATATAAATGTAAAAATAGCTGCTTCTGTAACCTTAAACACTGCCAAAACTATTGATTAATTTCAGTAGTTTTCATTTTTGTTTTATTGCACATTGTGACATTTTCATTTCTTACCTTAGACTCCTTTTGAACAAAACTCTCAAATGCTGAATATGATTAAGGGAGCCAGTTGATGTAGTTTTTTTGGGCTTTTAAAAGGTTTTCAACCAAGTCCAAAAAATGAGATTAATGTGTAAAATTAAGTGCATAGGACTGGGGATAATGTATTGAAATGGACGGAAACCTGATTAGCAAACTGGAAATAGAGTAGGAATAAAATTGATCTTTTTAATGGCAAACAGGATACTACAGGGATCAGAACTAGGACCCCACCTCTTCACAATATATGTTAATGGTTCAGATGAGGGAACTAAATGTAAATTCCAAAATTTGCAGATGACCTAAGGCTGGATAGAAAGGTGAGCTGTTGAGGAGGCTGCAGAAATGTTGTAATGTGATTTGGACAGGCTAAGTGAGTGGGAAAATGCATGGCAGATGCTATTTAATGTTGATAACTGTGAGGTTATCCAATTTGGTAGCAAAAATAGGAAGGCAAGTTATGATTTAAATGGCTGTAAATTGAGACTGGAATGTCCAATGAGATCTGGGTGCCAGAGCAAGAGGATTTGAGTACAGGATAAGGATGTCTCACTGCAATTGTACAAGGCATTATTCAGGCCATACCTAGAATACTGTTCAGTTTTTGGCCTCCTTATCTGAGGAAGGATGCTCTTGATTTGGAGGGAGTGCAGTGAACGTTTACCAAATTAATTCCTGGGATGGCAGGAGTGATAACTGAGGAGAGATTGAGTCAGCTAGGATTGTATTCACTGGAGTTTAGAACAATGAAGGGAGATCTCGTAGAAACCCATAAAGTTCTAACAGGTCTGGACAGATTAGATGCAGGAAGGACATTCTTGATGGTGTGTTAAAGTGGCAGGCAACTGGAAGCTCAGGGTCAGTTGGGGAAATGAAACGAAGACTGGGTGACCATCTCACAGAGTTTACATTCTGCTGGATATCGTTATCGACTCCTTTTGTCTATCCAACTGATCTTCTCTCTCTTTCAGCTCTATTCCCACTATGGCTACTCCGTACCCTCTCCCCCTCCCTACCTTCTGCATATAAACTGATGTTTTCTTAGCTACTATCAGTTCGGAGGAAGGGTCACCAGACCTGAAATGTTAACTCTGACTTTTTTTCTTCACAGATGCTGCCAGATCTCCTGAGCTTTTCCAGCAACTTCTGTTTATGTTCTATGTTATAGAAGTGCAGGAGATATGAGATTCTCCTTGTAAAGCTTTATGTCTAACACAAATGGCCAAATCTGAAGAGAACATTTTCGGAGTTCCAGTTCTCCTCTTTTTTAAATCAAGCACTAGTCTGCATTGTGGTGTTGGACTGAAATTTCAGGAACCTGATTACTAAGGTTACAAACACATGGGAGAGATTTTGACTTGACCTCGTTTGGTATCTGAGCTCTAATAGTAGATTCTGAGAGATACATTTCCATGCACTCTTGTTTTGGTACAACATTGAATCCACAGTAAAGCTTCAATATTAGCAGTTATAGTGCGAACTGGATGCAGATGCAAGTCCTCAAAACTACCTCCATCAAATTCTGGAAGACCTGATGCAGCATAGATTAGATGAAATGCTCCTTAACTTCAATCTTACATTGCCACCTATTACTTAGATTTCCCACATCAATTATCTTTACAGCTGTGGCAAAGAGGTTGGTAATTCAGTAACAAATAGTATTGAACTGAAGGCAATTCTTGACTGTGTCCCAAGTTGGTATCGATTTAAATGTGGAATGATAATGAAATGGTGATATACAACACAATGTAACATTGATATCATCAGGCATGAGCAAGGGACTGTGAAAAAAAGGATAGCAAATCCTATACTAGAAAAGGATGCACTTACAGAACTGTATTATGTACAAATGTAAATAAGCATTTGAAGAAACCTATCAGTCCTACAGCTAATAGGTAAGGGGAAACCACTATAGGGCACAAACCAATAGAAAGCAAAACCCATCTTCTCACCAATGTGTGGAATAGAACTCTCAATTTAATATAACTGTTGTTGTTATTTGTTGTTTCTCCATTACCAAGAAATTTCTTTAGTTCCAGATCTGCAATTTTGATGCATGGCTAGAGACATTCAAACTAATAACCATTGTCTTGCTGAATGAAAGTGTTAAAACATGTAATTGTGTCTTTTGGCTTGCCATATAATTTCTTTAAACTCACCTATCAAATATAGGTAGTGACATATTAAAATTTCAAACCTTCTCACCGCTGAATATACCTGTGTCCTGTAAATACCAACTAAGGTTAACAAACTTTCCCGAAAATTATTTTCCTGTGAGATCTCTCCTTTTTCAGGCCATCATCTAACCAAATGATTCCCCATTTATGTTTTGACATTTTCTTTTTGGTGCACTGTTTCTCAACAATTATTTACTTTTATCGTTTTTATTTCAATTTCTTCTTTTCTCCCCCTTTTGTAAATTTTATTTTCTTCCTGTTGCTGTATACTTCTATCGAACTACAGGGTTGTCCACTCGGACTTTGCCCAAGTAACTTGTATTCACGTATGAGATTTTGAGAGAGAGTTGGTTTTCCTAACAAAAGAAATAAAGGAATCGTATCACAGTTGTTTCTGCACTTGTTCAACATTGTTTCAGCAAGGGTTAGTGGATAAGTGATCAGTACAAATCTGTTTACTATTTGTAATCCAGGCTGCTTGGGCTGGTCAATGTAAATCTATCACTTTCTGAGTTGACGTCACAGACTTCTAGTTTGTGCCAACTTCAGAATAGAAACAAATATAGCTCAACGGTTACAAGGTCGTCAGCACACTGTCTTACTTACGACACCTTGATGTAGGATAGACTATTATTTCAAATAACAGCCTTGTGGGTAATGAAAGTCGACTGGAATTTTTCAGGCAGTCTCTAGTTTCTGGACCTTTTGGAGGTTGGGAGGTTGGAGTGGTAACTTAATTGGCTGTGGCAGATTGAGGCCTACATGCTTTCTCTGTTGAGATGTGTGTGGATGCAGCCATGGGATGTGCCCTATAAAGGGGCTCTCACCCCCAAGCACAATGGTGTTCAATCTTTTTGTGTGTCTAAATATAAACTAATTTTTAAAAAATCTATGGTAGCTAAGCACTAAAATTCCAGAATGTTCCAGCACATACACAAAGTGAGAAAGGCTACGCATACTTGGTCTGGAATTTTGGATTGCTTTTTCTAAATGAGTGTAGGCAGGAATATGCCTATGGTATGTCTGTTAAAGCATGACTGTGGAAATTATGACAGCAGACCAAGATAAGCCACTTAACTGGTCGTCGGCAGCAGGGGAAGAGTTTCATACTGCTAGGTGCTGTTGTAGCAGGCTCTAGGCAGTTCACTCAGAAGTCCTAGGAGCTATTGGTTGCAGCCGAGAGTTGAAGCCAGGGCTGTGGAGAAGCCCTGGGAACCGCCTGCAGCAGTGTGGATTTGGACAAAGCCCTGAGATTCCATCTATAATTCAGCACAGCTGTCAGTAGAGATGAAGGGAGACTCTTCAGTATTTGCTTGTCCAGCTGAAAAACATTGGAACTTGGAGAAACCCCAGGATTAGTAACAGCTGAATGAAGTTAGTTGTCTGTGAAATAACTGAAACTGTGCCTGAGTAGAATGCTGTAGTGCACTGTCAGGAATCTAGTGGAATGCAGGCTTCAGGGAATAGATTGAACTGTCAGGATGAGAGTGGTTGTTGAGGAAGACGCCGACAAAGTGGTTAATGGCCGGATTTTGAAGTTAGATCTTTGAAAGTAAAGAATTCGAATCACTTGTAAGGGAAATAAAGTTTTTCCGATTTGGTGTCCTGCAATGGAGTTATATTGAGGGTTGTTGAAAAGTTTGTGTGATCTGTCTTGACCATGTCTGTTATTAATATGTTTATTGGGTATTTGACCACAGTTTATCTGTGTTAAATCATATTTACTTCATGCTAATTCTGGTGTTAAGTAGGGGTTGTATATGTGGACATTATTGTTTACTTTTCTAACCCATTTAATAAAACATAATTTATTCGTTCAGAAAATCTAGAATTTAGTGGCTTTATTCTCTGAGTAAGCATTTGCAATTTCAAGCATTATTTGCATTAAACAAAAGAACAATTGTTGATCCCGAAGGTAATTTTGGCAGTTTCACAGGGAATCATATCTTTTTATAAAAAAAAGTTTTAAAAAGTTGCTGTCCAACAGAGCATCCTCTTGTTGCAGTGGTCTCCCAGTTACTGATCATAAACTGCAACCCTGTGTTTCTCTGAAGCTGGAAGATCCCTCATTGCCCACCCCATCTTCTAACCTTCAATAGGCTGCCTGCCTCCCTTAATTGTCATCTCAAGAGATTCCTTATTCAATTAAGGGTATAACCATGTGAAAAATGTTACTTCGATCAATTTCCCATCTGAAGCAGGTTCATGACATGCAAGTCGTCCCAACTCTGGGCAAAATTCAGTCACAGATAACATAACATAGACCATGAATTCAACTCGACATCAGCCCAGTCTATGTAAGTCAACCAGTTTTTATAATTCAACCCAGCAAGCCTCTCCTTTTGATTGGGTTACCAGAATTATTGAGAAGTTACAGCACAGAAGAAGGCTATTTATCCTAACATGTCTTTCTGTTGTCTTGAGCATTTCAACTAGTCCCATGCAGAGTTATTCCTCGAATAGTGTACAGTTCATTTTGATCCAAGATGTGTTTTTGCTCTGAAGTACAATCTGCTTCTAAGGCCACCCTCTGATCATATTCATAAAATAAATGAGTTAAAGGGCATTACCTCCCCTGAGCAGATTCATAATTTCAGATTAGTATGTTGTTTTGACATGATACTCAGTAAAGTGATATTTAATATTTGGGTATACTGACAGTTGGTAGACTTGGACTTGACGTAACCAGTCACTGTGAAGCAGCAATCAGCAAAGCAAATGAAATGCTCACGTATTTAAAATAGTACTTAAAATAGTATCTTGCATCATTTCAGTGATGAACTGATCATTCTTCTCCTTTTTCATTCAGAACCTGTTTCTGTTTTCTCCCCCATTCCAAATATGCAGTGCACCCATAATTATACATGATTTTTAGTAGTTTGTCTGTATGTTACTGTCTACCTCTTCCAGTTTATGCCTTGTCCCTACAGTCCCAATTTGTCTGCTCCCAAGTCCTACACCTAATGCAATCCTCCTGTTTGTTCTCTGCCCTCACACGAGCTAACCTTTCCTTTGCTCCAAAGTATTCTTGCAAGAGCACTGACAAGCCTGTTTACAGGTAGCAAGAAAATATTACTAGACTACTGAGATATTGGAACTTTCAAGGCTGGTATGCTTACTGCATAGAAAGAACTCCAAAAAACACATTAATTTCTTCAACATGTCACACTCCAACTCAGATTTTGTACAACAAGCCGAAGCCTACTTGAGTAAGACAGAACTTCTGTATGATGCGATATAATTCCAGTGCCCTTTCAGTGTCTTTCCACAGATTCTGTGTTTATACTAAAATATCAATATTTGCTCCTGTGTAAGGTTTTTTTTGCTTTGGAACCAACTGTGATCTTATCGGCTAAATTATTTTTATACATTAAAGGTGTTAATTATAGTCTTATTTTGGAGGAAATAATTGGTTACATCCTGCATTTAACATTGCCACTAATTATTAAGCCAATTGCACAAACCTGGCATAAGAACATCGTGGGATCACTTACACCCCTCACTATCATAGTGAGACATGACTCCAAGATTCTTGAGTAGATTTGTAACTCGGGTTATGGATGCTGTGGTTGGTTTGCTCACCGAGCTTGTTCGTTAGTTTGCAGACGCTTAATTACTCTGCTGGGTAACATCATCAGTGCAGCGTCCGATGAAGCAGTTGTTGTGTTTTCCCGCTTGTTATTTAAACTCTGGGTTCCGTTGGAGTTGATTACCTCATTTCCGGTTTTTCTTTGCAGTGGTGTGTATATAGGGTCTAGGGTTAATGTTTAAATTAGCAACAAAAAGACACAACCAAAACTCACTTGTCTCCATACACACAGACAAGGAGAGCCACCAATTTGATTGAGACAACATCAGGATCCTAGGACAAGCCAAACAGAGACAAGCACAGGAATTTCTCGAGGCCTGGTTCTCCACCAAGGCCATCAATAAACACGTAGAATTAGACCCTATGTACACACCAGTGCAAAGAAAAACCAGAAATCAGTGGTAATCAACTCCAATGGACCCCAGAGTTCAAATAACAAGCAGGAAAACATAACAGAGGGTGCACTGATGATGTTATCCAGCAGGGTAACGAAACGTATGTGAGTTAACAAACCAGCTCAGTGAGCAAACCAACCATAGAGCCATGACTTTATTGGTTGCTATTCCACCCAAAACAGTAAAAGCTTTCCTGTTAATGTTTTACTATATTACAGGAAGGATATAATTGCTTTGGAGAAAGTACAGCGGAGATTTGCTAGAATGTGGCTACAGCTTGAAATGTGCAGCAATGAGGCAAGATTGGATAGACTAGAGATAACACGGTGTGGAGCTGCATGAACACATCAGGTCAAGCAGCATCAGAGGAGCAGGAAAGCTGATGTTTCGGGTCAAGACCCTTCTTCAGAAATGGGGGAAGAGGCTAGGTTTGTTTTCCTTAGAACAGATGAGGCTGAAGGGGACTTTGAGGTGTACAAAAGAGGATGCCTGGATAGAGTAGAGAAGGAAAACCTGTTTCCTCAAGCAGTGAAGTCCATTAACAAAGGGGCACAGATTGAAGGTGATAGGCAGAGCAATTAGAGAGGACTTGAGGAAAAGTTTATGACTGAAACTGAACCTGGTTGGTCCCTTGATGTTATTGTCTGGTTTGACACTTGCTGCAGAAAGCCTCAAGTTATTTTGTTTATCCCTACAATCTAAAAGGCTATGGGTGAGGTGCTCGAGGACTGGATGTAAAATAAACAGCTTTCTTCGCTATTTGATAAACATAGCCCTTATTCACTATGATCTTTTCTATTTGGCGGAAACATTTTGCATAATGTCGCCACACCTGCCCTCTTCCTTCTTCCCACCCTGCTTGAATATTTTTCCATCATCATTCTCAATTCAAAATGTTAAATTTCTGGAACTTGGCCGCACTGGATACCAGTGGCCCTTCATTAATTTGTCCAACTTTCCCTATGAGACCAGACAGAAACAATATTCAATCAGAACAAGGGTGAGCAGCCCAAAACGGATCCCCTTTTTCACGTGATATTTATGCGCATGACACTTTCAGCAGGAGTCGCTAGGAACTGAGCAAGACCTGAAGCTACCATATCTATTCTAGTTTTGTAAAAACTCGCACTATAAATTGGCATCATCCCAGGATTACACAGAGGTTTTCTAGTTCACTCCTGTGTGAGAGAGTGGATTTACCTAATGAACTTAAGGATAGCCACCATTCTCTAATAGTGGTCCTGAATGTTCTTTTAAGATTACAGGCATAGCTGAATGGGGAAGATCTGATGATGTGTGGTCCATATGAGTTGATTTGTTTTTTGTTTCCTCTTCTTGTAGGTTGCCAACCAGCTTCCCTGGGTACCGCTGATGATGCAAGTTTGTTTTGCCTGAAGATGGAAACACTTGAATCTGAATTAACCTGTCCAATTTGTCTGGAGCTATTTGACGATCCTCTGCTGTTACCGTGTGCCCACAGCTTGTGTTTTAACTGCGCTCACCGGATCCTCGTTTCTCACTGCACCTCCAACGAGACAATCCAATCGATTGCTGCCTTCCAGTGTCCGACCTGCCGGTATGTTATATCTTTGAACCACCGCGGCTTGGAGGGTTTGAAGCGGAATGTAACTTTGCAGAACATCATTGATCGCTTTCAGAAAGCCTCGCTGAGTGGACCCAACTCCCCCAGTGAATGTCGCCGTGACCGGCCATACAAGGATCCTGTCACCATGTCCTCCGAGAGGGTTCAGTGCCAGTTCTGTGAGCAAGAGCCACCGCGAGATGCGGTTAAGACCTGTGTGACCTGTGAGGTCTCCTACTGTGATCGGTGCCTCCGGGCCACTCACCCCAACAAGAAGCCGTTCACTGGCCACCGGCTGATTGAGCCCATTCCAGACTCTCATCTCCACGGACTGATGTGTCTGGAACATGAAGATGAAAAGGTGAATATGTACTGTGTCACGGACGATCAGCTGATCTGTGCCTTATGCAAACTTGTAGGACGTCACCGGGAGCACCAGGTTTCCTCACTGAGTGATAGATATGACAAGCTTAAGGTACAGTATATGAAGATTCATTATCTGAAACCACTGTTTTACAAATCCATTTGGATTCAATATTACAGCCTGAGATTGGGTAATCAATAACTAAGTCTTTTAACTTTAATATCCTCACCCTTTGATTCGCAGTATTTCAGCCTTCTCAATGCAGTTTTAAATGTCCACCTAAACAGGTACATTTCATCTTTTGCCTCAGGAACACGACTGTTGCAAACTCCTATACATGACCTATATTAACTCTGCCCTTCAAGTAGGTATAGAGTTAATAGTTGGAGGACAAACTTGAGAACAAGCTGTACTAAATGATCTGGAACTGGATGAGTCACAGATTAATGATTAGCAAACAAATGGGGAAGGGGTGTGTAGACAAATGAGAATATTGTATATTTTCCTCAAATAACTTATGAAATAGATACCTATCCAAAAAATAACATTACCACTGGGCTGTAAAAGACGAGCAGGAATCATTTGTTTGATACAGGAAGTTATCTCCTTTTGTGCTGAAGAAGTACCCAGAAAAAACATAGGAAATGTGATCTATATATACATTCTGACTTTTCCTTTCTCAGTGACAATAATTAAGTACTTGGAGAAGTAAACAGGGCAGGGGGTGCTTTTATTTTTAAATTTAAGAAGTGATTTGGACACAGCCCCATTCAAAACCTATGCATAAAATGAGCATTACAGCCTGAAAAAGCTTTCCAAGGTATTTCACCAGTTTAAAGAGTAGTCAGAAGTACAATATTGTGTACGGTAAATAATTTACAGATTTGTTTAAGAACCTTAGTTTTTTTTTCCACAAAAGACATCTTAATGTCTCCAGTACATCTGATCTTGCTTTCCCTTCTTCCAACCCCATTTCATTAACAGTGTTAAGAATGACAAGCTCTAATAAGAAGCACATTTTTATTGTAAGGCACTAATGGAGAGGTCATATTCTTTGGGGTCTTGTTGGGAAGGTTAATCTGTGTAATATGTTACTTTTTTTTCTGCCAGATGTTATTTGAGTAACTATTTTCTTCAACTTGCAACAGCACTACTCATCTTTATCTTGAATTTTTATTGAGTTCAAAAAGTTTGGCTGTTCACTTTGTGCAAGGTATTACTTTCACATTTCTGTAAATCGCCTATGGCAAAAATCCTGTAAATTCTTAAGTACATCGGTAATGCTACATGTTGTCAATTCAAGTTAGAAATCCCTTCTATTTGAAGCAGATATAATTTTATTTTGTCTTAGTTCTTATTTTGTTTTCCTCTCCATACTGACACATTCAAATTTTGTTCACTTTAATGTGCGCTTTAATGGGAGTAGCCATTAAATGCTATTTAGTGTGTGTCAATCATCTTAGTATAATCATAATCATAAAACCCTACAGTGTGGAAGCAGACCATTCAGCCCATTCAAGTCCACACTGACCCTCTGAAGAGCATCTCACCCAGACCAACACCCCTACCCTATCCTTGTAACTCTGCATTTTCCGTGGCTAATCCATCTAGCCTGCACATTCCTGGACACTGCAGGACAACTTATCATGTCCAATCCACCTAACATGTGCATCTCTGGACTGTGGGAGGAAACCAGAGCACACAGAGGAAATTCATGCAGATATCGGAAAATGTGCAAATTCTACACAGACAGTCACCCAAGGCTAGAATTGAGCCTGGGTACCTGGCACTGTAAGGCAGCAGTGCTAACCACTGAGTCACTGTGCTGCCTGTCTTGTACCCTTTGCATAAAGGGTAAAACAGGAGAGAGTCACACATCCAACAGTTTGTTCATGAGAGCAAGAGTTTAACAGAATTTCCCCAAAAATCAGGGATAGTTTATGGCATACAAATGAAACATGAGGCAGAAATTACCCCTCCCTGATGTGACGAGTGTCACGGCAAATAGAATAAAAATGAAGAGCCAGAATCTCAATGTTGAAGACAGAATTTTAATCCTTTCCTCAAGCTTTAAGTGGTGAGTTTGGGATCTCCACTACTCTCTTTCCATGTATTTGCATCGTGTTAAAGCCCCAACTTGTCCTATTTAGATCCCGCTTCCAATTATACCTCCCCATATTGCAAAGCCAGACAGCGCAAATTGCTGTAAGTAAAACTGGGCAGGTACCTGGTGATTGCAGCTCGCTGAATGCCTGTCCCAGTCATCATGCCACAGTTTCTACACAATCCTGCCTGCTCCATGGACACCGGTCCCCTCGGTTCTTCATCTGCACAAATCTACAACAGCAAACCAGCTTCAGCACATGATCATGCTTGCCCTCTGATTAACTCAACCGTACTTCAGGCCTTCAATACTTTACATTGGAGTGGAGAAACACCAATGATTTCTGCCAGGAAGTTTTGCACGCAGGGGCAACCGTGTAAGTTATATATCAACACAGGATGCTTGTTTCTATCCTGACAAAGACATACATTTTCTGACTCTTCCCTCATTTTCTTAGTGTGCACTGACTCTAGCACTGAATTATAGGCCTCTGTATAGGTCACCTTTGAATTTAGGATCCAAATATTTTTCAGGTATCCCTAAATGCTGCCTAAAACATATGTAAATAAGGAGATTAAAACCTGTTTCAGACGCCATGGATTATAATGATATAAACTCAGCAGCTCTGGCAGCTTCTATGGAGAAGCTGCTGAGTTTCTCTCAAACCTCACTATCATTTCTGATTTTCAGCATCTGTGCTATTTTGCTTTTTTGTTGAATTTCTGTGGATTCTTCTGCAGTTACTGTGGCATTACTAACAGGGACTGATAAAACTACACTCTTCATCATTATTTATAATTTTGAAAGCACTTTTGAGAAAGCTAGAGGATGAGGAGAATATCTGTGATTCCATAGTTTCCCTTTGATCGACCCCATTGTCGCTGCACTGACCCTCACATTGGCCCTGATGCAGATAAGACGTGCTCTTTCTGGATTCCAAATCTTCTCCCAAATAATGTTTGAGGCTCCAGGCCCAAATTAGGCTGGACTCAAACTTTCTCGTTCAGGTCCTCATCATTGTAGCTGAATATGGATTGTAATCGCTGACCCCCTCCTTGAGTGAAACAGCAGTAGCACCAACTTGCATATTCATATATCTAAAGGATTTTTTTAAAGGACATGCTGATCAGGTGTGATCAACATAATTTGGGGATAGGCCAAATATGAACAAAAGGAAAGGTTTTGAGTTGATTTGTGAAGGCGAGGGGTAAAATGGATGTTTTGAGACAATTCCAGATCAAAGAGATACTATAATTTATAGAGTACCAATGGTGAGAAGGGAGAATTAGAAGCAGGTGGGAATGTAATGCAAGAGGATGACAGCCGGAATGTAAACGTGTTCATGATATCCTCATGTGACCTGAAGATGAAAGGTCCGGATAATCTTTGTTTTGGGGCCCCATGAAGGATGACGGAGCATGTTGGGAGCAAGTTACTTTATACAGTGGAAGCACTCGCGCGTGTGTGTGTATAAATATATTTGTTATTATTATGTAAATATATATTAGTGAACTGTAATAACGACTGTTTAATCTTTCAATACCATATTATGCATGCCTTAGTTTATGTTGCACAGATAACATAAGCATTGTCAGAACAAGTAAAGATACCTGGCTGGAGACAAACATACACCAACCTTAATGTCTTTGAGTCAACTAATTTGTAGGTATGTGCAGATATGGTGAAGATGTATAAATATTAGCCACTAGGGTTAAACTCCTCAAGGCAAATACTGCCTGTGGAACGGTCCCAATGGGGAAAATTATGGCCCTGGTGTCTGAAGTTGTCCAAACAGGGATGAAGTGGGTTCAGTTACTGGATAACCTAAAGTTGCTGAAAGTTCAGACGATTGAATGCCAGTCAGATAAACAAACAGAAAATAATCACCTCTTACAGAGGTTTTGCTGCAATGTAACTTCCAAACTACCATCACTTATTTCCATAGCAAAAGAGAAATTTATTTGAACCCAAGGCTCAGGGAATTCCCAGAGGCTAGTATGCCTGTGAAATTGGATAGTTTTCCACGAACCCTACTGGTCAGACAATATAAAACCGCATGATGTCGACTGTTGTCTCCAAAGGTTATTACTGAAATAGTGTGGAAGTAGATGAGTTTCAAATCTGTGTTCCATTGGAATTTAGCCAGGTCTGGAGAACAATTCAGCCACATTTAGTAATTTACTAGTATTGTTGTTACAAAAGGAAATAGAAACTGTTGACAAAAGGGAAAATACGCAATAGAACAACTGGGAGGGGAGGCTAGATGAGATGTTGTATCAAGTGATCAGACGCAAGCCTGTGATGGCAAAGGTCCCATTCATGTGACTACCAAGACTGGAGCCTCTGAAGGCAATTGTGTCTCAAAAAGAGAAAGAAACTAAGCTCCATTGCTGATTGCTGTGTAAATGTACAGAGGCTTGTTTTTTCTTCTCAAAATATACTAAATTCATGTATTTTAATTTATCAAGTTTTATTTTAACTTTAATATTACAGACTTTGCAATTAAATTCAACTTGTCCCTGTACAGCATGTTCCAATCAGTATCATTGTAATGGAATATATTTCTAGGGCAAAAACAGTTTAAACCAGAAATTACAGAGTGCACTAGATATAACATTTCTCTGTATACGCGATGTTTCACTTTGCAGTGTGAAAGCAAAACTGGGCAAAACTATGTGCCTCCCATACTTACCCTACTTCAACACCTTTTTGAAGTCCAGGCTGAGAGTTGGTACTGGAATTTGCCCAAACAGCACTATAATGTCCAGTAGGAACTCCATGTTCCCAAGGCTTTTGTTATAGTTAGGAAGAGTGACTGAGCAAGTTTCTGAGCGAAGTCCTGTCATCACTAGTCACAGTCTCATGAACATAATTGAATGGAGTAAAGGTGATTAGTAGCATATTTGAATCATACTTGTATGAAGTCAGCACATTCCAGCAAGGAAATTGGAAACAAAGTATTTTCAGAGGAAGAGAGGAAATGAAAATTGGCAAATTTTAGGTTTTTGCCATACAGGTGATCCATAACTGGTTTTAGGGAGCATTTTGAAGTGCAGCAAATCCCATTGCACCTCTCTGTCATTTTAATTTAGTGGGATTTTTAAAAAATGTACAATGGAAAATATTTGTTTAACAAATATAATGGTTACATGGTGTCAGCTGCATTTTTTAGGTTTCAACCTTCTCTTTATACATATGGTGACTCAATTCTTGGGCTAATTACCTCTACAGTTAAGATCCACAGAAAACAGTGAAGTTTTTAAAATAGACCATCATAGTACAGTATTCGGTAATCCCAAATTTACAGATAGGATATATTAGCTTTCTCTTACTGTTAGAGCAATAATACTGGATTTGGTATTAACCAAAAATTTGAAAATAAAACCAGCTCACAACTTAAGATGTCCAATTAATTAAAATCCTTTTAGGATTCGAGCTGAAGTGCTTCAGTTGAAAAGGTACCTCCCTGGTATGTTCTGATAGACAAGAAGAGGATGGAAAGATGGTTGAAATTGTAACAATACGTCTGTAGCAGTTTGGTACCCACATTTATTAATATTCTAGATGACAGGCAAATAAAATTATTTATTCAAGATAGCACTCTATAATATAAAGAAAATAACTGAATTATTGCTGAATTCAATAGAATTTCAAACAGGAGCATTTAACAGTGCCCTAATAGCTTACGAACTCTTATCAGTCAGTATCCACCAGTTGCTTAATTGACATGCAGATGACTTAAAAGCCAACTAAACTGCTTTGGGCCGTTCAGCTTGATGATAATGTCATGCTTTTATAGTACTTAATTCAGAGAATATTTCTAAATGCTTCTGTTCAAATATATAACTTTGCAACATGCTTGCAATGCAAAATAATGAAATTTATAACGGTGCTTTATCTTTCTGGAATGTGACTGTTTTCATTTGTCCATGTATAAAACATAACACATTAATGTCTCTCTTTGGCTTCTGTCTGAGCCTGAGCATTAGTATCTGCAAACTTGGTTGTGATTATTCCTCAACTGACCACTTAAGGCAATTGGCTCACAATTGGCCTGATTTCTTGCCTTCCCTATGGTTGAGAAAAGTGGCCAGTTTCCAGGCTGGATAACTAAGGAGTCTTGTCTCCCCTGGTTTGGAGAGCAGAGTGGGGGCATCTACTTAATCCTGTCTAAGGCAAATTGGATGGAGGGCAAAGGGGCGGCCACTGAAAGCATTTTTCCCTTCCCTTGCCTCTGAAACCCCTTTCCTCCTGAGACCTGAGGCAACAAAGTGAAAAAGGGACACATGCTATGAATATCGAAGAAGATACAAACATAGCATCAAGGAACAAAGTGAGAGCCCTAGGGTGTTTCCTGTTTCAATTCATGAGATGTGAAACTGCCCCAGTGCACAAGCAAGTTGGCACCACAACGATGGTGCAAGGTGTCTTTGCACTCTAAGGAATTGAACTGAAGATCTGTATTCGCACTGAGTTGGAGATGTGCCATGATGATGTGGTGAGTGCCTGCTGTCAAACTGCAGAATAAAGGTGGTTGCTACCAATGGAGCATGCCCTGCAATTTGGGAATGCTGTCCAATGTGGCAGAGTAAGTTGGCATTACAAGGTACCTGCTCTGACTTTCATACCGGAATTGTCACCTAGTTTTGCTCTGCCATGTGGAAGAATGTTAATGCATTCAAATAGGCCTCTTGTCGCTTACTAGTGAGATTGTTAACTTCATGTTCAAACTTTTCATGCAAAATCAGACCTTTCTCCCCTTGTGGTGAGAATCTTGGTCAGAAGTCACATGACAGCAGGTTATAGTCCAACGGGTTGATTTGAAATCACAAGCTTTTGGAGCGTTGCCCCTTCATCAGGTGATATTTACTCTCACTGTCTGACACTCTTGATTCACCTGCAGAGACCTATTATTTGGCCTGATGTCACTCCACTCACACCATTTGTATGATCTTTTGATCTTTTGATCTGTCTGCCCATTGATCTCTCCCTGCCTCTAAATTCTGTGCCTGTGTGCTTCCCTCTCACTTCACCTGATGAAGGGCCAATGCTGTGAAGCTTGTGATTTGAAATAAACCTATTGGACTATAACCTGGTGTCGTCTGACCTCTGACTTTGACCACCCCATTCCAACACCGGCACCTCCGCCTCATTGAGAATCTTGTTTCACAATCTTGCCATACTTTCCCAATTGACTGTCCATTGTTTACATTGTCCTGGGTGTAGAAAGTTCAGCCCTGAATGAGCTAAGCTTTGCTGTTAGTAATTTAATTTTTGAATTTTTACGTACTTGTGATTGTGCAAATCAATAGCTGCAAAATATTTAACGAAGATATTGGAGCTATGTATGAAACAGGGAAATGAGACTGCCTTGGGCAACCTGAAGAACTGCGTTCTTCTGGTAATAAATCAGAAATGAAATTTTATCTACCAGGTAGGTACAGGCCATATGTTAGTGTAATCACATCATTTACTGCTTTGCCACGGGCAGTTTACTGCTGGTATTTTGAAATACAATTCTGTGACCGACTTGGATCTTTGAACCTGTTACTTGGATGAGAAATTTTTTGCAACCTTCAAGTTGCTGGGGGAAGGCCCCCCCCTAAAATGAAGTTTTAAAACTGTTTCTTTCTATGGCATTTGAGAAAGGGATGATCCTTTCACTTGGACAACACCGCAGATTGCCATTGACCACAGACATGCTTTGGTGGAGGAATGCTTTCTGTCTCTCACAATGGTAACCAAATGTCATCATTGAAGTATCTGTTAATTAGAAAAATTGGGGCGGCTAAGTTATTCCACCAACAAAGCAATGGTTATGAGTCAGGGGCTATGTCGTTTCCTTACTAACTATATTTAGCTTAATTTTATGTTCTGCTTTTAATTTCATATCTAAATTTTGAAATCATTTTGTTTTTTCCTTTCTGCATTGACTAAAACTAAGAAGTCAGAGTGAAAGTAAAATTTCCCTTCCTTTAGGAGTTCAAAGTAAAACTCCCCTTTGCATATGAGAATATGATCAGTCATTAAAATTATGAGCTGTTGTGCTTGGTTAGCAAATTTTTTTTTCTACGACTAAAATACACAAGCAAGAATGTAGAAATCTAAAGTTATTGGAAACAGAAAGCTAAAGTCATGTTTGATGAAATGACTGGAATTCTTCATTGTCGTTGCAATCTTCAAGATCTATAGTATATTTGCTTTTTCCTCAGGACATAGAATTGGAAGTTTGTGGTATACATGTTTGACATGTCCAACTTTTCTAATTTTTTTCAGGTTGATGGGGTTTTCTTTGAGAGGTGCAGATTGGTTGGGGAGGCGATGGCCTACTGGTATTATTGTTAATCCAGAGACCCAGATAACGTTCTGGGGTCCCAGGTTCGAATCCTGCCACGGCAGATGGTGGAATTTGAATTCAATAAAAAAAAATCTGAAATTAATGATGTAATGATTACCACGAGTCCATTGCTGATTGTCGGAAAAACCCATGTGGTTCACTAATGTTCTTCAGGGAAGGAAACTGCCATCCTTACCTGGTCTGGCTTACTTGTGACTCCAAACCCTCTGAACTACCCTCTGGGCAATTAGGGATGGGCAATAAATGCTGCCTAGCCAGCAACGCCCTTATCCTGTTAATGAATAAAAAAAATCCTTTATGTGAAATGAGTTCAAGTAGGTGTTGGTGCATTTCCTAATCTCTCAAATGCCTGGAGCAAATGACCAAACTCAGTTTCAGTCAAATTCAAAAAATGTCCAATGTTGTGAGTGGAAAACAACACTCTGGTTATTTTCTGAAGGGAATGGTATTTTCATAATTAAGGGGTTTAAAGGTGCACGGCATTATGGGCAATGTATTAGCATAGACAGAGGATTGGTTAACCTACAGGAAGCAAAGAGTGGAGCTAAATGAGTGTTTTTCTGGTTGGCGATTAGTGTTGGGACTGCAATTGTTTATAATTTACGTTGATGGTTTGGAGTTGGGGACCACATGTAGTGTGTCAAAGTTTGCGGATGACACTAAGATGAGTAGAACAGCAAAGTTTGCAGAAGGATATAGATAGTTTAAGTGAGTGGGCAAAGGCCTGGCAGATGGAGTACAATGTTGATAAATGTGAAGTCATCCATTTTGGTAGGAATAACAGTAAAAGGGACTTCTACTTGAATGGTAGAAAACTGCAGTAGGCTGCTATGCAGAGGGACCTGGGTGTCCTTGTGCTTGAATCGCAGGAGGTTGGTTTGCAGGCACAACAGATAATTAATAAGGCAAGTGGAATTTTGTCCCTCATTGCAAGAGGGATTAGTTTAAATGCAGGGAGGTTACGTTGCAGCTGTATGGGGTGCTGGTGAGGCCACATCTGGAGTACTGAGTGCAGTTTTGGTCTCCTTACGTGAGAAAGGATGTACTGGCACTGGAGGGGGTGCAAAGGAGATTAATTAGATTGGTCTGGTTTTGAGAGGTTTAGCTTATGAGGAGAGACTGAGTAGACTGGAATTATATTTACTGGAATTTAGAAGAATAAGGGGGATTTTATAGAAACACAAAAAATTAAGAAGGGAATAGATAAGATAGAAGCAGGGAAGATGTTTCCACTGTGGTTGAAACTAGAATAAGAGGGCATAGCCTCAAAATTAAGGGGAGCAGATTTAGGACTGAATTGAGGAGGAATGTCTTCACCCAAAGGATTGTGAATCTGTCTAATTCCCTGCCAAGTGAAGTAGTTAAGGCTTCTGCATAGCTTTAAAAATATTCAATGATCGATAACTTTTTGAACAGTAAAGGAATTGAGGGTTAGGGCAAAAGGTTGGGTAAGTGGAGCTGAGACCATGGAAAGATCAGCCATGACTTTATTGAATGTTGGAGTGGGCTTGAAGGGGCAAATGGCCTACTCCTGCTCCTGGTTCTTATGTGCTTATGTTCTTATGTTTACTTGATTTTAACCCATATTTGGGGCTAGCTATAAGTGGAAACTTTTGCCACTTCATAAAACTGTTACTCATTTGTGTCAAAACAGAACAATGATTAAATATGTGTTTAATGCATGATCCAAAGGGAACAACTCATTTTGAATAAACTCCATAAATATATGTGAAACCTCTTAACCCAATGCTGTGGGCAACAAAGAAATTGTTGTTTAATACATGTTTCCAGAATTACTTTGGACTATTTCACCAAAACAGAATTTAAAACGTGTATGCATCCTGTAAGGGAGAACTAGCTTGAATATTTCAATCTTATTTCTATCAAATTCCATTTCTTCCTTGTAGTCTGCCAACTGATTTGTTTCAAGGTATGAACTCCAGTGGTGCTATGCAGCTTCCAGCAGTGATTTGTTCCTGCAACCAGAGTGTATTTCCTTATGTTAGGCATCTCCCATTCCCAGATTACTATCTCCTGATTTATTTCTTCCTTTATTCCTTATTGTGCAGCTACATATTTATATCAATTGGCAATCACTTGTATTTATTGAGTTAAAGCTCCCAATAAGCTGGCTGACTAGTAAGATTTAACCACAGTCTGAGTTCCCATTTCTACGACAATATCATTTGCACTTGCCGCTTTGAGACTGTGTACACTTGTGCAGGATTGTGGGAACCTGCGAGTCAAGCCTCCTGATTTGAATCTCTGCTGAGACTGTCCAGACAAATTACACATAATGTTTGCAGTCACATAGAGGTCATCCTATTTTTCTGGTCTGATTAGCAACCTTGCTGAGATCCTAATATGCTAGCACCAGGTCTCATACAGCCATTATCCCAGTGCTCTCATCCTTGTTTTCAAACCATTCTAAGGCTTTGCCTATTCCAACCTCTGTAACCTCTTTCAACCCCACAAAACCCTTAGATATCTGTGCAACTTGAAATCTAGCTATCTTAAACCTTCATAAATTTAATTGCTTCAGCATTGCAGCTGTGCCTTCGACTTTCCTTCAAACAGTAAAAATTGTCTGTCTTTAGACTTTCTCCCTAAAAATCTCCACCTGTCTTTGACACCGCTTAAAAATGTAGCATAATGGACAAGTCTAACAATACTAATGCAAACCATACGTTATTAGTAATGCTTGGTGACACTGAAGGGAATGTGTCTAGCCAAGATCAAGCCTGCAGTATTGTAGAAGTACTGTCTCGTACCCATTTTATGTGGGCAGTGTAATTTCTTAATAAAGGATGTTGCTTGCCAGAATGAGAACTGACACACCTTTCTTTACAATCTCAATGCGCTTTCAACTCAAAACCTACCTCTGACAAAAAATTAAATTTCCTGTCATCTGGCTTTATCAAATTCGCATTCTTTGAAATACTTTGGAAGGCTTATATGCTAAAGGCAATAAATATTCTTTGATTTGATGAAAGGAAAGGGTTCCAACTGACTCTGCAATCCAATCCCAAAACAGAGTTCTGACAAAGGGTGACTTCTTTGAATTGTTAGAGCATTAACTGGTTAGACATTGATTTGCTTTGAATTTTTTTTTTGAATGATTGTTTGATAAATAAGATTTGCTTTTACATCGAGCTGTGTGTTCACGTCAATGTTTGGGAACTTTAGTTCTGACTAGTCATGGATCACTGGCGTGTCTTCTGACTGATTAGTTTACCCTATAATAGGGTGAAACCTCTTCTCAGCCAACCTGATTAGTTTGCTCTTACTTTATTATTGGTCTGATTAGTTAACCATTATTTTGCTATTGTCCATTGCTATACTGTAAACTTAGAGTTACATCATGTATGGCAGTTTAGTTTGTTAAGCCGGTGATCCTTTGGCAATTTTAGTTAACATAACACAGTTCTTCATCTTTGTCTTATTATAGAATTTAGCAGATGAAACTACTTGCCAAAACTTCCAATCGGCCAAAGATCAGAATATTTTCTGATCTAAGTTTTCATAATAGCTTGACATTTCTTTGTGCTGTCATCTATATGTCAGAATCTTGCATTGACTAAGTTATGTCAAAAATTTATGTCTCACTTCTTTGTATTTTCCAAATTTACACTTCTGAATAAACCTACATCGAACTTTTCAAAACCTCAACTGACATGCGTTTTGGCCGATGAAGTCTAGTCATTCTTGTATTCCATCACTAAACTCTGAAACCACTTTGCTTAGTGAATGGTTTTTAGAAAGTGTGATTATTGATGCCAAAATATGTGTTTTGCTACTTTATTACTTCAAATTGAGGAAATGAATATAAGATTACTTAGACTTCTGTAAAGCCTTTGACCAGGTTCTGCGCGGTAGGTTAATTAGTAAAATTGAATCACTGGGATTCAGGATGCCAATTGGATGCAAATTGGCTTTATGGTCAGAGACAGAGGGTGGTGGTAGAGAGTCAGTTTTTTCGGATTGGAAACCTGTGACCAGCGGTGTTCCACAGGGATCAGTACTGGGTCCACTTTTGTTTGTCATTTATTTAAATGATTTGGATGAGAATATAGGAGATGCGGTTAATAACTTTTCAGATATCACCAAAATTGGTGGTTTAGTGGACAGTGAAAAAGATTATCTAAGATTACAGAGATCTTGATTAATTGGGTCATTGGGCTGAAAAGTGGCAGATGGAGTTTAATTTGAATAAATGTGACATATTACATTTTGGTAATGCAAACAAAGACGGCAACTTATACGATTAATGGTATGGCCCTGGGTAGTGTTGTAGAACAGAGAGCCTAGGGGTTCAGGTACATAATTCTTTGAAATTTGCATCACAAGAAGACATTTAGCATGCTTAAACCTTTTGAGGAATAGGAGATGAAATGTCATGTTGAAGTTGTACAGGATGTTGATGAGACCTGTTCTGGAGTACTGTGTGCAGTTCTGGATGATCTGTTCTAGGAAGGATATTATTAAACTGGAGCGGGTTCTGAAAAAAATGTTACCCGGATGTTGCTGGAAATGGAGGGTTTTGAGATATAAAAATAGACTAGAAAGGCTGGGTTTTTTTCCCACTGGAGCGTTGGAGGATGAGGGATGACCTTATTGATATTTATAAAATCATGAGGGCTGTAGATGAGTTGAAAGACAAGGGTGAGCATTCAAAACAAGGGGCAAAAGGACAAAGATTTTAAAAGGATATGGGGGCAACGTTTTTACACAGAATGTCTGGAATGAACAGCCAGAGAAAATGGTGGATGCAGGTACAGTTACAATATTTAAAAGACATTTGGATAATTCATGAATGGGAAAGGTTTGGAGGGACATGGGCCAAGTGCAGGCATGTGGGACTAGTTTAGTTTGGGAACATGATTGGTGTGGACTGGTTGGACCAAAAGGTCCGTTTCTGTACTCTATGACTCTTATTATCACTAAGGCTTTTAAGCAGGCACATAATGTTAGTTAAGATTTAGTTTCAATTATACCGTTGGTATCTGCAATCATTTGTTTTGCTGTTATCTCTCAAGCAGAACTATACTCATCTATTCCTGTTTGTTTTCCTTGTCATATCATTCGGGTTCTAATCCATCATTGTAACCAAAGTATTTATAGACTTTGTTCCATCTTTATTTGAAATTTTCTATCTTCTTTCTTTTAAGAAAGGACTGCTTCAGGGGTTAAAAGGTGCAAATTCAGTTAACTTCTGGCAAAGTCCTGTGTAAAACCCACGGAATATCACAGGAAAAATGTCTGGGAAATTTCAAACAGAAACCTCGAATAATGAGGGGCTGAATATCCCCCATCCAACAGAAAGTTACCTTTTACAAATATGTGTATTTTACCCTCCAGGAATGTATCTAAAAAAAAGGTTTAAAAATTAACTGCAATTCAATGTGACCCGAGAACATCCAGTCAGTAACATACATAGAATAGTGATTGGATTGGGGATTGGAGTATAGTGCAGGCCACAGCTTTTGAGATCAGCCAACTGACACACCCCTGCATTGTTGGTAAAATGGAATGAAATTTCTCTGTCCATCCCCCTCTGTGTCTCCCTGTACTCTTCTTTCACCTCGTCTCGCCTATCTTTCAAGAACAATTCAGAGACTGAGTCCTGTTTTTATCTTTAAGTTTTTGGACTCTCTCTGAGTAGAAATAAGTATATGTGTTATGTTAACATTCCTTCTCCTGTTTAGCAGTTAATTAAGTTGTTTTGTAAATTCATGAGTGCCTGGTTTAATTGAATTCTTTTAACATATTACGCGTATTTGGGCCTTGGAGGAAGGTGTCCACAAGTGAAGGGATCCTTTTCAAAATAATCTCATTGCAACCTATTGATGAAGCCAGTGAATAATTGGGAGCCAGTTCATCCCTCTTCACCCTGAAATTTGCTGGGGGTCTGTTCATGACACAGCTTGATCAAAAGCTGCAGATCACATATCACCTGAGCACAATGTCACTGCGACTAGGACTAGTATCTCTGCTGACATTTTCCTCCATGCCTCGTTCTGTCCCAAAACTATTGCCAAGGTCTTACGTAAAGACTGTGTGCTTTTCTGTATGATAATTCAAATTGATGTACATAGGCTGTGGGCCACCAACTCAGACCAGGCTGCTTGAAATGCATCTGCTTACTTTGATGATGTTCTCAGAAAAAGCTTCCCTCTGAGAAGATCAGACCTGGACATCAATTAGAGGGCATGCAGTTAACATGAATGTGGAATATCTGATGTTGGTGTACAGTGGAGTGTAAAATCACATCACTATATTACCAATTGCAAATAACAATAAATATTTCCCTTCTCGTGAAACAAACTACAAAAGTCAAGATACTTACAATGATGTGACAGCAGGCATTGAAGCAAGTTGACTACAGCTGAACAAAATGCATATTGTTTAGTTGAGAGTCCTAATAGAACAAATAAGCATTCTTCACTCTTACCATCTTCTCTTGCCTCTGTTATGCTTTTTGCAAATTAGACATTTCTATCTTCTCTCCATCATGTCAGACATTCCCTGCCCTCACCACATACTTTGGCTAGATCAGTACATACTTATAAATGTGGTATACTGCATCCGCTGTACCCGTTGTGGCTTCCTCTACATCAGGGAAACCAAGCGGAGGCTTGGGGACCGCTTTGCAGAACACCTGCGCTCAGTTCGCAACAAACAACTGCACCTCCCAGTCGCGAGCCATTTCAACTACCCCTCCCATTCCTCAGATGACATGTCCATCCTGGGCCTCCTGCAGTGCCACAGTGATGCCACCCGAAGGCTGCAGGAACAGCAAATCATATTCAGCCTGGGAACCCTGCAGCCCAATGGCATCAATGTGGATTTCACAAGCTTCAAAATCTCCCCTCCCCCCAACCGCATCCCAAAACCAGCCTAGCTCATCTCCACCTCCCTAACCTGTTTTTCCTCTCACCTCAAGCCACACCCCCATCTCCTATCTCCTAACATCATCCCGCCTCCTTGACCTGTCCGTCCTCCCTGGACTGACCTATCTCCTCCCTACCCCCTCTACCTACACTCACCTTTACTGGTTCTATCCCCGCCTCTTCGACTTGTCTGTCTCCTCTCCATCTATCCTCTCCTCTATCCATCCTCTATCCGCCTCTCCCTCTCTCCCTATTTATTTCAGAACCCTCTTCCCCTCCCCCATTTCTGATGAAGGGTTTAGGCCCGAAACGTCAAGTTTTCCTGCTCCTATGATGCTGCTTGACCTGCTGTGTTCATCCAGCCCCATGCTTGTTATCTCGGATTCTCCAGCATCTGCAGTACCTTTTATCTCTGAGTAAGTTTTAAAATTATAATTTAAAAGATGCTACCACTGTTGAGGGAAGTTTATTTTGGAAGGATGAGGTAAGCAAAGATGTATTGCCTGGAAAACTGTGGAAATATCTTGCAGTGTAAGGGGAAACTGTTAGTTATTGTTCTGTTTTGTATGAAAGCAGAGTAGAAAGCTTTTTTTTTCCCCTTCCCCTATTTTGTGAAACATCTTCACCTTAATGGTAAAGAATAACAGAAGACTTGTGTGAAAATGTCATGACATTCTGACAGCTAAAAGTCCTCTTTCTTAGTGTGGGCTTTGTGATTCTGAATCTATGTTTGCCTTGAACTTTAAATTTGTGCTTTGATTCAAGCTGTTTTAAGTTCAGATGTTCAGAAAATATTTTGCATGTAAGCCTTCTCCAAGTGAACTGAGGTGATTTCCTTCCTCAAGCATGATCAAGCTCCATCCAGCATAGAGTATGTGAGATTGTTAAAAATGCTGACAGATTGCCAAACCAGCTTGGTAGGTGATTGAGAGCCTGACTGATCCAATCACCCATGAGGATAACATTCTATGCTTGACTGGAGCAAGCTGAATTATGCAATGTATTTGACAGGAGCTGATGCACAGGCTTAGTTTTTAACGTGTGTCAAAAAAACTAGAACGCAGTGATTATCGGTGACATTGGCTAATGCTGTCAAGGCAAAAGTTATTACAACATAGCAGACCTTGCACTATAACTGATATTGAGTTCATTTCAGGTTTAATTGACTCTAACGGTGCACTGGTAATACATTTTTTATATATTATATTAATTGCTACTGACTAATGACTGCATTCAAATAAAGCACAAGCAGATGTTAGATAAACACATTAACCATTGCATTGCTAGTGAAATTTAAACTCCAGTGTGTGTCCCCTTCATTATCAGCAATTCCAGATAATATGCTATCATAAATATCTTAACTGATTATAGTGTGGCAGAACTTCCCCCTCACTGATGTAACTTAAGCCATGGTAAGAAAGTTGGGGGCAAAGAATGGAGAGAATGGAAAAGAAAAATCAGAGTCTTGGCGTCGAAGAAATGTTTCTTCTCCCACCCACCCCTCCAAGTTTGGTGACTTCAGATTATCGATTATTGATCGATAGCTACCTTCTCTTTTTGCACTTGCATCTCATTAAAACTCCAATTCACCCCATTTATATGTCACTTCCAATTCTCTTGTTCCCCAATAAAGTAAATGATGCAAATTCTTGACTTTAATTCAGAGTAGGTAGCTAGCCAGCGGCAGCTCACCAATTGTTTATCCTACCCATCATCCAATTGTGTCTTCAGCACCACAAACATGCATGCTCCAAGGACACAATCCTCATTAACTCTCTGTCCATGCGAGTTGACATTGTCAAGTCATCACCCTCACCACATCATGCGTGCTCTCAAACCAACTCTGTCTACTTCATTTCTTCAATATTCTACTTTCGTAGTTGAGGGAATATATGATTTGTGTACTTCTGCCAGGTCACTTTGCATGTAAGAATACACACACATCTCGCACATTAGCATTTGATGCACCTTTTGGCCCTTTTCTTGTTCCTCATTTGCTTGGAGGCTGCCAGCCTCTGTCTATTCCAGATTGCTCTCTTAGCTCACTTACTGACTTAGGGGCTGCCACCTCTGTGGCTCACGTTACATTTCTAGCAGCAGGCTCTTCAGTGCTCAGTTACTGGCTGCCATTCTCTACAGCTTGTATAGCTTTTCTAGCACAGGGGGCAAGAGAGAGAAAGATGGGAAGCTTGTCATTATAGGAAGGACTGAACAGTGAAGGAGCTGCGTCTGTCACTGTAGGGCACCATGCCACATCCATACCATACCTGTATCACGTACCAGCAGTTCATGTGCCAAGCATTGCATACACTTCAAGTAAAATGGCCTTGTCTGAAAGTCAGCACGGAGCAATTCCAATAGAGTCAAGGAGGACTCTGCCATGGTCAGTCAAAAGCCTTATCAAATTCCACTACAGCGGTTGGTCAAGATCAGTCAGGCACTTGGAATCTGTGGATTAGGCCATGGTCTGCCCTAATGTAAGAATTTACTAGTAGGTCAGTTAGGGTACTGTGGACCCATCAGTCTGCTCAGAGGACCAATATTTCCTCCAGTGAGTAAAAAGGGGTTTTGGGTCTGATGGAAGAAGTCTTGTGGAGATGCAAGAACAGGAGAGATGCTTAGGTGTCTCCAGTGAGAAAATGGGAAGTACAGGAGGGGGTGAGCTAATTTGAAGGGTGTGGTGCGTAAGAGCCATGAAGTGGCATGATATATACCGTACGTGAGCATTTGTAGTCTATAAGCCTTGGTGAGATGTGTGTGCAGTGGCACTGTCATTCAATCATGGCTGAGAGATTCCTCAACCCCATTCTCCTGCCTTCACCTAACTCTTGATCACCTTACTAATCAAAAACGTATCTACTTCTGTCTTAAAAACACTCAATTACTTGGCCTCCTCAGCCCTCTACAGGAATTAGTTCCACAGATTCACTACCCTTTCGCTGAAGAAATTCCTTCTCATCTCAGTTCTAAAGGATCAACTCTTCACTCTGAGGCCCTTGGGTTCTAGGTTCTTCTACTAGTGAAAACATCTTCTCTGTGTCCTCACTATCTGTGCCTTTCCATATTCTGTAAGTTTCAATCAGATCCTCCTTTCACCTTCTAAATTCCATTGAGTAGAGACCCAGAGTCCTCTTGTGATAAGCCCTTCATTCCCAGGATCATTCTTGTAAACGTCCTCTGGACTCCCTCCAATGTCAGCATATCCTTCCTTACATACAGGACCCAAACTGCTCTCAAATGCTTCAAATGCAGTCTGACCAGATCCTTGTACACTTGCAGCAGTACATCTCTGCTGTTGCATTCTAGCCCTCTTGAAATGAATGTTAACATTGCATTTGTTTACCTAACTGCCAAATCAGCCTGCATGTTAATCTTAAGAGAATCCTGAACTCGGCCTCCTAAATCCCTTTGTGCCTCAGATTTCTGAAGCCTATCCCATTTAGAAAATGGTCTATACCTGCCTTCTTCCTTCCAAAGTGTGTAACCCCACATTTTCCCACATTGTATTCCAACTGCCACTTCTTTGCCCACTCGCCTAGCCTGTCCAAGTCTCTGCAGCCTTCCACTTCCTCAACACTGTGTCCCTCCACCTACCTTTGTGTCACCTACAAACTTAGCAACAATGCCCTCAGTTCCTCTGTCCAGGTCATTAGTGTGTATCATGACTAGTTATGGTCCCAACATGGACTCCTGCGGAATTCCACTGGTCACTGGATGGCATCCTGAAAAAGACCCATTTATCCGTATTCTCTGCCTTCTGCCAGTCAGCCAATCTATTATTCATGCCAGTACCTTGCCTTTAACACCATGGATTCTTATTTAGCAGCCTCCTATGCAGCACCCTGTCAAAGACCTTCTGGAAATCCAAATAGATCACTTCTACTTGTTCTCTCATGTCTAACTTGTTTGTTACCTCCTCAAAAAAATTCTAACACCTTTGTCTTCATGAAGCTGCGCTCAGTCCCCTTTTACCATGCACTTCCAAGTACTCTGCAAGCTCATCCTTAATTACGGACTCTAAAACCTTACCAAGCGCTGACGTCAGGCGAACCGGCCTATAATTTCCTGTCTTCTGCCTCCCTCCTTTCTTAAACAGGGATGTTACAATTACAATAACCATTTTTCACTCCTCTGGAACCCTCCTTGACTCCAGTGATTCCTTGAAAGGTCGCTACCAATACCTCCACAATCTCCTCAGCATTTCTTCTTAAGAAATCTTGGGTGTAGTCCATCTGATTTGTGCGACTTCAGATGTTTCAGCTTCCTCAGTACCTTCTCCTTCGGACGGCCACTACACTCACCTCTTTCCCCCAACTCACTTGAAGTTCTGGTGCTGCAGGTGCCTTCCACCATGAAGACCGATGCAAAGTACCTAGCAGTTTCTCTGTCATTTCTTTTGTTCACCATTGCTACTTCTCCAGCTTCATTTTCCCAATGTTCCAATGTCCACTCTTGCCTTCCTCTCACTTTTATAAATATCTAAAACATCTCTTGCAAGCTTTTTATATTACTAGCTACCTTACTCTCATATTTCATCTTCTCCCTCTTTATTGATTTTTTAGTTATGCTCTTGTTTTTAAAGGCTCTAATTATCCCTTGGATTCCCACTAATCTTCACCAAGTTAAGCTTTTTCTTTTGTTTTTATGCTGTTCCTGATTTCCCTTGTCAGCTATGATTGTCTCATCCTCCCCCCAGTATATCGCCTGCTCCCTAGTGGGCTCTACCACAAGCTGCACCAAAACAAAATCTCATACACGTACCTTGAATCCCTTTACTTGGGATCCACAACCAACCTGATTTACCTAGTCCACCTGGATACTGAAGTTGTTCATGATTATTGTAATAATACCTTTCTTACTCTCTTGCCTTCTTTTTAAATTTCTTTAGTTCAAACAAGTGGTGGCTCTCCTGTGAGTGTGATAGAAAAGAGAAGATGGTGGCTCTTGCCCTCCCCATAAGGAAGAAACATTTAAACTCTTAAATGAGACATATTGGCCTTCTGGTCTTTTATACTTTGAAATGGAGAACCTGTAAGAGCAGCTTGTCTCATTTTACCAGGTTTTCTTGGTGTGTTTTGTTCATTAGCATTCTTTCTACATCATTTCTGGGCAACCCACCTCACCTACTACACACCAGTGACCCAGACTGCAATCTCAGTCTGGCCTGGCTACGTATGATGGCATGGCATCCTGTTACAGTCACGGAGAGCGAGAATGACACTCCTCTCTGCTTCTTCGGCCTGAACTGTCCCCTTCTATCACCCAGTCCTGTTATGACAGTCAGATATTCTCATGTACTCCAAGACCCATTATCACATTATAGGGGCTGCATTAAGCACAGCTCACCCATTTCTCACTCTTGGCTCATATTATCACTCATTGAGCTTTTCTTCTGTCCTGGCCTGCGATCTGTGCTCTCCTTGTATACCTACCGCTTTTATCTCTCTTCCCCCCCCCACCCACCCCATCTCCCAGCTCCATATCTACTTATCTGCTCATCACTCCCCTCAACCCTTCTCCAACACTCCTCCCCACACCCCCTGCCAACCCACCACTTCAGCATAAATATCACACTTTCCTAGCTGCTGACAATTCTGAAGAAGGGTCATGGGATTCGAAATGTCAACTCTGCTTTCTTCCTCCAGATACTGCCAGATTTGCATTTCTCCAGAGTTTTTTTTTATTTCTGATCTCCAGCATCCACAGTCTTTGCTTTATTTATATTACCACAGAGTGAGGGCTAGTTCCTGGTTTGTAGCATCTGCAGTGGCGCACGGCTAGATTTTAAATATGGCACGAGCAGCAGGGACATCATGAATTCTCAGTGTTTTGAGTATTGTCCTATTTCCGGCCACATGATTCCAGAGGCAGAGTGCTGAAGAGCTTAATTACATAACTGAGGTGATGACCTAGAGATTGCAGGAGAGGTACTGCTTCAGGCCAGGCAGACATAGTGCTATGAATCTCACTTGGAAAAAATGTTTCAACTTAAATTTCATCCCATGTTTCCTGGCACGACAATATTGATTATTTAGACCAAAAGATATAGGCCATGCAGCATACTTGACCATTCATTAATATCATGGCTAATTGGATAATCCTCGACTGCACTTCCCTGCCCTTTTCCCCAGGATAAAGGACGTTATTTTGAAAGAATGTGTTTATTGCATTTCCCAGCAGCCCAGGTAGAACAACAAGAACATATGTACAGGGGCACAGCATGATGGTCAGCTGACATCACCAGCTCTGTCTGTGCAGGCACCAGTGGCCATTTTGACATCTGAACAATCAAGTGGATCGCTCCTCCTTTGAAAGCTAAGCAGCAGGTTGGGATGGGAAGGGGACATTTGCACTGCACTAGTGCTAGCCCCTGGGTACCGGATGAAGCCCCTGTCCAGGCATTGTGGCAGTTGGAGGAAGCCGAGCACTGAGATGGCAGAGCGAGCATGGCAAAGGAGCAGTAGCTGAGGAGATCTACTCTGCAGAGACTTACTGTTGGGGAGGGAAAACCTGTGCTGCTTCATCCCCAGTCTCTCTGATCCCCTCACCCCCACCCTGGTGATATCAGCAATGCATGTGCATGCAGAAGCTTCCTGTGGCCTGGCAAAGCCAGCTGTCAAAGGGCTACATTTGCACATGCATGGGAGCCATTTTATATTCCAGATAATCATTCCAATGATGAAAAATTTCAATTACACATTAGGAATGTCCACAGTACTGAATTGATGTGTTTAATTTACTGTGAATGTTAAAAGTCCAAGGCACTCCCAGGTACTTCATCCTACCAGGGTTTTCTCAATTTAGCAGAGACCTAATAACAAGTAATTAACCAAAACAAAATCATTGGTGAGTAATCCACTGGAACTGAGATAAATATAGATTTTGAGAAAACAGGGTACAGTTTTGAAATTTGCCACTGCTGTTTCACTAATTTCTACCTTCAATTCAACAATATCATATTGTTATGTTCATTCTCTGTGAAGGAACAGTAAACTTAGAGGGTAACTGGCCTAAAATTAAACCAAATTGAAAGCTGACATGAGTTCACACCAACCTGCAACAAGGATTAATGGAATTACTGCTTTTTTATTGCTGAGGTGCAATCCTTTGCTAACAACAAAAGTTTCAAGAGCAACACTCAGCCAATTATGTGGGGAACTCTATGTGAAGAATAATTTCCTGTACATCCTAAAATTATATGCTACACAGTGAGATATATTCATTTTCTTTTAAAGTAACACTTTCGAAGTGGCGTACATTACCATCCCATTTAGTGTGAGTGGACAAGCAGTTTTCTTACTCCCTGGTGGCACTCTTATTTGCAAACAAGTGTGCAAGAGAATCTCGAGTATAATAAACTTTTAATTCTTTTCTCTATTCTACTTCTGGGAAAGCATTTAATTCCCTGTTCTCCTCTTCCTTCAACATCTCCTTTCAACATTGTCTAAGGCTGAAGAATTCTCTAACATGCACCTGCAAAACCTAGATTCTACTCTTGTGCTGAAGTAGAATTGCTACTTATCTGGCTTAGCACAAAAAATCTTGTTTTTCAACACTGTCTGGCAATTAATAATGAAGATCAGTCACAGATTAAACAGCATTTCCTTGGCAGTAACTAGGCAGGTGAACAGTGAACATGGCCAGTGTGACTTTTGCACACACCAATGCCGTTCCCTTTTCATGATTTCTGGTTTTAACCTGATCCCTGAGTAGGAATGGGGAAGACTGAGCAAAAGGAAATGGTGTCTGCCTTTTAACAGGCAGCTCAGGCTCCAGATACACAAAATACAGATGCCTTACAATTTTAACCAGAAACTTGAGATTCCCTGTCAAACCAGTGGAAGGAGCTAAGGCAACATGTGTTTTTTAATAGATTCCTTGTGAAACAAGACGCCTATATGGAACCCATCCCCAAGCTTCTTAGCTCTCTCCTCTGACTACAAGGTGCTCTCATTCCCACTTCCAGTCAGTGCCAGAGACCATTCCTGTTGTCTGTAAAAACTCACTGGTCATCTGATTCCAATGGCAGCTGATGAACCTGGGTGCAGGAGTTAAAATCTCTCGGAATTCAAGCCACAGGGTGCTAGACAATTTGCCACTTACTTTGGATTATACACCCACAGAAAGCTGAATCACCCATTAAAAATGGTTTTAATTAAAACAAATAAATAAGCAAGGCTTTTTTATCTAGTGAATTGTAGTCAATAGTAAAGCAAACATGAAAACTCCAGGCATGATTTCACACCCTATCTCTACCTCCTCTAGGCTATAACCAACCCCTCCCAGCAACAACACCACTTACCAACATTCAGCCTATTATTCAGACAGACACAATTGGCAGATCTGGTTCTGGATCCAACATAATATCAAAGAAAACCTGACGCCTTTCTGGTTGGCAGGAATTAAAGTGAGCTCAATTTGCAACTGTCTAAATTTAGAATGCTTGTTCAGAAGCAACACCTTTTTTCCCTTAGAAGCCAGGCTGAGGAGGATCCCTAATAACAAAAGCAGAAACTATAGTGAGTTAATGCAGCTTCCTGCTACATTTTAAACAAAGGAATCTATAAACAAGGCTGACTTTTTAATTCTGTAAAGTATAGAAATGCAAATATGTATGCCCTTGAAGTCCTTTAAAGATATTTCTACTCTCAACTTCAAAGCAAAAGAACTTGAGATACAACTCACTCATTCATCATTAAAGTCAGGGTGATCATGTTTTAAGGCAACACATTTAGGCCCCAATCTCCTACGGAGGCATGTGTTTTATATATGATTCCTGATGATCTAATATCTGGAATACTGGTTCTGAAGCAAGGTCCCTGGATTTGAAATGTTTTAACTTTGCTTTCTCTCCACAGATGCTGAGGTTTTCCAGCAACAATCTGTTTTTGGATCTGAAACAAGTTGCTACTTTTCTCCCATTCTCTCATTAAAAGCTGTTGAATGTTCCAATCTTACTTGGGATACTCTCCCATACTTGTTTTTTTACCCCCAGAACTTCAGTACCTGCATTGGTGCTGTATCCTGCTCTTGCCTGAAAGTGAAATGAAATCATTAATTTTGCTTCTAATTTCTAGTCTTCTCTCACCTTCATCTGGTCCATCTGTAGTTCTTCTGTGCTTTGATTCCTCTGGCTCTAATTCCAGATGTTGGCTGTCCATTAATATTTGTTACAAACCCACCAACTCTCACAGCTACATAATTATGCTTCTCACACTCTGTTTCCCTTAAGTGCTCCTTTCCATTTTCCCAGTTTCTCAGCCTCTGTCACCGCTCAAATGCAGAATTTGAACAACGGTGCTTTGAACAGGATGAGTGTTGGGGACATCCAGGCATCCTTTGTGGAGGGGGCCAGTTATCTTTTCAGGTTGTTAAAAGAGAGAAGATTGTGCTTAAACGATGCATAAATTCCTTGGTTTGTCAGACCTGCCAATTTTTTTGTAAGTGAATGAATGTACTTTCCTCAACTGTGTAGATTGCAATGTAGACTTGAAATAAAAGAACTTATTTTTTCCTATCCCGTGTGCCTGGAACTGGAGGGATCACTGGGAAGAGATGTTGGGGGAAAGCCCGAGTTAGCTCTGAATGGTATGAAGGTCCATGTGGTTGTGTAGGTAGTATTAGATGACATGGCTATGTTGAAGGTGTATGTAGTGTGTGTGGAAATGTGCGGTGAAGTGGGCAGTGTTTTTATGTTTTAATTTTTATACTATGCTGGAGTCCTGAGCCAGGCTTTCTATGGAGCCTGTTTTGACAATTGGCAGCCTCCTCAACTCTTCCCAGGTTGCCTGGTCAGACTCTCAATCCAGCACATACTGAAACGGAGATAGTGGGAACTGCAGATGCTGGAGAATCTGAGATAACCAGGCGTAGAGCTGGATGAACACAGCAGGCCAACCAGGAAAGCTGACGTTTCAGGGTCGAGGCCTGAAACGTCATCTTTCCTGCTCCTCTGATGCTGCCTGGCCTGCTGTGTTCATCCAGCTCTATGCCTTGTTATCTCACATACTGAAACAGGAGGATTCTAGACTCAGATTGCAGATCCAGAACTCTTTGCACCTCTGTGAAACTGGCCCAGGAATGAAAATCTGGGCCCTGATTAGAGGAGGAGATCAATGTAATTAAAGCTTAGTGTGTTTACCCTATTGCAGCATTAGGATAACATTTAATTCTTTTTCCTTATATGTAGCTGAGAAGACAGCCTGGCACCATACCTGGGAATACTAGCACAGACAGTTTAGCTACAGTTTCTTGTATGACGGCGAGCTAAGTAAATGCTATTCAGTTAGTTTGCTCCCATTAGTTTGGATCCAAAATTCCAGACTGGCTATGCCAGCAGTATCCAGGTGCGGATTCTGATCCACCATAGCCGGATTATGAAAATCCCAACCTCCTTTCTTGCTTGCTGCAAGAACCTGTTATGAAATAAATTTTGGAAAATTTCACCCTCAAAGTTACAGGAAAGAAAAAGAAACCTGTCACAAACCAACCTTTATGAGTATCCCCTTTCTCTTAAGTGAAATATTTAATTTCCCAACTCTCTCATCCTGCTGGTTTCTCTGAAAGGGATTGTCAAATTCTGGACAGTTTTGTGCAGTGGATCCACTGGGAATTAGATTGACTGACATGTCAGATTAATTTTGAAGAAGAACTGTTTCACACAGTAAAAGGTGAAAAAAAAACATTCTTTACAGCTGGCAGAAAGAGAACCTTCATGCCAAGTGAGTTGGACTCAAATTTGAGCACATTCCAAGCCCCCATTTGGTGGTGGTGGTGTTTCAGTATTTTATGGATGTAGGCATCACTGACAAGGTTTACAGTTTTTGCACCTGAAAAAAAAAGGCTGTGGATGCTGGAAACCCAAAACAAAAACAGAAATTACTAGAGAGACTCAGCAGATCTGGCAGCAGCTGTGGTGAGAAAGCAGAGTTAATGTTTTGGGTTCAGTGACCTTATCTTAGAACTGATTGTAGCTAGGAAAAGGTTGATACATATGCTGAAGATGGGGAGGGGGACGAGTAAACGATAGGTGGAGATGGAGCTCAGAGAGAGAACAGCAGTTAAACAGAACACAGAAAAGAACACAGTTGGGCAGAGAAAGGACTGGGTAGCGGCCAGCCTAGGAGAATCAAGAGCTGATAATGGGGACTAATAGTGGCTGACCATGCGTTGTTTGTGATGACAAGGCCTGGTGTGTTGGGGCTAGGGGAAGGACATAGTGGAAGGCGCGCAGGTCCTAGAATGGTTGAACTCAATATTGAGTCCTGAAGGTTGTAAGGTCCCCAAGCAGAAAATGAGATGCTGTTCTTCCAGCTTGTGCTGGGCTTTGCTGGAGCACTGAACCAAACCCATACTAGAGATTTTGGCCAGGGAACATGGTGGAGTGTTGAAGTGGCATGTAACCAAGTAACAACCTGGAACTTGCTGCCTACAAAAGTGTTTGAAACAGATACTGAATGATGTCAAGAGACATTGTTGGGCACTTAAGGGAAATTAATTTGTTGGGCTATAGGGATAAAGTGGGGAAATGGGACTCATCCGAGATTGCTCTATAGAGAGCCAACATAGACTTGATCATCCAAATAACCACCTTAATTGCCATAACCATTCTGATTCTAATTTCACATACATTCTTTACAGCTGGCAGAAAGAAAACCTTCATGCCAAGTGAATTGGACTCAAATTTGAGCACATTCCAAGTCCCCGTTGGTGGTGTTTCAGTATTTTATGGATGTAGGCATCACTGACAAGGTTTACAATTTTTGCCTATTCTTGATTGCCTAAGTGGTTTGCTGGACCATTTCAGAGGGCAGTTTGAGCCCACCATATGGTTCACTGTGCCACCCACTCTATGTAAAGTTAGTTGAAAGATCAGTAGGTGTTCACTGAAAGTAATAGAATCCATTCTGAGAAACAAGGCCACCAGCTCAGTACACAATATCAGTCAACAAGATGAGAATCCTTCAAATTGATGGGGTTTTTTTCATAACATTTTAAGAATTGTTCTGGATTGTAAGAGGGTCTTATATGCTGGAAATAATAGAATAGTATCCATGGTTCCTCATGGAAATTACATTTATTTTTATGGTGTCATTCACAACTGCTCCTTCATCCTCCTCCACAATTGCGTTCATGCTGGTCTGCGCATAAAACTATAGGAATTTTCTGACGTATTGGCTTGCATTGAATTCTGGTGAACGCTTTCTCTGTCTTTCAGATGTAAACCTTCTGTTTCCTCATCTATCAAATCAAGGTCTCACAGATTTCCTGACAGCATGCAAAAAAACAATGTTCACTACCACCCCCCCCGCCTCCCAACTTGACCTGACAAAGTTCATCATTTTCTGTTCATGCGTTGAAGGAAATCTCACCCAATTCCAGATAAACTCACTGCTGATCCAAGCACATTTCAGTCCACTCGGTGGGGGGATAAAAAAATTGATTTTGTCTTCAGGAAAAGTAATGAGTACTGCTCTTAATACAAAATTGCCATCCAGTCTTAACATTCCAGGTAGATCCAAGCATCTGCATTTAGTTGCTGGTAGTGATAGCAGTTGGTTTCTAGTTTGAAGTGCCATTTTATTCTCAATTCTGAAGCATATCATCAAACTAATTATCATATAATTTAAATGAAGAAATGGAGTACATATGTATTTGGGATCAAGGTTAGTCGGGGATAGATATCCTAAGCTCACGATGGAGTGTGAAATTGTATGTATACATATGAATGTGGATGCTGTGAGTGACCTTAACCTGAAAGGTCTATTAGAAGTTACCAAGCAAAAGGATCTTTCTGTTCCCCTCTAAAACAATATAGAATTGCCCTAGCAGTCTCCTTTTGTCAGGGATTTATTTTCAGTTATACAAGTACTTTATCTTTGGGAGTTGATATGAGCTATTGTTCTGATAGTGAGTGTATTACATTGGCCTCAGCAGAAGGAAAGAGTAGTATAGTGATTATGTCACTGGTCTAGTGACCTAGCAGTCTGGACCAATGCTAAGGAGAAATAAGTTCAAATCCAACCATTTTAAGGTCAATTCATCAACAAAACAAATTAAAAAATGAATAAAATGCTCATCTTATTAATAATGATCATGAAACTATTGGTTTTTTTTTAAAAGGTTTGTCTGATTCACTAATGCCCTTTAGAAAGGAAATCTGCTGTCCTTGTCTGGTCTAGATATGACTCTGAAATACCTGGCAAGCCGTTCTGTTGTGCAAACTACTGCAGAAAGGTATAAGATAAACTAGGGTGTAGTTGCATTTCATAGGTGCAATGTGGTCATGACCTGCTTGAATTTTAAGTTGCTCGATGCTATGTGTGGTTCATAACGACATGAGTTACGAGAGCACTGGGCTCTGTGCTCTGTGGCATTGGTTAATTGACATGATGGCAAAGGGGCTTCATTTAGCTACGGAAGAGAAGATAAAATGTCAGTGTTCCAACTCATGATAACTCTTGCTGCTGACTTGGGTTTCTGAGTTCAAGTCTCACTTCAGAGACTTGGGCACATTTGGGTTGATGCTCCAGTGCCTATTCAACAAGTGATGCTTTTTAAGAAATGTTAACGCGTAAGAAGTGTTAACTTACGGATGAAATGTTAAATTGAGTTCTCTACTGCTGTTTCTCTCAATAGTCCTATGACATCATCTTGAATAACGAGTCCTAGCTGAGATTTATTCCTGGAAAAAAAAACACTAAACGACATTAAAAACAGTGCTTCATTATTTTCATACTGCTATTTATGGAACCTCGCTGTGCAAAAATTGGCAGCTGTGTTTTCTGTTTTACAACACTACATTGGCTCCAAACTGCTTTTGAACATCCTGAGGTTGTGATGGGTGCTATTTAAAAATCATTTCTTTTCTAACTATTCCTGACTGCTATTTGAAAATAGAGCTGGGTAAAGATTCAATAAGGTTTGGCTGATTTGTGCCTTTTGAGTGTGAGTGGGTGATAGAACCATTTTCCAGGTTCATTTATTCATATATATAAAACAGAAACAGTTGCCTGCTTCAACAGTCTGTCAGTTCATTAAAATCATGTTTGATCTGTTTATGTTCAAAATGTAACACTGACATTGACCCTGAGAATATTTGATTCCCCTGCTTAACAAGAATCTATGGTCACATTAAATTATTCAATTACCCTGCACCATTGCCTTCTGAGGTGTTTCAAAAATGCAGAACTCAGAGGGGTTCTGCCTTCTGTCTTAAGAGGGAGACCCCTAATTTCAAATGTTTCTAGTTCTGGACGCCCAGAAGAAGCATTATTTCCATCACCCCTTGTCAAAGCTATTTATGATCTGAAACATTGAATTACCGAGTGCAGTTCCAATGTTGAATAAAGACAAGTCCAGTATTTCCAACCTACTTTCATAGGTATTCACCCTCTAGATATCAATCAACAAACAACCTCAGAAACATTTATATTGTACCTTTAAATAAGGAGACAAAAAAAATGCACGCAGTATTCAAAATCTGGCCTCACCAATGCCCTGTATAACTCTATAACAAACTTACTTCTGTGTTCAATTCCTTTCATACGAAAGGGTGCCATTCCGTTAGCTGCCTTAGTCATTTTCTGTGCCTGCATACCAACTTTGTGATTTATGCATTAATTCCCTTTGCACCTCAGAATTCTACAGTAGTTCACTTTTGAATGGACCGCTCGAACGTTAATTCTGATCTCTCTCTCTCTACACCTTATCTGCGGCTGTAGCACTGTATTCTGCACTCTGTTCTGCTACCTTGATGGACTTTGTGTGGTACGATGTTCCTGTATAGCACAGAAAACAACACTTTTCATTCTTATACATTTCACAATGATAAATCAATCAATCAATCACTTAAATTATCTGCTTTTCTATTTTTATTGCTGAAGAACTTTAGGGAAACTGGCATCTGATTGGGAAATTCAAATCAGCCTCCTTTTACATTTATCAAGGCTTTTCATGAGCTTCTGAAACGAAAACGGAAATGGTTGGAGAAATTGAGCAGGTCTGGCAGCATCTATGGAGAGAAAACAAACTTAGCTTTTAGAGTCCAGTTGTTTTTCTCTGAAACCAGTTGGATCTCATTGCGTTACTGCCTTCTGAGGACAAAGATCTGCCAGCTACAAAATTGCCATGGGGTTGTTGGCATATTAGCCAAGGCTGGCACTTTTGGGCTCAATCTGCCTCTTCCAATCCGTGGTGAGTCTGAAATAATTCAACACTTGCTAAGAGAATAGATATGTGGGATTGAGAAAACTTCCTGGTGAGCCCTGTTGTGTGGGAACTCCTCCCTTAACGATTTCATCTTTACTCTCTGCCACGTTTCAATGCCTTCTGAAATCACAACATTTCTATTTTCTGTAAAAAGTTTTGATTTTCTTAATGACCCTCTTGTAAAATTCTCATGCATGTTGGTTACTATATGCATGCAAATATTGTGTTAAATTTCCGATTATATTGAAAAATCAAAGCAAGATTCTGATTAAAGCAGAAAATACTGCCACATTCGTTCCTGGTTTGCAAATCATAAATTACAAATCATTTGCATAAGTTTAATAACAAAGAACTGTCAATTTAAATCCAGTGTGCAGCTGGAGGTAGCAAAACAGTTTGGAACTCATTTGAGTAAATTATAAGGTTTTATGAATTGTTCGCTGTTGGTTGTTTTGACTAAGTCATAGAAATCATGATGAACACAAACATTGTACTGAGGTTTCTAAATTGACCATTTTTTGTGTGGAGATTGTGAACGTCTGTAACGGCCTGATTCAAATGCTATGATTACCAATCAAAAAGGCTTCTGCTAATTTATTATATTTGGTTCAGCATTCTTTCCTCTCACCCAGTTGTTAAATTTAAATCTGAGTTTGAGATCTGTGATGCCATTAAAATTTTTAGTAACTGCTTTGTGTGTATGTGAAGGAAATACTACCTGTGACCCCACTGGTCTGCAGAAGTTGTATTTAGGGCAATAGCTTTTGTGTGTAAACGTGTACCAGTTATTTTGAAAAAGCCTTTTTTAACTTATGCCTGTTGTATTACTGTGGTGTCTAAGAAATTTGTATTTTCATGGTGTGCTATGGATTTACGCTTACTGTAGGGCTGACAATTAACGTGAATGTTGATTAAGTCTTTGTGCTTCTGTGCACGTTCAAATATCCATGTCAACAGAAATGCAAAACCTATAGTCACTGCGTAAGTGCATTATCCAATAAGTGAGTTAGTGTGAAAATGAAAAGCAATGCTAAAAACTAGAAAATAGTCCCTGAGCAAACTCCTAAGAAACCCCTCAGGGGTGCCGAGTGGCATTATTTTGATTCCTGGCTTGAATGTAGATACATATACTGGCACTTACGGGTGGACATGAGTTCCTTGCCTATCATAAGCTGATTGTGATTCATCAGCAATCTCCATTTGATTTGGACTAGTGAGAAGCATGGGTTTCCATTGGCTGTAGTGGTGCTGTTGAGGGATAGAGAATTAGCTCATTTGACCAGCAGTGAAATCACAATGAGTCCAATTATGTGGGATGCACTTATAAATTCACATTAACATTAGTCTCACCATAGCCAAGGAAGCCCCAGGTAACCCAATTTGTTGACAAATGTGCTTTATGTCAAAAAAAAAACCAAATGAAAATGAAGGAAAAGAGTCAATATGTGAAATACGTCTTTATTTTCAATTCATTTTCAAAGCTCATAGTGGCCTGAGTTTATACATATATAACTCCCAGCATTTTTCAATGTTTTCTCTTTGAGTCTGGGAAAAACACATTATCTTCAGTTCCATGTGCTGGAAGATTGTGTCATGTTGTCCAAGCAATCATAGGTTTAGCCATGGCTGTAGAGCATCCTTTCACAGGAAGATCTTGATGTTAAAATGATGGCATGGCCAACACTCCTTCATTTTTGTGCTCCAGTGTGGCCTCCCTCCACTCCAATTAGTTGATATGGTCATATAACAAGTCTGCATAATTTTGGCTAATCTAGAGTTACCAGTCTGGAACCTAGGCTAGGCATTGGTATCATCCCCTTGGATTTGCTATTTTGCTGGCACAAACAGCTGACGACGTCAACACAGTTGGAATTTTGACTTATCCAATTTTGACTTACTGGTTTCACTTAAGTAACATGAGAGAAAGTAAACAACAAAAAAACCTATGACCCCTTAAACTTTATTTACCACCTACTCCGTCACAATATTAGATGCAAAACAATCTTTATAGGAAGGGTTCCCAAGAATGAAACTCACTTAGTTCTTGTTGTTGCCAAACTACACATAAATAAGGCATTCCTAGGTGCTTGATGCGCTGATGTGAACCAGATCTGTGTTATACTGCATGGGCCTGCAGCATGCAATGTGCCTGATGTGCAAAATTAAGTCTTCTTGAGATCCTTGAATGCTTGGAGCTAGTGCACAGATGGTGCTGAAGAACCACTGCAACCTACAATTTTTGATCTCCTTCCCCTTATTAGTGGGAGGCCTAAATAGATCCATGAAGGTGAATGTGATATTAAAAAGTAGCTGAGAGAGGTATTCCTTTCAGTAGCATTGCTATTACTAAAGATACGTTGCTATATTTACATGGTCTGGAGGAGAAAGATCAGAGGAAGCATCAGTCACGTTTCCTTGATTTGATTTAATTTATTACTGTCACATGTACCAAGGTACAGTGAAAGGTGTTAGGTGCTTTACAGGCAGATCATACGATACAGGTGCATCAGGGTAACAGAACAGAGTGCAGGATACAATATTAGAGCTGCCGAGAAGGTGCAGAGAGAGATCAACATTAACACTAAAGAGGTCCTTTCAAAAGTCTGATAACAGCAGGGAAGAAGCTTGAATCTGTTTGTATGTGTATACAAACGTCTTTCTTCTACCCAGTGGAAGACCGTATAACCAGGGTGGTGGGGTCTTTGATAATGTTGGTACTTTCCTGAGGAAGTGGAAAGAATAGATAAAGTCAATGGATGGGAAGCCAGTTTGCATGATGTACTGGGCTGTGTTCACAACTCCATCATTGTGTATGTTACTTTTTAATGGTTTAAATCTGTAATCAATAAGTAGAAGAAAATGATTTTTTTTGACAGGTTCAGAAGAGCAACATAAGCCAGAAATTGCGGTTTCCACAACAGCAGACACTTAACAAAGAGAAACATTAAATTAACATATTTTAATGGTGGTCTTAGCCAATAAATCAGTTTGGACTTCAATTTAGTTTAACTTTTAAGACATTTAAGAGAAATTAATTTTGGCTTGAAAGGCAGAGTTACAGTAAACTCAAGTCAGACTGCAATTCCAGAGAGTACAGTCTTCAGCACTTGGATAGACAGCAGAATATATGTGTTGTAAGTTAAAGCATTTGTATATCCAGTCAGTCAGAGCATTTAGGAAAGAAACTAAGCCTGAGTTAAACCAGAAGTTCTTTAGGGTGGCCACCTTCTCTCTCCAGACATTGTAACCAGTGATTGAAAAATGATTGGGACTGCAGAGGTGGCCAGAATTGGAGGAATGCAGATGTATTGGAAGAAAGGGGGAAGCAATGTATTGGAGGAAATGAGAGGGAAGTCTGAATAAAGTAATGGAAGGATTTGAAAACGATATGAGAATTCGAAAGATCAGGCATTGCTTAACCAGGAGTCAATTTAAGTCAGCAAGCACATAGGTGATAGTGAAACAGGAACGATTGTAACTTAAGACACAGGCAACAGAACTTTGGATAACCACAACTTTATAGATGGTGGGAAGTAGGAGACCAACTGGAAGTGCATTGAACAGTTGAGTCTAGAGGTAACAAGGGCATAACTACAGATTTTGGCAGCAAGTGAACTGAGACAGGACGATGTAGGGTGATGGAAATAAATCGTCTGAGCGCCGCAAATATGAGGCCAGAAGCTCACCTTGATTCCTAATTTCCCTTGGGAAAGTGATGATAGGCTAACTTGAACAATTGCAATCCATGTGGAGTAGATACATCCGCGGTGCTATTGGGAAGGAAGTTCCAGAATTCTGATTCTGCGACAATGAAGTAATGTTGACAAATTGTTCCAGTACAAGATGGTGTGTGGTTTGGAGGGGTGCTTGCAAGTGGTGCTATTCACACATTCTGCTGCTCTTACCTTTAGATGGTGGAGATTGTGAATTTGGAAAGTACCTTAACAAGTTAATGAAGTGCATCTTATTTGCGTTATACACCATCGCTACTGTGTATCAATGCTGGAGGGGATAAATGTTTAAATTGGTGAATGGAATGTTAGTCAACTGAGCTACTTTATCAACTGGAAAGTATTGAGTCTCTTGTGTTTTTGGAGCTACACTAATTCAGGCAAGTGAAGAGTATTCCTTCACAGACTTGAAGTGTTTTTTCCGTGGTGGACAGGCTTTAGGTCAGGAGACAGGTATTCATCAGAGTTCCAAGGTCACTGACCTACTCTTGTATACACAATATTTTTTTTGGGTGGTCTAGTTCAATTTCTGGTCTTCTGCAACCCCCAGGGTGTTGACGGTATTGAAGGGCATTGAATTATAATGCATCCGTATGTCCCTGTGGGAGGGAATAATTATCCTTTGTTGCCTTATTCTATGCTCAATGAAAATCAAAGTGTGCTAGAAATGAACTTACAATTCACGGACTCCTAATGTGCAACTCAGTTCTGCAAGTAGTTGTGAAAGAAATATGTTAAAGAGATGATTGTAAGACAATTTGTGTTTTAATGCTCTGGCTGGGACAACAGCTGCTTTATTGTAATTGTGTGAACATGCAACAGTCTTTGGTGCTTGATAGTAAACCCATTCAGTGGTCCACGGAGCCATGCTGTAATGCAATAACATGAGCACCATGAAATAGAAGAAATGAGCATGCCTCAGAGATTGCAATGATCATTCTGTCTTTATGATAGGGTTAAAAGGACAATTATCAAGTCCATTTGTTAAAATGCTGTCACTTGCAGCTTTGGATAGGCTACATAATTTCGTCTTCTATGTAATCTGTCCCCAGATTCAGACTGAAGAGAAAATTGAACTGATGATATTCAGCCACCATGTATGGTGAGATATCTTCAATGTACAGCCTCTGTAACTGGATTTCTGAAATCTGGGCCATGATTGGGACTGTCTGTCCCCAATCTTTTAAGAACTGCCGGAAATTCTTTGAGTTGTTGGATTTGGAAGCCTGCTTCCTGACAGCTATACTCTCACACATCATTTTAGTAGGTTGTCATCGTGGGCATGGGGGTAGCTAATATCTTACGCTTTGCTTTCATACTCAATTATCCTATTTCCTAGTCATCAAAGGTTCCAAAGATTAACTAGCCTTCAATTAATTTCAGGATGCTCTTAATTATAACAAATCAATCTTTGAAGACGTAAAATGCAGGCCGTGCTATTGTGGTTGCATTTGCTGTGAAATATTATAACATTGCGCACACTTGTGCTTTGATCCACATTTAAAACAACATCAATTTTAAAGTCTCCTTGGTTCTGGACGCTGCTTCGATTTTGGTTTTCACTGCCTTGAAGTAGAAATAGAGAGGGGTGACAATGTTTAGTTATCATTTAGTCATATAATTATTGCTTGCTAACGGTTGTACTGTAAATGCCAAGGGATGCTAATTAAGACTGCTGCATTTATGAATTCAGTGGAGCAAATACTTGATGTGCAGGATTGATTTTTAGCCAAGCACCTGAAGAATGAAAAATCTTAGACTGGCCAGTATTCTCTGAAATAGGAACAGACAAAATTCTGCAAGATCACCTGAGAGACGCAGATAAGAATGCTGTTCAACCCATTCCAGTTCATCCATTAAGAAAGCACATCTCCCTATCACACCATCTGTTTATAAATTATTTCATAGTTTTGCCTCCACTATCCTCCCAGAGGTTCATCTCCTCCTTGTGATCACTCTTGTATGAATAACAGCATCCTGAGATCAGTCATGCTTAATCATGTTGCATATTTAGCTTTTCTCAATCCATTTGTATTTCATAGAAACACCATGCAGTGCTTTTCAAAATTAATAAAACGTCCAAAAGCTCTTTGCAAAGGCACAATTAATGTTTAGCAACAGTAAGAGACAATTAACGGTGAGCTAAGACACGCCAGAAGAAAATTATTTAGGAGTCCCAAAGGAGATCACAGCACCAAGCCCTGCCAGCTTGTGGAGAACGCCACCAGGATCAGTTAGATGTTCAGTCCAGAGGAACATACATCAAAACTGCAAGAAGGTTCACGATATTTTGTGCTCCACAAGTTGTTACTGCCACCATTTTCGCTAAATTCACTGAATGAGTTGAGTGAACACATCATATCTCATGGAAGTAGTTATCACTTAAATTCAGTCTGACTTGTTGCACCTTGATGCTGCATTGCTGTATCATGGAAAAAGTGAATCTGCAATGCTTCTATTTTCTATGTTTCTATTACCCCCTCTTTCAAAGTCCTCATCTTCCTCGAACAATTACTACTACACTCCCAGCTCATTGACATCCATGACATTGCCTGTTTGCCTGTTCCAGTTGTCTGAAGCAAAGAATGTCAGGATTGTAGGACACACACTACTGGGAGTGTAATTCAAGATGCTGCACCTCCCACCCCCACCCCGGTCTGTTCCACTATGACTCTGGTGGGAGAATGGGACTACCTCACAGGAATCATCAGCCAAAGTTGAAGTGGATAGCCTTTGTCTCCTAGCAGCCATCTTTGTACGGAGTTTAGCCCCTTTCAATGAAACAGGAACTTGACAGTCATCAATGTAGGCATCAAGTTGGGTTGGGGAGTGTTGTCTGATGGTACAGTAGTAATATTCCTCTCTCTGGGGCAAAATGTCCAATTTGAAGTTCTACTTGCCACAGAGGTATGTCATTAATATGTTCAAACAGATAGATTAAACATGAGCACCATGGCGGCTGCCATGATACCTGGTGCACATCTGATCATAGATGAGTTGGTTGTTGATCAAGTGGAGCCCTTTTCTTTAATTAATTCAACCTGATTATATAATGCAGTTCTCATGATATGTTCCATCTAAAGTGGAAGTCTAAAGCATTTGGGGAAATCCATGTAATATTGTCAAATCGCCCTCTGCAGGCTGTAGCACTGACCTCATCAGGGGGACAAAGGTGAAATGGTGTGATGTTGCACAAACTGCATGTGTAATATCCTTAATACATTTGTGGGTTGAGAATGGGAGATTCCTCACACATCCCCTGTGGACTTCAGATATTTACATTACTTATTAATGAGTTTGATACAGCATAGAAAGTCATATATCCAAATTTGTTGTTGACATCAAGTTAGGCAGCATTGTAGATGGAGAAGGTGATGACAGAACGTTAGAAAGGGATATTGAGAAACTTTGTGAATTGTGACAGAGTTCAGCGTAAACAAATGAGAGGTTATCTGTTTTGGTCTTAAATGATAGATCAAGCTACTTTCTACATGGTATGAGTGAAATACTGGATGTCCAAAGAGACTTGGAGATTCAAGTGTATAGATATTTAAAATGTTACAAACAAGTGCGGAAGCTAATCAATAAAGTTAATGGAATGCTGGTCTTTTGTATCCAGAGGACTAGAGTATAAGGATGCAAAGGTTACGCAGCCATTATACAAAACCCTGGTTAGACCCCACTTGGAGTACTGTGAGCAGTTCTGGGTACCACACTTTAAGAAAGATGTATTGGCTTTGAGGGGAGTAAAACAGAGGTTTACAAAAATAATACCTAGACTTCGGGGGTCAAGTTACAAAAAGCAATAGGACAAATTCTGCCTGTTTTCTCTAGAATTTAGAAGTTTAAGGAATCACCTGATTGAAGTGTTCCGATATTAACAAGAAAAGACAGGGTAGATAAAGAAATTATTTCTGCTCATTGGGGATTCTAAACTAGGGGGCATAGCCTGAAAATTAAGGCCAGACCATTCAGAAGAAATGTTAGGAAGCACTGCTACAAATAAAATAATGGTGGATGTTTGGAACTCTCTTCCTCAAAGGGCAGTTTTCAATTTCAGATTTTATTAAGTGAACTCAAATTCACCAGCTGAGCTGGTGGGATTTGAACACACACCTCCAGTGCATTAGCCTGAGCCTTAGGATTATTGGTCCAGTGGCATTAACACTAGCCCACCATCTTCCCTTGATAGCTATAAGTCCAAGGCTATGCTCCCACTTTAAGCTCCTTTGCTTTCGCAGACACAAGTTAATAAGCTTACTGATTAGAAACTTTCTTAAAACAACTTTATTAGCAGTGTACTGGCACAGAAGAACTTTTCAACAATGGTCACTTGTTGTTTATGCCAGCTCACATAAGCTGATTTTACACAGCAGTATGAATCCCTAAGAAAGTAAGCCAACTTTGCTGCTCTGCAATTAAATCTGTGCTGTATTACCAGTTTTATTGTCAAAATAGCCATGATGTGGATACCATCAATTCCATAGAGGGGCTGATTATGACATTTCAATCAGTACATATGCATGGAATACATACAGTGTAATGTTGTACCAAGCCATCGCTTTCCTACAAATATTTTGCATGCAGTGGATTATTTTGATAAGCAGTTCCTGCTATTATATTAGGTACCTATCACTGCCGCCAAGAAAGTGTCAGGTGTAATATAATTATGACTTGATCTCAAGTTTCAGCATCTATTCAGTATATTGATGACTCTGAGAGAAAATTAGGGGGTCTGTTTCTCACCTGGCTGGTTCGTGATGCAGAGTGACGCCAATAATGTGGGTTCAATTCCCAAACTGCTGAGGTTGTCATGAAGTTCCCATTTTCCCAACCTCACCCCTCACCTGAGCATGGTGACCCTCAGGTTAAGCCATCACCAGTCGTCTCCCTTTAATGACAGAGCAGCCTTCTGTTCCTCTGGGGATTTGGGTGACTTTACTGTCAGAATCCAATTCAATGAACCACTGCTGTAGTGCCTTCAATGCAACTATGTCGAATTAAGATATTCAACAGAGAGATGGATTATTATGAAAAGGAAGAATGTGCAGGGTTACGGGGAAAGAGAGGATGGCATTAGTTAAATTGTTCATTCAAACCTCACGCAAACACTATAAAATGAATGACCACTTTCTGTGCTGTCACAATTTTATCCTTCCTTGACTTACTCCAAATCCTCAGCTGTAAAGACCACATTAATTGTTTGCAGTACCTGTAAGCTAATTTTGTGTACCTTTTTATACAAATATACCCTGATTAATGTTGGTTGTAAGTAATTGAAACCCAGCAGTGATGATTAACTAAGTCACTATTCACAGCCTGCTAACTTTAAAGTGCTTTCTTTATTCTTAATCATTGTTTCCTATGTTATCCAATCCTATATCAATTCTAATACATTATCTCCAACACTATTGTTTGGATATTAATCATTTGTGAGGCACTTTATTGAACACCTTTTGGAAATTCAATTTTTCTATATCTGTTGCACCCCCCTTTATCTAGATTGTCTCATCAAAAACTTTAATTTTGTCAAACATGCATTCCTATTCTTAAAACATGTTGATTTTTTTCAATCTTGCTATGATTTCTTTGTATTATTAAGATTGCCTTAATAGGTTCTAATATTTTCCTGATGATTGACATCAGGATAACTGGCCTATAGTTCCCTGCATTATCTCTTCTTCTTAAATAGTGGGAATTATGACCAACCCACCCACTATCTCTGCAACTATCTCTTTTACGAGGGGGCTGCTGCAGGTTTGGAAAGCATCACAAAATTTGTTTTCAGAAAAAAGTGGAAGCTTTTCAAAATTTTTGAATAAAGGATCCAAGCCTTAACTTGCAATGTGCTCAGTACAGGGATGAAGATAACCTAAATGAAATCGTAGAAATTTCTTTCTTTGTCCTTGTTCCTATACGGATTTTGAAGCATTATTTTTCTCTTAGTTCACCAATCACTCCTGTTTGTTTCTTACTACAGATTCATTTGGAGATTATTCTCTCCGCACTTTTTGGTCTCCATAAAAGTATATATATTCATTTATGATGTCAATAATTCCTTTTGTGAATTGATCTGCAGTTGGAGAAGGCAAATCTAACTTAAGGTGTAGGAGCAAATTAATCTAGATGCTGCAATCTGTACTGAAATTACAAACTGCTAGAAATCATAGTGGGTTAGGCAGCATCAATGGAGAGGGAGCAAGCTAACGTTTTGAGTCGAGATGAGACTTAAGCTGAGCTCTGAAGAGTCATCTAGACTCGATTTTAGCTTGCTCTCTCTTCTTGTACGCTGCCTGACCTCCTGTGATCTCCAGCACTTTTTGTTTTCAGTTCTTTATAGTTATGATGTTTAACTGGACCATCTTTTAAATCTGCTCTTGGAGTTGAGAGTTTGAGCAGCTTTAGTAAATTGTCTATAATGTTTTGTCAAGAAATGGTAAGTAGGAGCAGTGGGAGGAGAAAACAAATTCAGTCAGCTAAAAATAAATTGAGAAGCCTAATGATATTTCTTTAAATTTAGGAACTATAAGGAATCATTGTGTAACAATTAAGATCTTAAATACATTAAAAATTATTATACGCACACATACACAGACATGATAATGCGCACATTCCCATAGCAACTTCCTGGTTGACAAGCACTCCCTAGCTACAGCACTCTAGCACATGCACAGAATCAAGACATTGCCAATCCTGAAAGATGAAAGGTGACCCATAATACCCCGTCATCACCCATAATAAACCAACTGTCTGACAATTAGGCTGAGCGGCATCAGAGGAGCAGGAAAGTTGACGTTTCGGGTCGAGACCCTTCTTCAGAAAGAAAGACAGATTTTCTGAAGAAGGGTCTTGACCCAAAACGTCAACTTTCCTGCTCCTCTGATGCTGCTCGGCCTGCTGTGTTCATTCAGCTCCACAACGTTTTATCTCAGATTCTCCAGCATCGGCAGTTCCTCCTATCTCTGTCTGACAATTAAATGTCTTAACAAACAATGAACCACAAAATGAGTTCATGGGCTTTTGACAGAAATAGGAAGAGTTACCAATGGGGACTTGAATAAATGATTGTTGTTAACCTTCAGAAATGAGATATCAGCAGACTTGAGGGGAAAATTACTTTGGTTGAGAGCTTCTCAAGGTGAATGATGCTAGCTGCAGCCTATAATCTAGGTTAGCTCAAGAAGACATTGGATAGAGTAGAGAATTTCAAAGTTTTACATGCTAGCTTTGGTTTAACACTTTAGTTGTTCAAGAAGACTGAAGAAAAGAGAAGAAACTGCCTATTCTAGCCATGGAGATCCATTTCATCCACCCATTTGTCTGCTCCAGGACCAGAAAAGTGATCTGAAGAAACTGCCACTTTTGGCTGTGCAGATTAGCTTTCCTCATCTTCCCCAGTCGGCCTATCCAAGCTTGGGACCAGTAAATTGTTCTCACCCTGTAATAGGTGACATGGCTTTTTTGCCTCTTTAGATTATATCCTATTTAAACTATTGCTTCTTTGTTAACATATTTTTAGGTATTATGCACTTAAATTCTTAATTGCCTATTTCAGGTAATTGGTGACTCCCAAAATCTAAAGTTCACAATATGATTTTGTAATTTAAGACCAAACCCATCTGACAATAGCTGTGCAGTGGCAAGGGTGGTTGTACACAAGGGTGGCACAGTGGATCAATGGTTAGCACTGCTGCTTCACAGTGTTAGAGACCCAGGTTCGATTCCACCCTCAGGCGACTGTCTGTATGGAATTTGCTCATTCTCCCTGTGTCTGCGTGGGTTTCCTCTGGGTGCTCCGGTTTCCTCCCACAGTCCAAAGATGTGCAGGCTAGGTGGATTGGCCTTGCTGAATTGCCCGCTGTGTAGATTAGGTGGTTTATGCGGGGAATGGGTCTGGGTGGGGTGCTCCAAGGGTCAGTGTGGATTTGTTGGGCCAAAGGGCCTGTTTCCAAACTGTAGGGATTCTATGAACTAAACAAAAACAGAAGAGAATTTTAGAGAATATTTTTCAGGGTTTGGTCCCCATACTCATCAACTTGCACAAGTTACTAAAACTTGTTTAGTTGTTCGTTTGATCTAATCACTCTGTCTGAGAAGTAGGAAGCAATATACATTTGCCTAACATGCACTTGCTACCAACAGTAATTGAGTAAAGATTAAAAAGTAAGTATTTTGATGATCTTCCTTTCCCTTATGCAATACCCTTGATATGGATTCTTGTGGGAATGATGAGTGGAATTGCTCTACATCTGAAACATGTCAGTAGCAAATTGGCAGCCCATTTTATACAACATCCAATTATCCTTTCTAGTGAAGTCAATGGAACTGAAAATTGGCTGTAGTGTGAAAACAGCCTGCCAATTCACTGCAAGCTTATTTCGTGCTACTGACTTAGACCAATTTCACCCACAATGGTTCTAGTGATTTTACAGTTGTTTACGGTGAATGGACATGGTTAAGGCTGAGGTTCCTGAGGCAGAGCAAGGAAGTAATTGGTAGTTTACTATCACTGACTTTGTAGCCACATAGTGAATGGTATTAAGAGCACAAAATGGAATTCTAAAGGACCTCTTTGAAGTGTGGCTCATAAATAATTAAGTAGCTGATGGAATTTTTATTCAGTTTCAACTGAAATGGAAATTTGAGTTATTTTTGCACTGCAAGCTCTTCAACTGAGAGCTTATTTTAAGAAAAATGTAGAAGTTTTTCAGTTGTTTCATTAAATTGATTATAATTTGGAATGACCAAAATAAGTACGAAGTTTTTGAAGATTTTTTAAAATATTTCCCTAGCTTTACAACTTTGGATCTATTTAGGAGTATCGCTTGATAAATATTGGAGAATTTCCCATAATCGCCTCTGATAGTTGCTGGATACTCTGCTTACCATTTGTAGTTTGCATTTTCTCTTGCATCTCTCTTCTGGTGCAAAAAAAAATGTAATACCTGCTGTAAGCAAAGTCTGTCTCCTATAAACTGAGACCAGTATCTTTTAAATTACACTGTAATAAATAGGCTTGTGCTGCACTGATTTACTAATCTCCTTACTGAAGAACAAAAAGTGTGTATATTTGTGAATTTGGAAATGAATTTAACAATAGTGGGTCACGTTGTACAGGCTAGACTATCGTCTAAATTTATTTGCAAATGAAATGTTCAACAAAAGTAACAACTTAGGCAAGATATGTTCAAGTTAGCCACTGGTTTACATTCTTTGGGCATTTTGTCACCTGTTCTCATGGCAAATTCTTGGAAAGACATTGCTTACTAAGCTCACTGCATTTTCTTTTTGTATAAGTGTCACAAAAACCAGAAGTTAAAAATTACTCAAGCATCTTTCACTGAGAGGATGTGCCCCCCACTCCCTTATTCTAGCAAGTTCCTTGAAAATGTTATTGCCCTCAAGCTTGCTTGCTTAAACCACATCAAAGCAACAATAGAGGCCTAAAGATACAAATAGAAATTGGAGCAAGGAAAACATATAACTAAAGTAAGAGAGGAAAAAGCTTTGAGGTTTGCTGAATTATCATCAAATGCCACCATGGATGGGTTAATGTACTAGCTCGATGAGCTTTGAGAACCAGCTTGACCTTTCTCAGCTCCATAAGCTTTAATGACCACATTGATTGTGTCTGCCATTACGAATTATTTGTACACTTCAACAACTACACAGTCAACTTGGTGTGGTAATAGTCTTTGAAGAGCAAATAGATCTTCAGTTGTTGAATGAACTCTGTAGTAACTTCCTCAGTTGTGAATGTGCTGAAATATTGTGCATTGAAATTGTGTGCATTCTTTTCATTTTAATAACTCTTCAGAACCCAAGCACCTACTCTCACCATAAACCACATCCAGAAGAGAGTTTGTCATTTGTTTGACATGACGTTTATGTGGTTTATCGTGTACAAATCCAGCCTATATAACAATGATCAAATGTGCTGTTTGCCATGAACCCAATAACAGAATCTGCAGTTTCTCTGACTCTCATTCTTTAGGTCTCACATGATTATACATAGTGGATGCAGTGGAATGACTGATGCCTTGCGATCTCACTAGGTATTCATCTGTACCACCTCTTTACCATAGCAAATCCAAATTTAATCTCACTACCTCCCTCGGTCTTTCCATAATCACGTATCATTCCCTGCTTCTAATATTTATTCTGCTCTTGAATATATAATGTATGTTCTGTTTCAATGACTACCTTTAGCAAATCACTGCTTGTTAGTGATGGGAATTCATTCTGTCTGGCCAATTTACCACCATTTCCAAGAATTCCACATTTTGGAAGTTGTGGTATGCCATAACAAACAGGGGCAATGAGCATTAAGTTTCCTTTAGAAAGCAAGAAGTCCTTTTGCGGTTGCCTCATCTCAGTCCACAGGCTGCAATTTACTATTTGAAGGGTGTGGTCTTTGGAGAGAACTTCATGGTAATGGCCTTGCTTGAGTCCAGTGTACTTATCTTTTTCACTTGCCTGTTTGTAGAATTTGACAATACTGCTGTGATCTTGTGGCCAGAATCTTGCTAATGTTGATCTTGCCCAGCGCATGCCCTGTGCAATGTAACCTGTACGCCTCTAAATCTTTTTCATCCATACATCCTTGCTTACTATGATCTGTCTGTACTGCTTGTAAACAAAGCTTTTCACTGTACTTCAGTGCACGTGTCAATAAATCAATTGATAAATTTCGGGGCCCCAATGCATAGGAACACAGCCCTCTGCAAGTGCACCTACACCACATTGGCTACGGTGCTTCAAGAAGGCCCCGCCAAGGAAATTTGGGAGGGGCAATAAATGCTGGCCTTAGCAGCAACATCAAATTCATGAACAAATACTTTAAAAATACTTGGTAGTGATAACCTCACTGCACTGTGTAACCAATGTGACTTGGGCATAAATCAAGGACGAGGAAAATCCAGACAAGCCGAACAAAACAAAATCTAGTTTTCAAGTGACGTGAGGTTAGAGGGTCGGGTGTAATTGGACCATTTTAAAGTTACATTATCTTGATAATGTTTGTATTACCGTTACAAATTCTTATGTTTACAATTAAAACGAAAACTATTATTTAAGAAAATGATTCGTATTGCATTATGGGCTAGAATCATAATCCCAGACGACCCTACAGATGTATTGAACTTTTAATTAAAAGTATTTTTTTGTGAAAAATGACAGAAGATGACTAAATTTAAATTCACTGTGCATGGTGACAAAAACAATGGAATGTCACACCTGACAAGATGTCAAGCAAACTTCAAAGGGATGCACTTAAAAGGTGGGGAGGAGGGGGAAAGAGAAAAACAGAACTATAATTTCCTGGAATTATCTCAGGCTATGAACATGATGTAGAAAAGACAACAGACTGGATGAGAGAGAGGTTTTGTGTCTTCCCTTCCAAAAATACACAAGGTCGGGGGTTAAAAGCCGGATCAGTATTGTCTGTGGGTTCCTGGGGATGAAGGTGTGCTAGTGAGCTGAGGTGCTCATGCCTGCCAATTGTCTGAGGTGCTCCTGGATACTAGCCTGAGTTTGTGTGCTAGTGTGCTGAGAAGATTACAATTGGAAAACCACTCCAGTAGTCAATCTTACGTTGCAAATGAATGATACCCTCGCTTTGAGTGCTAGAGGCTAAGTAGTGAGCAAGCCAGTCAAATAAAAACAGGAGAAAATAAAGACTGTAGCCCTGAGTGCTGCTCGCTGACTATTTCTAAAAGGAAAGAGGACACAGTCATTTCAACCTGTAAAGCCAAGAGTCTTGAAATCTATTATTTAACTGTTAGCTTGCCATCATCCACTCATCACTAATTTCCCAGCGAGACTGTGTACATCTTTTTACTTAATTTTTTCCTGACTCACCTCCTCTCATTTCTTCTGTGTCTGTTAATATTTCTTGTGTTTCGGAATAATAAGTTCATTCTTTGACTAAATCAAGAAAGCCTGGTTACCCTGGCTTTGTAAATTCATTTGGTCTGGAAGAAATATCATCCTAAGGGAGGAATCTTTTATAAATTGAACTTGTTGTGACCAACCGAGGTTGGGTGGGGGGTGTTAGTGGTGAGGAGGGAAGTTAGTTCATCCTTCCTACCATGAGAGTTTAATGATTTAGGAACTGCAACAACTTGAGGAACCCTGCCTAAGTTGTAACGATTACTCCTGTTGTGTTGGTACTGTTGTAATGACGGCATTGCAATTAATGGATATGTCCAAAGTTATAGGATTTTAATATTATAGAGTGATAGAAACAATTCCCATCTCATTATTAGATTGCAACCTGCAATACACCTATACCCTCGGCCTTATTATTTCGAATTTTGACGGTTTAATGAACCATAGCTGTTCAAGAAATGGAGAAGATTGACAAAATCGTTTTTTCTTATGTTGTGAACAGTTATCAAGCACAGACATAATATCCTCTGTGTCTGCTCAATCCAACGCCGACATATTGAAGGCAAACAGAGATTTTAACCAGTGACTTAAGCTTCTTCCTTCAGTCATCATCAAATTTAACAGCAGCTCTTCTGGTTCAGCTTTGTCTAGTCGTGTCATAAATTTAGACTAGTGCAGGATGTCGAGAGGAAATTGATGCAATACTTTGAAACTGGATGAGCTCTTCTTTACCCCTGGGGCTGTTCAATTTCCTTCATGTCCAAAACAAGCAGTCATCTTTTTCTTAATCTTATCTCTTTGAAGTCGATACCATTCACGTTCCTGAAATAAACCAAGCTTTTGTTGTCTGCAAAAGCACAGTACATTCAGACTATAATTTCAAGCTTTTTTTTTTAGAATTTTGCTACAATATTGCATTTTTCTTTGTGTCAAATATTTTCTTTTGTTCATGTTTGTCACTGACCCTCGATCAGTGTAGGTGTCATTACTCGTCATGGTGGACACTCCTCTCTATAAGTAGCAAACAGGTTTGATTCTGTTGTGGTTTATAAGAGATGCTGCAGCAATGTGCCAAGGTTAGTTTAACAGTAACTTATTCCTCTGGTTCTTAAACCAAGAAGAAGTTTTTAAAAAAGTAAAGAGAAACTAGCTCCTCTAAGTTCTTCTGCAAGCCATGCACTGTATCATTTTGGAGAAGTATAACCTTCCTTCTTTGTCAGAGCCCTAGAATCTCTACTTAACGTCACTGTAGGTGCATTATCATCACAAGTTGTCCAGTAGTTCAGGTAGACTGTGCACCAATGTAACCAGCAATGGCTACATTTATCTCCCTTGATTGTGTTACCCTCATCCCTAATTCACAAAAGGGAGAGTTGGGTTTGAGGGGTCTTGCAATGTCATTCAGCAACGTCAGCCAATGCTGCAGAGAAGCTGTTACTTCAGCACTTCAAGAATGGGAAAGGACAATTAACACAATTATATAGAGGACGTTAATTAAATACACTAGTAAATTAAACACAGATTAAACATTATTAGAACATGAATAACAGTTTTAATCACAGACACTTTAATCAGGCTTCCTACCCTTGGTGTTCCCTGCACTGTCACCACCCGCCTTGCCCTCCCACTAGCTAAGTTGGAAACTGTGGGGCCTCAAGAATTTCAGCTCACCACTGAGGGAAGATCTCAGTTTTAAAGTGCATCCAGTTTGCTGACTTTCTTGCTGTTGGTTCTCTTCGTTCAGAGCAGGCCTGTGTCTGGAAGCTGTTGTTCGGATAGTGATCGGTGGGCTCCCCCTGCCAACCCCCACCCTCCTCCCCTCCCCTTACAGATGTCCTTTGTTCCAGACATGCTCTTGGTTTGGTTTCCTGATTCAGCTTTACTGTTCGGCCTGTGTGGTTCTTGGTTCCAATGCTACTTGTTGTGGCTGGAACTTTTGGGGAAGCTGTTTGAGCAGAAGCTTGTTGTTGAGCAGGTCAGATCAGGGCTAGCAGTTATACAGACTGTGCTCCCGCTCCCTGCACCCTCCCCACCCCACCCCCCTCCCCCGTTATCCCCCTCAAAGCTGTGTTCATCATTGTGTTTCTGGTGATTCCTTCTGATAGTTAAGATCATGTGTGAATGTATTTTGATTGAAGCTGAATGTCCCATATTTCTGTAGGCTCCATGCTGTGTGTGCAGGGTAGCCCAACACGTAAAAGTTAGTTTTGGTCCAGTGTTAGGTTTGGTTAATTTGTTCTCTTTATAGTGGAGGTGTAAATTGGAATTCTAGGCTGAACAATAGTCCCAGACTGAAATCATTCTGTCTGTGTGTACATTTGTTGCAGCCTGACCTCAGGATTTTGCCTATTGTTTTTAGATATTAGAAAAGTCCATGGACTTGCCCAGTATTTTAGATGACGGTGATTTTTGCTCAATTCTACATGATCATGGTGGAGAAGGAAGATGTGGAAGACTAGAAAAAGAATAAGACAGTACTAAAGTTTCTTCCTCCATCTGTACACTTTGGGGATTTCACTTACAGAAATTATTTGATTTGGTTTGATTTATTATTGCCAAGTATCTAGGTACAGTGAAATGTTTTGCTGTATAGGCTGATCACACCATACAAAGTGTCTTATGGTAATAGAACAGAGCGAAGAGTACAGTGTTACAGCTGCAGAGAAGGTGCACAAAGAGCAAGATCAACATCAAATTTAAAATTTGAGAGGCCCATTCAGAAGTCCAATAACAGCGGGGAAGAAGCTGTTCTCGAATCTATTGGTATGTGTATTTAAGTTTTTGTATCTTCTGCCTGATGGAAGAGATTATAACTGGGGTGGGAGGGATCTTTGATTATGTTGGCTGCCTTCCTGAGGCAGTGAGAAGCGTATTTGGAGTCAGTGAATGGAAGGTTGGCTAGTGTGATGGACTTGGCTGTGTTCACAACTACTCTGACCACACAGAACAGCTGCCATACAATGCAGTGATGCATCTGAATAGCATGCTTTCCATGGTGCACCCACAAAAACTGGGAAGAGTTTTTATGGACATGCCTAATTTCCTTAGCCTCCTGAGGAAATAGAGATGTTGTTGTGCTTTCTTGACCATAGCATCAATGTGGGTGGACCAGGATGATGATCAACATTTCTAGGAACTTGTTGATGATCAACATTGATGCTGTTGACCGTCTCCACCTGAAGCTGTTGACGTAGGCAGGAGCATACCCTCTACCGTGCTTCTTGAAGTCAATGACCAGCTCTTTCACTTTGCCAATGTTGAGGAAGAGATTGTTATCTTTGCACCATGCCATCAAGCCCTCTATCTCTTTCCTGTATTCTGTCTCCTCATTGTATGAGGGCTGTCCTACAGTGGTGGTGTTGTCAGCAAACTTGTAGATGGAGTTAGGATGGAATTTGGCTCCACAGTGATGAGTTTATAGGGAATATGGTAAGGGGCTGAGTAAGCAGCCTTGTGGAGCGCTGGTGTTGAGGATTTTCATGGAGGAGGTATTGTTGCCTGTTCTCTCTGATTGTGGTCTGTGGGTCAGGAAGTCGAGAATCCAGTTGCAGAGGGTGAAGCAGAGACCTAGGCCTCGGAGTTTGGAGATTAGTTTGGTTGGAATTATGGTGTTGAAAGTGGAGCAGGAGTCAATAACTAGGAGCCTGATGTAGGTTTCCTTGTCATCCAAATGTTCCAGAGATGAGTGTATGGTCAGGGAGACGGTCTGCCATGGACCTGTCATGATGGTTGGTGAATTGCAAGGTATCAAAGCAGGCTGGAAAGCAAACGTTGATGTGAGCCATCACTAACCTCTCAACGCAGTTATAATTGTGGAGGCCAGAGCCACTGGGTTGTAGGGAGGCACGCTGCATGAGTTTTCTTTGGTACTGGGATGATGGTGGCCTTCTTGAAACAAGTGGAGACTTCAGATCGTACTAAGAAGAGGTTAAAGATATCAGCAAATACTCCCACCAGCTGGTGCATGCAGGATCTGAGTATAGGTTCTGAGTGAGGATCTGATTGCTGTTATATTTTTATAGGTTATTCCAAGAATGAATCTTGATGGTCTTTTTCCCTTATCTCTAGGACAGCCTATGGGAGACTGAGCCTCCAGTCTTATGGTCAGCAGAGATTCCCCCCTCTCTTTAGGGTCACTACCTGCCCCATAAACTGTCAGTCCCCAGAAGGATCAATTAGGATGCTGCAGTAAAATTGCTGAACTGATTCCACTGTATGCCGAGTATGGGTTGAGGCTCTGTTCTTCGTCACAATGTTGGGGCTCATTAGCCATAATTAAATACGGGCCATTGTCTTCTCATTCAGCACCTAAAGGGTTCCGTGACCCTTCCAACGAAAAGCATGGTAGTTTTCTAACTTTCACAAGCAACATTTACCGTGATGATCATCATCATCGCCACAGGCTAGTTGCTCATTTCTCTCCCTGTTCTTTGTTGAACCTTGTTTTATACAAATTGGTGGGCACTCTTTTTTGACGTTATAGTGATAACTGCAATTCAAAAATATATTGTTAACTGTGAAGTACTTTGCAAGGGAAATTGTCAAAAAGGCTATTTAAATGATGGCTCTTTCTTTAAATTTATTTTCTTAAAATGGAACATCAAAATTTATAACTGAGCTATATAAAGGTTAGCAGTCATAAAGTAATTTCCACACTAAATTTGGATAATTACAATTTATAATGATAAAAATTTAAATGCACATGATAAGAATGTGGCAATGGGCTTGTATGGTTTAGTTTTATATAGAAAGTGTGTATAGATATAGGAGTTTGTTAATAAAATGGGAGGTAGCTAGATATACTTGCAGAGGAATCCTTTTCAATCGAATTTTCTCAAGACCAATGATTCTATCTATCTTCAGCCTTTCCTCTGGACTTCTGCCATCCACCATACGACATAACTTTGGAAAGCCCATTATTATATTGAAGCAGAGCAGCCATTTTTAAAAAAAATGTCCAGTTTGTAATGAAATCTTCAGCACTCATAAGGGTCAAAGGAAGTGAATCTCCGAATTGAAATGTTCCTTTATATCTTGACATGTACATGTCTAGATTTGCAAAAGAGATAGTAAGAACAGAAGATGCTGGAGTCAGAGATAACAAAGTGTGGAACTGAAGGAACACAGCAGGCCAGGCAGCATCAGAGGAGCAGGAAAGTTGACGTTTCAGTTCCTCTGATGCTGCCTGGCCTGCTGTGTTCCTCCACCCCCACACTTTGTTATCTAGATTTACAAAACCGCATTTTAAACATATGGGGGGTGATCTTCACTACTGGGATAATAACCTGGTGAAGCCTTTGCCTCCTTTTGTTGAACTCATGCAGTCTTCATTCCATTGAAATCAGATTGAAAATGCAAGTATTCTTTTCTTTGGTGGTCCTCCCAGCGTGAGTTATATTAGTCTCAACCTAGTTAATAATTCGTACCAGGCCATGTTTTATTAAAAGGCTACTGACTGGCTTTTAAGTGAGCAACATTAATTAAGCCAATAGTCTGGCTGATGTGGAAAATGAAAATGTCATTTATGCATTATGGGACAACATTTTACGACAAAAAGTAATATCTCTGTGAAATGGTAGATAGAGTGAATTATTATGCTGTGCTTAACACAAGCTGTAAAGATAGAAATACACCCTTGCTACTCATAATCTTGACACATTTTAAACAAGTTATTTATTTTCATGATATGGTTATAGTCACCAATTTCTGCCTACATTTGACACAATCGAATGCTTCATTGAGCCACTTCAAAAGGATAGATTGCAGTCAATTATGTTTCTCTGCAATTTAATTTGGGTAATGATGCTAGGCTTGTTTCCCTAATGGTAATTAGTGAATGATTGGGTTTTTATGAATGTTTGATAAGTCCATGTCGCTTTTCACTACCATTATTTTTAAATTTCTTTTTTGTTTTTATTATAATTCAAGCTTTCAAACCACCAATGAGAGAATTAAATTCACTTTCTCTGGTTTATTAGTGCAAGCCATCAGATCGATATTTCACAACCATTGTTTTGGCATACTTTCTCTTTGTGACAACAGGAAATAGATTTTACAATGTAGTCCTTTTTTGACATTTCTACCCTTTATTTATGCTCTAATTTAGCATTTTCACATTTGGTGTACTGGAACTTTGCATTTCATTTATTTTGGGGTGAATTTTGATTCTTGAAGCAGTTTATTCGATCAATTCTATTTAGTCATTGAAAATACCACTATGCCATTGAAAAAAGCTATGCTGTTAACATCTTAACTGTTTACAGTTTCTCACTGCATGAATATATTAACTTTTAATACACAAGTTTAAAGTAACTTTCTTTCCAAGTCCTTTTATGTTGAAAGTGGTCAAAAGATTCTTTAAAAGAAAGAGAAAATATGCTGTCAACTAATATTCAAGATGTTGTCATGATGTAACTGGGAAAGTACGCCATAGATCATACTGACCATACTGCTACACAAATCTTCACAAAGTATATAAAGATATCAGAATCCTAATGAGACAACTAAAATGACTGATTTGCTTGGCTGCTGCCAGGCCAAAAGCAAACCACACCGGGTTTACTGAGGAACAACAAAAATAACTCTTCTGTAACATGCTTAACTAGAACAGTAGTAAGAGACAGGTTCTAATTTATGCAACTTGAAGTATACTCCTTCAACTCCTAAACACACGCTCAATCACACAGGGCAAATAAAAAACAAACAGTTGAACAAATGTAATATGATGAAAAAAACAATATAGTCAGGATAAACAAAATTCTGAAGAATAATAGTCTAGACTATGATGTGGTTAGCCCCTTATTTTTTTAGTCCTTTTGATTTTTGTAACGGTGTGATGTTGTTTACATGGTGATTGTCACCATTTGACTCAATGGTTGAGCAGGTTTTTTTTTGTATGAATTTTCTTTAATCTTTCGGGTTTTCTGTCTCTTCCCCACAGGAAGATAAAAAGGATGCTGTCTATTCTCTTCTGCTCTTGGCATTTACAACTTTGTAACACTCTGCAGCTTAACTCAACCAACTTTTGGTCTGTGCAGTCTCAACTTCTCCCTCCTTTTTTTGGCTTTTAAGAAATGCCATTGTAAGGCACATTACAACAACATAAAACACTTGAATTTTTATCAAATCACAAAACTTCCCTTCTTTTCCCCAATTATAGCCATCAAACATTTTTTTATCATTTATAGTTAACTCCGAAAAACATTAAGTGTGTGATCTCTTACAATGGAAATAATGTTCAGTCATTTTAATTCAAATTCAAGTTTCAGTTCATGTTAAACATATTAGGTTACAAATTAGATTTCATCACGTTATTTGCACAGTATGCAAAGGGGAATTTTTGACTGCTGTAAGCTGATTCTCCACGGAAGCCTCTGCTGTGTTGAATATTCACTGTGCTTCATGGGGATTTGAAGTATTATTCTGAAAAGGTGTCTTTTTGAAATTTTTGAAGCAAAGCTCAGATCATTCTATACAACGTGATGTGAACCAGACTCCAAGGAGCACATATTGATGAATCAGGGTTATCTCTGACCAGTAACCTCAAGCAAGACTCAATCTGGGGAATATTGAATTTACCTAATATCGAACTGAGGTACTGGCAGGAAATAATTTGTAAGATTAACAAGGGACAATAAATACAGCATAGATCCTAATCCTTCTTTAGGGAGTTACTACCTTGAAACACATCCATGGATTGAGATGAATCATTATAGCATAAGACTTAAGAACAGAAGTAAGCCACTCAGCCCATCAAATTTGTTCCACCATTCAGTGAGATCATTGCTAATCTGATAATCCTCAACTCCACTTTCTTGTTTTCTTTTTTTCCGCCTCTAACCCTTGCTTTCCTTACTGAATAAAAATCTGTCTGTCATTGGAATTCATTATATTACTGACACAGCCTTGACAGCCCTTTGCAGTAAAGAATTCCACAGAATCATTATGCTCAGAAGAGATTTCTCTTCATCTGTCTTAAATTTGTGACCTCTTATTCTTTTCTTTTATGTTTCAATAACATTACCTCTCATTCTTCTAAATTCCAATGAGCACAGGCCCAACATACTCAATCTCTCCTCATAAAACAGTCTGTCCATACCTGGTATCTGCCTAGTGGAACTTCTCTGGTCTGCCTCCAATGCCAGTATATATTTCTTCAAATAAAAATCCAAAACTGTTCACAGTATTCCAGCTGTGTTCTAATGAGTGCCTTGTTTAGCTTTAGCAAACAACACTCCCACTTTTATACTCTATTTGAAATAAAGGTCAACTTAACATTTGCCTTCCCAATTAACTGCAGAACTTGGATGTTAAGTTTTTTGTGATTCATGGGCAGGGACTCCCAAATCCCACTGTTCTGTAGTTTTCTGCAGTATTTCTCCATTAAGTAATATTCAATCCTTTTATTCTTTCTGCTAACGTGCATAACCTCACATTTTTCCACATTATATTCCATCTACCAAGTTGTTGCCTGTTCACTTAACCTGTCCATACCCCTCTGTAGATTGTCATCCTCACCACTTGCCTTCCGCTTCTCTACACCCCCCCCCCCCCCCACGATTTTAATGTTATCCACAAACTTGGCTATAGTTACGTTCATTTTTCTCATCCAAGTCATTAATATATATTGTAAATATTTGTAGCTCCCTCACTGATCCCTTTCGAACTTGACTAGCTACAAGTTGCAATCCTGAATGTGACTCCCTTATCCCAAATGTTTGTATTCTATTAGTCACCTGTCTGTCCATGCTAATATACTACCTTCAACACCATAGGCTGTTATCTCAAATAGCCTAATCTGTGGTATCTTATCAAACGCCTCCTGTAATCTAAGTATATTATGTCGCCTACTTCCCCTTTATCTATCCTGCTTAGTAATTTCTCAAAGAATTCTAACAAATTTCTCAGGCATTATTTCCTCTTCATGAAGATCTGCTCTGCTTAACCATATTATGTATTTCTAAGTGCTCTGCTACATCCTTTATTATAGACTGATATTTTGCCCATAACTGTTTAATTAACTAGCATATTGGTACTTTTCTTTTGTCTCTCCTTCTCTTTCTAAATAAAGGTGTTACATTGGCAGTTTTCCAATCCCCTGGGTCCTTTCCAGAATTTAATAATACTTGGGCAATTGCTATCAGTACTTCCACTATGTCTGTAGCTACTTCCTTTAATATCTTAGGATCCGAGACCTGTGTATCTTTAGCCCTGTTTGTTTTTCTAGTGACAGTCATTATACTTATTTCCTCTCCTCCTTTTGCCACTTAATTATTGAGTCATTTTGGAAGGCTATTAGCATCTTCTACTGTGAAGACCAATGCAAAGTACTTATTCAGTTCCACTGCTATTTCCTAGTTCCCAATTATTATTTCCCTACCCTCATTTTCTAAGGAGCCTGGGTTAAGTCTAGCCTCTCTCCTCCTCCTCCTCCTATATTTAAAGATGCCCTTGCTGACAATCTTCATATTACTTGCAAGTTTACACTTGAAGTTCATTTTTTCCTCCTTCAACTTTTTTTTTGGTTTTTAAAACGTCCTCAATACTTTGGTTTACCACTAATCTTTGCCACATTGCATGTTTTTCTTTCCTTCTATCTGATGCAATTCCTAACTTTCCTGGTTAGCTATGGTTGGCTATTACCCTTCCCAGAATCCTGCTTTCTCATCGAAATATTTCTTTGTTTTGAGTCATTAGCTATTTTCTTAAATGTATGCCATTGTTTCTCAACAATATTTGCTGCTAAACACCTTTCCCAGTCCACTTCAGGTAGCTCTGCCCTCATTCCTTTGTAATCACCTTTAGCGCAGTTGTTTCCAAACCAAGGTCCCTTGTCTCAAATTGAATGCTAAATTCTATCATGTTATGGTCATTCTCTCCTGGGGGATCTTTCACTTTGGCATCATTTGTTAAATCTGCCTCATTGCACATCAGCAGATCCAAAAAAGTTTGATTCCTCATTGGATCCACAACATATTCTTCTAGGAAACTGTCCCAAATCCACTCTGTGAATTCAATTTGTGTGTAAATGGAACAACCTAATACGGAATCAAGTCAATGACCAACAGTGGCATGCAGGCCTTTAAAACTGGTTAAAATTAACTGGCTGGTTCTACAAAAGAAAATGCTTTTGTATTGGAAGCACCAATCTAAATCTAGCTCTTTCAACATGGTATGTGTTGAGGAACATCTGTGAAAATAGACAGTATTAACTTGGCCAAAAAATGTATTGTTCCCTAAAATCAGTGGGCTGCAATCCTAAGTTTTCTGGGGTCAGCCAATCAAGCACATGCTTTCCAATTTTGAGGGGAGGTGGTATGTTTGTTTGGGAACAAGAGTTGCTCAGGTTTCCCTCAAGCCACTGTGCAAGAGGGCTGAAGCAATTTTTATAAAAAGAAACCTTGCCCTCTTCCAGGTCAGTAAGTTCTCTCAATGCATTGGCCTCTGACGTTACCATTTGAACTGGAGAGTTAGGAGCTGCCTGAGTAGACAGAGACGCTGCACAGATGACCATACCTGAAATGAATGGCCTTGAAAAATATCTGCTTTTTTATTTGGCTGACTAGAGGAAGATGATAACCCAGTTTTTTCTGATGAAGGGTTTAGGCCCGAAACGTCAAGTTTTCCTGCTCCTATGATGCTGCTTGACCTGCTGTGTTCATCCAGCCCCATGCTTGTTATCTCTTTTTCCAAGTCCCTACTATTTTCAACTGGGCTCGATCAGTTCCACATTGCCTGTGGCAGTCTTGCTGGATCTCTGACGTAGTTTAGTTGTAACTGCAACCCCATGGTGCATTGTGTTGTTGATAGGTTTGACACTAGAGCTTTCGTAACCCAGGCGATGAAATTTTCATGGTTAGGCTCTCCATTCCCTGTCTTAAAGGTACATGAGGTACTTGCTGTGAGGACTTGGAGAATCTATTCTACAATAACATCTCGAATTTTGGCTGAGTCTGGAGAAAATATTTTGAGCTACATAGCTCCACAGAGGTGCTTGCAGATGTGGCACTGATAGAGGAGCTGCACTAATGAATGAAATGTGTAATACGAGTCTAATACTCGGCAGAGCATTAGAGCAGAGTATTGCAAATGCAATTTTCTCTTTAGCAATCTAGTATAATCCAATGACAAGATTAGTCTGTATCACAATGGCAAAGATTTAATGAAATAAATAGAACAATATTTCCTATGTATTAGAACCAATGCCAAATGTTAAGAGTTTGAAAGATGAAAGCATTATTTGTATGTCAAACTAGTGCTTATTGATTTTCACTATATCACATTCAATCCAATCAAGTTAATTTTTTTCCTTAATTGTCAACTGCGTGACATTGTATATTGCAAAGTCAGCATTCCAGATGGTGTCTTATGCTAGCTGATTTATTACTCAATAACAAAATGAATAGACTGTCCCTCCCCTATTTTGTGCATGTCTGAAATGTGCAAGGCATTGTGATGAAGTTCCAAACATTGTATCACTATTTGTGTCAAATCTATGTGAACAACATAGGATTCTGAATTAAACTCAAAATTTATAGCAAAATAAATACATTTCTATCTCCCTCTCTGCCTTTCCCGGTGTGCGGGTATTTGCCTCAGGATTAAGGCAATGTAAGAGCCAGTTTCTGTACAAATTTCAATATGTGAAGAAATTTTACAGATCCCATAAACTAGAAAAACAATACATCGCCTCACCTGGTACTTCAGTGCAATAATGAAACAATGCTGCATTGTTGGAATTAAAAAAATGATTTGGTCCATTAGAAAGGTACAGCCCAAGGTGTTTTTGCAAACTACTATGATAGAGATGAGATGAATGTGCTGATGATTGAAACTGCGTGACTCCATGAGTTGTATCATTAGAATAAGCATATTGATTCAGTCACCAAAATGGCCAACTGTTTCCCTTTTGTACTGCTACCCAGAATAAAAAATAGTCTTTCACTAGGCTTCTTTAATACACGCAAAATAACCAGTCTATTCTATAACAGATCTTATTTTTAAAAAGAAGTAGCAAAATTAGTCAACATCTAAGATAATAATCCAGAATTAGAACTGTATCCTCTTTTAATCCCAAAACTGACACATTCACACAACAGAAATGACAACCAAATCCCTGCAGAAGTGAATTTTTTTAAAGGTATATAAAAAGCTATTGGTCAATGGTCTGGAAGCAATAATAGAATTTGAAGATTCCCATAGTCTACTAGCTTTCTTGATGACAAAATCAGATTGCTAACAGCCTTACCTGATGGTAGATCTATTAAACAAGGCTTCAGTTTAGATGGAAATCAAGCTGGTATGAAGTCTTTGGATAGATACAGTTCAGCATTTCAGCGTTTTACAAGGTAATCAAAATATTCAGGTGTGGAAATTTAACGTTCTCAAATACTTCAACTGAATGAGTTTTGCAGGCCTGTTGTTGCTTTGGATTTTCTTCCTTCCTTGGACCCTCTAGATTTTTGGAAGCACAACCCAAAGTTGACATATTGCTAAGCAACCATCAGCCCAGGGACCTTTTAAACTTTCTTCCAAAGCCAGATTTTCCAGCAAGTAAATGCACTAATTCCCACCTCTAAGCCAAGCAAAGCAACACAGGAGATGGTTTACTGAAGTAATCTGACTTTCTGCAATCAGTAGATGGATCACAGCCCGCATTAAAACTGGCTACATTCCCAAGAAATGACATGGGTTCCCTAAAGCCCTTTTTAAAACAAAACCCTTTTAATTCCAAAAATGTCCAAGCAATTGAATATATTCCAGTTCTCTCCATGGTACACAAATATAGATATGTACTCCCAACAAAACACAGAAATACAGAGTTGCATTTTATGGGCGACCTGTAGACAGGAAAATGGATAGGCAGACCTGTAAATTAGGCTGTACCATTGGTAGCGTGTTGATCCTCACCGCACCATTTAATTTTAGGGCTGAGGCCAAGATGTCAGGTGAGCCATTCAGTCATTACACAATTGAGGCCCTTTTGTGGGCAGTTAAGTGCTTCATCCCGCTACTACGTACAGGCAACAAGTAGCCAACAGGCATGGGCCCCAAGTCCATTTGGAAGAGGTCCCTTCTTCAGTGGTCTTATATGGCAATCAGAGTTCACCCTCCTTTCCCAACCCACAGTTTTACTTCACCACATCCAACTCCCAGCCTGTTCAAAATGCCACAAACAGCCCCGTCCCATTCTCTCAGGCTTCCCGATCTGACCACTGTGACTTAGCAGCATTTGAGGACATCCGTAGGTTCTCTTGTAAAGCTGACAGTGGCCACTGCTCCTGTTGTGGTACAGAGCTGCTGGCTTTCAAATGGCTGGCATCTCTCTGAGACTTTCTTCTGCAGATGGAGGGAAGTCCTGTTCTTTAGACAATTTAATAAAAATAAAACTTGCTTGCAAAATTAATGTTGGTTGAGCCAGCCAAGCAGAGGCAGGCCCTACCCCTAAAATTTAGGCTGGGGAAAGCATGCCTTGAGGATATTGTGCCGCTCCTTGAATGTTGTGCCCACCCTCATGTCCTGCTTGAATGCCTTCTACTGCCCTGGCGCTCATTTACCTGCAAGTAGCTAATTATTCTTCACTTTTGACAAATTGTAAACTAAATTTCTTAGGCTAACCCACTGCCCCAAGGACAAAAATAAAAGACCACTCCATAAATAATCAACAGTTGTTATCCTATAACATGACTCCTTCAATTTTATTATTATTGTTTTTGGATTTATAGACAAATACTGCTCCTCTGTTAGACCCATACTCTGTCCTGAACCTTCTCTCTCTCTGCTCAGTTTGCAGTTATCTTGTAGACTTAGTATTTTAATCAATTATTTGACCATGTTTAAGCCACAAACAAATGAAACATTTGCCTATAACACAAACCACTGCATGTATTGGGGCAAAAGCTATACCTCCACCCTGCTCTGCACCACACGTTTAATTATTATATTTTATTTTGCTGTGAAATTTGTTCTACGACCATTCTGTTTTCTGCATTGGTTGATATTTTACACCTATGTCAGATCATATTCTTCATTGTAGAGTCTCAAAATCTATGTACAGGTGCCCATTTCCCCCAAAAATGTAGCTCGAACTAGGCAAAATGATCCGCCACTAATTTAGGACTCCGTGTTAGAAGGCATACGTTCCTGTAATTATCTTTCAGCGTTCATTATTCTCTATATCACTTTTGTTCAATACGTTAATGGCTATTATTACTCAGTTTTATAAAGGTTCTTCTACATGGCTTAAAAAATGGAAGAGTGCTTTAAGATTGTGTATGTCACATTTACCTCCTTTGGATCTTAACATTACATTAAATCCAACTGTGTGTGGCTTAGGTGGCATCATGGGGCTCCTTTATATTTGGAAATTTTGAATCCAGACCAGGCAGATGAGATGCATCTTTCCATCTCTCTGCCATTATAATGGTCCTATGTCACAAGTTTAGGCCATTTTGACCCAGTTGGCTCGTGAATGAGAATCCATAGCACACAGTGACCTCTGTTAATAGTCAATCCTATTAATGAAGAAATGTCAACTTGCTGCAGGTAAAGGGAAATTCTTCTGACTTTGGACTACTGCACATTACTTGTAATGAATAGTAGATACATTTTTACAGACAAGTACATTTTTGATCATAGATTTTTTTTTTAACCTAGCATGCCTGAATTGAGTGTGCTGATGCACTTCACCTTGACAAACATAAAAAAAAAGCTAATATGGAAGGACATAACAACACCTGAAACTCTCATGACTAGTTCTTGTCTCTCACTACAGCAAGCATTGGAAGCCAATCTTGCGAATTTGGTGAAGAGGAACACTGAGTTGGAGTCACAGATGGGGAGACTCATTCAAATCTGCCAACAGGTGGAGGTGAGTTCTTTCTTTATGCTACCAGCTTACTTAGCTGACCTCACTGAGCTACAAGTTAGTGCAAAGTGATTTGTGGAATTTCACTGCAGCATTCTAGACAGCAGTATCGGGGATTGAAAAACAATATTTTAGATTACTGATTCATGGTTTGTTTACCCATTAGCTTAAAGGGTGCTATTTGTCATCTTGTAGGGAATGAAGACTTATCTAGACATCCTAGATCTTCCTAAAGAAGGAGATTTATTGCTAACAATTGATGAGGTTTCTCGGAGACTGAATGAACTACCTTTTTTGATCAAAAGTGCTGTTTGAGTGAATTTATAGAGGGACTCTATAAATTCACTCTATGAAGTGTCAAGTTCAGAGATTGCATCTCAATTTAACTGATAATTGAATGTTGATGTCGAAAAAATGTTCTTAAAATAATTATGAAATTCAGTCACTTATGAGCAATTTACAGGGAAGCTGAATTTATCAGAAAAACAATTTTGAATGGTTTGATCTGCACAAAACACTTAGAAATCTCAATAAGTAATGCTGTAAACCGTTCTAAACAAATACTGTTTTGTGTAAACTAGTTGCTTCATAACTACATCAAAGAGAAAGCAAAAGAAACATGGTCTTTCATGCCACACGTATCATATGTGACGCACAGATCACTCAATAATAGAATTCTATTTTCCTCCAATGTACAGCATTGTCTAACTGATACTAAAACTGTTATCTGGGGTTCCCTCATAATCCTGTCACATTTGTAGGTGTAATTTACTGAGGGTCATCAGCCAAGTATGTAATTAAAATACTAATGTTGAGATACTATAACGTCTAGTACAACCTTTGACTTGAAATTTCTTTGTACTTAGCATGTTTTTTTTTTATTTCTACCTAGCTTTGGGTGTTGCTGTCACTTATTGCCCATTTCAAATTGTCCTTGAACTGTACAGTGCAACTTGCTAAGCCATTTCAGAGGACAGTTCAGAGTCGATCACATTGCAGCTCCACAGTCAGTCATAGTCACACATCAGATAACGACAGCAGTTTTAACTTCCCCAAAGTACATTCGTGAACCAAATGGATTTTTATGACAATCTGGTAGTTCAATAATACTAATGAGACTAGTGTTTCTAGATTTATTAACTAGTTTAATATTCTTTCGAGTAGCCATGCTGAATTTGACCACCTGACTATAAAGTGTTATTCCAGCCTCTGAATTAGCAGCCCAGTGACATTGCCATTATGTTACCATTCCCCTTAACTTGCCTAAATAATGTCGAAGTCTAGAGTGCACCATTCAATGAAATTTCCTTCATTAAGATGTAACCTAAACATGCCACACAGCAGAATGTTTTCTCCAAATCATCTTTGCATAATTATGCTTTGAGGTTTGTCAGCTTGGCACAATTGAGAGCATTCTGACTTGTGTCAAAATTTGTTATTTCTAAATTCCAAGACGTCAGCTCATAACCATGCATCAGCATAATACTGACAGTTACTGAATGGGGGTTTATCCTGTGGATCCTCGTTCCAGCACCCTATCTGCTGCTCCAGTAATTCATACAAACATTGAAGGTGCCTTGGCGCCCTTTAGCAATGATTATGAATATCTCATATTGCATTGGCCAATTTTTCCCTTACATTCAAAAACAGGTTGACTGTTTATTATTTCATTGCCACTTACGGGATCTTGCTGTGCGAAACATGACCGTCAAATTTGCTTATATAACAGCTGACTGCACGACCAAATAGTCTACTGAAAAAAAATTGCTTCAGTAACTCGCAATGTGATGAAATACAATGTAAAAGCTTTTTCTGTTTTCTCATTGATTTCAGATGGTTTATCAACAGAGGTCATAATTAGTTGTAACTCCTCCCCCAACTATATCAATGTTTCATATAATATCTACAGTACAATTCTCACTTTAGAAGACTCAATCTAAATTGAAGGTATATGCGCTTGCTATTTAGAGGCATCAATTCCAAATTCTGTCACTGACACTATCTGTATCAAAATCATGCACATTCCTTTATAGAGGTGAACTTAATTATACAACCTTGTCACCCATCCAGAAACCCTATGATCATGCCTCTTACCAGCAATCCTAAACATACTATCAATAGTTTCAAATGTTTATGGATGTTACAGACTTAATGTTTAAACACTGGACACACAGCCTTCCTTGGCTTCTCTATAAGACACTGTCCTCCTCCTTTAATAGACCACTTGCCATCAACAGGTTAATGGAGAGAGAGAGGTTCTTCCACCTTTCTCGGCTGAATACAAAGCAACTTCTGATTTTTAATATAGTAATTCTAGTTGGTAGTTTGGTGCCTTCAAAAGCACAAAGAGTACATACAACTCGGTGACAAAATGTAGTGCAGTCTCACCAAGGCTTAAAATGCATTCTCATCAATTGTGGACGGTGTCTTGCTGGTGAGGTACAGAGACTAGGATGTATCTGGAGCTCAGTAGTGGTGTTGTATAATCAACACCTTGGGTATCATTCCATGTAAAATTATCAGGCTATATAGATATTGATGTGTAACCCCCTGATCCATTTACAATTCAGTAATTCTCCAGGAAATGATGCCTGAAATGATGAATGTGTGCCCAAGATCTTGGATTGAGTTGAATGAGACTAAGTGATCAAAGTATGGTCTCCCTCTGCTGGCTGAGAGTGCTTGAATTACAGTGCAAAGGCATAAAGTTCAGAAAATGTTCAGGCATTTCATGGAAGCTTTACTCTTTATCTGACCCATACTATATATGATCAAGATTCTTTTCTAAAACACACCTTGTAATCATATAGAAACTTAGTAATGAGCCAGACTCAAATACCCAATAATGATTCACCTGGTCAGTTCCAAAGCTCAAATGTCATGTTCTTGTCTGTCTTATGCATCTGAATCATTTTGTAGATTTCTCAATTTCTTGCTGTATATATACACCAAATACCTTCTTTATCATTGAATAAAAAGCAATAGTGAAAATCAGCCATGCCTTAAATATGTCATTGTCAATAACAATAAGTCTGATTTTTCTTATTCCCAGAACTAAAATAATGTTATACATTTCCTTCTGTGAAGAAAATATCCCTTCGAAAAGACAGAATATTTGACAAGCAAAGCACAAACCAAATCTTAAAAAGAATAAGAAAGATGAGCAGCTCTTGGAGCTTCCAGTATGGACAAATGAGGCTACTTTTTTTTTTCTTAAACTGTCATAAATATTTCTGACAGCTATTACACCTGAAAAGAATTCACAAGATAAATCAGACTGTTCACATTTACAGCTAACTGTTGAAGTTTTATAAGATAAAGACATGGTACATTTGCTTTGATGATCACTGAGCAGCTTGTGGTCTTTTTAGTTCAGTCTTGCTAAAAGTGTGAATGGACCCCCTTAACAACCCAGCCTTCGTGACTTCTGTGGTCTTGATAAAGAAAAACAGTTGCTTCTCCAGTTTCCTTGTGCATAGATGTAGAAGTATTTACTTAAACATTAAAATTAAACTTTCTATATAAACTAAATTTGGAGTCAACATTTGAGGTAAAGTGAATGCAATAATCTCATCAAATAACTTATTCTTGCAATTCAGCAATAGTCTGATTAAATTGCTGGTATCTTGCATTTTTAAAGCAAATTTTACATAAAGAAAGGTACTTCACAGGATGAGAGTTGTGGAGTATAGAATCAAGGGATGCAGATGCTGGAGAATTGCTTTTTTGAATTAGCAATTTGGGAAACATCACCAGAGTTTATGATTGAAGCAGAAAAGTCAATCACCTCCAGATTCAGCTGAGACCTGTTATTTGTCGGTTATATTTCTCAGTCCTTGGACCTAAGTAGTTAGATGCTTTACTAAACCAGCATGGTCTGTCTCTATCCTTCACCCTCTCAAAAGCAGTACATATGGGGTAACTGAGGTCTGTCCAGCTGTGTCAGCCTCTGGTATTTCTTCTGGCCATACCCAGCTCGAACTGAGACTCTGAGCAAGCAATCCTCAGGCAGTCTGAATGGTTCTTTGCTTTTGTCTCTCTATAGGCACAAATATAAATTCTGTGAAAACAATTAATGTCACCATCGTGTAAAAGGGATGCACAAGTCATCTCCCTTGCCAAACAAAACAATTACCTTTTAAAGACAAAGTCATTCTCTTGACTAATAAGAAACATAAGGTGCTATAACTGGGGGGTTTTGGTTTGAAGAATGACCAAAGCAAAGAATTGGGATATCCCAAAAGCTCAATAAGTACTAACTTATCTTACTTTTTCCATTATCTCACTTCCTCCTTGCAAAAGTCAAAAGCGCAAGCTAAAGTAATTTCCAGACATTGGTGGTTTCTGGTAACCTATGAACCCAGACAGGGATTTTGCTGGGATGCTCAATTTAAAGAGAACACCATGCCCGATTATGAGCCGATTGGGGCAGGGACTGTTGAACAGTTACCAGGACTGAAACTCTAATTTTCTTCTCCTTGATCCTTAACACAATACAGAAAGTTGCTAAATAATGGGTGAGGAGCAAGTGTCAAAACATTTTGAAAGTATTATTCTAACCCCATACATTATTTAGAAGATTGGAGGCAGCCTCCAATCCTCAGCTGAATCTGGAGGTAATTGACTTTTCTGTTTCAATCGTAAACTCTGGCGATGTTTCCCTCTCATCCTGTGAAGTACCTTTCATTATGTAAAAGTTGATCTAAAAATGCAAGATACCTGCAATTTAATCAGACTATTGCTGAATTGCAACAATTAGTTATTTGATGAGATTACTGCATTCACTTTACCTCAAATGTTGATTTCAAATTCAGTTTATATAGATGGATGTAGAGTCTCTTCTGAATTCTTCCAGTAAGGATTCTGCTTTCTTATGATGACAGGTCATCAACCTGAAATGTTAACTGTTTAACATTCTACGGATGAGGCCTGACTTGCTGAGGATTTTCATATTTTCTGTTTTTCTTTCAGAGCTCCAACATGCAGAGTGTTTGATTTGTTTTTTTAATGTTAGGATTCCACTTGCAATAGATTTGAGCAAACCCATCCAGTTGCCATTATGCATAATCCTGCAGCCCAAAACTAGCCTTATTTGTAGTGTAAAATTAGTGGCCTTAGTCAGACTAAACAATGGATGCAGTTAAAGATTGAAACATCCCACTAGCATGGGAGAAAATACTTACCCGAATGTGGGGCTACCCCAGCTTGAGTTTTTAAACTGCAATACTTGAACAAACAGTACTTCATTCATGGAGTGTTTGTCAGAATAAAAGCAAGCATAGCTATCAGTAGTGTTTTTTTTTTCCCCTGTTCAGGGAGTTTTTCAGCCTGTGCTATGTTATGCTTTGTATGAATATTACCCTGGCCATGGTTTTCCCTTTTTCACCCTGTTAGATGTCAGCTTACTCACTGCCCCACTTGCCAAGGTCATGTGTCAGTCAGCTTGGTGAGCTTCTCTGTTTGTCAAAGGCCTCAACAGTGGTGTTCCAACTCACTAGAAGTTGACACCTTGCAGATTCTAGAATTAGAATTAGGTTTGTTGTTACATGTACTCAAGTTACAAAACAACATAAGTACAGTTTAAAAGATACAATTTCGCCAAACACAGGGTGCCATCTTTGGTCCAAAGTACCCAGGTACAAATCTTGGGCACATAAAAAAAGAAAATAAAGAAAGAAAGTTACACTATGGATATACATAGTATAAGTTAGGAAAAGATGGATAAAAGATGGATACAATTGGGCAATGCCTGCTCTTCAGTGAATCCAACAATTGAAGGTACTTCTACTACTTTTGTATCTCTTGGGGTGGAGGTCTTTGACAATGGATGGTCAATGAGATTGGAGGTGAGGTGATGGCTTCCAGAGACCATCCCCTTGCATCCATTCTGGACCAGCTGTTGCTACCAGATTGTAGGAAGTTGAAGGAGGCCTCCATACCTGAGCCTGGCAAACAGGCTGCCTTGGTTGTCGAGATGGGAAAGCAAGCACGTTTCTTGCCTGTCAGAGTGGCAGATAATTGGTGAGTGTACCCAGTCCAGAATCAGCTTCACAAATTTTTCTTCCCTGCGTTCCAACAGTATCACCGCCTTCAAAAAAGGGAAAGTTGTACCCTGCTCACTGTTGTAGTTTTTGAAAAATGTTTATTGGAGATTGACAGCTCTTCGTACTTGTATCCCTTGAAAAGATAGTAATGATTTTCTTTCTTGAATGTCTGCAGTTTATGCGGTGGAAGTTCTTCCATCAAGCTATTAGATAGGAAATTCCAGGATGTTGACCTTGCAATGAAGAGGTGACAGCAATTACATATTCACAGCAGGAGAGTATGTGTTTTGGAGGGGAAGCTGAAGGTGGTTTTACCGTGCAAGCACTGCCTTTGTTCATTTGTTTGTAGAGGTGACAGGTTTAGGAGGTGCAATCAATGAGTTGCTGTATTTTAGCTTGTACGTGACACACACCATGTATATGTAGCTACAGCATGCCGTTTGTTGAGTGTATGAGTGATTTAAGCCAGTGGATATGAGCTGCCATTGCTTTGCCTTATTGCTTTGTCTCAAGTAGTGTTGATGAGCTCCTTGAGTGTTATTGGGGCTGAATCCTAGCCAATGATGTAGAAGATATTCCATCACACTTGAGGGGAAATGGCATATTCAAGCTCCGTGTAAGTATTAACATCATTGGTAACCTGTTTTACTTTGCCTATATTCACCAATGTACTAATATATTCGTACTAAAACAGGAAAAAAGCAGATCAAGAGTCAGTGCTTTTGAAAAGAATAAATAACTGTTCCATTGATGTATTTACTGACAGGTAAACACTGCAATACAAGAGAACAAACTAAAAGAGGAATGTGATGAGCTGATGGACATTATTAGGCAAAGGAAGCAGATCATTGCTGTGAAAATCAAAGAGGGAAAGGTAGGGGTTTCTCTGTTAATTTTTTAAGAAAATACAGTCAAAAAAAATCCAGGTTGTTGGTAATCAATCTCCTCCTTTCTACGGTTCATAACAAAACACCGGGTAAGCTTGAGACACTTTTTTTAAAATGCATGAATGAATAGCTTGAGTAATCAACTCAACCAGAAAATTGAAGCTTTTTGCTTTAATTCTTATCTTTCAAATCCACTGAAGAGCTGTCGAAAACCATGCTCCTCAATACTTGATAGGTATCTCTCACAAATAAGACTTTATGACTTAACTACTCCTAAATTCTTTTGAAGAAAATGGGCAGAATTCAAGGTAACTGTTGCAAGTCTGGCCCATCAGTTAGAGAACACTGAGGGAAATTGTTTTCCTTTTGGAAGCTGGACCTGACTTAATGAAGTGCCTGTCAGTCATGTGATAGGCCATCCCCAGGATCAAAGACCCTGAGGATAGAATTCCTGCCCATTGAAGCTACAGCCAATCAACGGCTCACAGCCTCTCCTGCCAAAGATGCTGCTACCTTTAGTAATCCAATGGCTTCACCAGGGATAATTGGTGGATACTTGGACTCGGGTGAGTTTGGAAGAGAGGCTCGGTGTTGGAGGTTGCAGGAGAAGGGTTTGGAAGGCAAATACGTGGGTCGGCTTTCAGTGGTTATCCCTGCCTACGTCAAAGTGCCACTAGAGGCTTTCATGAGGCATCGGAAAGCTACAACTCTCTCATTTAATGTCAAAGCAACCACAAAATTGCACTGGCCTTACCTCAATAGAGAGCCTAATTGACATCACACTGTGAGTGAGTGAGTTCCACTGGTGGGTCTCTGATGTATGGCCTCTTTGCCTGATTACATGGGCCCAAATATCACATTTCTACCACATTGGGCTGCATTAAACCAACCATGTCTATTATTGGAAATAACACCTAGAACATGAGCCACATGAAAGTCCCCTTATCAACGGAAAGAAAACTAGGGGAGGAGTCCAGAGAAAGCTCACTGGGTCGAACGTGGGTATGGAGGGATTTTCTTATGCAAAGAATTTGAGTATGTTGGATTTATGCGCATTGGAGTTTGCAGAATGACAGAAGACCTTATTGAAACATATCTTTGTGGGGGCGGGAGGAGGCATGAAAGTGGAGTTAAGAATAAGGGATCAACCATGCTGTCATTGAGTCTGCTCTGCCATTCAATGTGATGAATGGTCTGCTTCTGTTTTTGTGTCATATGGTTTTATTATGAATTGTATATGTTTATGTCCCTTAAACAAAACTTACTGACTTAACTATTTCAACAATTTTGTAGAAGAGGCTTTATCAAGCATCATCTACAGCTAATGAATCTTGGACCTTAATCAGTCATGGTTAACATCATTACTGGCATGTACATATTTACACAAACCCTGTTCACCTCAGAAAAAATGTAGGCCTTTTGGTAGAAAGTATTTGTTTACACAGCTTAATAAAATCCATCAACTGCTCAAATTTATTATTGAAGTAGATCATTCAAGCAAGCTCCTTATCCACAAAGTATTAGTTGAGAAATCTGCCAGTGGGTTTCTACTAATATCTGCCAAAACTACCGAAGGTTCGCTAGTTCAATACACGCTTGAATTCCTACAGCTTCACTAATTATAAGACGAATCTCGGCAACCTCATGAATAAAGCCAAAGCCAACTAGAAGCCACAAGATATGGCACATTAAAACTATCCTGCATGTTAATAGCTATTCAGGTCAAATAGTCACTAAATGAATATCATAAAATCTCTTGAGAGGGCTTAAGTCCCCCAATTCTGGCCCTGTGCAATGTCCTCCCTCGGATCACCCTGGGAGGGGAAGGTGTCTCACCTTTGAACAACAAGTGAAGCTAGCCATCTAGTGCTGCTCCTTTATGGTGAACCCATGAGTGAATTTCTCCACTAACAGGATGCTTCTGTTAAGCCAAAAAGATGTTTTTGTCTACTGAGTAATTGATTATTGTCAGGTACCTGGGCGATATGCCCCAATGGCCGGTGGATTATATCAAATGACATGGCCCGTCAACCACTCAGTGAGTAGAATGCTGATTTTTCTCGATCAGCCCGTGCTTGCAAAGCTTAGAATGGTATTTCCACAATTTGATGTGATTCTGCTGTTGGAACTACTTGAAAATGTGGAAAATCATCCAGGTATGCCCTGTATATGAAAGAAAGGATAAATCCAACCTGAGCAATCATTGCCCCATCAGTCCACTTTCAATCATCAGTCAAGGAATGGAAAGAGTTGTCAACAGTGCTGTTATTGCAAAGCAATAATCTACTCACTGACTGTGCTCAGTTTCCACCAGGTTCGCTCAGCTCCTGATCTCATTTCAGCCTTGGTTCAAATCTGGAAAAAAGAGCTGAATTCCAGATGAGTGACTGTCCTTGACATCAAAGCTGCATTTGACCAAGTATGACATCAAAAAGCCAAATAAAACTAGAGTTAATGGTAATCTGAGTAAAATTCTCCACTAGTTGGAGTCATAACTAGCTAAAAAGGAAGATTTTTGTGGTTGTTAGAGGTCCGTCATCTCAGCTCCAGAACATCTCTGCAGGAATTCCTCAGGCCAGTGTCCTAGCCCCAACTGTCTTCAGCTGCTTTATTCATGGCCTTCCCTTCATCGTAAGGTCAGAATTGAGGATGTTTAATGTAGAAATTTCACAATGTTCAGCACCATTCATGACTCCTCAGATGCCGAAGTAGTCTCTGCCCAAATGCAGGAAATCCAAAACAATATCCAAGTTTGGTTTGATAGGTATGTGTGTATATATATATAAAATATATATACTCACTTACAATAGCTGCAACTGAAAGTTAGTGGCTGGGGAGGTGATGGCTAAGTGGTATTATTGCTAGGCTATTAATCCAGACACCCAGCTAACATTCTGGGGGCCCTGGTTCGAATTCAGCCATGACAGATGGTGGAATTTGAATTCAGCAAAAATCTAACAATGCTAATTTCATTTTAGGCGGCGCGGTGGCTCAGTGATTATCACTGCTGCCTCACAGTACCAGGGGCCCGGGTTTGATTCCACCCTCAGGTGACTGTCTGTGTGGAGTTTGCACATTCTCCCCATGTCTGCGTGGGTTTCGTCCAGGTGCTCTGGTTTCCTCCCACAGTCCAAGGATGTGCAGGCTAGGTGGATTGGCCATGCTAAATTGCCCATCGTGTTTAGGGATGTGTAGATTAGGTGGATTATAGGGGGATGGGTCTGGGTAGGATGCTGTGAGGGTCTGTGTGGACTTGATGGGCCAAAGGGCCTGTTTGCACACTGCAGGGATTCTAAGGAATTCTGCGCAAGTAACTAGTCTCCTGACTCCCCAAAGCCTGTCTACCATCTACAAGGCACAAGTCAGGAGTGTGATGAAATACTGCCCACTTGCCTGGGTGAGTGCTGCTCCAACAACACTGAAGAAGCTTGACACAAATCCCGCCCCCTTGACCTGTCCGTCCTCCCTGAACTGACCTATCTCCTCCCTACCCCCCTACCTACACTCACCTTTACTGGCTCCATCCCCGCCTCTTCGACTTGTCTGCCTCCTCTCCACCTATCCTCTCCTCTATCCATCCTCTATCCGCCTCCCCCTCTCTCCCTATTTATTTCAGAACGCTCTTCCCCTCCCCCATTTCTGATGAAGGGTTTAGGCCCGAAACGTCAAGTTTTCCTGCTCCTATGATGCTGCTTGACCTGCTGTGTTCATCCAGCCCCATGCTTGTTATCTCGAGACGAAGTAGCCCACTTGATTGGCACTACATTCATAAAAATGTACTTCCTCCACCACCAATACTCAGTTGTAGCATATACCATTTACAAGCCATACTGCAGAAATTCACCAAGGATGCTTTAGACAAACCCACAACCATAATCATATAGAAGGACAAGGTCAGCAGATGCAAGGCAACACCACCACCTGAGAGTTCCCCTCCAAGCCACATCATTCTGAATTGAAAAGACATTGCTGTTCCTTTAGTGATGTTGGGTCAAATTCCTGGCACTATCCCTCCACCAGCATTTTAAGAAGACAGCCCACCATCCATCTCAAGGGCATCTACAATTGGGCAATAAACAATGGCCCAGCAAGCGATGTCCAGATCCCATGAATGAATTTTTTTTAAAGTGGTATGTGTTTATGAACAGCTCTTGACAGCAAAGCTTCCAAATTTAAATTGTACCTTTACAAGGTTCTCTTTTTATTCAGCGATATGAGGTTTCAGCTTTAAAAAGCATCTCATTATTGAGTTTTGCTGAAGCAACTTTCCATTTTTTTTTCATTTTGTTCTGACTTAGAAGTCTCCATTTCAAAGCTTTTGAATCCTTGTTCCCAACATTACTGGCTGGATTTATAATTGTGGATACAGTTAAATTAAAGAGAGAGGCTGCTTCATACTACACAAACATTAACAATTTTTTTGCAGCTAATATTTAAAATTTCAAACTGTCTCCTCTACACCACTACTATCCTTCTCCAGCTCCCTGCTGTTCAATGGAATGAGTATTAGATATGTTTGTATGTAGAGGTTGTTTTGATAGATTGGAATAATCAAAGTTGATCCAAGCAGAACAAATGTGATGCATAAATTGTGCTTGATGCCTAATTCAATATATACTCCAAGATGCTCCAAGATCAAAGCAAAAAAAAATCATAATCAAAAATCTCTGTCTAATTGGAAAATGTTGGCCCAAGTATTTTCATCTTTGAATGTTTTAGTGATCCTGAACCTTATACTAAGGTTACCCTGAGATCTTCTAAGCAGCATGTGTATAAATATAGCTAGAATGTTGAGAACAGTCACATTTCAGTTCAACGCAGGCAAGATTACTACTCATGGCATTTACATTCAATATATACAAAGCAGTCTTTAGAATTTATGCTTTTTTTATTGCAATGTAACAGCTGAATCATGTTCGTGGAAATCCTGGGTCCACCCTGAATATAATATAAATTGTTCCATCCCAAATGTGCTTTTTAGTGCTGGGTATTTTAAAAGTTGCTTATAGCCCTCTAATCACTAAAGCATAGATACTGACTAACTACAGTCACATTTTACTCAGATGACCAGTGCAGCTGGCTGGAATATAGATCAGAAAAAGGAGATCTCGTCAATGTTGAATGTTGGGTCATGTTAGTTCAGGATTATCAGGCTGAGAGGAAAGAATGACAGCCCCCTCCACCGCTTCACCCCACCCCACCCCAGCCCAGCCCATTATGGCCACAAATGCAAATAAACACTGACTTCATAGAATCCCCACAGTGTGGAAGGAGGCCATTCGGCCCTTCAAGTTCACACTGACCCTCCGAAGAGCATCCCACTAAGACTCAACCTCCTAACCTATCACCCTCGATTTTACTATGGTTAATCCACCTCACCCGCACATCCCTAGACACTATGGGCAATTTAGCATGACTAATACATCTTTGGACTGTTGGAGAAAACCGGAGCTCAGAGAGAAAGTTAATGCAGACACTGTGAGGATGTTTGCAGATGATACCAAGTTGGGTGGGAGGGTGAACTGTGAAGAGGATGCAGAGATCATTCAGCATGATCTCAACAGGTTGGATGAGTGGGCAAATCAATGGCAGATGGAGTATAATGTGGACAAATGAGAGGTTATTCATTTTGGAAGCAAAATCAAGAAGGCAGATTACTACCTGAAAGGCTGTAATTTGGGAGAGGGGAGTGTGCAACAGGACCTGGGTGTCCTCGTGCACCAGTCACTGAAGGTAAGCATGCAGGTGCAGCAGGTGGTAAAGAAGGCAAATGGTATGTTGGCCTTCATTGTGAGAGGTTTCGAGTACAGGAGCAGGGAAGTATTGTTGCGGTTATACAGGGCCTTGGTGAGACCACACCTGGAATATTGTGTACAGTTTTGGGCTCCTTTTCTGAGGAAGGATGCTCTTGCTCTCGAGGGAATGCAGTGAAGGTTTACCAAGCTGATTCCATGATGGCGAGTCTGACATATGAGGTAAGATTGACTAGGTTAGGACTACTTTTGCTGGAGTTCAGATAAATGAGGGGGGTGTCATAGAAATTTATAAAATTCTAACAGGACCGGACAGGGTAGATGCAGGGAGGATATTCCCGATGATGGGTGTGTCCAGAACCAGGGGTCACAGTCTGAGGATTTGGGGTAGACTATTTAGGACAGAGATGAGGAGACATTTCTTCACCCAAAACATGGTGAGCCTGTGGAATTCATTGCCATAGGAAGTAGCTGATATGAAAACATTGAATGTATTCAAGAAGCGACTAGATATAGCACTTGAGGCAAACGGGATCAAAGGTTATGTGGAGATAGCAGGACTAAGCTATTGAGTTAGACCATCAGCCATGATCGTGAAGAATGGCACAGCAGCTCGAAGGGCTGAATGGCCTCCTCCTGCTTCTATCTTATATGTTTCTATCTGCAGACTCCACACAGACGGTCACCCAAGGCCAGAATCAAACCCGGATCTCTGGCTCTGTGTAGTAACACTGAGCTACAGCCCAGCCCTGGCTATGTTTCTCATTACTTGGTCTGCCAGCTGATGCTGAACAGAGGAACATGCACTGTGTGTATTAGGCCGGTATTAAAGTGACAGTCGGGCATCAGATTGTAAGTTTTTGTAAAAACAAAACCCTACATGATGTCTTATGTTGAGTGAGATTCATTAACCTGACATGGATTAGAATTCTAATCTGGCATCATAGTCTATCACTGCAGTTGAAGGGGAATTGTCCACCTTACTATCTGGTAGAAATTGGGCAGTACAACTCTAAAACAATAGCCAAGAACCTAATATTGCCACCATTGCTGTACCATATCAACATTTCCTTGAGTCCACTGCTGGGCAGCATTGATTCGGAAAATAGGTATGTTTAAATTACATTTCTCCTTTTGTTGGATCTAATTCAGGTGAATAAAGTGAGTTGCATTTTTACTTTTCTATGAAATGCAATTCTAATCTTGGTTTTACATTTCAAGAACTCTGAACAGTATTCTGATATTCTACAATAAATGTTTTATTGCGATTGATATTAAAACAGGTCAGGATATAAAACGGTTGTTTAAATGCAATAATGGAACAGTTACTTCAGTGTAGTCATAAAATTATCTTTGACCTGCCAAAGCTTCCTCCAGAGTGCAGTGAGCAGTTACTGAACATATTAATCAATGCTTATGTTGTCCTTAGGCATAGTAAGTTTTTAAAAAAACATAATGCATTTGAAAATGGTCACTGCACATGAACTCCTCTGACAGGCAGGATTTGGTTTCCTCACTAATGTTCAATATATTTGTGTTACTTTCTCTGCAGCTGGGGTTTATAGATTAGTTGCTTTTTTATAGCAATTCCATATGTCCAGAGATCTAATCTCTGTATTGCATCGCTTGGAGGGGAATTTTCTGCCTTCCCATTTCCAGTTTTCCTTTCATCTCCTAAAATGATATGCACACTGCCACTGACAGATCTTCACAAACTTTGTTTTCATTCTCATTGACCACGTTAGTGGACTGTTCAAATGTGAAGTTGAGGGCTGATATTGCAGTCAAGCTGTTTTCTTTCATCACTTAAAGTCCATGCATTAACTCAATCCAGATTATCAATGACCAATTCCTTTTATCCTGTTCCATGTTTAATCTGATTGAATCTAATTATAGTTAACTTTGTGGCAATTCTTTTGAGAACTTAATTCAGCATAGAACCTAAATTGAACTTGGTATTTCCCCATGTTTAAGAGTTCTTCGTTTCACACTGATTATTGCATTTGTTGTCTAAACCATCAATGAATAGATTGTTTTATTCACTATTAGGAGAAAGGAATTTCATTTCTTGCAAGTATTATCTATTTCAACCCTATTTTCCAACCCAGTTATTTTAATGGATTAAAAATCTTGTGCTCAAAGAATTGGAATTTCTTACTATATAATTTATGTTAGAGCCTTTTTATTCTTTCATCCTTTCAAAGCCACGTCATCAAACAAAATATGGATATGGCAAGATGTTTTTTTTCAGAAGCAGCTCAACACCTTGATTAATAACTATGTGTGTTCAAATTTTAAGCCTTTTTTATTTATCTTCTTTCTTTCTTTCTATCTGTTCCTCATCAAGGTTATGAAGTTGAGAAAACTAGCACAGCAGATAGCAAATTGCCGGCAATGCTTGGAGCGGTCAGGGTCTCTCATCAGTCAAGCAGAACACAGCCTGAAGGAGAATGATCATGCACGCTTTTTACAAACAGCCAAAAATGTAACAGAAAGGTGGGACAGACTTGCTGGGAATATTAGTCATTCTCTGGTTCAACAGGCCAACTGTATTTATGTATTAAGCATGAAGAACATGACTACCCATATGTTGTAAAAGACAATTTCTCTCCCTGGTTTACTGAACTCATCTCCTAAAGCTGATGACTCGTGTATTAATCCTATTCCAGCTGAAATCAGCTAGCACAGCACTGATAAGAGATTAATCCTTAGGCATTCAGTTTATGTGGCTCAGATCTACGTTGTGCAAGGCACAGCCATGAATCCATTGATTGTGAATTAGTTAGTTCCTTCTGTTTTATTAATTTTAAAGTGAACGATTATTAGCAAAATTTTATTTTTGGCATGTATAAATCAACAACTTTATAGAATGGATCAGTCAAAATTTGAGAAGATATTGCAACCTTTATGGGCTTAATGTAATCATTTGGCTTAGTTTTTCATACAGGATCAGTGGTTATGGCAAGTATACAATTTGGACAAAGACATTTCAGAGAAACAGAACTTGTGTTTCCATGCTACTGTCTCATAAAATTCATAATTTCTGAACTTTGGTCCTGCCAATTGACTCAGATGCAATTTTAATTGGAAATCATGACATTGATTTCAAGAGAGGTTGGCCTGGCTGAAGTTTCTTTCTTTGCTTTAGGAATTGAAACCAGCAATGGTGCCCCTTCTATTGTCCTTGACGTGATCTGCTAACACAGCTTTGACTATTTAGTTCAGTTTTATAATGGTGTCAGGTTTCCCTTTGAGCTACCAAAATAACTCATCTTAAACTGAGAAAATGCAACGTGCCAAATTTCCATCACCAAAGACTCCATCTGCAGCAGATTTCCTATACTGTCAATAGGTCACAGTGTGAAATATGGGTGCAATAAAAGACATTTTTCAAGTAGACTGTTCAGAAATTGAACATGCATTTTAAAAATATTCCACGTTATGATATATTTTCAAGAATTTGCATCTTTGGTTTTGTCATTATGAAACTTTTGATGGCTTAAATTTCTGCTGGCAATGGTCTGTGACTGCGAAGTTAATGCAGGAGGACAGCACTCAATAGCTCAATAACTCAGTGACAGTATTGCAATAGTAGTAATGCCTTCCAGCACTAAGCATCACAGAAGAGAAAGCAGACCAGACTTTGCTATTGTTTGTACAGCAATAAACCGTTCCATAAAGTCAACTGCAAAGATTTTTGCTAAACAATCCCATGTTTCTTAGTACCCAACAGAACCAATTACATTTCTCATTGAACATAATTATATCTTTCTCGCTAGCAATGTCACATGATGTTTTTCAAAATAACATGGAGCTCAAGTTTGAGAAAGGACCTTTAGCAAATTGTAGTTCATCCTTCTAGTACCCCAGTGGCCCCAATTCAGCACCCAGTACACATGACCAATCTTTTTGGTCTTTGTGCAGAAGTTTGTTCAAGATATTTCTGTCTTGAATGAAAAAGCATTTCCAACCACCAGCTTTAAATTTGCAATTGACAAAGATTGATTCTACTCATGGCTTACAATGAAATAATACTGGAGTTATTTTATGTAGGCGATTTATTATTTCAAATCCCTTAAGGCTTGTAGTGAACTTTTTTCTGGTCTGAAGAGCTTAGAAGTCTTTAATATTCAGTTGTAGTCCTTTTTATACTTGGAATCAGTAGTGTTGCTTTCCTTTGCATCTGTCCAATAAATGGATTTTTTTTTTGTGACACAGGGCTGGATATTATATGTTCCAACTATGTGTGTTTTCAGTGGCAGGAGTTGCGTATAAAATAGGAAGGATGCCCAGTTCCGAACTCTCCCCTTGAAATGAAGCATGGGTTGGTGCTGGAAACAGCAGCCCATCCACCATACGTTAAAAAAAATGTTAACTGAGCTTGGTAAAATTTTGGTAGGCCCAATATTCCCTTCTCAATTAGTAATATGATTGATATAAGCAGGTGGCTGGGAGTGGGAAGTCCTTTTTCACAAGTTTTCAGAAGTGCAGGGAGGAGAGGAGCTGAGCTGAGCACTATCTTTGATGGGGGCCCTTTGCACAGTTGGGTCATCCTCCCCGGAAGATAGTAACCTCCTTTCCTCCCTCCTATTTGACACTCCACCTCTGTCCCTTCCAACCCTAGATTGTCTGAACCTGTTCTGAAGAAGGGTCACTGGACCTGAAACATTAACTCTGCTTTTTTCTCCACATGAGCTGTGTGACCATTGAGTTTCTCCAGCAGCTTCTGCTTTTGTTCAAGGCCTGTTGGTTTGCAGCCAATTATCCTTCCAATTTTTCTCTACATCCACTGAAATTAATGCTGACTTCTGTTCTATCTCTCTGTTCTAGCATTCTATTAGTCCTTAATCGCCCCTTCATTTTGTCTAGATATTGAAAATGACCAGTCTATTACATACAGTTTCCTACCTTTTCTCACTATGCTAATTCAGTTCAATTCCATCCCATTATCTGGCTTGATTGTCATAAAAATGCTATCAAGCAAACAAATCTGACCTTCAAGAGTTGGGGAGAAAGTGATTTTTAAAAAAATCTACTGAAAACAAGACATTTTAATTCCTCAACAGTTTTAAAATAATCTTGATGACAATAAACAATGAAGCCTAAAGTTATTGAACCTTTTAAAAATTGTTTTACAAGTAAGATACTACTTCAATTATTTTCTGATTCTTGTTGAAAATTCATTTGTCTCTTGTTGTTTTGGCAGGGTTGCTATGGCAACAGCATCTTCTCAAGTTCTGATTCCAGACATTAACTTGAATGAGGCTTTTGAAAATTTTACCTTAGATTTTTCAAGGGAGAAGAAACTGCTTGAAAGCCTGGACTATCTTACTGGTAAGAATGTAAGAATAATGATGAAAAGTTTCTTTGTCATATATTGTTACCCTGTGAATGTCCTAGCACTAGCTCTACAAGGATACCTTTCTCTGGAATTAGGTCCCAGGAGGGTGTTAGGGTTAATCCCTGTAATAGTGGGCTGAGGGCTCTAAGTGATCTTTAATTTGTGAGTTAAAGGTCTCAATTAATGGCTGGGTAGTGAGGTTGACCATGCCCCTTCCCACTCAGAATTTATTTCTGATAGAGGCGGGAAGATGGCAGGAATTGGCTGACACAACGTTATAATTAAGTGCACCTTGCAATCTTTTAGAACACCAGATTCAGCCTTTATCTCAATGCCTGTTCTCTCTTGTAGTCATTCCAAGGATTTCGCTGCCTACATTAACCTTAAGCTTTAGCATCTTTGCCACCTCAAAATTCTCCCCCTCATTAATCAGATGTTATTCCATCTCATAAAGCATTTTAAATATTTTTTTCATTTCAGAAACGTATGTTGTTTTTGTTCAAAAGCCCATTTCATCAATCACTTTCTATGAAGTGACTCTTCACAATATTGAATTTCAATTCTATTGCTTAAATTCTACACCTTATTGGGATGTGGATGTAAAGGACTGAGTTGTTGATGGTGGAATGAGAGAGTAAAGATCAATAAGTTGAGAAAGAATAATGAGAAAAGAGGATTGAGGTTTGACTCTTTATATCTGCATATATATGAAGATTTGAAACATTTCCGCATCTGAGATTTAACTTGGGTAAGTGGGAATGTACCTACATGAAGTATGGGTATTCCACATTTGAGGACACAACAGAAGGTATCTAATATAATCGATTGCACTTTGGCTTGGAAGCATTTCATTATGGTTATAAATGTCCAACACTTCCATAGAATCTCTACAGTGTGGAAGCAGGCCATTTGGCCCATTAGGTCCATACTGACTCTCCAAAGATATCCCACTCTATCCCTGTACACCTGCATTTCCCATGGTTAATCCACCTAGCCAGCACATCCCTGGACACTATGGGCAATTTTGCATGGTTATTCAACCTAATCTGCGCATCTTTTGGACTGTGGAAGGAAACCGAAACACCTGGAAGAAACCTCCGCACAGACAGTTACCCGAGGGTGGAATCGAACCTTGGTCCCTGGCACTGAGAGGCACCGGTGCTTTCAGGCACCCAGCTAATCAAAAAAGCCAAGAACCAATCTTGATGACTGAATCTTTGCCAATTTTAGTTGAGTTCAGTCTCTGAATTACTCCTATCGCGGTGTCACACATTGAATTGGTACTGACGTAATCCACTTCACACTCTGCTGAGCTCAGTAACTTATCTTGATAAGAGAATAGTAGGTACATATCCAGAATGCAATATGGTAACTGAATTGTGACATTATGGTGAATCTTGCAGACAATGTAGCCAGCACATGCACCAAGTTTAAAAGAGATTATTGTAGCTGTCAGTGTAAGAATGGTCTGAGGGGCTCAGTCTAAAACTTTTAGTTCAACTAGCTTTGATGTTATATGATAATCCAGCTGCTAACAAGGTGGTACCAGATGGCATGACATCACCTGTTTATATCTATCAACCTGTACTTTATTAAAATTTCCTGTACACATGCCTTCAGGTAAAACAGGATGTACACTGTTTATTATCTCTTAAAGATCTGGAACAAACTTTAAACTGGAGTGCCTCTTTGGATACAAAACATAGTTGAACCCTCTGTAATTCAACTTCACAGGAACGTTTTCTTTACATTCCCAGTTTCAACCAGCTTTCAAATTCCTACAGCTGGCTTACCTCTGCTCTGTTTTAGTGATATTTTAATATTAGAATAGATTGACTTAATCTTAGATGCTCAATTCATGCAAGCAGTGCATGCTGGTTACTTTCACAATAGTGCCTTCTGCTATATGTAATAATGCTGACTTTTAGTTCTCTCCTACTCCTACATTTGGAAATATTATGTCATTTGAAAAATTGAAATAGTTTGAAATGTATTTGAAATGCATGGTGGGTTGATTAGCATACCTGTCCCTTTTAAGTACTACTGCTTCACATGACTGGAAACTTTAGTCTCTTTTCTCCTTTCAGATTCCTACAAGGCTGCTGTGTATTTCCAGCATGTCCTGTTCTTGTTTTCAACTTCCATATTTATTGTATGTTATGTCTCTATTACTGGAATTGCTGTTTCTACAGTTGAAAGTGATACAGATAGGTGTTTCTTGCATTTTGATCTATGCATTGTCATACCCAGCTCCACCCCATCTACTCTTAGCGAAGTTTCTCATACATCAAAGTTATGTACATTGACACAATGTTTCTGATGATTTATGGGTGCCATTTAAACTGTGTAGAAAAAAATGTAGTTCACTATTTACATTGATATCTCAAGCCCTTGTCCCAATTACGTGGCAAAGGTGGTTAGGTTTGGGTTGCAAAACTTGGCCAAATGATGAAAGGTTTTAGTTTTTAGTTTTAGTGGGCTAATGTAACCAGAGGGACATGATCATTGTTGGTGTCAAACTCTCACTAATATAAAATTAACTTTGACCAAAGGAATCAAATCAAATAAATAATATTGTTGTTTATAAATGTAAAGGGTTAACAAGTAGGGTAGTGAGGAGCTACAGTGTGGAAACAAACATGGAAATAAAAGATCGTATAACACCAACAAAGTAGGGAAATAAGTAATGTAATTTCATCAATAACTCATTATTCAGTTTATCCTCATTCCTTTCATGGCAATGGTGCAACCCTCGGTAAACTCATTAACCTACTATATAATTGAAATTATGGGGGCTTACTTCCCTTTACCTTCATTGTGCTATCCAACTTCTCTGTCCTTTCAATATTGACCACCCTGTTTATTTTCTTTGCTGTTCCATCTGTTACAAACCAATTAGGAATGGTGAAGTGATTGCTGGCATTGTTGTGGCTACTGAAGGAGTTAAACAATGTTTGCCAATTACATAATTTAGACTTTTACAAAAGTGCAGTATTGTTTCATATCAGAAACAAATCAGTGAGATTCATTTTTTTAACAAATGAAGAGCTAGTTTATTGCAAATGGAATTGCTCATGGAAAGATTCAGTTGTTTGCAGACAATTTAAAACATGCAAATCTATCCAATTGCCCCCTCTTGCAAAATAACACCCATGTACACAACTTCCCAAATTGGTAGGATGTGGGAGAAAGTACATAAAATGCTAAGAAGTATTATCTTTAAAGTACTTTGGCCAAGCAATGGATAAATTTGGATAAAAACCTGATCATAATTTGTCCAAATGCTTATCTGCAGCCGAAGCCACTTTCCAAAGTGGGGTTTCTTTTTGAGTCAGTTCTGATTGGCCGAATTATCTTTTCCTGGAGACACTGATGTAAATTTAGATTTCCCCTGTTAAGAGTATGGTGAGGTCTTGTTCAAGTTGAAAACTCATGTTGATGATAGGTGTTTCAGGAAAAGATAGAGGGCTGAGGCTGTTTCCCTTCTGATAAGTTTTTAGTCCACAAACTGGATCATATGGTTCTTTGAAAACATCGCAGAATCTCTGCCTCTGTCTGGCAGGGTGGGTTCTTTACGAAGACAATATTTTTGCTGCTGCAGCCAGTGTCCTCTGAATTAAAAAGTATTTTTTAAAAAAACTCAAATCATCATATGTATAAATGATATATATTTTATATCTATATGTATGTACAGATGATGTTATAAATTAATATTTTAGGTAACCTTTCATAACACGTCCTACAATGACAATGTGTATACCATTTTGGTGAAAGCATTTTCACAATGCCATTCATGGAAACAATCTCTGCCACATCTTTTTTGCAGCCCCAAATCCTCCAAGCATTCGAGAAGAACTCTGTACAGCATCTCATGACACAATTACTGTTCATTGGACCTCAGAAGATGAATTCAGCATCGTTTCCTATGAGTTGCAGTACACTATCTTCACAGGACAAGCAAATTTTATCAGTAAGTTTTGAAAAGATTATAGAAGCCTGTATAAAATCAGGCACTTTTCTATGAATAGGATTGGCAGATTATTGTTAATACTATCAATTCCACTAATGAAGACTCTGACCCCATGAAACTTCACACAGACCCTATAATATAGAAGGTGGGCCAGTGTTAGATGTAGCGGCTCACTCACTCTATACCAATTGTATAACCTTAGACACTTCATTGTTTTCAAATTTCTTGAGCTCAATTAATTTCACACCAATGCCTTTGATACTCATGTTCTCAATAAAACAGTTGCTCTCTCTGTCTCATTGATCATTCTTCAATACAGACCAGTCCCCTCACAACCAAGAGACATTACAGTATAGATGGAGACATTCATTTCCATTTCTGCCTGCAACACACTATTGGGACCCGATGACCTCTGCAAAAACTATTCACCATCTCTAGAGCACCATGTTGAGCAAAGATAACCGGCTTTTCTCTTCCGTTTGTCCTTAATCCTTAACCTCCAATGATAAATGTGAGCAGTTCACGGATTTCTTTTTCAATAAGAGCCAAGACTGTATTCTTCTGCCTAGTGTGGAGAGAAAATCTACTTCCTAGTCTGATTAGAAGAATCTTGTGTAGTTAGCAAGGTATAGTTTATTTCATGATCAGAAACTATTACAAGTTGTGTTGATAAGATAGGCAGTATTGCTGAGACCTTGGAGGAGGCCCAGATGATAGATTTCACTCCTTCAAAATTCTATGCTGTTCTGCCCACAAGTTCATAACAAATCATTGTGGGAGGTACTTACGGCACTCCTCCTTTCTCACACCCATATATCACATTTCCCCCATTTTTATTTAACATTATACATTTGTGTATATAATTACATTTTATGTTACTCCATCTTCCCCAAGTCCCTGACATTATAAATTTAAGCAATATGGAGTTTACACTATTTCCCAAGATGCATTATTTTCTAACTTGCAAGTCGGGTAGTTTGCTTGGTGGAAGACCATTGACTTTGATTCTTTTCCTGCTTGTCTAAGATCTGTTGTTCCCTTGTGTAATCAAGTTCCTTATGGGAATCATCTCAATCGATCAGTGGTGGATGAGTATTCTGTAATGGTGCAAGGTTCCTGCAGTTCCTTTTTAGGAAGCCTTTGGTTGGGCAAACAATATACAATCTCTGCTGATATGTAGATCTTTGGATGACCATACCTTTGTTTTTCCAATCCCTGATCCACACTTGCTTCCCCCACCCCCCAACCCCTCCTCCACTCCAGCACAAATCTAACAACAGTCTCATATGGTAGCAGCTATTGTAGAATGTGGTCTGAGAACCCAATAGGACTGTTCTCCTTGTTCTACATATCTTAATAGTCCCATCGATGTTAATACAGATCCTTTGGTAGGATCAGGAGCTGAGAGTTCAGCTTCCGAGCCATCAGCAACTCAGTGCTAGTGGGTAAGCGCATTTGGTTTTTTCAAGACCTGATCCTGCCTTGAGATTCCCGTGTGACTGTGACATGTTCAGATCCAGCACTGGCTGCAAATTGACTGAAACACTGATTAGCAAATTGTGGCCCATTGTCAAAAGTTACCACATCAGGGATACTGTCTATTGCAAATATCTCATTAAGATTGAGAGAACCACATTCATTGTCATGGCATCAAACTTTTTAAACTTTATCTTCTGGAAGAATTAATTGATGAGAATGACCAATTCCCTTCCATCATACAATCTATGCCACACATTCCCATGATCAGGTGGAAAAGGTGTTTGTTATCAACAGCTGTAATTGCTCTGGTTCACGGCTGACACAAATATCAATTGACCATTAGATCCTCAAAGTCCGCGGAGATCCTACCAAGCTCACATCACTTACCGAGCTCTGGCTCTGCACTTTATGATCTCCATGTGTCTCTGGTGTAGCTTGAAGTACAGTTGGAATGAGAAGTTATTTGTCATATGTTAGTATGATACCCACAGTTATAAACTGCTGCTGATGATCAAAATATGTTTTCATGGTAAATCTGTTGAATCTTTGATTTGGTCAACCTTACGCACAACACCAACAGAGATCGAGACAGCCCTGATCCCTCAACAACTCCTGTCTTATCTGAATAAATTGATTGCCGATTTCTGGCCATTGTACCACCATGGGCTGAGTGTATGACTTGGTTTCATGAATAAACTCAATATCATGCCTAGTAAGGTTGTCAGCCAACTCTCTGTAGACAGCATCTGCTGCTATTTGTAATTTTTCTTGCAGTTATACGATTTCGTAACCTCATATGACGAAACCAGAGTCTTTGTGTATTCCTGGAGGCATCTTTACCAGCTCCTTCTCATCCAGCTGAGAAACTAGAGCATTAATATCCATTTCTATGACCATTTTTTAAATAAGTATGTAGTCTGAACATCTCTTGCAAGCCCATGTAGCCAAGCATGCTCCCTCTTTAATCACAGCTCATCATGTTTCTGTGTAATAAATGCTCATTATGCATAATAGAGAGATTTGTGACTGCCATCTGGTTGCTCATCTAAAAGCACTGCTCTTAAACCTATAGCTAAAGCATTGGCTGCTATGATGATTAGAAAGGATGGATTATAGTAGGCCAAGACATTCATGGATGTTAGCATATCCTCGATCCTGCAATGCATTCTCACTATACAGGTCACAGTGCCATCCTTGTGACTTCTAAGAGAATTGTCTCAGCGGTTCTGTAGTAGTTGCCAAGTCAGGCGAACATTTCACTGACTGGTTTACTGTCACGAAGAATCTTTGCTGATCCTGACTTATTTGATCTGAAACCTTGAATTAATATTTATTTTGCAGCCCTTTACAATCCTATAGCCATGCCCTGTGATTTATGCTTTCTATGGCAGTGACACATCATCAGAAATTTAATTAACATTTTAAACTTACTGCTTTTTCAGCCTGGATTACTACACTAAATCTCAACTCACCACCATTCCTACAAACCTCCTCTCTACAGTGCAGCCTTTATCTCTTTCTTTGATTTACTAATTCTTCTCCAGGGAGACTAACGGTCTTCTTTACATCACATTTCTTATGAGGTCTGAAATGGTTTTACCATTCTTTGGACTATTATTTTCTTGCTGAAGATTATCATGACAGTTCCTTTTGAAAGTCTTAAATCTTCTGCTCTTATCGGCTGCTGAGCGTGGTGCATTGTATGCTACTTAAAGCCAAGTCTGAAGATCTCTCACCACTGCTCAACATGAAATATAAAGACAATTCAATTCTGCACTGCTATCTATTGTGTTATATGGACAAGCCAGCTCACTGCACTGTAGGAACTGCTGCTCATGATGAAAGTTGCTACCACCATCCTTTTTAGGTGTAGGAATCAACAGGGTTTGCATAGTCTAGTGTGATAGATGAAAACCTTCCTGATTTAGCAAGAGTTTTTTGTAGTTAAATATAGTTTATTGCATGTTAGCGACTAGTTACAGGTTACATTAATTTAAGAGACAATGAGGAGGACCAGATGTCAGGTCCTCACTCCTTCGAGATCTCCTAAACGGCTTTATGCATTGGTCCATGTGATAATGCAATGGATGGTGCTTGTGGCACTCCTCCGTATTAATCCTTTCAGATACATACAATACTACTTCTACAAAGTAATTACTTCCTTGTGGCTACAGTCATGGTGCACTATGCTCTCTCATCCTTTTCCATCTCCCTTCAGTCTTTGAAATTATTGCCACACTTTTCTCCTCAGCACCAATCATATCAAGTTGGCCTTGTCTAGCTTTACTCTTACTGATGAAATGGTGGGCAGACAATCTCCTGTAATGGTTTCTCTCCACACTAAATACAGCTACCTTGAATGTTAGTCCACCCTGGTGCTGCTTAATCTATCCTTTCAGCTATTCTGTCAGGTTGAAGTTGACGGCTTGCAACTTTGTGTCCCATTTCAGTAGAGGCTTTGAATCTTATCCTCACATCGCAAAGACCAAATAATTCCACTTCTATCCCATTGATGGATTTCCTCCACAGACCTCAGTGCATACTGTGCTGAAATCTTCAACTATGCCTTTTTTTAAACTTCAGATTTAACTATTTAAATCCTCTTCTGACAGGCTGTCATGCTCAATAAGTTTCAGTTCCTTCAAAACTCTCCTGTTTATATTCAAACATTCACCATGCCACATTCACCTTTTGATTTGACTTTGTGCTTGCTGACTTACATTGAGTCTTGATGGAGTCAGAGTCATACAGCACGGAAACAGACCCTTCAGTCCAACCAGTCCATACCAAACATAATCCCAAACTAAACTAGATCCACCTGCCTGCTCCTGGCCCATATTCCTCCGAACCTTTCCTATTCATGTATTAATCAAAAAGTCTTTTAAATGTTGTAATTGTACCTACATCCACCGCTTCCTCAGGAAGTTCATTCCACACACGAACCACGCTCTATGTAAAAAAAATTTGCCTCTCGTGTCTTTTTTAAAGCTCTTTCCTCTCACCTCAAAAATGTGCCCGCTAGCCTTCGAATCCCCAATCCGAAGGAAAAGGCAACTACCATTAACTGTATCTATACTTCTCGTTATTTTATAAGCTTCTATCAGGTCCCCTTTCAACCTCCTAAGCTCTAATGAAAAAAGACCCAGCCTATCCAGCCTTTCTTTATAACTCAGACTTTCCATACCTAGCAATGTCCTGGTAAACTCTTCTGAACCCTCTCCAGCTTGATAATATGCTTCCAATAACTGGGCAACCAGAATTGGACACAGTATTCCAGAAGAGGCCTCACCAATGTCTTGTACAACCTCAACATGACTTCCCAACTCCTATACATAAAGTATTGAGCAATGAAGGTAAGTGTGCCAAGCACCTTTTTAACCACTCTGTCTATATGTTACGTACACTTCAAAGAATTATGTACCTGCACCCGTCGGTGCCTCTGTTCTACATCACTATGCAAGGGCCTACCATTAACTGATCTCCAAGTGACTTCCAATTTTAAAATTCTCATCCTTCAATTCCTTTCCCACCTTAATTTACTAGCTACCTGAGCTGTCTTCACCATCTACACCCTTCCCCCAGCCACATCCCAAACTGTTTGATTCCCTGATTATGGCCTCTTGAGTATCCTCACTCACTTCAGGCCAACATTGGTGGCCATGCTTTTAGCTGTCTGGGCAGTGACTTCTGGAAATATATTCCTTGACCCTACTCTCCTCTGATATCCATCTTTTGACCAAGCCTTTTGGCTTAGTCCCAAGTTTTGATTTTGAATGTGTTCTTGTAAAAAGTGTTGAACATTTTCTATATTGGAGGTCCTCCATAGATATAAATTATCTTTAATTACAATGAGGTAAACAACTAAACAAATGTGCAGCATTGCTGCTATTTATAACAGAATGCTGAGAATGACTGGTAGGAGGTTTGGGAGACATTGACGGACATTATGGGAAGGTGGTAAATGCAAAGGCCACTGTATTTTCAAGGTGTGTACTCAATCTTGTCATAAGTAGTTACTGTTCTGTGCATTAACGAGAGACCAGCCTAAGGCATTACCTTTTTTTTTATATACTACTGGCTTTGTGTTAATGTTCTACATTTTTCAAGTTAACCATTTTTATGCAAGTATTATGACACTTAAAAAGACTAGTAAAGAGCAATTTGTTTTTGTAGTGAAATCTCTTCTTTATTTAAGAATTTATACATCAGCCTATGGTTAACTTGAAAAAGATGCCAATCATCAACAGTCAAGTTTATATTCATTTATTTTAATCATTTTGAGGATTAGCCTTTTCTTTTCGGTGTTGCGAGAGAGAGCACACTGCAATTTTACTTCAAGGATTAGGAGCTCTTAAGTGGGTGACATGAGGAAAATTTGTTTCCATAATGTTTACAAGTTGCCATTTTTATTTCTGCTTTAGTTTTTAACAAGAAATTCTGGTATCTCCCTCAATACATGTGCACTACGATTCTACTAGCAATATTTCAAGCAACCTTAACTGCTCTGATTGATTGATTTTTGCAACTTTGGATAACTTTGCAAAATAGCTATACATAGAATGTCATGAGTTCATAAAGAGTATTATAGTATTCTGCATTTCCTGTGTTGTTCTGGCAATTCTGCTGTGGGAAGAGATGATGGGAAGGATGAAGAGAACAGAGGCACGTTACAAAAGTCTGGCTTTCTTCCCTTTCCGATAATATATTGGACCAGGATCACCACTTCAGTTCTTCCCAGAGTTGTGGTGTGTTTTCCTCCAGAGAGATAGAAAGAATTGTTTCCTCATACCTCAACAACTGTATGGTAGCAACTGGTTATGTACTGAAGTAGTAGTACGGAGGCCTGGAAAAATAATCCAGAAATATGAGTTTTAATCTATGGTGATTGTGAATTTTAATTTCAGTTAACTTAAAAAAGAAAACCTGGTGCTAGAAATGAGAGTGAAACCATTGCATTGTCATAGCAATCCAACTGATTCACTGATGTACTTTGAGTAGAAAGTACCTTGACCTTACCCAGTCCATGTGACATCAAACTTGCAACAATATGCTTGACTCTTCATAACTATAATGTATGATTGTAGAAAAGAAAGGTATGGCGATGGGCAATAAATGCCAGCATTGGCAGCAACACTGACATTCTGTGACAGCATTAAAAGAAAAACCGTCCTCAGCCGGCACAGCATTGTCTTGTGCAATCAAAATCACTGCAGCTTTGAATTTATTTGCTTCTATTTCCTCCCTGGCAACCTCAGGGGAAGTCAGTAATATCAGTCTGTCTTGCAGTCATGCTTGCACTAAACAGGTGACTGACACTGTTTGCTAAATCATATGCTTTTCTTACTTTCCCCATGAGCAGGCAAGCTCTGTGGTTCACACAAATTAGAGGAATCCCACCAGTGCAAGTACAACTGATTGCACTCAGGCTCCTCTGCTAGCTCTTTCGTATTCCCTCACATGCCTTCATGAATCAGAGGGACTTTTATTCCATTTATACGTAACTGTGGTCTCATAACAACAAGACATCACATGAAACTTTACCTGCTTTCCTGACAGCTGTCAAATGTCTCTACATTGCACCTAATCTATGCTTTACTACTCCCTATTCACTCATTCATGTAATCAATGAAAATCACTCCCTTTCATTTCCGTATCCTGCTAAAATGGTTTATTTCCAGGGATAACATTAATGACACACTACATTAATTTAAAAAGAAATGTGCATGAAAATCTGGTTTACAGGAACAACCACAGGGAGCTGAACGTTGTGACAGACTTTATCCATTTACTTGCCCCACAGAGTTTTGTCTTTTATTTTTAACCGAATATCAAGGTCACATGCTCTTGTCCATACGCCAGTTTTGGAAAAGAACAGTATGTATCCAAAATGCCTCCAAAATTTGCCGCTGTGGGATGGACCACTGTGACCGGGACCTTCTGGCTACTGGTGGAGTTTAGTAATTAGAAAACTGGAAAATATCTCAATGCCATGCTCCCAATACATTTAAAGCTGATGGCTACAAATTTCCCCACTGCCTTCAGCCAAGGGAGGGTCCAGCACAGATTTATCAGAATGTTAATACAAAATTGGCTGTGCAGAACTTTCAGGAAACGTCACTCTGTGCAATAAACAAGAATGGTGGAAGTAGGGAATAGCATTGTTAACTTTCTTTGTATTAATATATCGGGCCCATATCTACTTGTGGTGAAAATGCAGTTTTACCTCTGAGGAGATGCTCTGGGCTACTGAGGGAGGGAGGGAGGGAGACCTGGAAAAACAAGTCTTCAACATTCTTTTCCGATCTTCATTCCCCAATAAATAAACTGGGACATGGATCTGGAGCCTGTTGTGCAACGCTTTCCCTGTTAACGATAATTGTTTTAGTTTTGGAAAGTGTGGGATGAGTGCCAGTGACTACAAGATGAAAGACCACCATCAGTAATATACATTATACTCTAACAGCTAATGAAGCTGGTGACTGACTCCATGAATGTTTCAATGAGTCTAAAATGCCTGCTTCTGCGGCACAAGAATGCAATGTGTTGGCTTGCAAACTACGCCTTTTCCTTACTCTTTAACTCAATGCTGGTGGGAATGGGAATGGGAGTGGGAACTCCTCTTGAAAGACCTACCTACTTTCATTTCCAGCTGCTGGGACAGGAAGATCAGGCCTCCCTCAACATTACAGTCTTCACCATTTGGGTCCAGCACAGATGGTTAGGGGACTCCAGAGGTAATGGATAACCACTAACTTAATGCAACTATTATGATAGCTCTCAAACTGCTTCAATTCATTTAGAAAGTCTTTTAACTCAAGTTTTTTATAATTAATAGTGGAAGAAAATAATGTCCGATTGATTCTGACAAGTTCTTGTCCAGTCCTCCAAAAGACCTGATTGATGGATAGCGACAGCTCTCACTTCAAGTGCAAAAGGCTGAGTTTCTTGTGAAGCAGTAACAAGCTGTCCCATGGGTTGAAACACTGTCAGCTTAAAACAATCCCTCTCTTCATACTGTGCACATACTTAATAACCTGTACCTTATCTCAGAATGCCAGCCAGTGTGCTTGGTGAATGTCTTTCATTTCATCGTGTTACTCCATGAATCCTATTATGCAACACTAACTGGTCTGAATAAGTAACTATTCATTGAACCTTCTAGGATGAAAAACTAAAAATGAAGGAATACTTTCGACAAAAAGTTCCATGTACCTTTTTAAACCCTGTATTTTTAAGACATGCCGATGTTTTTGTTTTGGATCTTTCCACCTTATTCTGGGCCAGCATTCCACATTCTGAGATCCAGCTGATTCAGAATTCCCCAAATATCCCTAAAACCTTATTACTGATTTCAATCGGAACCTGGAATCAATGAAGAGTAGCTTTGTAAGTGTGAATTAGGTAGTTTTTTTGATGAAAGAAGTGATCAAGATGTATAAAACATAAACCGCATAATGATATTTTTTGATCTTTGGTACAGAGCAGATGAACCACTATTCATTCATTTTGACCCTGGATAGTCCCAAGCCTCCCTACCTGACCACAAGAGAAATTATTATTAGCCAAAAATGCAACAGCAGCTTGACTGAAGAAGCTCTGGAAGCTTTCCCAGCAGGAACTCAAAAGCTTCATCTTCTAATGACATTATAATAATATAATAAAAAGGCTCATAAAACATGACTTTCCAGATGGTGCACACTCTACAACATTGCAGTCACTTAGGATGGTAATGAAGATCCAAAATAAGGGGATTATGCAAGGACACGATTCAAAATAAAAAGCAGATGCGGAAAGACATATAATGAAGATGATGTATACAATTATGTGTGTGTAATATATATATAAAAAATGAACATGTTTTTGTGTCCTTTTTAAAAAATATTGGCTATTGACAAATGTCTAATCTAAATTTTGGATTACTAGCTGAATCTTCACAGCTAAAATAACGTAATTGAAACAAATAAAACAGACATACAAACAAGAATGACCTTAGGAAAGAATTGAATCTGGAGCAGATCTGAAAGAAGTCAGGAGCATGGGGTGAAGATAAATTGAGGCCCAGGCTCAGAACTTATTACTTGGAGAGAATCAAGAGCTGAAGCAGATATGGCCACTGAAAAAAAAGTAAAAGAAAAATCAGTCTGTGACATTACACGAAGGCTGAGAGTTAACTGGCTCATGACTATTCCTGCTGTGTTTCCCTTTCTCAAGTTAGCAGTTTAGTCTATGTGGCTGGAAAATTAACAATTACAATTAACAAAAGGGTTAGGTAAAGCATTCATTTTCCCATGATTTTTAAGCGGTGTCAGTAGAAGGGGAGTGAGTTGGTACTGAGTATTTCTCTTTCTTTTGAGTAGTAAAGTTTATTATTGGCAAGGGTTACTGTCTAATAAGGTGAGGAATAGCAGTGGATAAACAGTCAGCTGACTTGGTCCACATTTGAAACAAAACCAGAAATTGCTAGAAAAGTTCAGCAGGCCTGGCAGCATCTGTGGAGAGAAATCAGAGTTAGTGTATCAGGTCCAGTGACCTTTCTTCAGAATTTTTTTTTACATAAAGATGAATATGGTCCTCCAATGAGAATTTAGGGAGCTGGTTAGCAAATTAGCAGGCAAGACCTCAAAAGTAGTAATCTCCAGTTACTCCTGATACAAATGACTTCGGAATTAAGATGAAGCAGATAAATGTTAGCTGAAAAAATAATGCAAGAGTGAAGGATTTAGATGCTGGAGACATTCAGGAGAGCTGTAAATTGAGCAGGAACCAACTTCCTTACAGGACAACTCACAATTGGGGGAGATTTAAATGAACTTGGCAGGGGTATGAAACCAGGAGATAATATCCAAGGGGAATCCCAAACTGCCCAGAATACTGGGGGGCTGGGTGGGGGGGGTGGAAGGAGGGTGGGGGTGGGGGAGAAAGAGAGAGAGCGCTACAGTAAGAAACTAAGTTATTAGAGTGGGTACAGAATAAGGGGAGAAGTCATAAAGTGTAAATTAGGAATTTTGCACATGTGTGAGAAAAGGCAGAGTGGGATAAATTAGAAATCTGTTGCAGGTGCAGGTAGCCATTTTGAAACATGATGACATGGGCTATGATGGAGACCTAGCCCAAAGACGGACAGACAGGGTGTTCATTATTCTTGGAAACATATATCTGGATATGGCAACATGTTTTGGTGTAAAAATGCAGCACAAAATCAGATTCTGTCCAACGCACCGTTTTTATCTGTTGGTGTGGGTTTATGGGAGTGCATTGAAAGTATTCTTCCTGTGAGAATACATGAAAGAATTGAAAAGCCTGAGGAGGATTCAGAAGCATTTTAAAAAATAAACGTAAAGCGTTTGTTCACCTTAAAATATCACTTTAGGTGCTGTACAATAATGCAGATTTTAATACAGGATTCATCATTGGAATCTGGCCTGTAAAGGTAAGTTCATCCTTGTATTGATCAGTCTTGTGTATTTTTTCATACATTAGTGGTTTTGCAACGGAAAAGACATCAAAATGCGGTGAAAAATGTAACATAATGACCGCAAAGCCTGTCCCTGATGTCATTCTCTGTACTGTGATATAAATGGCACGAGCTGATGTCCTTTAAACTGGAGCTCCTGCCATTGCAGAATGTTGGTGGCACTGACATCATTGATGTGCACCTGGAACAGGATGTTGGCACCTACTTTGCCAATATGTACCTACATGGTGTTACTGATGTCATTGTTGTGCTTACAGGCCTATTCATTGTTCCACTAGGGCTTATCGTTCTAGTGCCTGGTCTATTGTGCTGCTTAGCTCACTGCCTTGCTGTGAGTTTTGCGTGCCACCCTACTACCCTGCTGCCCTCGCAGCACTTGGCTTGCCACTTGCTGCAAACATGACATTAAATCCTACTTTGACACTGTGCTCACTGCTCTGCCACACCCCTTGTCTTGTGTAGAGATTGCAATCTTGAACCATGATATTAAGCTGGATGATTAAGATTATGCACCATTTATCTACATTTAATACTCTGTACATCAGAGAAACATTTCAAAAATAACATGGTGGACGGATGAGGGCTGCAGGGTTGAACTTTCTCATGATAGCTATGATGAAGATCCACAGCATGAAGGGGGAATCTTTAAACACCTTTCCTTCAAACCTGACAGTCCCTCTGGCAGCCTTTTGAATTCTTTCTTGGGTTGGCCCGTTTGCAGCCCTCGTGCATTCACGCTGTGAAGATCCTATCCTTCCTAGCCCTTCCTCTCAAGTAGTGTAGGCTGTGCCAGGAATTTTCCAGACTCTCACCACCCACCTTGAGGATAAAATCCAGCTCAGAATATCCAAAGTCAGAATTAGCTTTACTATTTTAGTTAAACAAACAAGTACATGCTTCTGATCTGCAGCCTGAATACAAATTAAATACCAAATTCATTCAACCAGTATTTGTTTAGCAACAGCCCAAATTGGTGCATTCGTAAGGACACCTCTTCAATTGTGTTCTGAATAATTAGTTGTACATTACATGGCATAACATTTGTGTCCTTATAAAACAGTATGTCATAAGTGTTCCAACGTTTTGTGAGCAACACCGTATATATTAACTCACGTGATAATCTTATCACAAATTTCCAACGGGAACTCAGAAGTTAGGTAGCTGAGCAAAAATGGCAATCCGAATTTGGGGAGGAACTTGGATCTGCCAAGTTTCTGTTCTGAACTTGGCAACAATCAAAATTTTGGTCAAATCTTCCATTATTCCATCACCAGGACCATTTGAATGCAATTCCAAAAGCTCCTATCATTGCATCAACGATTGAATGTCTTCTTTGGCCACAGTCATAGTTTACAGGCAACAGGTAAATTCAAACTTTTATGCAAGTCTCTCATTTCAGTTTCTTTCAAAAACAGCTCAGCCACCTAATAATTTTTTTTGTGCATGTCCCTATATTTAGCCATAACTCTTTTCGTTACAGGTTTGTACAATTCCATTGACAGTTGGATGATTGTCCCCAACATTAAGCAAAACCATTACACTGTGCATGGACTTCAGGCTGGGACCAGATATATCTTTATTGTGAAGGCAATTAACCAGGCTGGCAGTCGCATCAGTGAACCAACCAGATTGAAAACTAACAGTAAGTTGTCCTTTTTTATTGCTTTCTCATGTTGTTTGCTCAAGCTTGTACTGACGATTAATAAACTTCATGATGGGAGTTAACAAATTAGTAACTCTAAGTCTGATTTCATACAGTTGTTTGGTTATAAGACATCTTGGATTGATGTCACTCATTTGGTTACTTTTAAGCAATAGTTAGGCTTTGAAAAAATGGATAAAGACAGCACAAAACTAAAACATTTCTTTTTCAATGTCAGCGTACTAATCTCAGCTAGATGCGCAGGAGACATCGTAAGTTTAGCACTAAGAAATCCTTGGTTAGAGGAGAAAAATATATTTTGTTTCTCCTCCACTTGTCTATTTCGTAATTTCTGCTAGCTGATAATTGAACGAGGATTAGAACTGGAATTAGCCTCCAGGGCCTTGCAAAAGCCACTTTGCAAGGCTTACTTGTTATCATTCAGTTCCATGTCTACTCTTATTGGAATGTGTTGTCGCAATATGATAATCAAAATATATTTAATTTGCTCTTGCAGTGCAATGGTTACCATGTTTGTGTTACATTCCTTTGTGTGCTGTTTAAATGCAATTAACAGATTTATTGCATTACAGTTGCACACAAAGGGATTTTATATTAATAGACTATTCCATGTGCAGCTAGAAGAAAATGAAAACTCTCAGCAAATGTTTCTCATCAGGACCTTGTATAACAGGATTCAAAGAAAAGTAAACTGTTATGTTTGTCTATTTCCATTTGAAAAGTCTCCTTCTCACAGTGAATTTAATGATGCCTTTGACTACTTTATTCAGGAACTGTTACATTAGTGTTTACAATTTGGGTCAAATTTCAGTGTACAAAAAAATACAGCACAGAAAAAGACCTTTCATCCATAAGGCAAAAATGGGCAAAATCCAACAGTGTGCGGGAAATGAATTTATGCACCCAGATTGAATGATTACACTGAAACACTTTTGAACCATGTGTAGATAATGACTAGTCTTCCTTGTTGCTTAAAACAATTTTTTTTTAAATAGAAAGAGATTGGAAATTCTTTCTGTTTCCATCTTCCTCTCTTTTGAAGAAGTTAATGGCGACTCATTATTCTTCATATGCAAGTATTTGCCAACTGTTTAATCTTAAGGAGATGTTATAATCTAAACTAATTCTGTACTTACCTGATTGCTAAATGTCACACATTCCTAAGACAGCCACTTAGTATGTAGTATTAATAGGCATCAGGGTTTATTCCTCTTTAGTCAAGGTCATGGAGGCCAATTTCTGCATCTCAATTTTTGCTACAGCTGAAACTAAATGTTACAGCTCAAAATAAGGATCAAACCTTGGATACATTGATTTGTGTAAACTAAATAATACGTTGGAACGTGCTAATAACAGTTTGGGTGTTAAAGCAGTTTAACTGCCTGTATAAACATTCAGTAACTCCATATAGAAAATAAATGGTTCTGAGTTCAGGAAGGTGTAAATTTTAATCCCTGATCAATACTGAATTAAAAATGATTTTAGTCAGGGTGCTATAATTTGAATCCATGTCCATTAAATGGAGATGATGAGAAGCTAGAGTTCTGCGTTCAATGAATCTCAAACTTAAGGGCACCTGCAAAACAACTTGCATCTTTATTGGTGCCATGAGCAGAAAAAAAATCACAAATTGCTTCACAGCCAATGTAGCACTTTTGAAAGGCAGTCACTGGTGTAAATGTAGAACTGTTTCAGCTGTCACGCTCTTTGTATTCAAATTACCTGGTGACATTTGACACTTGGGGTAACAAAGGAAAGAAGGTTGCTTGGACTAGAAGTTCTCATGCCAGTTGACCCATGGTTCTGGAGGTACTCACTGCAATGCTGAAGATGTATTATACTGGTGGAAGTGCCATTTTCAGATGGATCAAATAAACAGACTGCTCTCTCCGATAGGTGTGAAAGATCCCTTGGCAGCACTTGAAGATGGATCAAGGGATTGTGGGTATTCCCATGACATCTGGGTTGAAACCTGTCACTCAACAAGATACTCTAAACAGATTAAAAACCAAAAGAACTGTGGATGCTGTAAATCAGGAACATTCCTGAGAAACATTCCTCAGAACTCAGGTCACCGGACCCGAAACGTTAACTCTGTTTTTCCTTCAAAGATGCTGCCAGACCTGCTGAGCTTTTCCAGCAACTTTGTTTTTGTTACTGTAGACAGATTACCTGGTTACGTATTTCTTTGCAATATTTGAGACCTTACTGGGTGGAATGTGGTGAAGGCCAGTTTAATTGTAAGAGAATTTAAAAGGGAATTAGGCTTTTATGTGGAAAGAAGTAACATTCAGGGCTATGGGACAAGATGGAAGAATAGCCCTGCACTGGATGAAATACTTTTGCAGAGAAGCCATTTGGGGATAACAGGTATGTTCCTCAGACCATCTAAATATGTCAGGACATTGTTCCTCTTCTTTCTTGTATTAAACTTGGCATTGTAAGAAAAACTCATCATGAGATACTTGACCACTAAATTTAAAAAGACAAAGGATATGGATGATATAGGACATGAAGAAATAGCAACATCCTGAAAAATGTCCGTATTAAAGAAGAGGAGGTGCTGGAAATCTTAAAATGCATGAAGGTGGATAAATCCCTGGGACATGATCAAGTGTATGCTAGAACTCTGTGGGAAGCTAAGCAAGTGATTGCTGGGCTCCTCTCTGAGATAGTTGTATCATCGATAGTCACAGGTGAGGTGCCTGAAGACTGGAGGTTGGCTAAAGTGGTGCGACTATTTAAGAAAGGTGGTAAGGAATAGCCAGGGGACTGCAGACCGGTGAGCCTGACCTTGGTGGTGGGCAAGTTGTTGGAGGGAATCCTGAGGGACAGGATTTACATGTATTTGGAAAGGCAGGGACTGATTAGGGATAGTCAATATGACTTTGTGTGTAGGAAATAGTGTCTCACTAACTTAATGGATTTTTTTTGAAGAAATAACAAAGAGGATTGATGTGGGCAGAGCAGTAGACATGATCTATGTAGACTTCAGTAAGATGTTCAACAAGCTTCCTCATGGTAGACTAGTTAGTAAGGTTAGCTCACATGGAATACAGGGGGAACTAGCCATTTGGATACAGAACTGGCTCAAAGGTAGAAGACAGAGGGTGGTGGTGGAGAGTTGCTTTTCAGACCAGAGGCCTGTGACCAGTGGTGTGCCACAAGGATCGGTGCTGGGTCCACTACTTTTCTTCATTTATCTACATGATTTGAATGTGAACATAGTTATGGTTAGTAAGTTTGCAGATGACACCAAAATCGACGGTGTAGTGGACAGCGAAGAAGTTCACCTCTGAGTACAATGGGATCTTGATCAGATGGCCAATGGGCCCAGGAGTAGCAGGTGGAGTTAATTAGATAAATGTGAGGTGCTGTATTTTGGAAAGGCAAATCAGGACATATACACCTAATGGTAAGGTCCTGGGGAATGTTGCTGAACAAAGAAACCTTGGAGGGCAGGTTCATAGTTCCTTAAGTGGAATCGCATGGAGATAGGATAGTCAAGAAGGCATTTGGGATGCTGTCTTTATTGGACAGCGCATTGAGTATAGGATTTTGGAGGTCGTGTTACGACTGTACAGGACATTGGTTAGGCTGCTTTTGGAATACTGTGTGCAATTCTGGTCTCCCTGAAAAAGGAAGAATGTTGTGAAACTTAAAAAGGTTCAGAAAGGATTTACAAGGACGTTGCCAGGGTTGGAGGGTTTAAGCTATAGGGAGAGGCTGAATAGGCTGGGGCTATTTTCCCTACAGCATCAAAGGATGAAGGGTGACCTTATAGAGATTTACAAAGTTATGAGGGGCATGTGTACGGTAAATAGACAAGGTTTTATTCTCTGGGGTGGGGAGTTAAAAACTGGAGGGCATAGATTTAAGGTGAGAGGGGAAAGATTTAAAAGGGATCTAAGGGGCAACTTTTTCATGACGGTGGTGTGTGTATGGAATGAGCTGCCAGAGGAGGAAGTGGTGGAGGCTGGTGGGTACAATTACAACATTTAAAAAGCATCTGGATGGCTGTATGAGTAGGAAGGGTTTGGAGGTATTTGGACCAAATGCTGGCAAATGATTTGTCTAGGATATCTGGTCAGCATAGACGAGTTGGACCGAAGGGTCTGTTTCCAAGTTGCACATCCCTATAACTCTACGACTCTATAACTGTAAATCTATCACAGTTTATCTTTTGTCTTAATTTTGATTAAATCAAATTACATCCATTTTCAAGAACAAGCCAGTCTATCATCAGAGTAAATTAATTGTAGTAATGTTGACTTAGCGAAAAATAATTCTTAAGACCTTCTTTTGGTTTTACCCAGCCTTCCCCAAAACACCCGCCATCCCCAACCCCAATTTCATTTACAATACAAAAGAAATATTACATGATAAGAGAGAGCTTGGATAGTACTAAATAGTATAAATAATAGAGAATGAAACAGCAAGAGCAAGATAACAAACAGAAATTTACTTTTTCCACTCAGGTACGTACCAAATTAATAGGGTAAAGAATTTAAATTATGAGGGAACAAAGAAATGTAAGACCACGTCAACAAGAGCAGAAGGACAGTCAGGGGTGTTTGTCCCAAGTAAATCATCTTTACAACAGGGCATGGAGTAGTAGGAATAACTTCAATGAATTACAGGCACAAATGCAATTTGGAGAGTATGGCATGATGGTCATAATTAATACATGGCTGTGAGGAGGAACTGAACAGGAACAAATCTTGTTAAGGTCTACAGGAAAGATGAGGAAACTGGCAGAGGAGGAGTAGTAGCAGCCTTGGTAATTAAGGATACAATAATTTCACTGATGAAAAGGAGGTTATCAAAACAGTGGTAATGAGGTAAGCAGGCAGTGGAGACTATGTAGATAGAATTAAGTAGGAAAGAAATTGTAGTGGAAGCTGTGTATAGAAATGGGTACCCTTCAAATTTGCCATTTAGACTTTGAATTCACTGGGGTTAGGGTGAACAATTGACTTCCTGCCTGCCCTTGCTGCATGATTGTCTGGGTGCCTCACCCCTGAATATCTAATTAACTAACCACTACATGTTTGCCCATGACCAGCCATCCTGCAGCAGGACAGACTTACTAGAGGTCGTAAAACCACGAATACACTCAGGAAGGAGTTGCACTGGGAGTTCTCAACATTGACACCAGACCCTGTGCAGTCTCATGGTATCAAGTCAAACATGAGTAATTCAGCAGAGCAGGACAGGCAAGGGTGTTTGGCCCAAATAAATCATCTTTACAACAGTGCATAGAGTATTAGGGGGACAAAAATGACTTACCGGAACAAATGTAATTTTCCATTCATGATTTATGTACTTTGCACTATTAATTTTCTAACAATGGTGGCCTCTTCATCCCACCATTGGTATTAAACCAGTGGTAGATGTATTTTTCATCACACAGGAAGCACAACAAGCAAACATTAAAAAAAGGTGATTCTGTGATCTCTCAGAATGTGTCTGTTGTTCAGAGACACTCAGTGTCTGATGAAACAACCCAGAATTCAGAAAAGGTAGGAAGGTGGTGGGAAAACTCACTGAGAGCACCAGCTTCACTTTGTGAACACCCATATTCCACACTGTCCCCACCCCATTAAACTCCTCCTGTCCATCATTTATCTCTGACCTGGGTCATTCCATGATATAGGCCTCCATTGGATCTACTTCCTGTCATGGCCTCCCCAGTGACACTGCTGAGCAAAGATGCTGACCTCTGATTGGCCAACAGCTCTGACAGCCAAGATTTCCCATTCCCATTGTCTGGATCATAGAATGCCTGCTTATTGTGATGTAATGTCCGAAAGGTAGCAACACGGGTCCATTCTGGTTTTCAGTTCGCGACCAAGACTCCATACCTCCGTACACTTCCCAGAGATTATTAAATCAATTGTTAATTTCGACACTGAAGTAAGTATATTTTTGTTCATCACACTTATCAAAGGATATGTAACTAACATGAGTTGATTAGGTCAGAGGCAGACCAGCATGATCTCAGAGTGGCACAATTGATTTATTCCTGTTCCCGTGTTCTTGAGGAATAGGAATTATTGATGAAAAGTAATTAGAAAATGAATAACATAGGAATTCAATCTCTTTCTTTAGTCTTATTTAACTAAAACAATTTGGAAACCAGTTGCTATTGTAAATAAAGGTTGGTTTGAAATATCCTACTACTTCACAGTTGTTAAAGTGATATAACTATCATTAGAGCTGATCTTTAAATCATATCAATAGATTATAAATAAATTGTAAATATCAATCAAAATCAAGGTAATGTTAGCTGAGAGGAAATGTAGCATTCATGGGGACTATGTTTGTTGGTTTGTTTGTTTATTTGTTTAAATTTGCATTTTTGTTCTCTCTATTTTCCAGGCCAGCCGTTCAAACTAGATCCCAAAACAGCTCACAAGAAGTTAAAGCTTTCCAATGATGGCCTCGCTATGGAACGGGATGAGAATTCTACAAAGAAGAGCCATACACCTGAGCGGTTTAGCAGCCAAGGGAGCTATGGAGCACTGGGGAATGTATACATTGACAGTGGCTGCCATTACTGGGAGGTTCTACTTGGTGGATGCACATGGTACACAGTTTTAAACGAATAACAGCAAACATTACTAGCCGAGCCTGTTTTATAGACTAGAGTTAGAGTTTTAAAGAATGATAACTTGAAATTTTTGATAAACTTACTTCCCAACGCTCACTCCTTTGCTGTTTCTTTTAAGGAAGCGACTCATACTATCGTGGCTTAAGCATCTCTCCATGATCTTAACCAGATAGCAGTTCGTCATGTTACATGAACAATGAGTGTCAGCACCCAAGCAAGAGCTGGTGCTCATCTGCAAACTTTCATCAAAAGCTGTTCTATGAGCAATTAAGCTTGCCCAAAATGGCCAGTTCCAGTGGGCTTGCAAACTGAATAGGCTTAGTTAGCTCTGTATATTGTTGTTGCCTTTATGCGATGCACTGATCCATTAAGCCATTAACGATCTTCCTTTGATTTATTTTCTCCATCTGACAATCTTAAGAAATATTTAAACAGGATAAAACAATTATACTATGATGAAGAAATTTACAGTTTACCATCATAAATGGAATTATGAGGGCCATTTGATTTAATTTAATATTGTCACATGTAGTAAGATACAATGAATTGTATTGTTTTGCATGCTAACCAGACAAATCACACCTGATATAAGTATGTCAGGGTAATAGAACAGAATGCAGAATATAGTGTTACAGCTACAGAGAAGGTGCAGTGAAAAATCAATTCTAACACGAGAGGTCTGTCCATAAGTCTGATAACAGTGGAGAAGACGCTGTTCTTAAATTTATTGATATTTAATCTATATAGTATAGGCTACATTGAGTTCAAAATGGATCAGGGGGTGTGGTTTGGGTTAAAGTTGGAAAGAGATGTTTTCCTGTCCAAACTCCTCATCCCCCACCAAATACCCCACATCATTTTTAATTCAAACTGAAGCATGAAACCAGTACAACCCAAAGATCTAGGCTGGATAATAATGAGAATGTGAGCTTCATTGTCATTCAGTTTTTCAACTTTAACTTTCGCAGGGGAGGTAACAGCAATATTTTTTAAAGAAAATTGCGAATGAACAATTTTACTAAAAGCTTTTATATAAATGGCTGTGTTGGGTTACTTGGTTCTGCACAGAGTTTATACTGATTGAGTGGACGTAGTGGCTGTGACAGACTTTGGAAGTAGGTGGATTAGCAAAAGTGGACCATGAGGGATACAAGGAGCCATGGGGCATGGGCTGACATGGAGCAGGCATGAGGATGGTGCGACGTGAAAAGTTGTTGATCATGAGGATCACAATGCTCTGTTCTGTTTTGTTGCTTTCATTATACATAATCAGTCCTTTTAACCAGCTCACCTCCACATTCAGCTTCCCTTGTTGATGATTCCAAATGCTTTCTGGGCAGATCTGACTCCTGTGACAGGAGAAGACATTGGGAAAGTGCAAATGTCACTAGACAACGATCCAGAGCCCAAGCTAATGCTTTCGGTCATAGGTTCAAATCCCACAACAGTGAGTGGTACTTAAATTCAAATGACTGAAAATCTGGAATTGAGAGCTAGTCTCAATCATAGTGACCAGAGAATTGATATTGATGGTCATAAAGACGTAATGTTCTTTAGGGAAGGAAATCTGCCTTCCTTATCTGGTCTGATAGATACATAGTAACATGATTGACTGTTACTGGCACTGATATGACCTAGCAAACCAACCTGCTTAAGGGTAATTAGGGATAATGAATAAATGCTAGTCTTGCTAGTGATACCCACATCCCATGGGAAAGCTTTTCAAAAAGCACCACCAGCTTCAGCTGACCCATCTCCAATAGCCATAATTGTATCAACATCTTCACTGAACACATTTTGCAATTGAATCACTTTTTGTAAAATTTTGATAATGGTTAGTCAAGGTCTTTTTCCTAGGGTGGGGGAGTCCAAAAACTGGAGGGCATAGCTTTAAGCTGAGAGGGCAAAGATTTTAAAAGGACCCAAAGGGTAACTTTTTCATGCGGAGGATGTTGTATATATTGAATGAGCTGCTAAAGGAAGTGGTGGAGGTGGGTACAATTGCAACATTTAGAAGGCATCTGGATGGGTGGGGATAAGGGCCAAATGCTGGAAAATGGGACTAAGTCAGATTGAGATGTCTGGTCAGCGCGGACAATTTGGACTGAAGAGTCTGTTTCCATGCTGTACAACTCTATGACTGTTTTAGCTAGTATGGAAATTTCAATTCTATTAAACTTCCTTTACATAACAGTGAAAGAAATTTCATAGAACAAATGACCTGTTGCTGATAAGACAGTGTGATTTCAACCGACTAAAGATTCTAAGTTACTAATTTTATGTTCCATTGTAAGATGGCCTCTTTAAACTTTCTGATCAATTCTTCCACAATTCCTCAAGATTAAAAACGTAAAACTCTTTCAATTTGATGATCAATTATTAGGAATGCAACACAAATTTTAATTTTGTTTCTATTCTTCAGGTATTCCATTGGCATTTCATATAAATCAGCCCCAAAGAATGAGTGGAATGGAAAGAATTCGTCATCCTGGGTATTCTCTCGCTGCAATAACACATTTGCTGTCAGACACAGTGGCAAAGAGATGTCAGTGGATGCTAGCCATCAGCTGCGAAGACTTGGTGTCCTTCTCGACTACGATGGTAACACGCTGTCATTCTACGATGCCATGAACGTGCATCATCTGCACACATTTGACATTTCTTTTGCTCTACCTGTGTGCCCCACATTCACAATCTGGAACAAATCGTTAATGATTCTGTCAGGCCTCCCTGTCCCAGACCCATTAGACTGCTTGGAGCAGCAGCAGGAATGCATTTGCAGACCCCAGGAATCTCCTTACACATCAGGGATAAAAGTCAAAGGCCAGGCTGAAATGTAACTCTGACCCATCCACTATTCCCCTACACCCAAAAAAAAGTTCATTATTCCAGGTAGGGCTAGACTATGCATTGTGCCCTCTCAAGGTAGCACAAGAGCTGCCTTAGACAGATTGACTACTATTATATTGAATTTATAAATTATTTATGATAATTATGTTCACAATTTATCATTGGAGAGAGATTGTATTCCAGAAAATGCACTTTCAAGACATGCTTTTAGATTATGGAAAGTTGTTTTTAATATGTCAAAACTGGAAGAAGATAATTTTATTAGATCTGAAGATTTGGCTTCAGTTTCTAGAAGCTCATGTATTGTACACTAGGTACACCTAAATACTAGAATCTGAAGAAAGTTGTTATTCTTGTTTGCTGAATTATCTGCACCACGGAGGGAGAGCTTCTGACAATGAAAGGAGAATAACAGCACACTGCATGCGGCAGTAGAACAGTCACCATAACGAGATAATCCCCTGTTGCTGTTAAATGACTAAAAAGGTGTGCAGAGAACAGAAACGGCGAGCATGTTTAGACAGTGCCTCGAAGAAGAACCTAATTCTATCAAGAAATTTGTCCTGATGTATTTCATGGATTAATTATATTGTCATCTTTGTTGTTATTGTTTGTGAATGAAAAGAATTCCATCCAAAGCTCTGTATAAAAACAATTCTGTTGATATATAGAACTTTAACTGGTGTGTGTAATGTAAAAATGTTAAAAATAGTATAAATATTTAATGACAAACTTGTTGGTTCTTCTTCACCCATTTGAAAAGATGAATTATTTTCTTAGCTGCTGTTATTTTTCAAAATGGAAGAAATTTCACTGCAATGTAGAAATGATACCAGTTCCAAATGGAATGGAATATATTAAAGGGTGGAGTCTATAAAATTTAGATAGTTCTGAGATTAAAATCAACCAATCAAAATCTGTCATCCAGCTCTTCAGGCAACACAGGCAGGTTTCCTACTTTACCACTTGGTAAATTTGCTCCTTCCTCCTTCATCCACATCCACATTCACATCACAAGGATATACGTATTTGCATCAGGGATCCAGGAACCTATGTCCTTTAGATTCAGAATTAACTGGGGAAAACAAGACGTAACCTCCAAATTGAATTGTTGGGGAAGCTAAGCACATACAACACCACTAAACCAGCAGGCGTTCCAATGTAAATACATAAACATTCCAGAATCAATCAGGGATCAGGTCTCCTTAGCCAAAAATACAAGAAATGAAACCATATTAACAGGGGCAGCAATTAGTGGCTCTGCGATTAGCACTGCAGTCTCACAACATCAGGGAGCCAGGTTAGATTCCAGTCTTAGGCAAACATCTGTTTGGAGTTTGCACATTCTCCCCATATTTGCATGGATTTTGGCCATGTGCTCCGGTTTCCTCCCACAGATGTTCAGATTAGGTGAATTGGCTATGCGAACGTTATCTATAGTTCCCGGGGATGTGCTGACTAGGTAGATTAGTAAATGTTGGGGTTATGGGGAAAGAAGAGGAGGCTGGGTCTGGATGGGACGTTCTTTGGAGGGTTGGTGCAGATAGGCTAAATAGGCTCTTTCCACACTATGGTGATGCTATGATTAACATAAAATTTATTTTAGAAAATGCGACTTCAGCTCTGGACTTAACATGGCAATATATTCTTAAAGCAGGTACACAAATGGAGAGACACAGACGCTCCTATAAATGTAAAATGCTGGAGAAATAAAAGTAGAAAGTGGCAGTTTAATACATGGAAATGATTTGTTGTTCAGGTTTTTTATATTTTGAATCTTAAAAGGTCCAATTACAAAGTAGGGTGCAAAATCATGGCTTGCTTACAGAACTGCTGTCATTATACTGAAGGTGAAATCTGACTATTAAAAGAAATTCCTGCAAGAATTTGTAAAACAAAGATTGACTCTCATTTCTTAAGTTAAAAGGCTGAAAACATCAGGAATTTCTACTTAAATTCACCCCATATTAATAGAATGGAAAGTTGGTGAACATGGCCTGGATTTTCAGGGATTTGGGATGACATGGGGAGCACTTTAATAACATGGGTGAGCCCTGATTCGGAAATTTCCAGCCCTGTTCCCAGAGTTTCAGATTTTTGAGAGTACCTTTTAAGGGTGTCACCTTGTTCAGGTCGCAAGGCTACACCCCACATTCCTGACTTAGCTGGCTCCTCTTTACAAATCAGCATGGCCTAAACATCTGCAATTTTCAGAGTTGCGCCAGACTTTTAAAGGATCATGCCCACATTAAGCCCCTTCTCTTATCGGAGCCCTGGCAATGGGGATGTAAAGGTACTAATTACTAGGTCCCTTCAGGGCCTGGGCGTAGGCAGTCCTGCGCCCTCTTCCAAGTGGTGACCAATCAGAACAAGGTCACAGATATTTGAGAAAGGAACAGAATCTGAGAGGAGCAGCAGGCCAGTCGTACCCAAATACTGCTATGGAATTTTAGGTGGGGAAAAAGAGAAAGATTCTGCAAGGAGTGCAGGGTGAATTAAAGGACGAAGGAAAATGGGGTCAAGGAAATTAGGCTGTGAGTGCTGGGGGCTGTGGAGGTTACAAAAGAAAGTGAGAAAGGGGCAGCTGCAAATGGCCTGTGTTCGGAGAATGTGAGATGGGGAAAGAAGTAAGGAGACAGTAAAGTGTTTGGGGTTGGAAAGGGGGAGGCTGCAAAGGAGAGGGAACAATTTAACCTGTAAACCCGTCAACTAACTGGGTACCAGAAAAATTCGAAATCACTAAGATAATGAATGTCTTGCAAAGAAAGTTGGATCTCTAGCTTAAGGTTGCACGGGTTCAGGAGCTAATTTATGGGGTAAACGGAATGGATGCTATTTTTTAAGTTTAAATCTGGGATTGATATCTGAGATGCAGTGAGTAAATTAATAATTGCCTCACAGTAGAACTATTGGTTTCTTTTTTAAAGAAAACTTGTAACTTGTGCCTGTTGTCTTTTTCATTTTTTATTGTATGTGTCTAGGAAATTAATGTTTTCCTTCTATGTTGTGGCTTTTAAGTTTAATGTTTTTTTTTTAAATTGAGGATGTTGATGAATTCTTCAAATCATACACAAGCAGAATTAGAAACACCATTGGTCAACAAGAAGGCATTGTCACTACATGATGATATCACGTAATAAATGAGTTCTGCATAATTCTACTTTATAGAACCCAAAATGAATTGAGAAAAGTGCTGAGTAGAAGCTGTTGTTTAGTTTGGGGACAGGGGTGCGTATAAGCTGCTTGAAAGCATGAGAAGCACTGATGCTTAATGTTCTCTGTCCCTCCCACTATGTCAGGTGCTGCCCCCTCCCCACCCTCATTCCAATCCCCCTCCCACTCTGTTTAGCCATGTCCCTCTGCTCACCCTCCTGGCTCCTCATACCTGACTAAGACCCTCAAAACACCACCTAATCGTATCTTATTCTCCCCATGCCAGGCTATGTTCCTCCATCCACTGTAAATGGTCCTACATACCTGCCTACACCAAGAAAAACATATCACCGAGCACAGCACCCATCTCCCTGTGGCCTTTTATGACCCCGTGCCTATTGACCCACTATATACTGCGTAGAATCAATGAACTCCATAATGCCAATAGGATATTTGAGAAAAAACTTTATGAAAGTCATTCATGAATAATTTACTGATATGTTCAAAATTGCCATTTTACTACAGGCCAATAAAAGTATCATCCATTTTAGCTTTAAATTATCAATAACAGAAACTGTAAGGAATTGAAACCTCTTAATCTTGTGGAAATAAGCATTGTGCAATTGAAAGCAGAAATCAGACAGCCAGAGCTGTCAAGCAATGTTTTCCCTGGCTCAGGTTTTTCAACAAACTTGTGGATATTCAGGCTTTTGGATGGTTTGTTAAACTCCACCCCATCCCATATCAGCCATCAAAAAAAGCAAGGAAAGTAATCTTTTTTGCTCACATTAAAGAGTGAACAATGTACAGGGGAAGTTGTGGGGTGATCAAATTAACATTTAGCAATAAAATAACAGATTGCAGTCTTCTTCATTGAGGCTATTAGAAGGTGACATTTACCAAAGTGCAGAAAATCTCATCTGTTCATGTGAATAACATTTTCATGCACCTTAATTGATTTTAAAATTTAGTATTAAAAAAGTCAGCATCAAAATGGCAAAACTACAAGTTAATTTAATGCATTGGCAAAGATCTGTAGCTCAGGTTGTGGATAACGTTGTTGACTTGCTTGCCAAGCTGGCTTGTTTTCGTTCGGACGTTTCATCACCATGCTAGGTGACATTATCAGTAGAGCCTCCGATGAAGCGATGTTATTCTACTCCGCTTGGAATTTATACAGTTTGGTCTGTTATGATGATAACGGTCACAGTATAACCAGAAAGTATAAATTCCAAGCGGAGTAGAATAACATCGCTTCATCGGAGGCTCCACAGATGATGTCACCTAGCATGGTGACGAAACATCTGAACAAGAACAAAAACCAGCTTGGCGAACAAGTCAACAACCTCCCTACAAGTTAATGTGTGGCTGTGGCATTTTACAAAGCTCAAAAAGATTTGTGTAGATGAGTGAAGCAAAATAGCCTATCTAATTTGTTGTTAGTAATAAATTGCAATCCTATTCTTACTAAGCTACCATTTACTACGTTCAAGCTGAGTTTTTGAAACCATTATCTTGAGAGTATTTCAGGTTCTGGAGGGAATGATTCATGATATCTGTAGTGAACTTGGCTGAATTGCAATTATGTCCCTTTTTACTTCTATTCCAAATTCACAAGGAGCTCAGAATTAAACCTTTTTATTTATTTAGCATCTTATTTACCTCATCCTGATCCCCTTGCATCAATCCATCTCCAAGCCTGAAGTGTGCAAGTTTTTCTAAAATTGCTATCTCAGCTGGCTGAAGGCTGGTTTGAGATGCAGAGTGATGCCAATGGCATGGGTTCAATTCCTGTACCAGCTGAGGTCACCATGACAATCTTACCTTCACATCTTCGCCCCTTGTCTAAGGCTTGGGTTAAACTCAAAGAGCAGTGTTATGGTAGTCTGGGACTGTGGCTAGTGTGCTACGATACACCTAAACAAGAAATGGCCTCCTTGTCCCTCAATTATATGAATTTAATACCATATTCAGAGCTTCGGTATGAGGGTCTTTGACAAACTTTGCCAGTTTACCACTACACAACTCAGTTTCAAGGATCTGCATCGGTGGTGTTTGAGACCGTATGTGATTATCCATCCATCTTTGGAGCTACTATGTGATCTATAACAGTAAGAGACGTGACAGTAATTCCATTTCTTCTGGCAAATTATTTATTTATTCGTGGGATGTGGGCACATTTATTGCTCATCCCTAGTTTTCCTTGAGAAGATGATGGTGAGCTGCCTTACTGAACCATTGCAGTCCATTTGGTGTAGGGATACCTGCAATGCTGTTAGGGAGGGAGTTGTACTCTGAAGCAACAGCGATTATATTTCCAAGCACAAATCTTAAAATCTTGTATCAAAGATCTGTAGGTAAGGGAGGCGTTTATGTTGGAAGGCGGGTGGAAGGTTTAGGGTGACCAGGGAGCAAGTTTGCTGTGGTGTCAGATGGGTGAGGAATGATGAGTTCCATGGCAGATGTGTTTGGGTAGGTCATTGTTGTGCCAAATTGGGTCGGGGCATGTTGAGATCAGATGGAGGGCTGCTGGGTTCAGCAGTTGGGGTTTGAATGAGTTGATTGTCTAGTTAGAAGGGGTGTCAGATTGTCAAATCGCATGAGGGATATTTTAGTCAGGTGAGGGAGGCCAGTGTGCCAAGCTGTAAGGGGTTTTGAGACTGACTGGGGACGGGAAAGGGGGATGTCAAGCCAGAGGGGGAATGCTGGGTCAAATCAGGGGAGGTGAAAAATGTGATTTGAGGTTGGGTGGCGTACTGGTCTTGGGTCACATGTCATGTCTGTGGTGTTTAAACTATATGACAGAGCAGTGTGTTCAATTTAACTTTATGAAAGTGAGGTTTAGGAGATCTGCTTACAGTGTGTGTGTGTCATGGTAGAAGTCACATAACTATGCCACACTAGGACAGATATTTGTACATGATTGCATTTCAGTGTTTGGTTTGAGTCAGGTTCCAGTCTGGTCTGATGTGGTGTGTTGGGTCCAAGGGGAGAAGATATATGCATCACGCCGGGGGAGTATCAAGGGACGTGGGTGTTCAGTGGCATTTCAGTGGTGAGGCAGGAGGTCAATTTAATGGTTACCCAGGAGTTAGAGAAGATCTACCTTCAATACCCGTAAATATTTAAGGAGATTTTCTGGAGGGTTCTAGCTACACGGGAATTGCCGTTCAGAATTTTCAACCTCCCAGACAATTCTTTAGAGACGGTTGCATTGGAAATTCTGCATAGCCTCGACAGCCAACTTCAATCTACACTGCCTCAATGATTATCTGATCGTTGTAATCCCTGGACTATTATGTTATTCAATGGACTTGATTCCTTCAACAAAGGTTCTGATCTTCAGAAAATTTACAGGATTTCAAGAAAAATATGAGGGCTGAGAGTGCAGAATCATTAGTAACAACTGTAACTTCAGTGGTTGTCTAATTGTTAACTGGCTCAGAGTGGAATACTTCATGTGCACACAGAATATTATAACATTTTGCAATAACCTGATATTTCCACAAGATTCTATTTTGTACCAGAATACCTACATGGGTCAAACTTAATAGAACATAGAACAGTACAGCACAGTACAGTCCCTTCGTCCCACAATGTTGTGCCGACCTATTATCCTACTCTAAGATCAAACTACCCTGCATACACTACATTTTACTGTCATCCATATGCCTGTCCAAGAGTCGCTTAAATGTCTCTAATGTATCTTACCACTCTGTTGTTTGGACCTTCTCAATATTTTATACTGTTTCATACTAAATGACTGCTCATAATCAGTCACTGGACTTCATTGCAATATAGTCATGATTTTGACATTGATGCAACTGTGAGTTTGAAAAGAATTGTCAATGAACCTTTAAATAATAGTACCTCATCCTGTATTTCACCAGCATATTGTGCATGCATGAAGACAGCAAATTAAACAAAAACCTGCCAGGAACAAAAATTGGCAATTAGATTACCATCTAGTTTCCATGAATGTTTGTACTTTGTAAACGCTTTGTCAGTCCTTTTACTGAAGACGTATGAAATCAACTTGAATTCTTTGGATTTGCTGGTAGCCTGTCATATCATTGCTCTGTGAAATGGATATTAAAAGAGAAAGTTTTAATTATCTTTCTGCCTCTGTCAGTAAATTATTCAGCAGGTGCGTGGTCATTATTTTGAACCAATTAATTCCCACTTTCAGCTATCAGCCAGTGAAAGATTCACTGCTTAACAATGAGGGTACCAACACCAACTTCAATGTCATTTGGCTGAAAAGGTGAGAAAATAATGTAATAATAATAATATGCCCCGTTCAGGTTATTCAATGACCATTTCTTCATAATGGAAATCTTGTAGATGTGGTGACAACTGAGTTAATCTTTTAGCTGACCGTGATGAAATAGTTTGCAGACACTCCTTGTCCTAACTCTGATATGAAGAAAGTTTACTTTGGGGAGGTAGCAGAGAACAGTTGCATTAATGTAATCACGTACTTTCATGAGAATATATTTTAACAAAAAAGTCTGTTGCATGTCTCTGTGAGACAACAATATATATATGTAGACAAAAATGCAGCAGAAACATACTTACTGATTGTAAATTTAGAGTCATAGAGGTTTACAGCAAGGAATCAGGCCCTTCAGCCCAACTTGTCCATGCCACCCAACTTTCACAATTAGTCTAGTCCCATTTGCCTGTGTGTGGTCCATATCCCTCCATTCCTACCCTGTCTATATACCTGTCCTGTTCTTAAACGACAAAATTGTATGCACCTCCACCAGAACTTCTGGCAGCCCATTCCAGACACTCACCACCCTCTGTGTGGAAAACACTGCCCCTCTGGACCCTTTTGTATGTCTCCCCTCTCACTTTAAACCTATGCCCTCCAGTTTTGGCTAAATTTGTACGATATATGTTGCACATATTGTGTGGCACAAATATCACCACATTATAGAATAAGTCTTTGAGGCAATAAAAAATATTGGATGGCAATAAAAAATATTGGATTTTAAGGATATAAAATAACTTCACTGATTTTGTTTTTAAGAATTGCATAAAATTTGTGGCATGGAAACAAAGCAATTGCCCAACTCAACTGTGCTAGTGTTTAAGAGATAACAAGGTGTAGAGCTGGATGAACACAGCAGGCCAAGCAGCATCAGAGGAGCAGGAAAGCTGACGTTTCGGGCCTAGACCCTTCTTCAGAAA
>JAHRHZ010000016.1:26452839-26512228 GCA_024137785.1 Ginglymostoma cirratum | reverse complement strand
TTGATCCATAGGGTAGCAGCTGTTGTGCATACTGGATGGCAACAGGACTGTTTGAAGCTGAATTAATCTCAAATGTGGAGGGCTGAGGCTCTTAAGTAATCCTTAATTGATGATGGTTGACCACATTATTCCTGCCTTGAACTTAAGGCTGGCAGAGGCAGGACGATTTCAAGGTATCTATGTCGACTACTAAAAAATCTGTCAGTTACGTATGTTTTTGCAGCTCGAGAAACTATTGGTTTTCTGAGCAAAGGAAATAAGCACCTTAATCCCAAACACCATAATCAGCTGACACCAGGTAAGAAGCTGGTAGGAAGTGGACCAAGGAGAATTCATTGTGTTGAGTTGGCTTTCAGATACTACTCACTTAGCAGTTAGACTGCTCATGCTTCACCTCCTTTATTGCAGATGATAGAGTCAAGAAGCTTTACCACAGCCATAAAGTCCTAAAGCATGGAAATAGACAGAACTCCAAACATTTTTCATTTCTGCAAATGGTCTATTAACTGAACAAGGGCTGGGAAAATCTTTTCCCAATCTCTGCACAGTTATTTTTGGGATTTCAGAGCGTTTTCAGAGGGGAATACGTGCCTGACACAATACTTCCTTTCCATTTTATTTTCTCAGTTTTTCTTCATGATTTGTTTCTTTCTTTGCCAATGACGCAGAATTGAAGTCAGCAGCAGTCAAATGAAAACAGTTTGCCCCAACCACTTTGTGAAAATGAATCTACTACATAATGGCTGTGCGTTGAAATCGTAACTTTGTTCACTCGGAACAGTTTAGATACATTCTACTTTTATAAATGTGAAACTTTGGATAAGATTTTAACTCACTCAAAATCTATTTACTTGCACAGCTAAGATTGGGTCCCTCGTCTAGCAGGCAGCATGCACACAAAGCCTGAAACTGAATCAGTGGAGTATGAAAATTCAATTTTTGATTGTTTTTGTTTGGGGAATTATGCTTGGGCAGAAATTCCTAAGTTATTGTTAAGGGCTGAAAAGCTCATTCACCAGCTGCCAATAGCAGAATCATGGAAGCAAGGCCAATTATTTACTTCAGTGAAATGGATGTATAGAAGACAGTGCATAATAACTAATGGTATTGGTTTTATTAACGTTTTCTATGAATTTTCACCAGGAAGAATGCAGAGATCAGAGGCCTTCATAACCCCAGGCTTACCCTGCCCTGGTTTCATTTTGGATTTAGCAAAATAATGCAAAGCTAGTGAATGAAATACTAAAACTGGATAGCTACTAGTCAGACTTGCAAGGCCATCTGTGGGACTTACAATTAGACAGTAAACAGATTGCTCAAGCTGACAGTGACTGAATTGTCTCATTCTGTAGTGTTTTATCAGCACCAATGCAGGTTGCAATTGCCATAACATTTCTAATTGGGTATGTGATTAAAGGATTCAACCTGTTTATAATGCATACCATAGAGAGGCTGGGAATTACATTACATTTTTAATTAAATGGTTGTTTGAAAAAATATAAGCCAACTATGGTTTAAATGTTGCACTTCAACTAACAATACTTAAAGGACAACAGAGTTACAGACAAAGAATAAGTAAAGTGCTGATTTATTAGAGATGGTTAATGTGTCAAACACCAAGTAGCATTAAACCACTTCAGTCAAATGCAGTAGAAAAATTGCAGAATTACAACAATGAATGCTAACAAGCAGAGTCTTAAACCATACGTGAAAAGTGCATTCTTGTACTAGTTGACTTCAAATGGAGACATAAGGATTTTCTATTCTCCAGTTTTGTGGGACTGATGATATTTCCTTTGCTACTGTTGTTCTCAGACTGTCATTTTCTCACTGGTTCTTGAGAAATTAAGTTTTTGTTGTCTGTAATTGGGTTAAGTTATGGTTGGGTTAAGTGGTGTGGACTTGTTGGGCCAAATGGCCTGTTTCCACACTGTAGGGATTCTATGATTAATGGGCTGGTACTTTTGCTTATACCATAGAGAAAGAACACTACGAACATGTGAAGATTCCATCTAATAGTAACCCGCAGCATTAATAATGAACCATTCTGTTTATTTTTATAGAGCTTTCAAATATTGCTGGAGATTTGCAATTATTCGGAGAATGAAAACTCTAGTCATTATTAATATAAGAAAAAGCTTTGAAGCAAATGCTGCGTAGATTGGGTGTACAACTGAGAGGAATGCACAAATTTTATCCAGAGTTTACATTTCCTTTTATGGATGTGAAGTATCTGACTACCCCAAAATAAGACCAATGACAGGAGAAGGTAGAGCTTCTTTGTATTGATGGTTTCCAAATTCCCAGCTCAGAGAACAGGCAGTGCATCCACAGTCAGTTGGTGAAATTAAGTATGTTAGGCCTTCATGTTGCAGTTGTGTGGCCTTCCTTGGTGGTCCAGGCCTGAGTACCATTAGTTGGAGAGTGCTACTTGCTAGGGAAGAAAGTTTAACATGTTTTGGATAGCTCATTGATACTTTATGGCAAAGTAAAATGATTACTTTACACTTGATGGCCTATTAAGCTCCTTATCAGTTTGCTTCACTTTTCATCCCTTCCTCCCACTTCTCTAACCCTCTTTAAAGACATTGCTTTAATGAAACCAAGCTTTTCATCACCAGTCTTGATAACTCCTTTTGGGGCCCAGTGTTAAATCTTATGTGGTAACTCAGTTGTCAACAATCTTGGGATGTTAGAAACATTTTAGAAATTAAGTTGTTGTAGTCATTTAGGACATTCTTAAAACTGTACATAGTAAAATCAGTTTGACCTCTCTTATTTGTTGGACCTTCTGCTTTCTCATGTGCATTTCTGGCACTGGCAAAGGCTAATGAAAATGACCCCATTTAATAGGGCTCAGCGACAGAATTCTAAAAGTGTTGCACTCAAAGTTAGACTGAAAGATGCTTAAGTCAAATAAATGACACCACAGAGGCTGAAAGCGGATTCATCTTTACTTCTCAGCCATAGTGATGAATCTCTCTGGCGGGTCTTCTCACGTCTAGTATAACTCTGAGGGAGAAACAAGTATCTTCCTTCTCATAACTCCTAAAGTCCTCAATTATGTCTTCCCTGTAGAATTACAATAGGCTGTTCCACCTTTGGCAAGATATCTTCCTGTAACCAGTAATTGTATCTATTCACTAATGAAGTAATTTGCAACAGAAAACCCCTATGGGAAAATTAAGTTCTTCGTCTAATCTCCGGCCTTCCACAGATGATATATTGTTGTGCCACGACAGTACATTTTTCAATCTGAGTTTTTGAAGTCTTCATTTTGCTATGAACTTTCAGGCATCGGGTTTAGAACACTTGGCCTTTGATTTTAAGTCAGTGAAAGAAGGAGTGACAGAGATGTATCAACTAATTACAGTAACAGTGTACATGAAATTAGACATCCTCTTTGCCATACAACTACAATATCATTGCACAGAACAGGATCAGCATGTTATTATGCAAACAGTATACAATTAGAAAGTCTTTAAATAGCAGGGTTGCGCTTTAAAAACATTGGGTGAGGATTGGATACATAATTGAACTGAATTGTTGCTTCCGTTTTAAAGATGAAAATGAAATACCAAATAAAACCCAGATGACTGGTGATAATGTTTTGCATAGTCTAAGTCTACATCATGGTAGAAAAGAACTAGTGACACATAGAGACTTTGTGGATAATTACAACAATTGTGCATCTATAACTAGAGACTGTACATTTTATGTTGCAGAACACTGGTATAGGGGAAGATCAAAAATCAGGACAAAACCTACACACATTTCCATGTTTTCGTGTGATCAAGCAAGAGGGAATGGTTTGGATATTGGGTTTTGAGTGATTGAAGAAATTTAAAGAATTGCAAGGAAGGAGGAATCTTATTAAAGTCAAATTGTTCCATTCGATAACTACAGTCATCTGTGTTCCTCTTCTGAAAGTTTCAGCTAAATAGTAGGAACATTCCCATGAAGTACACTTCTCTTACCCAAGTAACCAAGCTTCATTTAGGAACGTAAACAGCAAGTGAATGTGAATTATTTGAACACAGCAAATCCCCACACACATCCTGTGCAACCTCAACCCCATTCCTAATATTTCAGAGTGCCAGCATCATTGGTAAAACAAGGTTCCTGTCTTCCAACAGCAAACAATGTGGATACCATACAAAATCTTAGAAATGGTTCAGCTTGCCTATCATTTCAATTTGAAATTATGCACAACACCTACATTAGGGTGGGCCAAAAGATTATATTCAGCCCAACAGGCAGAACTTCTTCTCATAACATCAAGGTCAATTTAGAGTCCAAAGGAAACTAAACAAGAACAGAAATATTTGATTTGTTTTTACAACTGAGCTTGAAGCAACAAAAATAATCAGAATATATCTATTGCTAGCCTCTTTGCAATCAGATTAGAGACTGGGAATTGAATATTGGCTCTTGTCATTTGCATAGATCAATACTTTCCAGGCAGGATATCTACTATTGAGGCAATCAGAGAGAAGGAATTTTCAATTCAAAAACCAAATTGAGATTGTTGGAGGTGGGCAGGAATGGGAAGAGGATGGGGTTGGTGCAGGCAGAGATTTCTATGCTGCACTGTTCTTCTTAGGCAGTCCCTCAGAATTGAGGATGACTTGCTTCCATTCTGGTTCAACGGGTTTGGAGATAGTTAATAAATTCAATGCACAGTTGCAGACTCTGCCATTTGTGAGGTAAGCGGTGCCTGGAGGGTTAGGTGAATGAGATGTTGGAGGTTTACATTCTTTCTCTGATGCTTCAGTTTTGTACCTGTGCATTCCTTACAAAGTCTTGTAATGTGCTTACTGCCTTCCAGAATAAACCTTCCATATTTTGGTTAGGAACTAGACTCTCTTAAGTTGACAGGTAAGTTTGATCTCTTCAGAAATACTTTGAGGACACAACAAATGCTTTGCCGCTATCCTCTTGCGACTATCTTGGTATGTGTCACGATGACAGATCAGAATCCAGAAATGCTCATGGTCATATTGGACTTTTAATTCCAAAATGTGTTTTACTCTTCCAGGGATTGAAAAAACAGTTAACAGCTGACTCAAAACCCTGGTCAGTGTGTGTTAGTTGTCTGATGCGTGAATGGGTGAACTAGTGTGCGATAAAGGTGACAGCTGGACAGAAGATGTTAAACACCACTGCACCCCAGGTAAGGGGAACAGATACTCTCTTGTTCTCCAGCCACCACTGAAAAGAACAGGACAAAAGAATTTTGATCAAGCTACACAACCATGAGCCTCAATATCTACTGCTTACTTACCAATGTTAATGTTACCAGTGTTATGAGGTTATGTAGAGTATTCATGAATCAGAAGGCAGGAAGTTAGAATTTGTCAGTAAAAATTGATAGTGGGGAAAAAGCAGTGCGTCGTCCTTTTAAAAGATGGTGTTTCTTTTCAGTGCTTAGAGTTAAAATGGATGTCTGACCAGCAGCTTGAAGTGCAGGTGCACAGAAAGAGTGCCTGAATGGAAACATTTTGTACTGAACAGCCAAGCAACATTTTTACCAAGTCAACAAGTCTTTTCAAATTAGATAATAAAAACCTACTAAACTGAAACCTGACAGTGTTGACAACATTGAACCAATCCTACATAAGAACTATTGGTATGTCATAGATAAAAGGTACTGCAGATGCTGGAGAATCCGAGATAACAAGCATGGGGCTGGATGAACACAGCAGGTCAAGCAGCATCATAGGAGCAGGAAAACTTGACGTTTCGGGCCTAAACCCTTCATCAGAAAATATTGGTATGTCATCATGGGTATAAAGATGAGGGCATTTGAAAAAAATCAGGGAGAGCCATCTGCCAAGAGGCAATACCTTTTAAGCTCTTGGAGAAAACACCACTTAATTAAAAGGTACCACGGCATTTCTAGCTAAAAGTCCTCACAGAAGCAATTACAGAGAAAAACATCCCTGGCAGCGGAAGAAAGACATTTGTGACATGAGATCAAAGGGAGACAGGCTGGAGAAGACAGAGTGTTCTAGAAGACAATTTGTGCGAACTTGGAGGGATTAAGTTGTAATTTAACATTGTCATGTTAATTGGGTTTATACAAGCGGGACTTGTATTTATTCAAACGGCATTCCAGTAGAATTTAGACCGTTTAGGTAGTAGTTAGTACTTAGGTGGGAATTGTTCAGTTTGTTAGTAATTCTGTTAATTTGTTCATTGTTAGAGTTAAATAAATAAATTGTTTCTTATGATTTATAAAGCGGGTCAGGGATTTTCTTTCTTTTAACCACCCTCTTAACAGGTTACAAGGGGAAAGCCAAGCTTCACTAGGCGTTTCGGGGATAATTATTAGAAGGGAACCTCCATTCCTGTCATAACAAATTGGGGATTGTATTTTGGTTTAAATATCAGAGGGGTTCGGCCATTCCCCTCTGATATTTAAACACCAGTGCCATCCGATATAGTGGTCATAATATTTTACCATCCACTGGTTATGAAGGACACTGCCCCGATCGGTTTATCTTTTTAACTTCCTTTTTACTTAACTCTTCATCCTAATCTGTATGCATGTTGCATTATTATTTTTTTTCTCAAGTTTAGTGAATAAATGCTCTTTTTTTTAAACTCAAAAATACAAGGAAAATAAGGATCCTTGTATGTGGTCAGGCTCTGAATTCAATATTGAGGGCTACAGGTATGTAAAGTGCTTAAGCGGTCCGGACCCAAAAGGTCAGCTTTCCTGCTCCTCTGATGCTGCCTGGCCTGTTGTGTTCCTCCAGCTTCACGCTGTGTTGTCTCTGACTCCAGCATCAGCAGTTCTTGCTACCTCCAAAGTTCTTGCCACGGCACTGGGCCTCTCCACCATCTGTTTCCTTTCTTTATACTTTGTTAACGGGATGAGGGCATCACTGGCTAGGCAGTATTTATTGCCCATCCCTAATTAGCCAGAGGGAAGCGGAGAGTCAACTACATTGCTGTGGGTCTGGAATCACATGTAGGCCAGACCAGGTAAGGATGGCAGTTTCCCTCCCTGAAGGGCATCAGGGAACCAGATGGGTTTTTCCCGACAATCAACAATGGATTCATGGTCATCATTAGATTCTGAAGTCCAGATATTTCATTGAATTCAAATTCCACCATCTGCCATGGCAGAATTTGAACCCAGATCCCTAAAATGTTATCTGGGTCTCTGGATTAACAGTCTAGTGATAATACCACTAGGTCATCGCCTCCTCTTTGCACCTCTTTCAACCTCAGTCAAAAATATATTTAAAAATTTCTAACATCTTTCATTTCTGAAGAAGAGACATACTAGACTTAAGGTGTTAACTATGCTTCTGTGTTTGCAAATACTGCCAGATCTGAACTTCTGCAGCTTTCTCTCTATTTGTTTCAGATTTCCAGCATTTGAGGTATTTTGCTTTTATATAGTCACATATTGATCGAAATGAAGTCCTGCTCCACTGATTTGTTGGTCTTACCAACACTCTTTGTAAAAGTGAAAGTGTGACTATCCATGCAATTAACCTCTAAAATGTAAATGGTTCACAGACCCTACCATAGCTCTCCCAGAACACTATCAAGTCAGTTTTAGATTGAACCTGGGCAAGCAATTGGACTCCCTGGTCGCTCTTATACTTGATAATCTCTTCAATGATATTTGGAAGCAGATGACGCTGTCCCCGAAATTTTGTTTTAAATAAAGCTACTGCAGGGACAGGAATTTACACGTTTTGAAACAGTCATTACTGGGGTTCAGTCCTAGTAAGTAGAGTATGATCTACAATAAGATGCAACCCATAACATGACAGGTATTAGCGAGTAACACTTAGCTTTTGCAACAATGGATCTCAGACACATAGTGCAGTTTAAAAGGGAGAAAGGAAGTCTAAGGGTTATTTTTCCAGCCTCTCACTGCATGAGAAAACTCAACCAGTGATAATGCATTGTGGAAACTCAGCTAAGTGCTGAACAAAGCTCTACAGCCATTAGTTTGAAATTTCTGATGCACGTTCTGACAGAACCAGTCAGAAAATGACTTCCGTGACGCAAACATAATTGGAAGTTCTCTATGTTCTTGCTCATAGAGAATGCTAACAATATATTTATAATTAGACTGTGAGTGACTAACAAAAATAATTTAGACTACCCCACTAACAATGTATCTATAAATAGACCTCCTGTATGCTTTTGTTTATTGGACTGGTGTTTCCTGTTGTGTTGCTTCTCTCTCTTTCTCTTCTCTTCCCCCGCCCCCAGCACACACGTGCATAAATGCACACTGTTTCAGCTATTAAATCACTGACCTACATTGCTGGACCAGGAAACAATGCCTCCATTTTAAAATTCTCATCCTTCTTCTCTATGACCCACCTATCCACATTTTACTAATCTTCTCCAAAGCAACAACCCTCGGAAACAGCTGCTGTTCTCCATAGCTGGCCTCTTGAGGATCCTTGATTGTAAAAGGTATTAAACTCTTGAATTTATTTTGTGGTGTACCACAGGAGTACAGACTTGAGATAAACTGGTTTAGACTGTTATGAATGATAAGGAATGTCTCAGAAATAGCAATCAAGAGGCTATTGCCTAATTTCAACTGACCAATTAAAATGCCTGACAGCTTTACTGCTACACTGCTACACTAAAGGCCTCTTTCAGGCAATACACCAATATTGGCTAGGCCAGCATTTACTGCCTGCCCCTACTTGCCTTGGAGAGCTACCTTCTTGAATTGCTGTAGTCTTTGATACAACTGAGTGGCTTGCGACTGAAACAGCGATTTTAAGAGGCTGTTAAAAGTCACTCACACTACTGTAGGTCTGAGGTCATATGTAGGCCAGACCAGGTGTGGATGATAGATTTCCTAAAGGACATTTGTAATGGAGTTTTCATGACGATGGATACTAGTTATGTGGCTACAATTAGCCTAGCTTTTAATTCCAGATTTTTATTGAATTCAGATTTCACCAGCTGCTGTGGTGGGATTCGAATCCATAACCCCAGAACATTAGCCTGACATGCCAGATTACTAATCCAGTGATATTACCACTATGGTACCACCTCTTTATAATATTTGAATTTAATCACTACGGGCAGAATTTAATGCCTCTTCAAAGGCACGTTTGGAAGGGTGCATTTAATCAGGCAGGAGGGTAAGGTTTGGGACCTCCACCATCTTCTCATATTAGTGTTAACCCAAGAAAGAAGGTTCATGAACAACTCTACCATACAGATGCTGATTGAGGCCTTCGAGCACACAATCAATGCAGCATTAGGGGGAGTCATCAAGTAGAAAGCCAGAAAAATAAGCCTGTGAAGTTTACTTGAGACTTCTGGTGGTGGTAGGGGATGGGGAGGCAAATGAAGGGCTTCCCTTGTACGAAGGCTATCAGTGCCTGATTGAGGGATGCAGTATCAGGATGGAGTAGAAGCTTGCTGAAAGCTAACCCCTTAGCCTTGCCTCTGTTTCCCCTCTCCTCCTCCTCCAGTGAAAAAATCCCCACCTATCCCAGCTGCCTTCACTCATTAGCTGAGGGTCCCTCATTGACCTTGAGCCTCTGTTGAGTGCATTACCAGCAGCTTTCGCTGCTCCCAGTGGTACACCAACAATGGAGAGCTGTGTGGTAAGCTGCTTATGGTGTCCTTAATTCCATGTAAGCAAGGCCATTTGGAGTGGAGGAAAATCGGGCTTCCAGCATTTCTGCAGATAACAAGCAAGACGCCCATTATAATCCACAAGTTCTACCCTACCCCACCTCCCATGGAGGAGCCCTGAAAGCTCTTCACTTTGGTCATACCTTTAAATTACCCTTTAAGTTTTCCTCTTTATACCTCTTTCATATCCATTCCAGTTTGTTGAGCTATGTGTGATATTTGCTTTTCGCAAGAATAGCTCAATAAATCAAACATGTTGGTTTTGCTGCTATAATGAACATACAAACCTATGAAAATGATGGGGAAAGGCCATCTATCCCCTCCAGACATCAAGCAGCTATTTATATTATCAATCTATTTCCCTATTTAAGGATATTATTACACCTATTAAAACTCTTATACCTAAAAAGCAATAATCCCAGAGTCACAAAATAGCAAAACATTTTGCAGAGAAAAAGCAAAAGGAAAGAAATTCCTGCCCTGCTTCAGGATATCAAGCAGAAGCACCGAATATGATTGTTGTTAGTCAATGTGAATTCTGCTGTACCTACAGCTCAATTTAGGCTGCAGGGAAGGTTTTCCAACAGAAAAATGCACTGGTAATCCATTACCTTTTGCCAGAGGCTGGTGTTGCCAGCCGTGATGAAATATATTCCTGGACGTTTCATTACATAGTCTTCCTCATGCTCCAGCAAAGAATCGACCTACACACCCATCCGTGTGATACTTGCTTTCTATGTCAAGTGGAAAGCAAGAAGGTTCATTACTAAAATTCATGATGTTTGACTGTCAGTCAAACAGCGTTGTATCCTCCTATTTTCATTACTTTAATACCTCGTTTTTAAAAAAAAAGTTTAAAGAAAATGACAAAACGCATTGGCAAATCCGTATCAATGATCAGACAACAAGCATGGGGCTGGATGAACACAGCAGGTCAAGCAGCATCATAGGAGCAGGAAAACTTGACGTTTCGGGCCTAAACCCTTCATCAGAAATGGGGGGTGGGGAAGAGGGTTCTGAAATAAATAGGGAGAGAGGGCGAGGCGGATAGAGGATGGATAGAGGAGAGGATAGGTGGAGAGGAGGCAGACAAGTCGAAGAGGCGGGGATGGAGCCAGTAAAGGTGAGTGTAGGTAGAGGGGTAGGGAGGAGATAGGTCAGTCCAGGGAGGACGGACAGGTCAAAGGGGCGGGATGATGTTAGTAGATAGGAGAGGGTGTGGCTTGAGGTGAGAGGAAAAACAGGTTAGGGAGGTGGAGATGAGCTGGGCTGGTTTTGGGATGCGGTTGGGGGAGGGGAGATTTTGAAGCTTGTGAAATCCACATTGATGCCATTGGGCTGCAGGGTTCCCAGGCTAAATATGATTTGCTGTTCCTGCAGCCTTCGGGTGGCATCACTGTGGCATTGCAGGAGGCCCAGGATGGACATGTCATGTGAGGAATGGGAGGGGGAGTTGAAATGGTTCGCGACTGGGAGGTGCAGTTGTTTGTTGCGAACTGAGCGCAGGTGTTCTGCAAAGCGGTCCCCAAGCCTCCGCTTGGTTTCCCCGATGTAGAGGAAGCCACAACGGGTACAGCGGATGCAGTATACCACATTGGCAGATGTGCAGGTGAACATCTGCCTGATGTGGAAAGTCTTCTTGGGGCCTGGGATTGGGGTGAGGGAGGAGGTGTGGGGGCAGGTGTAGCACTTCCTGCGGTTACAAGGAAAAGTGCCGGGTGTGGTGGGGCTGGAGGGGAGTGTGGAGCGGACAAGGGAGTCGCGGAGGGAGTGGTCCCTCCGGAAGGCAGATAAGGGTGGGGAGGGAAAAATGTCTTTGGTGGTGGGGTCTGATTGCAGATGGCGGAAGTGTCGGAGGATGATGCGTTGGATCCGGAGGTTGGTGGGGTGGTATGTGAGGATGAGGGGGATTCTTTTTTGGTTATTATTGCGGGGACGGGGCGTGAGGGATGTGTTCCGGGAAATGCGGGAGACACGGTTGAGGGCGTTCTTGACCACTGTTATCAATGGTCAGACAGTTGTTTCTGTGCCGTTGCCTAGAGGTCCATGTGGGGACACTGAGGAATTTCTATCATCGCAGAATCCAAATGAATTTCCCAGGAAATAAAGGATTGAGATGGGCAATTCCCCTAATCATAGAACCTTCCAAAATTTTAAATTTAAATCAGAAAGTTCTCGGAGTTTGATGTAGTGAAGTAAGTGTTAGGATTAGGGTTAGAAAAAATTAGACTGTTAAAAACCGAGTCTAACATCTGAGTAACTATTCATCTGCCTCCTGTCACTGCCCCAATTTAAGAATGGCAAACTGCATGTTAATAAAGTGAGATTAAACAGTAATAAGAGTGAGAACAAGCTATGATCCTTGCAAATAATCCTTTCATTGCTCGCTGGGCAGGATCTCATCATTCAACACTAGGTCAGTCAATGGGAAATTCATTAGTCTTAACATTGGGAAAGTCTTCACTAGACCGCTCATCTGACATTGTCAATTTTCTTGCTATGGTCCTTTGAGACTGTGTTGATTCTGCCCATTATTTAGTTAAAAGTTAAAACCAAAGCTAAAATTTAAATTAAGAAACCGGGCAGTCATAATAAAACCAGATACTTTATTTATTTTAATTTATTTTAATTCAATTATATTGCACAGGACCAGAAAAACATTTTTGATATTATTTCTACACATGATTGTTACCATTAATGCTTTCTTGTACTCTTCTCATCATAGCAAAAGAAAAGAACTTTTCATAAATGAATCCAGATGCATGAACTTGAACTTGCAAATTTTGCGTGATGGTGTGGGACAGTGTGATGCAATTACTCTTAAAGCATGTTTTTTTTTGTTGACAGGAGATATCATGAACTGTCCATGAAAGACTCAAATATCAGATGATTGGAGCACATTACTTGGGTTGAAACTAGTCACCAAATTTATTTGCAATTGGGACAATTATACAGAAACAAGCCGACATCGCGAGTAACTTGTAATACAATACTTGATAATAGTAACAATAATCAAATGGTTCCAAAGAAGATTAAAAAAAAAAGTTTTGGCATGCTTTCTGTAATCTCTTATCAGAATCTGTTGAAATGTTGAGCTGCTAATGATTTTTGAAAGGAATTTCTCTTGGTCACCTTTAATGTGGAAATAATCAGCCAAAACAGGAACTTAAAACCCCAAGGGAAACTCCTTATTTCTTACACAACATTGAATGCTCCAAAAATAAGTCTTAACATAACATCAAAGACAAGTTCTTTCAGGGCAAACTCACAAATATTCTGACATGCCTCCTCACAGTCACATACCTGTCAAGGTCTGAAACAATACACGGTTGAATTTTGACCAGCAAAAAACATCTCAAGTGGTTCAACTGTTAGATATTAATAAAAATTAGTGCTGTACTCGTCTATGGTACACAGATGTGTGTGCTGGGCATGGGGCAAGCAGCCTTAGCAACATTTTAAGATTATGTCCTGGAATAAATAGACAAAGGAAAGCACAACTAATAGCACCACTGGCTGGTAAAGGAAGGAGTCAAACTAAGCAGCAACAAATTTTAAAAGGCTAATCGTTAGCATCAATAAAAGAATGTCATGCCTTGTTAAAATTGTTGCTTGTTCACAGAAATCCTGGTGCGAATTTTTAACAGCTCTAATATGTGAAATAAGGCCTGAGATGTAAGCCTTTCACTTGTCAGAGGAGTTGTATCTCCCTTTGGAGGAGAAGTCCAACACTCAAACACCCCACAACAGCTAAGCGGTAGACTGTATTTTTGGAGGTAGCCTACTGATAAAATGCAGACACCACAGTCTCGGGTGGAATATCCCAATTTCCCAAATTTTGCTTACAGACCGCTGCTGAGGCAAAGAGGGGTTAGCATAATTGTATAGGAAGAGCACTTATACCCTCAAGAATACCATATGAAGAACATGAAGACATTGGTCATATTTCTCAGCATAGAAACCTCTTATGGAGTTTTATGAAAATAGCAAACGTGGGCCAAAATTGCTAGTCCCACATCCGAACATGGCTCTTCCAATTTCCTGGAGACAGGATGGAGCAGGCTAGGTTTTGTGCATGTGTAATTTAAAGCAAGTCAGCTATCCCTTGGAATTGTTAATAGTAGAGAAGATGATGTTCAAAAGGTGTTTGTAGTTCAGAAGAAGAAAGTTCTTCAAGTGGGAAAGAACTGACTAACAGAAATTGCCAATCAGTGACTAATTAAGATTATATCCTTGTAAATATTTTCCATGCAATTGGATCGGTGTTAAGCAAACTATGAAGGGTCAGGGTTTAAATGAGTAAATATTGGTTTACATCAGTACACTTTCTCAGTTGTCTGGCCAGTAGTAGGTCTACCACAAAGCCATGACCTTTGCCGTAGGTCAGTCAAGGAGGTAGGTTCTGAAGCCATGCCACCCAGAACAGGGAGTCAAACCTTTTACTGTCAGTTTACATCTGATTCACACCATCAATCCAGCCAAACAACTCTCTCAAAGATTCCAGGTTGTAGTGGCAACATTCATATTCTAACCTGGACCTACGGCTATGGAGCTGTGGTTCCATGGACACTGGCATCTGAAACACTGCTAGCTTAATCAATCTATTTGAAGGATGCTTCTGCCTTTAAAATCTGTACTTCAGAAGCCACCAGCAACTACACATTGAAATAATGTTGCAATGATTTTTTTTTTAAAGGGACAGTGATCCAGCTCACAAATTGGGCCAGGCTTTGTCTCAGAATTGCTTTCTTGCTCACTTAGCACCTACTTGATTAACACTTACCTGAATTCCTGTGCTCATTAGGGGCACACCCAGGAGTTAGCACAGATGCAGTGGGTGATATATACAGGTATCAATTTTTTGTACAGGCAGTTCTTGTCTGGGGCTGTCCAGTTGGGTCATTCAAGGAGTTGGGTCATACAAAGGCTTTTGGATCTATCCAATAAAGCAAGGGGTCTGAGAGTTAATGGGGCCTGCTGCAGCAGGGGGAAGCTTGGGAACATATCCATGAGGATTAAGAGATGTACACTGGGAGGAGGTAGGTTGAACATTCCATAGGAGGCAATACTATATATAAGATGTGGTAAAGCATGAATTGGAATGGGATCATGTTTGTCAGCTTCTGGTGTGACAGTGCATTAGCATACCTGGCATAGTCACCTCAGAGGCCAAAGTCTATTGGAGGTTGGGAGGGTAAGGCAGACAAGTGCAAGCTCAGAGATGGCATGGATTGGCCTTGAAGTGGTGCAAAGCTTGCAGGGCTCACATGAAGGGTTACCATGCGAGAGACTTTGAGGTTCAAGGCCTATCGGTACATAAGAGCAGAGTCTGGAAATTACTTTGTAAGGAATGGTCACCATTGCCTTCCATCATCATTGAAATCGCAACTGTGCAATGGAAACCCACACTCTGAGTGGGCAGGGTAAATTCCTTGACCTATGAGAGAGGGGACTACAAAACACTGCAAAGTGAGGACCTTCAAGGGCTAACAACAGATAGACCTACTCACTATAGAGTAGATACACCAGTAGGTGCTTGCTCCCTGGTGACCCGTTATGCATTGCCTTACTGTATGCTATGTACGTCCTAGCTCCAAACATTATGGACCATTTCATGCAAGACCAACACCTTTGGCCACTGTGGCCAACAATGTCTGTGCACCTGGACAAATGGTGCTTGTTGCCAGAGACCCTTCTAAGTGAGATGTTCACATTGCCTTCACTTGGTGCAGCAGCTACTTAAATCAGGCATTGCTTCATGGAACATTATGTATGTGGACTGACCTCAGAGTGTGACAGTTACAGTCGGTTACACAGAGCCACGAGTAAACAGATTGTTAAATCATGCTTAGAGAAGCCCTCAAACGTCAGGTTCTATTTGTAGTGAAATGAACACCCGTGTCACCAATGTGACCTCAAAAGATTCTCTTTTTTTTGTCCTTCCACTATATCTGCGTGCAGCCCCAGGTTCCACAGCTGGCTGGAGTGAGCCTGCCCTATCCTGGAGCAGTGTGTGTGCAACAGCATTGTAAAGTTAACACTGGACCATGAACGCCAATCATTTCCAGGATATCCACTGAGTCGTGAGTGCTTCTAGCTATGGCAAGATGTTAGATTCAGGCTAGCGTTAGACAAAAGGGGTGTTATAGAGGTGTAGAATGTAATTAATGAGGTGAGTTTGGGAATGATATGGTGAGAAATCTCACTCAACCCCACGGAGAGAAATCTTCCCTGAAAGTCAATGGAATCGATAAAAGCAAAATATCCTGAGATTCCTGAAACATTGAAAAAAAGAAAATTAACTAATTTGGACTACCTTGCTTCTTACCAAACTGAAGCAACTTGCTGTTAACCTTCCTCCTCTAGTGTCTCAATGACACCACCCGCAAACTGGAGGAGCAGCACCTCATATTCCATCTCGGGAGCCTACAGCCGGATGGCCTAAACGTTAATTTCATCAGTTTTAAAATCTCCCCACCCCCGGCCTCATCCCATGTCCATCCCTGCTTCCTTGATCTGACGCAACCTGTCCATCTGCTCTCCCACCTATCCGCCCCACCCATCCCACTGACCAATCCCCACCACTCCCTACCTGCCCTCACCAATCACCATCCCATCTAGCTTCCCCAGCCTCACCCCTCCTCTCTCTATTTATTTCTGAGCTTTCTTCCCTCTCCCCATTTCTGAAGAAGGGTCCCGACCTGAAACATCAGCTTTCCTGCTCGGTCTGTTGTGTTCCTCCAGCTCCACACTGTGTTATCTCTTATTGCTGTTAACATTGATGCAGTATGCCAAGGTTTTGCTATGCTTTCAACAACGACAAAAAGGAATTCTGTAACAAATTCTTGCTTTTAGTAAACTGCACTTGTTTGAATCCATGTTTGCATGGTAAAGAACCTCTAATGGACACTGACCTTCTGAACTCAGCCAAAAGTCACATGAATTATTGTCCATAGCTTCAATTTTGGAAGTAGTTCTTAATTATAATCTTTTCTTGCTTTTCCTTTCTTTCCATTTCATGCATCTGCAGTCAGAGGCAGAGATACTACCCAGGGTGCCCCAAGTTACCTACCTGATTTCACAACTACTTAAATTTCATGTGATCTGTAAGATGTTAGCTGAACAGATTGGCAGTGGTAGAAATGCCAATATCATATCAGATTAGCCTGAGAAAATAGAACAGTACAAGTTAGTAAGTAAGCAACAAGGGGCTCAAGTAAGCAATGGGAAACTGTTTTCTTCTAACCTGTCATTGACAGACAGAAGCTGACAATGCACAAAATGCTTCAAGGCCTGAAACATCATTTATCAAGACCAAAGAAGAGTTTTTTTTTAAAATGTCTGAATATCTAACCTCCTTGAAGCTTGATGTCATCCTTGTACAGCAATTTTTTGAGCTGATTCCAATAGCAGTGTTTTATGAGCATTAATCGTACTGCTAAGAAATGTACATGAAATTATTTTGTGTGAAGTGATGGCATCATCAAAGTAGTTAATTTGGCAAATTGGAGTTTGCTGCTGGAAAGCTCACAAATTAAATTGGCATCAATTAATAATCCTATTAATACTAATCAGAGTGTAGGCCATTCCATTATAAAGTAGGATTACTTCAAGCCTGCTGATTTCACTTGGGGTAACGATGTATGCCCTATAATTGACTTTAGTGTCTTTAGACTAGTAAAGACAAAAGAAAAACCCATGTTCCTATTTCCAATTGTTATTTAGAAGTGATTACTGAAAAGTTCATGAATGTAATGTATTATAAATTATCAGTTATGATGTTCCCTGAGATAATACAGCTTTTTTTAAAATTCAAGGTCTAAAATACAGTCCACTGCCAAGTTTGAAAAGAAAATATGCTAAATTAAAGTAGGTGATGGGAAATCTGAAAAGCAATGATCACAGCCTGATGCTGGACAGAGGGATGGCTGTGAAGAAAGCGATATGAAAAGCAGTTAATAGGGGAAAGGTAATCTGAGGGAAATCTGAAGAGTAACATTGGTAATATGAGGACTAAGAGTGACATTCGAGTGGTCTGAAGTTTAATGAGAACAGGACTGGAGGTATGGAAGGTGGGGCTTCTGGACATCTTGTGCCCAGATGGGGCATGAAAGGAGACATGAGGGAAACTAGACAAAGATATAAGTTTAAGCATAGGATAGGGGAAGCTTACAGGATGTTGGTTTTGGTGAGCTAGCGGAGGAAGGGAAGCAGCAGCATCAGAACTTAATGGTGTTACACTACAATCATTGTGAAAATGAACTATCAATATTCAAATCATTTCAAGTCATTCATTTCATTCATATTCAAGTCATTTGGCTTTAATATCTGCAACTTTAATGAACTAAAAATGGTTTTAAGAAGGACACCACTGGCATAAAATGGTTGCTGTGATCATTTAACAAGCCGAAGACAACCCACAAGGATTACATTACAATTACCACTTTAATCAAGAGGCACTGAAATTCAGGTAGGCATCAGGACAAGAAATACAAATGTTTTTCTCTATATATGAGTAAAAAAAGCCTTGGGATTCTTCTAAATCATGTTTGCTAAAGACTTTTCATGACCCTTTTAGCCCTTCTAATTCCTTGTTTAAGTTCTTTCCTACTTTCCTTATATACTTCAAGGGTTTCATTAGCTCATGTAGTTGGAGAAGATGGCTTCTAACAGAGGAAAGAAGCCTGTAATTATCTTTGTACACTGATATGACCATGATGTTTTGAGAAGTTTTAAATGATTGGAGCAGGACAGTTAGTGCTTTATGTGGCCCAACTAGATCTGCATGGAAAATGAATAAATCAGTTACATGAGAAATGTTTTCAAGTCCACATCCCTTTGACTTAAACAGTTGTATATATGACTACAGAGTGAATTGTGGCTATGAGAAAGTTGTGATTTTTTCTTGGAGATTAACACATTGAAGTTTGAGGTGTGGGTGCAATTCTACAAATCAGCTGTTGCAGAAATGTAGCTTACAGGGGACAAGTTAATAGCTTATTAGAGTTTGCAAACTGTAAAGTGCATGAAACAGCAAAAGCTACACTTTTAAGATAAAAGAAGTAATTAATTCATCCAATTGCAATTGGGATGTGCTAAGAGTATAAGAGACACTCTGACAATGTAAGTTTTTCTTCTTATTTCAATGACTTTCATTATAAATGAAGGATTTATTTCTGATGTGGTTTCTCGTTGGTAATAACATTTTGCTCTAATGTGCAAAACCTGTAAATTTACCATTTTTGTGGTTATCATAATAAATTTGTAGGCGTATTGAATCAGTTAAGTGCATAGAATCATTCTGCACTTTGGGAATTATATACACTTAGAGTACAAGTTTTTATTACAGCAAAATAAAGGTGGGAATTCAATAATTTTAGGTCATCAGATACGATGGATTGGATTTTCAGAGTTAGAATGATTCCAAGGGCAGTTAAAAATGATGGGAAGGGCCTAATTCCAACATTCTCTCACTATTCCAGGCACTGGTCATTTTACCCTGTGAAGGGTAAGGATACGGTTAACACACCCAGAAGCCACCCTCCCAACCTGGTCAGCTCCATTTGGGCTGGGCAACTTCTAGCCCCATATAATTTACATGGTCAGACCAGTTTATCCATGACTTGTAATTCATAGCCTCTCAAAGGAGTCATGAAACATAATCTGTATTTGGAGACCTTTTGAAAGAAATGTGTCTCCAGCAACTCCGTGTGACCTCTCAAATTCTCCATATCAACTCAGTGCCAGTTCATGCCCCAAGCCACTCCCTGTGGCTCATATCTTCTATGAGAGCTCATGCCCATACACTCAAAATGCAGTGTGTATTTAACCAACAAACCATATAACAACGAAGCATAACTATATTAGCCAAAGAAAAATAAGAGGCTTTGCCATGGGGTAATAATAGATGTTTCCTGTAAAGTACAGCTGCTGATTCTATAATCCTATAAAAGTTTAAATCAGCCAGATTATTAAATATCAGTAACAGATCATTCAAACCTTTCACATCACTTAACCTCATGAGCAGATGTTTCCTCTTGTGAGGCAATCTAAAATAGAGATCATAGATAAGAGGTGGCAGATTTAGAATAGAAATGAGGAGGAATTACCACTCTCAAACAGTTATGAATCTGTGGAATTCACGACCCCAGAATTTTTAATTACTAACGGGCTAAAGGATTATCGAGAGCAAGCAGGAATCTGGAGTTAAAGCTGAAATGAGATCGGCTATAATCATGCTAAATGGCAGAGTTGGCTTGAAGTACTAAATTATCAACTCCATATTTCTTATGTTCATACAAAAGAGATCAAAGAAAGAACAACTTACCATAAGCCATGATGTGGAGGTGCTGGTGGTGGATTGGGGTGGGCAAAGTCAGAAGTCACATGATAAAGGTTATAGTCCAACAGGTTTATTGAAATCACAGGCTTTCATGGAGCTGCCTCTTCATCAGGTGAATGAAGGGCCTATGCTCCAAAGCTTGTGATTTCAAATAAATCTGTTTGACTACAACCTGGTATCATGTGACTTCTGACTTTGTCCACCCAGTCCAACATCGGCACCTCCACATCATAACGATCCTTCTAGATGGTAGAGGTCACAGGTTTGCAAGGTTCTACCCAAGAGGCCTTAGTGTATTTCTACAGTGCGTCTTGTAGATTGTACACACTGCTGCTGCAGGTGGTGGAGGGCCTGAATGTGTGTGGATATGGTGCCAATCAAGCAAGCTGCTTTGTCATGGATGTTTTCAAGCTTCTTGAATATTTTTGGAGCTGCATTCATTCAGTTAAGTGGAGAATATTCTATCACACTCCTGACTTGGGCCTTGTAGATGATGGACAGGACTTGGAGAGTTAGATAAGTTATTCACAGCAGCAATCCTAGCCCCTGACCTGCTCTTTGAGCCACAGTAATTATATGACACTTCTGTTCAGCTTCTGGTCAATGATAACCCCTACGATGTTGATAAATGGGAAATCGGTGATGATGATGCCAATGAGTGCCAATGCAATAGTTAAATTCTTTCTTACTGAAGATGGTCATTGCCTGACACTTGTGTGCCATGAATGTTGCTTGCCAATTGTCAGCCCAAACCTGGATATTGCCCAGGTATTGCTAGATGGGCTGCTTCAATACTTGAGGAGTCACAATTGGAGCTGAACATCGTACAATCATCAATGAACATCCCCACTCCTGACATTATACTGGAGGTAAGGTCATTGAGGAAGCAACAAAACATAGTTGATCCTAGGACACAGTGCCGTAGGACTCCTGCAGTGACGTCCTGAAGATGAGACGGCTAATCTCCAACAATCACAATAATTTTCCTTTGTGCTAATTATGATTCATCCAGTGGAGAGATTTACCCTGATTCTCAAAGACTCTAGTTTTGCCAGGACTCTTTGATGCCAAATTCAAAAGGGTCTAGGCCCGAAACGTCAAGCTTTCCTGCTCCTATGATGCTGCTTGGCCTGCTGTGTTCATCCAGCCCCACGCCTTGTTATCTCGGATTCTCCAGCATCTGCAGTACCTTTTATCTCTCATTCAAGTGTTGCCTTGGTATCAAGGCTAATCACTCTCATCTCCCCTCCGGAATTCAGCTCTGTTGTCCATATTTAAATTAATGCTGTAATAGTATCAGGAACCAAGTGGTCAGGTTGGAATCCAAACTGGGTGTCAGTGAACAGGTTATTGTTAAGATTATTGCTAGATAGCACTGTTGATGATCCCTTCCATCGCTTCACTGATGTTGAGAAGGCGAGGGGGAATTGGTTGGGTTGGATTTGTTATTTGTTTGCTTTGTGTGCACAGGATTTACCTGGGCAATTTTTCACATTGTCACATTGATGCCAGTTTGGCTCGGGACACAGCTAGTTCTGAAGCACAAGCCTCAGTGCTACTGCCAGAATGTTGTCAGGGCCCATAGCCTTTGAAAAATCCAGTGCCTCCAATTGTTTCTAGAATCACATGGAGTGAATTCAGTTGGCTGAAGACTGTGAGGAGGTCAAAATGGACCATCCACTTAGCACTTCTGACTGAAGATTATTGTAAGTACTTCAGCATTATCTTTTGTCTTGACATGCTGGTATCCTCCATCATTGAAAATGTAGATGTTTGTGATACTTCCTTCTACATTGAGCTGCGTAATGGTGAACCACCATTCATGACTGGATGTGGAAGGACCGCAGAGCTTACATATGGTCCATTGGTTGTGGAATCACTTAGCTATATCATTTATCCTTATGCTGTTTGAAAATGCAAATACTCTTGTTTTGTATTTTCACAAAGTTGATACTTCATTTTCAGATATACTTAGCGTTGCTCCTGAAATGCTCTCCCGCACTCCTGTTTGAACCAGAGTTGACCCCTTGGGTTGATTGAAAGTATGAGTTGGTCATGGAGAGTATGAGGCCTCAGTGGGACTTGCTGGGGGCACAGGTTGGCGTAGACATTTTGAAGAGCCATGGGTCTGACTGGAGGGAGAGAAGTGGTATGAGGGATGAGATGTAGGCATAACTACTTTTATTACAACTGTAAAAATATCCTAGACAACAGAGGCAGCCCTTCAAACTAGCCTGCCCCATCATGTCACTGACCCTCAACCTAGCCTGCCCCTTCACATGCCTGCCTTGTGACCCCCTAAGGTCTGTTTCCAAGATTTGCTGGACCAAGTCTATTCTGCATCTGCCATCCCAACCTACTACCAAATGAAAATTGTATATAATCAGGCACAACCAAGATGCGTCTTCAAATTAGGAAATTTCCCAATTCAAGCTACACTGCTGTCTCAGTAGCAACAGTCCAGCTGTGTTTATGAAATGCATTCTACTCTGATAAAGTATTAATCTATGTATTGCAAAGTAGTTAATACCATTAAGTAGTGGACAGGGAATATTTCAGGTAAGCATATTTCAATGTTTGCACCATAATTTCTTTCTTTCCATAATCTTGCAAATTAAAGCAATATTTACAAATTAAGGTTAATGAAATGCTCAGAAATCTATCTCAGAGGGCATCAGAAAGTTTGTTCTAATATCAGCTGCTAACCAGTACAGTGACATAGAACATAGAACATTATAGCGCAGTACAGGCCCTTCGGCCCTCGATGTTGCGCCGACCTGTGAAACGGATCTGAAGCCCAACTAACCTACACTATTCCATCGTCATCCATATGTTTATCCAACGACCATTTAAATGCCTTTAAAGTTGGCGAGTCTACAACTGCTGCAGGCAAGGCATTCCATGCCCTGACTACTCTCTGAGTAAAGAATCTACCTCTGACATCTGTCCTATATCTATCACCCCTCAGTTTAAAGCTATGTCCCCTCGTGCTAGCCATTACCATCCGAGGAAAAAGGCTCTCACTGTCCACCCTATCTAATCCTCTGATCATCTTGTATGTCTCTATTAAGTCACCTCTTAACCTTCTTCTCTCTAACGAAAACAGCCTCAAGTCCCTCGGCCTTTCCTTATAAGACCTTCCCTCCATACCAGGCAACATCCTGGTAAATCTCCTCTGCACCCTTTCCAATGCTTCCACATCCTTCCTATAATGCGGCGACCAGAACCGTATGCAATACTCCAAGTGCGGCCGCACCAGAGTTTTGTACAGCTGCAATATGACCTCATGGCTCCGAAACTCAATCCCTCTACCAATAAAACTTAGCACACCGTACGCCTTCTTAGCAATCCTATCAACCTGAGTGGCAACTTTCAGGGATCTATGAACATGGACACTGAGATCTCTTTGCTCGTCCACACTACCAAGAATCTTACCATTAGCCCAGTACTCTGTATTCCTGTTACTCCTTCCAAAGTGAATCACCTCACACTTTTCTGCATTAAACTCCATCTGCCACCTCTCAGCCCAGCTCTGCAGCTTATCTATGTCCCTCTGTAACCTGTAACATTCTTCCGCACTATCCACAACTCCACCAACTTTAATGTCATCCACAAATTTACTAACCCATCCTTCTACGCCTCATCCAGGTCAATTATAATAATGACAAACAGCAGTGGACCCAAAACAGATCCTTGTGGTACACCACTAGTAACTGAACTCCAGGATGAACACTTCCCATCAACCACCAACCTCTGTCTTCTTACAGCTAGCCAATTTCTGATCCAAACCGCTAAATCACCCTCAATCCCATGCCTCTGAATTTTCTGCAATAGCCTATGTGGGGAACCTTATCAAATGGCATGGTTAGGGTGGCATGGTGGCTCAGTGGTTAGCACTGCAGCCTCACAGCACCAGGCTCCCAGGTTCGATTCCAGCCCCAGGTGGCTGTCTGTGTGGAGTTTGCACATTCTTCCTGTGTCTGCGTGGGTTTCCTCCCACAGTCCAAAGATGTGCAGGCTAGGTGGGTTGGCCATGCTAAATTGCCCATAGTGTTCAGGGGTGTGTGCATTATAGGGGGATGGGTCTGGGTGGGATGTTCCAAGGGTCTTGTTGGGCCAAAGGGCCTGTTTCCACACTGTAGGGATATTTTTTTTTAAAAAATGCTTTACTGAAATCCATATACACCACATCAACCGCTTTACCCTCATCCACCTGTTTAGTCACCTTCTCAAAGAACTCAATAAGGTTTGTGAGGCACGATCTACCCCGTGTTGACTATCCCTAATCAAATTATTCCTTTCTAGATGATTAGAAATCCTATCTCTTATAATCGTTTCCAACACTTTACCCATAACCGAAGTAAGGCTCACTGGTCTATAATTACCAGGGTTGTCTCTACTCCCCTTCTTGAACAAGGGGACAACGTTTGCTATCCTCCAGTCTTCTGGCACTATTCCTGTAGACCTGTGACAATGATATGCTCCATCTCACTGACACAAAAGGAAAACATTGTCGACAACCTATCATTTATTACATAGTAGGTCAAAGTAAATTATTGAGATCTTCAGCATTTTTAGATTAATCCGAAGTAGGTAAATGCAAAATAACACATTTAAAGAATTTGAGGTGACAGCCTCAACTGTAAATTTGACATGGATACAATTATATTGCCAGAATTTAATTATTTCCAAATAAGCATTTAATTTGAATTATTTTATGTTCTGTTACTATACTGATCAAAAGAATTAAAATTGATCTAAATTCAATGAAATGTGACCTTTCATAAATTGTCTGACTGCATATCCAGGCAACAATAAAGGTCACCTTGACCTGACTTGACATGACTTGACATGATGTGATTGGATCTAAGACTTTAGACTTGCCTAATTCTTACAAACATGTTGATACTTCATCCCTAAAATTGTTTGACAGATCTTAAAGCATGTTCTAAATTGCTAAGCCCACATAATACAAATGTGAATAATTATGTAAGATGTTTAATCAGCTGAATAAAAAAAACACTCGGGTAATGAAAATTAAGTTTATTGCTCAAATAAACTTTCAACTTAATGGGAAAAGACTCCTTTAAGAAGATCTAGAACATATTGTTCAATAGATATCCCGTCCACAATATGGACTTGGAGAATATTGGCCATGGTGTAGTGGAGATGCATTGGGCATTTTCCCTTTGTCCTGGCCACACCCTTTCATAATCTGCACATGTAACTTGATCTATTCAGCTGAACAACAGATACAACAACTAAAAAACAATTGCCTTAATGGTTTTGATCATCCCAATTGTGCAAAGGAACTGAATCACCACACGTAAGTGGCATACTGCTTATTACTTCAAGCTAACAGTTATGGCTACTGTTACATAAGGTTATAGTTCTGAAGGAGTTCATGTTCGGGTTACATTGGCTCCACTCATTCTACTAATGTCTCACATAGTCAATGGGTTCAGAGAAGGGGTTGACTTTAGCTTTCAGAGAGAGCAGATATATCTGGACCAGTTCCCTTAAGGTTCTAGTAAACATGTTTGACCAAATGTAGTTGTACTGATCAGTAGCATGCAATAAAACGTCTTGTTATCTAAAAACACTGCCTCTTCTATAGATACTCTATGATTGTGTATCCTCTCCCATAAATCACTAGATAGTCCTGAGAGAAACTAAAGATAAGGGAGGACTGGTAGTAGTTACGTACCTCAAACGACTTTTACTCAGTACCACATGGTGGTGGAGATGTCAAATATTACAAGTACAAATACCAGCATTGGTCATCTGGGGAAACACCACCGCTGCAAATGTCAAATCAATTCCATTACTAAGATTCCCTCAATATTTCCTGATGGCCACAATTACTTGTATTTGTAAGTGAAACTCTTCAAAGAGTATCTATTGTACATTCTGAAAGTAAGGATACAAATCCTAATCCCTGTTTAATGAGGATAAGAGAAGAACATAGAAGCAGAGACCAACTGGGAATTATTCTCATTAGAATTAACTCATTTGCAGTCTTTCTGTGATAAGACAGACGTCAGGAATGATCTGTGACAATTTGACAAGAAATTCCCAATTTGGAAAGCCTCATCAAATTTTGATTCTGTCTTATCAGAAATTTGATAGTCAGGCAAAACAGACTTTGAATAATCCCTCCAGGAAGATTAACTTTATTTTCAAATGGATTTTTATTTCACTAATTTGTAAATGAGTGCCAATGTCAGCAGAAAGTAGTCTGCAAATTCTGCAATATATCTTTTTAGAGTCAAATCTCTCTAGCTTTCTGAGCACATTGAGTTTCAAAACACATGATTAATAAAAAACAAATACAATGGAGATGTTCTTAGAAAACCAGAATCCTGTGTATGATGAATCAAATAAATTAGTCACTCTTCAGTTGACAGTATTTTGTTACATATTAATGAGAGAAATTTTGCTTGCAATACATCCTACTAGCTGTGGTGTTTTGCTTTAATCAACCGTACCCTCCAGTAATTGATTGAGAGATATGTATTTGTTAGCTACACTGATTATATATTTTAAAGAAAGTTATTTTAGTCTTATGTGATAACATGTTTCTATTTTGATTTATTAATATTTGAACATTTCCTCTACTCAAACAATCCTGTGCTTTTAATATATAATTGGACATTAATCAAAAAGGGTACAGTGAAATAAGTAAGGTGATCCAATTATTGTGTTGGTTTAGATATCAAGAAACATGAGAAAAAAAACAGTATATATCACATTTTACCATGTTTCTAAGGTTTTATTAAAACTGGAACAGTTATGATGTTGCCAAATTTGGCTGCCATTTTGAATTTAGCAAATCTCACAAAGAACAAAACAATGAACTATTAGCCAATATGCTCTCTGAAATTGGTTCAAAGCAGAACTTTGAACAGGACATCCAGAAAACTGACTCCAAGCAGGAGGGACGAATAGCAGCCAGTTTAGAAAGGAGTGGTACTGAGGGAGAAGTTTCTAGCACAAACATCAGACTAAGCTCAGAATTCTAAATAGATTAACTTCAGCATATGTTTCATAATGAATACACAGTGGAGTACTGAGAGTGAGCAAACTGAATAATTTCTTCCTTTCTTTAAGAAGTCCAGATAGCCTGACAAGAAGGAAAGCAGGCAATGGAGTTCAAGGCCAGAGCAACTTGTAGTACCTCTTCAGCATTTCATCTGCTGGATTGTATTTTGACCACTTTTGCTGACAGAGTTGTCAGACTTTTGTGTACTGCTGTCAGGGCAGAAGTTAAAGATTTTATAAATTGTGCAAAGTTCCCTAATTGAGCTAACCTCCACACCAGGATTGATAGGAAACACAGACTAGGTTTCAGTACTGAACAAGAATTACAAGTAATGAGACTATAACTACAGGTAAGCATGTATAAACTGGTGGCATATAATACTATTAAAACTCTAATTGCCTTAAATTCACCCTTACAACAAATAAAGACAGAGTAAGAGAAGGTTACGGATAGAGGGGAAAATCTGGAAAAAACAGTTCAGTTGTCTTGGTTCCCAGGTTCTATTGTTGAGGTGATACTTTTGACTCTTCTTTCATCCAGCATGTTGCTTCAGTCCTCTTTCTCCGGATGCTTTCACTAGTCGGTAAGAAACAAAAGGTGGCTGGTTCATTATGAACATGTCTCTGACTTATCATTTAAAACATCAAAGCTTAAAACACCAACTAATGAAGAAAAGAAAAACTGGCTTTCCTCAGGTTTACAGTGAGATTTCACTGCAGAGAACAGAGACCCTGCTCCTGAGCTAGAGAAAAACTCAACACTTTTCTCTCTCCGTCTTTTTCTGTTCCAAGCTGCTCACTTACTTAAGAAGCAACCACATAGTTATTGACAGACAAAAGGCCTCAGTCATTGACAAATAGTCATCAGTCCTTAGACCAATCAACTTGTTGCCAGCAAAAGCCGTATCTGTGCACGCCCTCAGCTCCAAATGATCTGGAATTCAAATTTCAATTATTGTTTGTTCAAATGGTTATTTACATAATGCCTGACATGCATGTTAGGTTAACTGTTTTTTAAAACTGCATCCACCCTTTCAAACGCTGATTTTAGAACAGCTTTCTCAATTCAGCACACAAATTTTAAACATTCAGAATAACCTGTCACAGTCCTTACACAGGAAAATTCATTATGTTTCTTCAGAGTACTGAGTGATTTTAAATCCTGATTTCTACTTGTGCAGTGAATTGGATTGCTGCATCCAGTATGAAATCGTCCTTCAATTGAAAAGACTCTGATAAATCTTTATCTGTGATGCCAATTACTATACATGCTCTAACTAATTCATCCTTCAAAATCTGTACTCACTATCTCCTGTTCAATATTACTCTGCTAAAATAACTTGTATTGATTCTCCCGAACATTGAGATTACTGATTAATTCTCGTCTATTTCGTCACTAAATTTCTTTTGCGGCTAAAGTGTACGTTGAATGATTTAATCATTGCTTTATACTTTGTTGTCATTTCTTTCATGCCTTGCCTTGCAAGAACATCACCAGCTATTGCAATGAAAGACTATAAAAATATTGTGACTCATTCTTCCTTTGTATATAAACCTGAAGCTAAACCAAAGAATTGGAACTGTCACTTCAACAATATTACTTCTGGCCTCATTGTGGGCTTTCTGCTTTAACAAATGGTTCAAGCAGTGTAATGTTTCTATCAAAACTGCTATCACTTTGGACAATTGTACCAGACTGGCATGGATGAGTACTTGGATTTTTCCTTCATACCTGTTGAAGTGGTCCTCGTAAGAGTACGGTCATTTCATGCTCTGAAGTTTTCACATTCCTTTTTCCCATCCTTCAGAGTCTTCCTGCTCACCAGCCTTAGAATTGAAGTCTTCTGAGACTCTATTCTTGCTGCCAGACTCTTCTCCATTTCCAGTTCTTTTTGTTTTTGAAATTTTTCAACATCCATAGCAGTCTTTACTTAAAGTAAGACTCCCCAATTCCTTCTATACTGTAACACGCTGTTCAGGACAGATATAAAAGAGCTAAGACACAATCCTCACCCTGAACTACCTTGGGATTCCAGCTCTCCCATGTGGGCATGTGCTGTTTCTGTGACTCAAAGTCCTCATGGCCTACATGGCCAACTCTGTCATCTTGATTTTTGTGGTGACTTAGGGAAATGATGTCCATATGAGAAGGTGAGAAAGCAGGGCCAATGGTACAGGAATATGTACCCTGGCTTCCTTGCAAATGGAATTTTGGTATTAATTGCTCATGTATTGGAGTATGAAAATAGAGAAGCGTTGTTGCAGCTGTACAAGACATTAGTTAGACTACGTCTGGAGTACAGCATCCAGTTTTGTCCCCTTACTTGAGGAAGGATATTATTTCATTCGAGGTAATTTGGAGAAGGTTCACTAGAATAATTCCAGAGATGAAAAGTTTGTCTTATGAGGGGAGATTGAGCTGTTTAGGCCTATACTCACAAGAGTTTAGAAGAATGAGAGGAGATCTAATTGAGGTATAAATGATACTAAAGTAGATTGACAAAGTAAATGTAGAGAGGATGTTCCCCTTGTGGGGTAATGAGAAGTCATAGTTGTAGGCTCAGAGGTGGCAGAGATAAGGAGGAATTATTTCTTTCCAAGGGTTGTGAATCTGTGGAATTCACTTCCAGATAGTGTGGTGGATGCTGGGACACTAAGTAAATTTGAGGAGACTGACAGATTTTTCATAAATAAATAAATGTAGGAAGTGTGAAGGAAGTGGAGTTGAGGCTGAGATGAGATCAGCTATGAGTGTATTGAATGGTGGAACAGGACTGAGAAGTTGAATTGCTCATCCCTGCTCTCAGCTCTTATGTTCTTACGACGATGAATACAAAATAGAAGCTGCTCCTCCTATCACAGATCATTTCTCTCTCGCATTTGTTACCAGCAACAAATATGGGACAAAACAACTTGTGATTGGAGGAGAAGTTCCCTGCCATTTGGAAATGCCCATTTGCCTGTATTTTGAACAGTGAGTTCGTAGGACACATGGAGAGACATGTTGAGCCACATTCTGGTCACTGGGCTATATGTTGTACCTGTCCAGTTTAAATTAGATCATAGGAAGTCCAGAGGTCATAACAAACAGGATGATCAAGCCAATGTGCCATTTAAAATCCATGCTCAGGATTCTAAATGCATATAATAATGAATCATGACATGGGAGCTGGCCCAAGTAGTGAAGGTGATGCTGAATGAACTGAAACAACGGACCTTGGAGAAGAGATAAAAGGTACTGCAGATGCTGGAGAATCCGAGATAACAAGCATGGGGCTGGATGAACACAGGTGATGCTGCTTGACCTGCTGTGTTCATCCAGCCCCATGCTTGTTATCTCGGACCTTGGAGAAGGTCGCTTTTGTACAGAGTCTCTCTTATTCATTCCAGGAGGTTCAGGTACTGTTAGGATTTTATTCTTATTGGGATACATCATATTGATTGTTTTTTTTTTGTTTGTTTGGTACAATGCTTGACCCTAAACCAACAGAAACCAATAGTTACAAGTTAGTGCGAAATATACTGAAAATTTCAATGACCCAATACCTCTGCCTTCATCATTCAAAAAGTAATAGGTTCAGACAAGTGTGTTAGTTAGCAGTTATACCTCCTCAGTCAAAACCATCAAGAGTTCATCTCTCCCTTTTTGTTATATGCATGATTTGCTTTTTGGATGATTTTTTTTTAAATTTGCCATTGTTAAACAAAAAACATTTGAACACATGGAAATGAGCAAATGTTGGCAAAAATATTCCAGTTCTTATTTATTGTATTTATTAAATCGATCTATATTTCACTTATTAGAACAACTGATTTCTGACGAAGCATCCAAACTTAAAGAAAACAAACTTGTTTATCCTTTTGTTCAATCCCTTCCCAATACAGCCATCCATAGTGAGAACAATCTTCACTCTATTACGTGGCAGCAAAACTGAGTTTTAAAAGCAGTAAAGGAATTACTTAATTTGAGAGGGTATAATGATAGAAATAAATAATTCATAATGAAAATGGGATACAGTGCTCATAGATCAAACATTGTTGATTTAATGATTTTAGTTATCTAAAATATCACGATGACATAGGAAATAAAATTAACTTCACAGCACAATCAGTGCAAGTCCAACAATCATGTCCTATTAACGATGAATTTTCAGCCCTGGTTAATTACACAGAATCTGAACAGAATGTGGATCACAATTTTGGGATGGAAGTAGAATTTTAAATTGATGTTGACTATGTTCATAAATATTCAAATTTTTACATAAAGTTCCAGGTTCTTTAATACCTATTATGAAACCTAATGGTTGAATATAACAAAAGAATTAAAACCCTATCAGACTTTCAGGATGTATTACAGTCACTGGATTTTGAACAGTAATCAATGTTATTGCACAAGCAAACACAGTTGCCAATTTGAATAAAGCAAGGTCACATGTGCAGCAAATGAGGGGATTAATTAAATGCAAGAGCCCCAACAACTGAGCAAAGCATTAGATCCCAGTGGTTGCTGTAAATATACAGTATTTTGTTGTAGCTTTATGAAGAAATTCCCTGGTTCTATATGCAAAGTGGAATTATTGTTTTATTTACAAAGACAGTGACCGGTGGTCACCTAGAACAATGTATTCGCATTTAACATATTATGGATGAAATCAATTGTGATGCTTTACAATGCTGTAATTCATTGGTCTGCTTTTCCAATGTCCTGACATTCATTATTCCAGCATGGATGGGAGTTTTACATGGGGACCTCGCAGAATCCCTGTTGTAGCAGACACAGAAGGAATTGCTGAGAAATTGAAGATTCCATTGCACAATTCCTCTAGTCTTGGAGCCCTCTGAAAGTATCCATTGCAAATCAGAGAATCTGGAGGGCTCCAATGAAATTATGAAAATAGTTACCAAGGAAAAGTTAAACTATTAAATACATAGTCTAATTCCTTGGTAACTGTTCAAGTGACACCATACTCACCTCAGGCAATCACCAAATCTACATCCTGCAGACCACATGAAGTCCACAGATCCTGATCTGACAGCCCTGGAACCCCATCCTCTTCATCTACTCTGGACCCACACACCCCTTTCCACTGCTCTATACCTGATGTTCCTTCAACACCACTGGACCAGACCATCCTATTCCCCAGTTCTGCACCCATCCTCCCAGCAAGAGGCTGACACCTCCCCCTACCCCACTTCATCAACCCTGCAGCTGATCACTTTCACACTCAAGAACCTGACCCCCTTCCTCAATTCCAGACCCAATGGAACTGACCCACCTTCACCATCTGGCATCTAACCTCCTGGCAGCTGACCCTGCTGGAAACCTACTCCCTACACAATGGTGTCCTACCTTTCACTGCAACATCACTCTTGCCTGATGTACTTACCATTTGACAGCAACTATCAAAATGGCTGTAGGAACCTACAAATTTCAGCAGCCGGCAGCTGGCTGGAAAGGGGTGTGGTTCGTTTGCCCCTGAGAATTCTACAATTACAAAAAAAACTGTCAGAATGGAAGTACAGCTCTGCATTTCTGAGGACATGATCTGAATTTCCACTCATTAATGAGGTGCTCCCTCTGTTCATAAAAAGAAAAGAGATTATCACTCCTCGGGAAAATTCAGCCCAGTCTTTGATGAAGTTTATAATTAAGTGATTTTACACTGTGTTCTTCTAAAGCAGGGCAAGGTAATAGAGTACTCAATTATATTCCTATATATTTCAGGGCATTTTGCTCTGTGTTCCATACTCTGACGCCTTTTGTTAATTTATCTTCCTTTGAGTATTTTATCTTGAACCAAAGTAAGTAGTGATTTTCTCCTTCCTGTTCTTGCATTCTATTCAAACTTAAAAAGAAACAAAAAGATGCATTTCATCAGTCCCTTATTGGCAAGTGAAGCAAGGATGACATGAGTAAACTTATTTTATGCATTGACTGGGTAGGATCCAAAATGCTTTGCCTGAGAATACGGTTGAAGCAGATTTAATCAAGGCTTTCTGTAGAGATTTGGGTCAATATCTCATGACAGAAAAAAAGAAGCATTGCTACAGGGAAAAAGGAGGAGGCGCGGCTGAATTATTCTGGTAAAGAACAGGCACAGATTAAACAGGTTGAATGTGTTCTTCTGTGCTGTAATCATTCAGTAACTTACTAACATCCAACATGTCTCAAACATTTCATGCATTTTGTACACAATCAACTGTTTTGAAATGTATCAAGTAATATTGTGTAGGAAAACAGAGAAGCTATTAAGCATGTAGCAGGATCTCACAAACAGTAAAGAAATATGACCTGCATTCGTAAAAATTCTGAACAGGTATAGGGACAATATAGAGAATTTTAAACTTTGGACTACATTAAATAGCAACTGAAGTAACACTAAAAATTGAAGTTAGTTTAATTTTATGCTCTGTTAAATCTTTCTAGGAATAATTTAAATGTATGAATGAGGTGAATACTTGAACCAATTTATGGTTGATTATAGATAAAGACTGAAGCAGCACATAAAAGGCTGAGACTGAAGCAGCACATAAAAGGCTGAACAAGTAAATTGAGTAACAAGTTAACTTAGGATGTCAGCACATAAAGCACCATAAACATGCTGGCAGGCAAATAATGCATTTGTAAGCAAAAGCAAAATTAAATAAAGTATTTGGGACAGAGGTCAGAGAAATACAGAGCAGGAATGCACTCTGGCATTTACTCAGCACAAAACATTTCTCTGGACTATTTAAATACTGTTATTATTCAATTAACCACTCCTGCTAAAGTCATGATTACCTTTTTAATTAGAAATTATTGACAACAAGGCAAATAGTCACTGCCTTCATAAATCGTCATGGTAACTAATTCTTTTATTAGTGATGTCAATACAAATTTCTGTTTACAGATGTTTTCATGTTTTACATGGATTTGAGCAACAGACAGTAAAAGAAAATCTGCCAAGTTGAAATTGTTGCTGGTAATAATTATCACTGAACCGAATAAACATGTGAAAACTGAAAAATGCTTTCCAATGGATTCCCTTTTCTACCAAACTTATCTCTTCCATAGACCCAAGCGCATTCCAGTTGCCACAAATTTTACTCAACCCTATGTTATCTTACAAGGAAGATTTATTGCAAAGTGTCTCCATTTCCCTAGGGATAAATTAAGCTAAAATCCAAAATATCAAGCTTACATTTTGACCCAAACATACTTGGCAAAATATGCTCAAAGAATTCACTTAAAAAGCACCAATCTCCACACATCTACCAGAAGCTCCCACCTCCTTAGGGGTTTTAAACAATGTTATCAGATGAATTGCTCAAGGTACACCCCATCCATTTCATGGTCCATGAAAGTTGATAGGCAGCTGAGCCAATACTGTCTGAAAACAACATTTTCCTGTACAAATTTAAAATCTCTGCCCATCTATGTTCTTTCTTCCAAAACTTGAACTGAAACCACTGGAAATATGAAAGCAATGCATTGTATGTGCTATCCTTCCTTTCGTAATCTCCAATATATCATACCAGAGAGAAAATCACTTGAAAAAAATAATTTTGAGGCCGCATGATTTGAAAATTATTCTAATTTGGCTTTGTTTTTCCATATCACATAGACAGCAACTCAAGCTCAACTGGTGATGATTGACTCATCCAAAGCATGATAAATATGTTGACACAGTGTGGAGCTTTCGGAACACAGCAGGCCAGGCAGCGTCAGAGGAGCAGGAAAGTTGACATTTCGGGTCGGGACCCTTCTTCAGATTTTCTTCAGGATTTCAGGGCCTAAACTCTCCAATGTCCTAGTCCCTACCCCACACACCAGGCCTTGTTAGTACGTAACCTGCCATTACACACAACCAATTTTGTTAGTCACTAATAGTCCCCATTAACAGTTATTCACCGTCCTAGCCAGATCATTATCAACTCCTTTGTCTCCCCAACTGCTTTTCTCTCTCTTTGGATTCTATCCCCACTTATCATTTACTCCTTACTCCCTCCCCCTCCCTATCTTTTGCAAATAAACCAATGTTTCCTAGCTAACATTAGTTCTGAGGATGGGTCACCGGACCCGAAATGTTAATTCTGATCTTTTCTCCACAGATGCTGCCAGACCTGCTGAGCTTTACCAGCAACTTCTGTTTTTGAACAAGTAGCATGTCTTGAAGAGAACTAGATGACATTCTGAAGTGACATTTTGTATAAAGATACTCGCCTCATTTTCAATCAGGCTCACAGTACAATGGAGTCAGTGTAGAGTATCCAATTAGTTATGTATATGTAATGTAAAGTAACATCAGTAAGCACCGGCCCCCAAAGTCGGCTGTGATTCCACATGGCCCAAACACACAATTCCAGTCTTCACTATCCAAGAAAATCTCTAGTTTCTGAATAACTGAGTCAATGTATCTATGTGCATCCTTGTACATGTTATCAGAAAGTTCTTCACATTCTTTAAAGGGAAAAGGGGGGCTGTTATGTTTTTGTATAGATCCCAGACCAATCAGGCAGTGTATCTTCAAGACAGCTGCATGACATTCTGTTGTAAAAGGTGCTCGCTACACTTTGTGCAATGAGTCAGAATAGTGTCTAGTTAGTCAGCTAAGTGTATGTAATGTACAGCAGAATCAAACGCACAGAATCCAGACTATGGCATCAGTTTTCCCATTTTAAACAAAAGCATTTTGTTGAGAGAGATTCATGGCATCCACAATGGTGCAGAATAATTTTACTTATCAGACTTCTGCCTTTCTCCTCCTTAAATCATGGAACTGGGCTCTCGGACACCTTTCCAGGAATTGCACATTAAGAGAGGTCCCCTTGCTAGGACCTTCTGGCAGACACAACACTGCTGCACACAAATTCAGATGGTGTGGGCCAGGAGGTGCTCCTCATATTATAGTGCTAAACGGTTATTACTGAACACGTTGCATAGAGGAAGGGAAAGCACACTCCCTGCTATACAGAAGGAATCTGGAGATATCAGTGGATGGGGCATGCTATCATTTTCCCTGCTGACTGCCAGAGGAAGCCTCACCACAACCAAGCCAACCTGCAGCCAAACAAACATTAGCTTGGACCAGTGCTGCAACCCAGGGAAAGTCCTCCAGGGATTTCCAGTCCTGCAGGAAGAAAATCAACGAAGTCATGTATTCTGTAAGGATAAGCGACAGTATCTTCTCTTTGTTACCACACACACACCTCTCACCAAGACTTGTGGGAAGCAACTCTGTATTGCGTGCATGAAATCTAATCAACTATCATTACCAGCCTGTAACAGATTTGTCCTGTGTGCTTCCTACTCACTCACTGGGCACACCCCACCATTTCTACTCATACATAAGTAGGACAGGTTATGTGTGGATACTTGAAAGAAGAATCACTGAAAGATATCAAGCACATAATCTTATAGATTACAAGACATTTTGTAAGACTTTTTTGAGCAGGTTATTGCTGAGCAGGTGCTGCTTGATAGCACTGTTGATGACACCTTCCATCATTTTCTTGATGATCGAGAGTAGACTGATGGGCGGTAATTGGCCAGTTTAGATTTGTCCTGCTTTTTATGTGCAGGACATACTTGAGCAATTTTCCACATTGCCGAGTAGATACCAGTGTTGTAACTGTATTGGAATGACTTAGCTAGGGGAGCAGCAGGTTCTGGAGCACAAGCCTTCAGCGCTGTTGCTGGAATGTTTTCAGGGCCCGTAGCATTTGCAGTATCCAGTGCCTCCAACCATTTCTTGATATCACATGGAGTGAATCAAATTGGCTGAAGACTGATATCTGGAATGCTGGGGACCACTGGATGAGGCCAAGAGGGATTATCCACTTGACACTTCTGGATGAAGATTACTGCAAAAGCTTCAGCCTTGTTTTTTGCACTGATGTGCTGGGCTCTTCCATCATTGAGGACTGGGATATTTGTGGAGCCTCCTCCTCCAGTGAGTTGTTTAATCATCCACCACAATTCACGACTGGATGTGGCAGGACTGCAGAGCTTAGATCTAATCTGTTGGTTGTGGGATCACTTAGCTCTGTCTATCACTTGCTGCTTAGCTGTTTGGCATGCAAGTGGTCCTGTTTGGTGACTTCACCAGGTTGACACATCATCTTCAGATATGCCTGGTGCTGCACCTGGCATCCTCTGGCTTGATGGTAATGATTGAGTGGGGAATATGCCAGGCCACAAAGTTACAGATTGTGCTGGAGTACAATTCTACTGCTGCTGATGGCCTACAGTGCCTCATGGATACTCAGACGTAAGTTGTTAGACCTGTTCAAGGTTTCTCCCATTTAGCACGATGATAGTGCCACACAACACGATAGAGGTTATTCTCAATGTGAAGGCAGGACTTTCTTTCCACAAGGACTAAGCAGTGGTCACTCTTACCAATACAGTCATGGACATATGGAACTGCAGCTGGCAGATTGTTAAGGATGAGGTCAAGTATGTTTTTCCCTCTTGTTGTTTCCCTCACCATCTGCCGCAGACCCATCTAGCAGCAATGTCCTTTAGGACCCAACCAGCTTGATCAGTAGTACTGCTGCCAAGCTACTCTTGGTGGTGGACATTGAAATCCCCCACCCAGAATACATTTTGTGCCCTTGCCATCCTTGGTGCTTCCTCCAAGTGTTGTTCAACATGGAGGAGTACTGATCCATCAGCTGAGTGGGGGCGGTATGTAGTAATCAGCAGGACGTTTCCTTGCCCATGTTTAACCTGAAGCTATGAGATTTCATGGGATCTGGAATCAATGTTGAGGACTTCCAGAGCAACACCCTCCTGACCGTATACCACTGTGCGCCACCTCTGCTGGGGAATGTCCTGCCAGTGAGATAGGACATATCCAGGGATGGTGATGGTGATGGTGGTGTCTGGGACATAATCATACTCGTGGAATAATCCCTTCCAGACAATGTCAGGCTGTTGCTTGACTAGTCTGTGAGACAGCTCTCCCAATTTTGGTACGAGTGAGGAGGACTTCCCAGGGTCAACAGGGCTGTTTCTGCTGTTGTCTTTTCCAGTGCTTAGGTCAATGCCAGCTGATCTGTCTGGTTTCATTTCCTTGAGATTTTGTAGTTATTGGTACAACTAAACGGCTTGCTAGACCAATTCAGAGGGCAACTGAGAGTCAACCACATTGCAATGGGTTTGGAGTCACATGTAGGCCAGACCAGGTGAGGATGGCAGATTTCCTTCCCTAAAGGACAGAGTGCAAGGACACAAATCCATCGGCTCTTGTAGGACTAAGTGCATAGCTCACTATGGACAACACCTGCAGGGAAACCAGATGACCCCCTTGGCTGACTGCAGAGGTAACTCCAATTGACGGTATTCCCATTTCACCCCACTGAGGATTACTGCTCTTTGCTGAGCAAATCAACTGAAAATTGATCCAACAATAGATTGCATTTACAAATGGACTGCTCAGCCCTGAAAGAGAGTCAGCAAGAATCATGACATGGACAGTATATTATTCTGATTAGTAAGTTCACTAACAAGGCTGATGGACCTTTAATCATTTATTTAAACTGGCAGATTATGGATTTTTAATTCTGCCAATATCGCGTATGCTGGCAGTCAGCTCAGAGGTGTAGACTAGGAGGTGAATGGGCCACCTGTCATTCTTTACAAGCTTTCTCCATTGAAAACACACACAGCAGAGGACCATTCCATCTAACCAATGGTACATTCTGTTGCTAGGAACAATACACCCTGATGTTATTATGTATTATGCAGATGTTTTCTCTCTCTAGTCCACTGTCAAATGTGTCCAGAACTAAGGTTGGGAGGGGAGGTGTTATTACAGATTTAATGTGTTGAAATGCGAAAGAATATTTAGACTTTTTTTGTTAATATTTGAACTATTTTAATTTTAAAGGGATGAAAATCAGGTACAAGTCATTTCTGGCCATTTTGGGCCATTAAATTGTTTCTCAACCTTGTTCACTCATACACCGTCCCCACTGCGTTCCATTTTGCTCCTGCATCTTCCTGCAATCTGCCCAACATGTCCTGAATGCCTGCATTTACATATGTCAGAGTGTGAGCCAGTGGTGTAGCAGCTGCAACTTTCCTGGATTTGCAGTGTTTATGAACCCTGGATAAATTAGCCTCAGACACAAGACGCACAGCAGCTGCCAGGATAAACTGATCAAAAGCAAACATCAGGTGTTTGCAAATCCAGAGAGTTAAACACTGTGTTTTTCAATTGGTTTGGGAGGAATTTCTGATTACAAATACATTGACTTGATTCTGATAGAGTCAGTTCATCTGCATATCTTCCACTTTCTTATACACAGCTGCTGGAGCATTACATATGAGCCTACTATAGTATGTCATTACCATGAATAAGGCAGAACAGAGGATAGAGAAAAAGAGTCAGGTAGTGTTGATGGGTGGCCAGGTATTAATTTCCATTGAAGATACAAACAGCAGAGGTCAATGAGAATGTACATTAGGAGTTGTGTATCAGTGAAGTAGTCAGGCAGCACTGTGACTTTTGACAAGAGGTCCTCAAGTCAACTTCATCTACCTATATTTTGATCTTCATGGTTAAAAAACTGATTATTGTACTCAGTTTCAAAAGACATGGTCTACTTGAAGCTAGCAGAGGCAATTTCTATACTGTCAGGTCTAATTCAAGCAGACTCTTGTTTGGTCACTGACATGACTTTCCGGAGTATGTCTTTGTTTTACAGCAAGACTGCAGTGCAGGACTGAATACAGTTGTGTGGTTTTGCAGGCTCCTGTAAAGATCCAAACTGCATTCTGTGGCACCCTCAAGTTTTTTTGAATGTCCTCAAAGAGCAAGAGCAGCTTCAATTCCTTCAATAACTAAACTGTACATTAGAGCAAGGAAACTATCTTCAAATTAAGTAAATGAGCAGACCTTGCATGGTTGGGCAAGAACAACAGGTTGAACTACATGAACAGATATGGTCAAGGCTTGTGACCACCAGCCCTGTGATAACATTGAAGTGGGATTACATTTTCAGCCCACATAACTAAATATAACTAAAGATAAACTTCATAACATAAAGAGCCCCCTCTATCCACCTTCCCAACACAGTGGAATAAAATCAGAATAATATAGGAAGTTCTGGTGTTAAAAGGATATCAATTTCATTGAACTTCAAACATTTTTTTGCAACAGTCAGGCAATGGTTTTAACATCCCATTTAACAGTGGATGACGGGTTTGTCACGGTTAGACTGCATCTCCTTCATTTCAACTGTTCATGCATGAACTGTCACAGAAATTAAAACTCCCACTCTCAAGCAGCACATTTTAACACTATGAAATGTGACTGCGGTGATTAAGAGGAATTCTTCTACAAATAAATGTTGTTTTCCTACTGGCTGAGACTTTGGGTTTCCACATGCTATCATCTACAGTTAGTGTATTCATAACACAGACAGATGGAAATCTGCAACATCACATCTTTGCCTGGTCTGAGTGCGTGCCCTAATTTCTGAAATCAATTTCTGTTACCTCCATCTCGTTTGCATTGATTAATTTTCACTTGTGCTGTAGGTGAATCCAGGGTTATTATAACAATCCTGTAAGCAGAGAAGTGTTTAAAGAACAAGAATTTAGCTTTATTATGTGCAGTATTTGTGCGGTTGTCAACAGTCTTTTCATCTGATTGTACTATTTGTCTGGATATTTGCCATTCCCATAGTGCCCCATCATTTCATACAGTGAACAATGTTATATTGGAAAATTCCTTCTCTTTTTGCTTCTTAAGGCAAGAAATAAGTGTTTTGGAAGAATGTCAACTGGTGGGGATGCGCCAGAGGTGAATCTCACTGATTTGCCAGCGTAAGGATTGTGTCTTTTTTATGTCTTTAAAAACTGTGAGCTGTAATGAAATAAAAAATCTGTTTTTAAAAACAGGGATTTACAAGAGTGGCTTCGTAATTTCATAACAAGGATCTCAATACTATTGCGAACTCTATCTCTGTAGCTATAGGTTCCGGACTGTGTAGAGGATCAGAAGCCAAGAAGTCACCTTAACTCCCCACTTAGGTTCAGGGATGGGGTCGATAAAGACTTAATTAATCCTAGTCAGTGACACCCAGATCCCATGAACAAAATTTTTAAAGTAAAACTTGAAATAACTCCAGATAGGCCAGTAGCTCATCATCAAGTCAGCCTTTATTTACACGTCGAGAGTCCTTGACACCAATGCAGCTCCCTCGGAGCCAGCTCTCAGGGTGAGCAGAACCTCTGACACTCCTGTTTATATTTATCAGCCAAGGCTCCCTGATTGGACAAGATTAACAGCCCCAATCAGGGGTATCATATTCTATGAGGTCATGTTACAATCACTACCAACTGGTTCTGAATTAACTGAGCAGGTTGGAACTGTTAAAGGGACACAGACACGAAATGTGAAAGACACAAAAGAGTGTGCTATTGTTCTCCCCGGCTTAAGCTGCCTGTTTTCTGCAGTAAAACATTCCAGTTCAAACTTGTAGAAAGCCAGTTACCATTCCTACAGCTGATGCTGTGAGTTGCTGCTTTTGAATTGATAATTAGAGACACTTTCCAAGTGAATCAGTTGCTTTGTACTTCTCACAAACCAATGGAAGGTTCCAGAGAAAGATAACTGAACACCAAGTATCTGGCTATCCAAAGAATGATAATTTTCTTTTACTCATTTATGGGATATGGGTGTTGCTGGCTGGCTGACATTTATTGCCCATCCCTAATTGCCCTTGGGAATGTAGCAGTGAACTGCCTTCTTGAACCACTGCAGTCCACCTGCTGTGATTGATTCACAATGTCATTAGGGAGAGAATTCCAGGATCTTGACAGTGACAGTGAACGAAGGGCGATATATTTCAAAGTCAGGATGGTGAGTGGCTTGGAGGGAAACTTGCAGGTGGCAGTGTTCCCATGTAATTGCTGTCCTTATCCTTCTAGATGGAAGTGGTCAGTCTGGAAGGTGCTATCTAAGGATCTTTGGTGAATTTCTGCAGTGTATTTTGGAGATAGTACACACTGCAGCTACTGACTGGCAGTGGTGGAGGGAGTAGATGTACCGCCAATAAAATGGGCTGCTTTGTATTGGATGATGTCAAGCTTGAGTGTTGTCAGAGCTGCATCTATCCAGGCACCCAAGCTCAAAATCATAACCAGGAAACAAAGACCACTGGTCTGACTTTCTGACTACCTCCACAAATAGTGTGAGAGCGAGAATGTTTATAAAGGGCATTAGAGGTTTAGTTAACAGCATTATAGACCAACAGTTTGTATCTGTTTATTTGTAGATATAGTCTAATTATGTATAATAAATAATAATGCTTGTTTAATACAGAAACCTGGTTTGTGATTTCTATCAGTCTTGGACTGAGAGTCAGATAAACTGGGATAATGTGAATAACATTTTTAAAAAAAGGCTTTAATATTTGGTAGAACTCCAGGAATAGAGGGGCTTAATTTATGGTGTGTTACCTCAGTGAATCATATCATCAGGAAGACCACCAACAGTTAGAAGTGCCTCTATCTGTCTTTGGTTGAGAATCACAACCTGTCATATCTTTATTTTCTAATAAAAAATATCTTGAGTTATGCTATTTGCTGCAAAGTGACCTACAAGTCAGCTTCACTTCATCCATCACTTTGACTGGGACTACCATAGTGTTATTGGTTTGGATGGTGGAGAATTTGTCAAGTGTGTTCAAGAACATTTTCTTTATCAATATGTGAACGTTCCTTCCTACAGAAGGAGCAAAACTAAACCTTCTTTTGGGCAATAAGGCAGGGCAGGAGACTGAAGTAAAAGTGGGGGAACGTTTTGGGTCTAGTGATCATAATCCTATTAGTTTCAAAATGGTTATGGAAAAGGATAAGCCTTCCATAAAAGTTAAAGCTTTTAACTGGAGTCAGGAAAATTTTAATGTTATGAGACAAGAGCTTTCAAAAGTTGATTGAAGTAGACTATTCACAGGTAAAAGGATATCTGATAAGTGGGAGGCACTAGTTCAGAGGCATTTTGTTCCCGTTAGAGAGAAGGGTAAGGCTGGTAAGATTAAGGAACAAAGGATGAATAATGATATTGATGTTCTAGTCAAGAATCAAAGAGAACCTTATTTTAGATATAGACAACTTGGTTCAATTGAATCTCTTAATCAATGTAAAGAGTGTAGGGGCACTCTTAAGAGAGAAATCAGGAAGACAAAGAGGAGATATGAGATAGCATTGGCAGATAAGGTTAAGAAGAATCCAGAGAGATTCTACAAATTCATTAAAAGCAAGGCTAAATAGGGAGAGTGTAGGGCTTCTTAAAGATCAAGTGGTCATCTTTGTGTGGAAATCCCGGAAATGGGAGAAATACTAAATGAATATTTCACATCAGTTTTTACTGTGGAGAAAGAAATGGAGTCTCCAGAGTGCAGAGAAATAAACTTTGATGTTTTACAAACAGTTCACACTACAGAAGAGGATGTTTGGGAGGTCTTAAAGAATGTAAAGGTGGATAAACATCTGGAACCTGATCTAATGTATCCCAGAACAATGTGGGAAGTAAGGGAGGAAATTATGAGACCCCTTGTAGAAATAATTGCATCATCTATAACTACTGGTGAGGTGCCTGCTGACTGGAGGGTGGCTAATGTTGTACCTTTGTTTAAGAAAGGTTGTAAGGAGAAACTATAGACCTGTGAGTCTGACTTTGGTTGTGGGTAAATTGTTGGAGGTGACTATAAAAGACAGGATTTATGGACATTCAGAAAGGCAAAAATTGCTTAGGGATAGTCATCATGGTTTTGTGCAAGGAAAATCGTGTCTCACAAACTTGATTGAATTTTTTTAGAGGAACTTCCCAAAAGATTGATGGCAGAGCAGTAGATGCTGATTATTTGGTTTTTAGTAAAGCCTTTGACAAGATTCCCCATGGTAGACTAATTAGTAAAGTTAGGCCACATGAGATTCAGGGTGACCTTGCCAATTTGATACATAATTGGCTTAATGGCAGGAGACAGAGAATAATGGTGGAGGCATGCTTTTTGGACTGGAGGCCTGTGACCTGTGGTGTTCCTGTGGATTGGTTCTGGATGTTCTTTTGTTTGTCGTTTATATAGATGATTTGGATGAGAATATAGAAGGCATGGCTAGTAGGTTTGTAGATGACACCAAAATTGGTGGCATTGTATATAGTGAAGAAGGTTTTCTAAGATTTTAGAGGGATCTTGATCAAATGGGTCAATGGGCTGAAAAATGGCAGATGGAGTTCAGTCTGGATAAATGCGAGGTATTGCATTTTGGTACAACAAACATGGGTAGGGCTTATACAATTAATGGTAGGGCCTTGGGTAGTGTTGTAGAACAGAGGGAGCTAGGGGTGCAGGTATGTAATTCTTTAAAGTTTGCATCACACATAGACAGGATGGTTAAAAAGGCGTTTGGCACTCTTGCATTCATTACTCAGTCATTTGAGTATTGGAGTTGGGAAGTCATGTTGAGGTTGTACAAGACATTGCTGAGGCCTCTTCTGGAATACTCTGTCCAATTCTGGTCACCTAGTTATGGGAGAGATATTATCAGGCTGGAGAGGGTTCCGAAGAGATTTACCAAGATGTTGCTGGGTATCGAAGGTTTGAGTTGTAAAGAAAGGCTGGATAGGCTGGGACTTTTTTCACTGGAGCATAGGAGATTGAGAGGCAACCTGAAAGAAGTTTATAAAATAATGGGAGATATAGATAGAGTTACTTGTAGTTGTCTTTTCCTTAGGATGGGGGATTTCAAGACTCAGGGGCACATTTTTAAAGAGAGAGGAGAGGGATCTAAAAAAGACACGAGGCAAATTTTTTGTACAGAGGGTGGTTCACGTGTGGAATGAACTTCCTGGGGAAGTGGTGGATGTGGGTACAATTACAACATTTAAAAGACATTTAGATTTTACATGAATATGAAAGGTTTAGAGGAATATGGGCCAGGATCAGGCAAGGAGTAAGTTAGTTTGGGATTATGTTTGGCATGGACTGGTTGGATTAAAGGGTCTGTTTCCGTGCTGTATGACTCTATGACAGTGACAACAAATTGCATTTATACAGTGCCTTTAATCTGGTAAAAACTTCCATGGTGCTTCACAAAAGCATTATCAAATAAACAAATAGAAAATATTAGGATAGGTGACGAAAATTTTGTTAAAACTTAGAGGTTTGGTGGAAGGTTTTAAAGACAGAAGTAAAGGTATAAAGTATTTTGGAGAGGGATTTCCAAAACATCAGACTTCAGCAAATGAAGATATGGCCAACAACAGTCAAGCAATAAAATTAGAGACGTGCAACAGGCCAGGGATGATAGATAGAAAGGGATGAGTTCATGGAATGCTTTGATAACAAGGATGAGAATTTTAAAATCAAGTGTTGAACTTGTTCTTACACCCATATATTTCCCACTCTTTAAGCCAATGTTAAAACATCAGTATGGGAAGATGACATTCCATCAATATGCAGATTATCTGTAACTATTAGCACATAACCCTAATTAACGGTTTCAATAAAAACCAAAAGAACAGTGCATGCTGTAAATCAGGAACAGAAACAGGAGTTGCTGGAAAAGCTTGACGGATCTGGCAGCATCTGTAAAGGAAAGTCAGATTAACAGCTATTCGCTCTCTTAGCCAGATCATTATCAACTGCTTTGTCCAACTGTTCTTTTCTCTCTTAGGGCTTTATCTCCACCTATTGTTTACTCCTTATCCCCTCCCCTCACCGTATCTTCTGCATATAAACGGACATTTTCCGAGCTACCATCAGATCTGAGGAAGGGTCACCAGACCCGAAACTTTAGCTCTGAATTCTCTTCACAGGTGCTGCCAGACCTGCTGACCTTTTCCAACATCTTTTGTTAATGGTTTCAATGCAGGTGCTTATTTTGATAATGAGATTTTAAAGTAATCCAACATCTTTTTTTTTCCAGCTCAAAACATAAGCATATCACCTAGTTACAACTCAGTAGAGTCAAGGTTGCTCGCTTTGCCAAGAAATGATTTTAAAGGGATGTGAAAAGAATAATAAATGTACAAGCTTTAGGTAATACCAAGACGCAAGGGAAACAGAATGATCTGATGAAGCTGACAGGTCAATGATATGGTCTGGAATATTGGTTTTACTAAAGCCTTGCAAGTCATCACCTCTTAATACCATATTAGATCAATTACTTCGTAAAAGAATTTTCTCAGTAAATAAAGTTGACATTTTAAACCTTTAAAGGAAAATACAGCTTGTTAGAAATCTGCTAGAAAATAACACTAGAAAAAAGTTAACTAGACTTTGGGGACAAGACCTTTATCATACATTATTCATTTTCATATACTTTGTGATGTCTTGCAAACATGAAGGCGGTATGGGGAATTGACAAGTTTCACAGCTCAACTTAAGCTTTCAATTTTTTCTAAATCTCAGTTGTTCAAATGTTTCTGCACCAATATTTAAAATTGGGAAATTACTGCAGCAAAAAGCATTTCTGGTAATATAAAATCAATGGAGCACAGCAAGGTTGCGGGGGTAGTTCTCGATGTGTGTACTGTTAGTATTACAGCCTAAACTTTCCCAAAAAAAATGTTAAGAAAAGTTCATTCTTAACTCAATTTTGATAAACCCCAATTGAAAGTGAGGACTTGTACAACTTTTGGAAAAGGAAAGGAGAGATTAGAATGATTTAGTTTTCATGGCTGACGTTACAAATAGTTTGATGTTGGAAAAAACATTTATCCTTACCAGACCACTAGAAATATATAGAGTGCCCAGACCAGGCTCTAATATTGGATAAATTGGCACCAACAGTTCAGCAGATACCGCATTGTAGTGGATTGCAATGAGAAACCAAACAAGGACCAGATCAGTTCATTGTTGCACGTGATTGGTGGCATGTTGATAACATTCTTTCAAGACAAGGTACAGGCATCGTGGAAGAAACTGTGAGATATCACAATGTAATCAAAATTTTCAATACTGAAGAAGGCTCATCAGAATCAAAACATTAACTGTGTTTTCTCTCCATAGATGCTGACAGACCTGCTGAGTTTCTCCAGCAACAGTTTCTGTTGTTGTATTCAATTTCTATTTCAGCCTAAAGAAGAAACCTCATTGTACATGAGACAAAGTTTAATTGACTTAAAGAATCATGAGAAACTATTGTCTCTTTCACGAGTGTTTTATACTCCCTCATGGAAACTTGCCAATAGGAATTTGAAAGGCAATTTCATACTGGCCTGCACTGTGGCAGGGAGCACAGGATCAGGTTTTATAGACTAGAGTAGATCTTACATTTCAAAAAGCCGTCCAATATGCCGGATGGGCTGAACCATGCAAGCAAAACAGACTTTTATCTGCAAAGACCAAGAATGTCCTTTATGCATGACCACTGACTCTGACTTCGTCCAGTCCATTATCTAGAACAGCACTAATGAGCTGGACAGACTTCAGTCACAGTGGGAAGGCATAATTTATTCTACCATTGCATTTTGCTCAACAATGTGGTCAGAAAAGCACACAACAATAGCCCTGCCCAGCCATTGACGCAGAATGTCAAGCATCATGATAAATCAGTTTCAGGCAGTTTGCCAAAGCAGTAATTAGTTTAGACACCTAAAGACAGACTACTGCAGTCTGTGGTGATTTAAGAAGTAGGTTCATCTTCGTCCTTAGGGGTACCAGATGGCTTCTTCTTCAGTCAGTGAAAGACCCATGAGGTGATGAGGATATTATGGTAAATGGCAAAAAAACAATTTGAATTTGGATGCAAGGAAAGACGTATTGATTCTTTTGGATGTTATCGCATGGGAGTAAAAACAAGATGTTCACAGACCAACCTACATTATATCCTACACGTGAGGCTTAGGAAGGACACAATTGAAAGGTTCAGTACTTCACCCCAATGGAAAAAGAGATTATAGCAATTTTGGCATAATTCCAAATCATTTTAATGTTTTATTTTACAATGGGTGGACCTGATTTACGTGGGTTTAGACATTCTCAGCAGAGATCAAATACAACTCCTCTTGTGGCAGTGTCAGAAAATGGTTCAGTCCGTCTATACTTTATAAAACAGAAGCTGGAAATGACAGGAAAAGGGGTACTGGTCGGCCCCAAGAAAATATACCAAACAGTAGTCTTTTTTTTTTCCAGAGCACAGCTACAGAGAAAAAAATCCAGCACACAAGCCATTATTTTACACAAATCTGAAGCTTCGAACATTACTGTATTTTTTCTTCCAGGTGATACAGTTCCTGAAAATAAGGAGAATCGGTCCTTTCTTCAAGAATATGGATGACAGCCGAAGCAATCTATTTATATTACTATTTACAGAAATTGTTAAGGAGATGCAGAAGCAGCAACTGCAGTTGCAGTTAGAGAAAAAGTTCCTCCCAGACTAGATAGCTGGATCACCACTAGTACTCGAGAAAGTAACATTGTACTAAATCAATCAGCAGTAAAGCGAGCGAGGCTTCAGAAATTTCTCCAGCTACTGTAATGTCCGCAGAAACTGAGATATCTCTAATTACAGTGATAGAAAGAGATCTTCAAACTATGCAATGAAATGATCACAGTGTTGAGACCCATTCAAGACTATGGAAGCTTTAGTTAGGCACAATAAGGCCCTCGCCTGCACAGGCACAAGCCAATTGAATGCCACAAATCTATGCATCATATACATAGGACATCAACCAGGGCATCATATGTCTAGAAAAAAACCTCATATCTTAGCAAAGACCCTTCAAAAAGTAGTCAAATAACTTCAAGTAGCTAATAGGAGACTACCCAAAGAGAACGTGATCCTTAAATCCAAAGTGGAGCTTGTTAATGTTCAATGGCCAGGAATTGCTGATCTGCATCGATGGCAGTGATAGATTGTAATGGAAGCCCATCAATAAGCAATGGACACATTCGTAAGTATGGTTTCAGAGTATGAACCAGAAGCTGCCATTCTGTTCCACTAAATGTGTCAGCCTTCAAAGGAAAGGATAGAGAGCACATCTCTCCTACGTATTCTCTAAGAGAACGGAGAATGCTTTTGGAGTTTGGTCTCTCAAGTGCAATACACTTTTTGGGGGGCGTGGAGTTTGGAGGAACTGAAGTAAAAGTGATAAATTTTAGTTAATTATTAATGGTAAAAAAAAAGGACTGAAATAGCGTGGGATGGGGGTGGTTAGATATAAAGAGAATTACACCTTTATTCTGGTTACTGAGTTATTATAGTTACTGAACATGTGCAACAAAAACAATGTGAGGCATTTTAGATCACACTGAAATAGAGCCTGCATCTGTAGGCGTCCAGGTAAGATATCTACTCTTACTAACTACTGTATGCATATATGTGAAATAAAGTTTGTTGCTATTCACTGACAAGAATAAGTCAATCTTATTGTGTTATAGATGATTAAGGGTATCGATATCAGGCAAGTGCGTTTCTGCTGAATCCCACCCTCTGCTCTTCTTACCAACACCTCTGCCCCTCCTCAAATCCCCTCCCCTAGCACTTATTCTGCCCAATAGGCAGAAAATATATTGGGCTTTCAATAGAAGAGAAAATGGGGGTTTCCAGCCAGCCAACCAGCTGCCAATGGAAGATTGTTAATCAAAAATATTTCCAATGTCAAGCAGCCCAATTGAGTTATGCTATACCTTGGTTTTAACCACACATTGTACATTGCATACCCACTAAGAACATGCAGAACTATACACAAGAATTGATCATTTCCAGTGATTTGTGTGAAATTTTACAAAACTGTGCCTTGTATTTATACAAAACTGATCATGCACTTTTTAGATCAAACAGTATATAGATGGGTGAGAGAAATAAGGATGCAGCCAAGACTGAACAATCAGCAAATCAGCAGAATAAGGAGGGAGCGTCTTCCTGGCAGGAGAAGCACAATGTCTGATGGATGTACTGCTAGAAATAGGTAAATTACATCTTTTTAACATACTGATTATAAATTAACTGGATTAAAATGAAGTATGTGGCCCACATGTAAGAGATGGGAAATTGTGGGTTTTCCAGAGTTCAGTCTCAGACTATCTAAGGTTGATTCTCCCTGTGTACACTTGAATAAACATTTGCAAACTTACTTGAGTCACCAGGTAGTTTGTCAAGTTGTACCACGATACCATACCTCAACATCTGACAGCAGTCCCAAACTTCTGTTGTTCTTGAGGGCACCACATGCTCGTAACTGAGTTAATCCCAGCGATGATGGACATAGGCCCTTAAGCACTGCTTAATTGACCTTTCCACCTTGAACTTAATTCTAGTGAAGACAGAAAGTAGCAATGATCAAACACACCACCATCCCCAATTTAAATCACCTCCTACCTCCGGAAGCACAAAATGTTGTCCCTCATCACATATTGACCTGTGCTAAGAAGGGATTATTTTGAGAGCAGTAGATATAATGATATAATGATCTTCCTGCTTTGTTGAACACTTGTAAATGTTTCAGTTAAACTCAGTTTTCTGGTGATTTGTAGATAAAATTTCACTGAATTTCCATTTTAATTTGCACAAAAATCAACAAAAAAAGGTACCAAAAAGACACAAAAAATATGAAAGTGAAAGAAATCCGGTCCGTTTGGATTTTTATCATTGGAGATTTTCTTTCACCAAATAAAAGACCACAGCACAGTTCTACTTCATACAGACACAAAAATATCCGAGGAGCTGTTATAAGAAAAAAAAATTAGAATGTAGTTTTTACACATCTTGTGTAGAGCCCTTGTTTCTGTGTTGTGTTAATTATTAGAAATCAATCAAAAGGGATCCTATTAATTTCTAGTCCCCACCTTGTACATGTTTTATGTTTGTAGGAGTAAGCTTCTTGCCTTGTTTCATGGTTATTTTCCTCCAACAGGAAACTAACTTTGTTTAGGAGAGTATGAATTTGAATTGCAAAAGGATTTGGATGATATCAGCACATAGTTCTTCTACAAAGCAAGAACATTAAATTGTATATGATTGCCACTAAATAAATAACAACCCATCATCCTTTTGAACTATTCCGCCTTAGAGACTAAATGTTTGAATCACAGGCTGAAAATTCAAAGCTCCTCCATATACCATATGAAAAGATTGCATAAGTGAGAGGTACATCCATTACAATCTGATTGTTTGGATCAAATTATGAATAATAATTCAATGCTATGTCAATCAAAATTTCTTTAAATGTGGCTCACAATGGGAATGTAGATCTTACCCTTTACACTAGCGAGCAAAGTGACGATGAATGAACAAACTGCATTTCTGAGAAAGCAGGTATTAAGGAGAAAGAACAGGAAATCCCTTTTTAAAAAAAAAAGGCCGATAATCTCAGAGCAAGGAAAATATTTGATATCACATAATCCAGGAGTTGGTTCTTCAAAATCTTATTTCACCTGCCATTCCTTGTTATAATGCAATTGTTTCTCAGCACCAATATAAATTGATTTTGCACCAATATAAATGACTAGCTAAAACAACGACAAGGTAAACTCTTCCAAACAAAAACGTGTGATGCAAATGTATCTAAGAAATAGATATGCCAGAAGCAAAAAAAATGGAGCTTCCTGTCAGCTGAAGTATTATCGCTGATCAAAAGCAGTCAGTGCTAATCAAAAGCAAGGTCTTTGGGAAGGGAGACGCCTAAGAAACTATCATTGCCCTTGTTTGTGACACCCCCTCACAGCACTCCCATGACCCCACTGGAGATGCCAATCTACCTACCTCTGGTCTCAACAGATCACTTACCTTGCTCCTGGATCCTTGGACTGTGTGGTTACTCTTCCAAGCACAGCTGTATCTTCCTGAGAGCATGACTGAGAGCTGCTCCTTCAAGTTAGGAATCACCTGCAGTCTTAATCCACATGATGTCCTGAGATGATTCAAACACGAGCCTGTGCCTGACAAACATTTTCATCTCTTTTTCCAGAAAAATCCCAAATCAACATTCATCCTCAGCATTTTACTTGCTGCAAATATTGTAATTGCTAAGTACGGTGCAAAACACAAAGATGTATTAGTACTTATTTTATAGAAAAATGTTCTACACATTGTACAACACAGAGCCATCTGGTTCGTGAGAAAATGCTTGAACTTCATTTTTGTTTCTAGCAATGTCCTTATATAGAATTCGATGTGTGATTCTTTTCTCAATCACAAAAAATATGAAAACTGTTAAACTCTGACTTTTAGTCCACCAGCCCATTAACACTTTCAAAGTAATTAGAGTTTCATTTTTATGAACATTCACTTCTTCCCTGTTGTGCTCTGCTGAACAAGTCAACAAGAGCTACTCTGGATGTCCCTATTTTCTAATAGAATACTCAGTGAGTATGCCATGAATATTATAGGAAACACATGCAGATGTTATTTGTTGACAATGCATCTTTTTATGCTAAAAGCCTTCCATTATTCCATAAAACAAATTAGGCAGATGTTACTGAAGGAAACAAAATTTTAATAACGCTTAACATCGATTGTTTCTCTCAATATAAAACCATGGCTGCTGAATACTTTATATTTGTACATTTATAGGTTTTTTGTGGCAAATCCATTGTTTTCATTGGAAGAAAACAATTCATATTTTGAGAAATATGTGTTCTATGGGATTGGGTCCCTTGAATGTCAGTAATGCATTATTTAACAGTAACTCATTGAAGCAATTGTCAGACCAGAGATTAATATCTCGCGCACGATGTCCTAACCTCCCCTCTGATATAAATCTAAAGATGAGTAATTGGAACTGTTGGATCCAAAATGCACATTTATTCCAAGAAACATATTTTCTATGTTACATCCTGATTAGTTTTAGAAAGATTTGAATAAGGCTGAGAGTAAATAAGAGCTGAGAATATATTTCGAAGCAGTAGCACAGTGTAAACTTTAGATTTACATAATAATGACAAATAAAATGTACCAAAAATCCTAAATGCCCTTCCAACAATTATTTTCAACCAAAAGATGCAGAGTAACAATGTTTGCCTTGGTGTTCCAGTATACCCAGATATTTCACAAGCAAGCAACATTTGATTCTAATTTTCAAAATAATTTTATATTCTGCAACATGAAGCAAGTTATTTTCACAATTTTCCCATTTTTTTCCCCTTTTATCCCTCTTCAAAACCTCAGGAGTTGATAGTCGTGTTCACTTTTCACCTGTGAATCTGAATATTAAGGATGTGATTCTTCTTTTATTTTTGGTATTGCAGCAGGATTTATACCTGTTGAAAGCCAACCCTTGCCCTTGCTTCTGATACCCTCTACCCCTCTCCCATGACACCGACCCCTGGGAAACCCCCACCACTAGAAACCTCCGCCCGGTTTCATCGATCCGGGGTTATTAAAATGCAGATCAGCAACTACATGGTACCTGCACCACACAGAAGAGGCTCACCACTCTTAAAAAAAGAAAAGCTCATTCCCCCAGCACCTTTCGTGACTCAGGGCATCACAAAGCACTTCACAGTTAATTACTTCTGAGTAGTAATTGTTACTGTATTGGTGGAAGAGAAATTTGACAGCATTGCAGCAGAAAATCCTCTCCCTGCAATTTATCCAACAGCAGGATTCCAATTTTATTTAATACATTCAAGCCTGTAACTATTGAAACACTTATCCATCCTTCAATAGACTTTTGTTACTGTATTAATGATAATACCCTAGGTATGGTAACAATATCATATGTAAAATGTGCAATTTTACTATTGTAGACTCTGGCAGGAGGAAGACAGCTGCATTAGGCAGTCTAATGTTTCTGATGTAATTGCTTTGGTTTTAGTAATTATTAACATAAGTATTGCCCTGTTTTAGAGCATTAATAAGGACTTTCTAAAGATTGAGATAACACAGTGTGGAGCTGGAGGAACGCAGCAGGCCAGGCAGCATCAGAGGAGCATGAAAGTTGATGTTTCAGGACGCGACTTTTCTGAAGAAGGGTCCCAACCCGAAATGCCAGCTTTCCTGCTCCTCCAATGCTGCCTGGCCTGCTGTGTTCTTCCAGCTCCACACTATTTTATCTCTGACTCTAGTATCGGCAGTTCTTACCTTCTCTTTCTAAAGATTGAGTTTTTTTTGATGTTACATGTAGAAGGTCATGGAAGATCACCGTTCTATGATGTGGGTTTGAAGGAGAGAGGCTTAAATATTCACTAACGTATCTTTTGAGTAGCAATCTTTACACAAAATAAAGATGGTAATTGGTTGGTGATGCAGAGGGCTCCAGGGAGGTTGGCAAAGGGACCTGTGGACTAAAGGATTAATTACGCGTTTATTTTGAGTGCTACTGAACATATGCATTTCAAGCTTTGTCATAGTGAAAGCAGATCACATGCAACCAAGTCTATAAGATTTCAGACATAGGAAGAGAGATCAATCTCCTGTATATAGCCTGACTGCTGGCCTGATTTTACAGCATGATAACAGCAGTGCCTGACCAAAGCAATGGGAACAAACAACACCTGAAGTGAAGCCCAGCAATAGTCCCTTATGGGTGAAAAATAGGTCCATTGATGGGTAGGGGATGAACCTGAAGGGGCTGCTGATTGAAGGGACTGTTCAACATAACCAATAAACAGGCAGGCATAGCTGGGGCCCATGTGAGTGCCCATGGCAACCCCTGGATTTGGAGAAAGTGAGAAGAATTGAGGGTAAAGTTTAAAGTTTGAGAAGATTTATAGCTCAGGTCATGGATGAGGTTGCAGACTTGCTTACCAAGCCGTTGGATATGCAGACATTTAGTCACCATGCGAGGTAAAACCATCAGTGCGCCTCCAGTGAAGTGTTGGTGTTCTGTCCCGCTAGTTACTTATATGCCTGTTTGCTGGGGTGATTGTTATTACTTCTGTTCTGTTTTTCATTGGTTTATATATCAGGTCCAGTTCAATGTGTTTGTCGACAGAGTTCCAGTTGGAATGCCAGGCCTCCAGCAATTACCTGGCATGTCTCTGTTTAGTTTGTGCTATTATGAATGGGTTGTCCCAGATGAATTTGTGTCCTTGTTTGACCGTGTGTATTGAGATCAATGAGAACTGGTTGTGTCTTTTGGTGGCTAATTGGTGTTCGTGTATCCTTATTGTCAGTTTTCTTCCAGTTTGGCCTATGTAGTGTTTCTCACAGTCCTTGCATGGTATTTTGTATATTGCGTTAGTTTTATTGGTTGTGGGTATAGGGTCCTTTATGTTCATCAACAGCTGTCACAGGGTCATTGTTTGTTTATGGGCTATCCTGATACCTAGGGGTCTGAGTAGTCTTATGGTCACCTCTGATTAGTCCCTGACGTATGGTAGGGTGACTAGTGTGTCTCCTTCTTGTGGTCTGTCATGGAGGTAACGGCGAATTGTGTTTTTGGGCATCCATTCCTTTTAAAACTCTGCGTAACTGCTCCTGTTTTGGTCTGTGCAATTCCAGGTTGCTGCAGTATGTTGTGGCTTGTTTGAATAATGTCCTGATGCAGCTCTGTTTATGGGTGTTGGGGTGGTTGCTGGTGTAATTAAGTATCTGGTCTTTCTGTATTCTCTAGTCTGGAGTTTGCTGTTGTTCTTATATTCCAACATTAGGTCTGGGAAGGGTGGTCAGTTATTGTTCTCTTCTTCTTTTGAGAATTTTATTCCGGTGAGGATGTTGTTTATGTGACGGTGGGTTTCTTCTAGTCTTCATGAAGGTGTCACCAACAAAGTGGACCCAGAGTTTGGGTTGGACAGTGGGGAACACTGTCTGCTCTAATCTTTGTATTACCGCTTCTACAATCAGTCCTGATGTTGGGGGGTCCCATTGGTGTTCCACTGATTTATTTGAATACACAGCCATTGAAGGTGAAGTACGGATCCAGCAGTTTCAGGGCGCAGTCCTGGTGATGCTGTTGGTGCCATGGGGTGCCTGCCTTCCTGATTCATCCAGCAGTGTGGCAATTGTCTTTTTGGCTCAGTCGATGTTTATGGATGTACATAGTGCTGTTAAGTTGAAGGATACCATTATCTCATCCTCTTCTATTCTGATGTCCTTGATGGTGTTGAGGAATTCTTGGGAGGAGTGGATACAGTGAGTAGTGTTGTCAACTAAGTATTTCAGTTTCTGCTGTAGTTCTTTGGCAAGTCTCTATGTTGGTGACTGCATCGGTCCTGCATCCTGTACCCAGGCTAATCTGGATCAGTTCACTGACTTTGCTAACTTCCACCCCACCCTCAAGTTCACTTGATCTATCTCAGACACCACCCTCCCCTTTCTTGGCCTCTCTATTTCCATTTCTGGCTGACGTTTATGGACTGACATTTACTGTAAACCCACAGACTCCCATTGCTACCTAGGCTACACCTTCTCCCACCCTGTATCCCACAAAACTCCATCCCGTTTGCCCAATTCCTTCATCTCATCTGCTCTGACGAGGAGACATTCCACTCCTAAGCATCGCGGATGTCCACACTTTTCAAACAATGTTCTTTTCCCCCCTCTGTCATCCAGACAGCCCACCACTGCGCCTCCTCCATTCCCCGCTCCACAGCTCTTAACCACACAATCCCCTCCCAAACATAATAAAAATAGGGTCCCCCTTGTCCTCACTTTCCACCCCACCAGCCTCCGGATCCAACGTATCATCCTCAAACACTTCCACCAACTCCAATTAGACCCCACCACCCAGAACATCTTCCACTCCCCACCCCTCTCTGCCTTCCACAAGGATTATTCCCTTTGCTACTCCTTAGTTCGCACCACACTCCCCAGCAGCGCCCTCACCGTATCTTCCCCAAAAGATATAACTCCTGCCCGCACACCACCTCCCTCACCTCCATCCAGGGCCCTAAACAGTCCTTCCAAGTGAGACACAGCCTCACCTGCATCTCTTCCAACCTCATCTATTGCATCCGGTGCTCCCAATGTGGTCTTCTCTACATCATTGAGACCAAACGTAGACTAGGTGACAGTTTTGCTGAGCATCTTTGCCTGGCCTGTAACCTCCCAGTCACCGCCCATTTCAACTCCCCGCCCCAATACCCCTCCACACGTCTGTCTTCGGCCTCCTCCAGTGTTGCAGCAACACAGAACGCAAATTTGAAGAACAATACCTTAACTTCTGCCTGGGCACCCTACAGCCTGGAGGACTCAACGTTGAATTCTCCAATTTCAAATAACATTCCCACCCATTCCCCAGCTCCCTTTCCAGCCCTGCATCCTTCCTTCTATTCCACGTTCTGACCCTCCCTTTCAGCCACCAACCGGATTCATCCCTCCCATCGACCAACCAGGTCGTACCAACCACCAGTGTTCACCTATCCACCACCATTCTGCTACCACCCCTCCCCCTCCTCGTTATCTGCAGCTCTCCCTACCCCCACATCCAGTCCTGAAGAAGGGTAATACCCAAAACATTGACTGCCCCCTTCCTCCAGATGCTGCCTGGCTTGCTGTGTTCTTCCAGCCTCCTATTTGTTTACCTTGGATTCCAGCATCTGCAGCTTTGTTTTGTCCCTTAATGATCTATGTACCTGGACCCAAGTCTCTTAAAATCTTGAAATTTCTAGATTTTGCAATTTAGAAAGTTTCCAGGTGGATTACTTTTAGGCCTAAATTATTTTATCCGATATTTGCACATATTGAGATTTATTTGCCACAGTTTTGTTTATAATTTCTCTGTACTACAGAAGTAAACATTAATAAATAGAGACATGAAGTTGAAGATTTTCATCTGGCACTCATCAGTCCTTACATTTTAGAAAGAGAATCCCAATTTATACAACATGAGCGTGGTGATTAGTTGCATCATGGAGATACAACAAGATCTACTAACTTTAAATCTTAGCTGCAGATACTCAGGCGTGGCAAGTAGACTCTGATTCATCAGGGTGTGCTATAGTGAGTGAAATATGTCTGTGTCTGTAGCTGGTTTAGATTAATATTCTATTCTCTTTCTCCTAATCAATCTATTGGTCCTCCATGGCTCAATTCTAAAATGTTCCTAATTCTCAGAGTTACAAGATTTATGGTATCTTTATAAGTCTCCTCCTTTGATCTAATAGCATTTTAACTTCTCCTGTTAGCCAAAGTCTTTTTTCACTTTTCATGTTGGACAGTTTTGCCTTGAAGTAAAGTATTTATTTCAAAAAAAAACCAAGCATTAATTCTTTAATTCTTTAACTACTGCCATTACCTATCTACTGTCATTCCTTTTAATGTATTTTCCCCAATCTATCACAAATAATTTCTTCATCATACGTGCATAAATAGCCTTGTTTACATTTAAAACCAAAGTTTTGGACTGAATTAAATCTGTTGAACCTTACAGGAAATTCTATCATAGAGTGGTCATTATTCCCAAAAGGTACTTTTACAACTAAGAATATTAATTAACCCTTTTTCATTATACAATGTTAGATCTAATTGGCCTTATTGGTTTCTCAACATATTCTACGGAAAAACCATCTTGAACAAATTCCAGGAATTCTCCCTCCAAAGCTTGATACTCTAAATATATTTAGATTGTGGTCGCTCGGGGTTTCACCAACATTACCAAAATTCTTTGATAATCCATCACATATCCCTACCAATCATTTTTCTTTCTTAGCTCCATCCAAACAAATTTCATATTTTGTATTTTCAATTGAAGATCCTTCTTCACTAATACACTGATTTCCTCTTGTGAGTTAGCTCCATATTAGGAGGTGTTGCTGAAAAATTAGGAATTTCCCTATTAGAACAGAAATTTTTGGCTCAGAGGGTTGAGCAACATTTGAATATTCTGCCTTGGAAGAAGGTGAGACAGGGTTCTTGGATAATTTTAAGATGCAGCTAGATTGATTTGTTTGCCTAATAAGAATCTAAGGTTACCGGGGAATGTTAAATTGCAAACTAGATCAGCTATTATTTTTTTGAATTTTATTGAGCAGACTTGAAGGGCTGAATGGCCTACTCCTGTTCCTAATTCACCCAATTGTAAGCTTGCATCCCATATTTTATTATCAGCAGTAACTTAACTTAAATGTCAATTATCGTTTAATACTCAGTTCCAGTGTTGGTCACCTTGTAATCCTATCTCCATAAGATCAATTAAAATCATACCCATTTATTTCTAATTGCACTGTCAATTCCTCTACCTTGTTGCAACTGCTGTGTACAATCAAATAGTATGCCTATAATGCCACCATTTTAAAGCTGCTGTGTAATTTGATACCGTAAAACTAGGATTTGTTTCAGATTAGTTGTTTCTACTTTCATCTACCGTCTTTCCACTTCTCATAACCAGCTTTGTTTTTCTGCTCAGAGATAAAAGGTACTGCAGATGCTAGAGAATCCAAGATAACAAGGTGTGGGGCTGGATGAACACAGCAGGCCAAGCAGCATCGTAGGAGCAGGAAAGCTTGACGTTTCGGGCCTAGACCCTTCATCAGAAAGGTCCC
>JAHRHZ010000016.1:26429345-26452439 GCA_024137785.1 Ginglymostoma cirratum | reverse complement strand
GATGCTGCTTGGCCTGCTGTGTTCATCCAGCCCCACACCTTGTTATCTCTTGTTTTTCTGCTGACTTCTTCCTCAGGTACCCATTTCCCCAATAATCTAGTTTAAATTCTTCCCAACAACTTCAGCAAATCTCCCCACAAAGATATTACTCCTGGTCTCCACCTGCCTTAGAACTGGTCCCAATGCTCACAAATCTAAAGACCTCCTTCCTGCATCATTTTTCCAGTTACATGTTCATTTCCTCAATCTTCCAATTGCTACTCACTAGTTTGTAGTTCTGGAAATAATCTTGTGATTACTGCCTTACTCGTCCTGCTTTCCAACCTCTTGCCTAGCTCCCTGCATTCTGTTTTCAGGAACTTTTTTTTTAACCTATATTCTTGATCTTAATGTGGACTACAATCCTTGACTCTTTCCCAACAGAATGTCCTTCAGACACTCTGTGACACCACGGGCCCTATCACCAGGGAGGTAACATCTCATCCTGGAGACATGCTCGTGGCCGTATAAATCTGCTCTGTTCCCCTAACAATTGAATCACTGAACTCTATTGCCCTTTCATTTCTCTTCTGCCCCACCTGTGTTGCTGAGACACTTGTGGTGCCACAAGCTTGGCATTTGCTATATTCTACAGATGAACCACTGCCCTCACCAGTATCCACAATGGAAAACCAGAGGACTCCTGCGCTATCTGCCTGGTCTTCCTATACTGCCTGGCAGTGTCACATTCCCTTTGTTAGACACGCTATTCACATAGTTTTTGCCTTTACAGATGCAGCGTACTGAATCCATCTTTGGCTCAACTTCCAAAACATGGAGCTCAAGAGTTTGCAGCTGGAGACATTTTCTATGCATGATCAACTGGGCCACATAAAGCATCTATGGCTCCCCAAATGGCACAAGATGGGTAAACCACACGGCTGAGCTGATCTCCTATTGCTTAAGCTTACTTTCAGACTATTTACTTCAAATTGGAGACTTAGAAAGTACAAAGTAAAATTACTCAATTAGCTCCAATGAATCTAGCTCTCTTTAAAAATACGAGGTGTTGACCAACTATTCAGCTTATGGCTTATGACTTTGCTGTAATTTCATTGTTTTTTTTTCAAACTTAGCACACCCCAATTTCCAGCAATCATCTCTGTGAAAGAGAAAATAACAGGAAAGCTCGGGACAGCATGCAAGAGAATATGTAAGAGAAGAATTCAAGCCTCAGCCCCGATTTATATCCTCCCACTCCATACTATCTCCAGGTAGATCCACTGATTCTGCAACTCAGACAGTTCTACACGGCTTCCAATACTTTCTCACTGAGTCATCAGCAAATTTCAATGTGTGACTTTCTGTTTCATCATCTAAAACAATAATGGATACAATGAATATTCAAGGCTCCAATACAGTTTCTGACACAACAGCACCGACCCATGCTGCCATGCCACCAATCTCCTAACCAGCCAATCATTTGACTTCAATTCTAGCAACTTCAAAGGACTCAACAGTCTCCTCTTAGGGACATTAGCAATCACCATCCAAAAGGCCATGTATAGAAGCATCAATTGACAGTTCTGAGGAAGGATCACCGGACTCGAAACGTTAACTTTGTTTCTTTCCTTCACAGATGCCGCCAGACTTGTTGAGCTTTTCCAGCAATTTTATTTTTATTCCTGATGTGCAGCATCCACAGTTCTTTCAGTTTTTATTGACAGTCCCATGTTCACTTAGTTACTTCTTCAAAAGATTCACATCAGGTTTGTGAGGCTTGACCCATCTGATGCAAATATACATTAGGTCTTTCTGACCAGCTGTAAACTTCAAAGTTTCTTATCACCTTAAGTTTAATTATAGACTTCAGGAATTTTCCAACAAGCGCCCTTGAACTTTGTTCCTTCCTAATACTGATCACAGAGCTGCTCTGAAATTTCCCTCTCATAGTAAAGCTGGACTGAAGGCCTCCTATCACCAGATATTGTTTCATCTTTATCAAAGTTGACAAATCCCTTACACTATATTTCTAGTTCTCTTTAACCCAAGGAACTGATTTCCACAGTATATAGATAAACTTTAGAGGAGGACAGGAAGGGCAGAGATAGTGATCATTCTCTTATGGTGGAAAGCTTAAAGTGAAATAAGAATATTAATCATTTCCAGTCATTTGAGCAATCAGATTCACAGAGGGAATGTTGTTTCAACTCACACATGCATGATTCAATATTTACAGACAACTGACAAAAACAGCATTAAAAATGTTTCGAGAAAATGTGTAAATCACAAAATAATGTTAAAGAAATAAAACAGGGCCAAAACTTAGAATAAAGAGCTAGAAGGGATAAGTAAGACAAAATTTAGCTGCAAGTTTTCTGGCAGATAAAAGAAAGAAACTTACTCATGAAATTAAGATATAAAGGAGTATTTTGTAGGTAAATTTAACATTGTAAAAATCTCGAATTCTACTCTTAAAATATTGAAACCTTCTTTAGAAACCTGAATATATAAACTTTGTGGTGAAAACACTGGTGGACAATTTTTGAAAAAAGATTTTAAATGATTTGATCGTTCCTGTTCATGCTTTTTTTATGATGGATTTTCATAATCTCCCACACTATCCACAAAGATATCTAAACAATTTGAAAGCTTTTGAGGTATTTGAACAGGTTAGCTGATGCTTTTTAATTATTGACTTTGCTCACTGATCAGAGTTCACGAACAATTGTGGAGGACCTCAACAAGCCACCCTTCGAGTTCAAATGAAGACAAGTATCCAACAGAGGGCTGTGGCGATGCTGATTGTCAGTCAGTATTAGGGTTAACATCGGAACAGTCACCTTTACTAAACAGTAGTTTGTAGAGGGAGTGTTGCCAAGGGACCTGAAACCTGAAACACTACTTCAGTGTTTCCCTCTAACCAAAAAAAAAGTCACTACAAGGATCACAAGCAAAGGAAAGTGAGTGGTCCTGCTGTGCTACAGGTGACTACAAAGAAGAGAGTTGATTGGTGAGGCAGGTAAATCCTTACAAGTTCTATTGTTTATAGTACATTTTTTGGCTTCTAATCTAGTACATGGACCAGGGAAGAAGGGCCACTGATAACTGGGTTTGATTTAATCTAATATAAAGTACGTTCCAAGGTTTAATTTAAAGAAGGAAACCATGGCAGGAGAGCTCAAAGCCTTGGTTTGCTCCTCTTGCTCCATGTGGCAGACTGGGGACAGTCCCCCCCCAGGTCAGCATGTGTGCAGGAAGTGTCTCCAGCTACAGCTCCTGGAAGCTCTGGTTTCAGAGACAGAGCAGTGGCTGGGGACACTGTGGAGCATCTGCAAGACAGAGAGTATAGTGGATAGCACAGAAAGAGAGGGGGTCACACCTCAGGCTCAGATTCTGCAGGCAGGAAGGGAATTGGTGACCACCAGGCAGAGCAAGAGAGATAAGGAGGTAGTGCAGAAATCTCCTGTGGTCATTCCCATGCAAAATAGATATACAATTTTGGCTACTGTTAAGGGGAATGACCTCTCAGGAGAAAGCTAACCTCATTGTACCACAGTTGGTTCTGCTGCAGAGGGCAGGGGGGAAAGTGAACAGCCATTAGTCGTGGCACACATCAGTACAAATGACATAGGTTTTAAAAAAATGACGTCCTAAAAGCAGAGTACAGGGAGCTAGGAAGAAAGTTAAGAAATCAGACATCAAAGGTAGTGATCTCAGGATTATTACCGGTGCCACGTGCTAGTCAAAGTAGAAATGACAGGATATATAGCGGATGAATATGTGGCTGAAAAGATGATGTCAGGAGGAGGGTTTCCGATTCCTGGGGTATTGGGACCAGTTCTGGAGGAGGTGGGACCTGTACAAATTGGACCAATTACAACTGGGCAGGACTGCGACTGATATCCTGGGGGTACTGTTTCCTAGAGCGGCTGGAGAGGGTTTGAACCAATATGCAGGGGATGGAAAGCTATGTATAGAGACAAAGAAGGAGGGAGCAAGGACAAAAACAGAAGGTAGAAAAGGGAATAAGAAAAGTGAAAGGCAGAGGAACGAAGAACAAAATTCAAACAGGGCTATTAAGAAAATTAAGAGCAAGGCAAACAATATTAAAAAGACAAGCTTAAAGGCTTCGTGCCTTAATGTGCGTAGCATTTGCAATAACGTGGATGACCTAATCGCACAGATAGATGTAAACGGGTACGATATAATTGGGATTACAGAGACTTGGCTGCAGGGTGACCGGGGATGGGAACTGAATGTCCCAGGGTATTCAGTAATTAGGAAGGACAGGCAAAAAGGAAAAGGTGGTGGAGTGGTATTGCTGGTTAAAGAGGAAATTGAAAAAAAGTGAGAAACGATATTAGCTGTGACAATGTGGAGTCTTTATGGGTAGAGTTGAGAAATACCAAGGGCAAAAAACATTAGTGAGTGTCGTACATAGACCTCCAAACTGCAGTGGTGATGTTGGGAGTGGCATTAAACAGGAAATTAGGGATACATGTGTTAAGGGAATATCGGTGATCATGGATGATTTTAATCTGCACATAGTTTGGGCAAATCAAATTAGTCACAGTGCCATTGAGGAGGGATTCCTGGAGTGTATACGGAATGGTTGTCTTGACCAGTATGTGGAGGAACCAACTGGAGAGCAGGCCATTTTAGACTGGGTGCTGTGTAATGAGAAAGGAATCAGTGTCAATCTAACTGTCTGAGATCCCTTGGGGATGAGTGACCATAACATGATAGAATTTTTAATCAAGGTAGAGTGTGAGGTAATTGATTTGGATACAAGGGTGCTAAATCTCAATAAAGGAAACTATGAAGATATGAGGTGTCAGTTGGCCTTGGTAGATTAGGAAGAGATACTTAAAGGGCTGACAGTAGATAGGCATTGCCAACTATTTAAGGAATGCATGGAAGAGCTACAACAACAATTTATTCTTGTCTGGCTCAAAAGCAAAATGGGTAAGAGGGCCAATCCTTGGCTTACAAAGGAAATTAGAGATAGTGTCGGATCCAAAGAAGAAGCATTCAGATTGGCCAAGAAAAATACATCTGCGTGTTAGGAGCAGTTTAGAACTCAGCAAAAATGGACTAAGGGATTGATTAAGAAGAGGAAAATACAGTACAAAAGTAAGCTTGCAGGGAACATAAAGACTGATACTAAAAGTTTCCAAAGGTATGTGAAGAGAAAGAGATTGGTGAAAACAAATATAGTTCCCCTACAGACAAAGAAATGGCTGAGCAACTGAATATGTACTTTTGTTCTGTCTTCACAAAGCAGGACACAAATCAGATGCCAGAAATGTTGGAGAACGTAAGATTTATTGAGAGGGAAGAATTGAGGATGATCAATATTAGTATAGAAATGGTGCTGGGAAAATTAATGGGATTGAAGGTGGATAAATCCCCAGGGCCTGATAATCTCCATCCCAGAGTACTTAAGCAAGTGGCTCTAGAAAGTGTGGATGCATTGGTGGTCATCTTCCAAGATTCTATAGACTTTGGAACAGTCCCTGCAGATCGGAGGGTAGCTGTTGTCACTCCAATATTCAAAAAGGGAGGTAAAGAGAAAACAGGGAATTATGGAACAGTAAACTTAACATCAATAGTGGGGACAATTCTCAAATCCATTATCAAGGACTTAATAGTGGAGCATTTAGAAAGCAGTGGCAGGAGCAAACAGAATCAGCATGGATTTATGAAGGGGAAATCATGCTCAACAAATCTATTGGAACTAGTAACTAGCAGAATTGACAAGGTGGAGCCAGTTGATGTGGTACATTTGGACTTTCAGAAAGCATTTGATAAAGTCTCACGTAAGAGATTATTGTGCAAGATTAAAGTGTGTGGAATTGGGGGAAGTGTATTGCGATGGATAGAAAACTAGTTGACAGAGAGGAAACAAAGAGTTGGAATTAATGGGTCCTTTTCAAATTGGCAGGCAGTAACAAGTGGGGTACCATAAGGATTGGTGCTGGGACCCAGCTAGTCATACCATATATTAATGAATTGGATGAGGGAACAAAATGTAACATCTCAAAGTTTGCAGATAATACCAAGTTGGGTGGGAGGGTGAACTGTGATGAGGATGTAGAGATCCTTCAGCATGATTTCGACAGGTTGGGTGAGTGGGCAAATCAATGGCAGATACAGTATAATTTGGATAAATGTGAGGTTATTCACTTTGGATGTGAAATCAACAAGGCAGATTACTACCCGAAGGACTATAATTTGGGAGAGGGGAGTGTGCAGCGGGACCTGGGTGTCCTTGTGCACTAATTGCTGAAGATAAGCATGCAGGGGTAGCAGGTGGTAAAGAAGGCAAATGGTAGGTCGGCTTTCATTGTGAGAGGTTTCGAGTACAAGAGCAGGGATGTGTTGTTGCAGTTATACAGGGCCTTGGTGAGACCACACCTGGAATATTGTGTGCAATTTTGGTCTCCTTTTCTGAGGAAGGCTGCTCTTGCTCTTGAGGGACTGCAGTGAAGGTTTACATGCCTGATTCCGGGGACGGTGGGTCTGATGTATGATTAGAGATTGACTAGGTTAAGATTGTTTTCACTGGAGTTCAGATGAAAGAGGGGAATCTCCTAGAGACTTATAAAACTCCAACAGAATTAGACAGGGTAGATGCTGGGAGGATGTTCCTGATGGTGGGTGTGTCCAGAACCAGATGTCACAGTCTGAGGATTTGGGGTAGACTATTTAGGATGGAGATGAGGAGATATTTCTTCACCCAAAGAGTGGTGAGCCTGTGGAATTCATTACCACAGGAAGTAGCTGATGCCAAAACATTGAATGTATTCAAGAGGCGACTAGTTATAGCACTTGAGGTAAATGGGATCAAAGGTATGGGGAGAAAGCAGGATTAGGCTATTGAGTTGGATGATCAGCCATGATCGTGAAGAATGGCAGAGCAGGCTCGAAGGGCCAAATGGCCTCCTCCTGCTCCTATCTTCTATATTTCTATGTTTCTATATATTATTTAATGCTGTTTTGAAATTATGAAATTTTCAAAGAGACTGCATGGTGAACACTGAAGTGTGTCAGTTCTGATGAAAGGCTGTCAGCCTGAAATATTAACTCTTTTTGCCAGATCTGCTTAGCATTTACTGCACTTTCTGATTTTATTTAAGGAAAGATTCACTATTTGATCTAGTAAATCAAAACAGAGATGTTAAAATAGAGGAATATATGAGCAATCGCAACAATAGAATTGTACATTTTATCGAGTCAGAGTTGCACTGCATGGAAACTCGACCGTGGTCAATCAGATATCCTAAATAAATCTAGTCCCATCTGCCAGTATAATGAGATAACAAGCTTGGGGCTGGATGAACACAGCAGGTCAAGCAGCATCATAGGAGCAGGAAAACTTGACGTTTTGGGCCTAGACCCTTCATCAGAAATGGGGGAGGGGAAGAGGGTTCTGAAATAAATAGGGAGAGAGGGGGAGGCGGATAGAGGATGGATCTGGCCCATATACCTCTAAACCCTACCTATTCATATATCCATCCAGATGCCTCTTAAATGTTGTAATTATACCAGCCTCATTCACTTCCTCTGGCAGTTCATTCCATACACACACCACCCTCTGTTCAAAAAAGTTCCCCCATAGGTCTCTTTTAAATCTTTTTCCTCTCTCCTTAAACCTATGCCCTGTAGTTTTGGATTTCCCAATCCCAGGTAAAAGACCTTGGCTATTCACCCTACCCATGCCCCGCATGATTTTATAAACCTCTAGACGGTTACCCCTCAGCCTCTGATGCTCCAGGGAAAACAGCCCCACCCTATTCAGCCTCTCGCAGTAGCAAAAGCCTCTAAACCTGGCAACATCCTTGTAAATCTTTTCTGAACCCTTTCAAGTTTTACAACATCCCTCCTATAGCAGGAAGACCAGAATTGCATGCAGTATTCCAAAAGTGGCATTTTAAAAGCATCTGGATGGGTATATGATTAGGAAGGGTTTAGAGGGATATGGGCAAAATGCTGGCAAATGGGAGTAGATTAATTTAGGATAGCTGGTCAGCATGGACGAGTTGGACCGAAGGGACTATTTCCATGCTGTATATCTCCCAGTGACTCTATAACTCCATAAAATATACAGTTCTGTTGGTATTATTGCTCACATGTTCTTCTATTTTAACTTCTCCTTTCTGTTTTGGCTTACTAGATCCAATAGTAAATCCTTCCTTAAGTACAAACAGAAAATACGGTAAATGCGAAGCAGATCTGGCAAAAAATACAGTTAATATTTCAGGCTGACAGCCTTTCATCAGAGCTGACAAATAATTAAGAAGGATATAAGAATAATGAAGATAAGGATAGTAGTTTGGAAAAAAAAGTATTGAGTGCATAAGTATAGTGCTCAGGGAAAATAAAACGGATAACAAAGTCGGCAAACAATGATGTGAATAGCATTGTGGTCTATTTAAAATAGTGTTCCAGAAAGTCAAAGGAAAATATACACAGCTTAAAAAGGAATAACTTATACAGTAATGAAACATTATAGATGAAGAAGGGAAAATTTGGGGATAAGGAAAGAGGTATAAACTAAATGCATGGATATCAGTTAAAATCAGGATAGGGAAAAGACAAAGGGAGATTAAGAAATAGTCAAAATCAATTAGGAAGGTAAATCAAATGATTAAAGAACATGAAAGAATTTAGCAAAATATTCTACATATGCATAAAGAGGAAAGCAGGGTGGGGTCAGAAGGGGGTTTTAGCAGGAGTTTGCTGGCTATGGTGGGTTGGGAGGTTAGGTCTGGCAAGTCCTGCCTTCTCAGGAGATGCGGTTGTCAGTCCACAAGTGTCAAGTGTCAAAAGGGTTTAGTCAGTGGCAAGGCAAATGTTCAGATAAATGTAGTTACCCAGAAGTAAAACTAGGTATTCTAATCATATAACATTCTCTAGGTAACCATTAAATTTGGGCGAGTAAGAACCCTGAAGTTCATTTACTTTAAAGGTGCTTTAATTGGAGGGTTCCTTGTGAGGGACCTGACCAACAGAATTTTCAATTTCCTGGACAATTCCCTCAAAGTCAACTGCAACTTAATTTCCACATGGTCCCAACGTGCGACTTGCAGCTGGTCATCAGAATAATTGGTCCAATCGTTATTTAAAATGTCAAATTCAAATGGATAAAATTTCTGGTCTAGACTGTTTGTATTCATGAATTTTGAAATAATCTTGAGAAATAATAGCAAGAGGTATTAGTCTTATACGTTTTTAATAATTCATTAGAAAATGATGCAAAATACTGTACAGGAAATTATAGCTAAGTCAACATAACGTCAACGGCACAAAGTAATAGTGGAATTCCTACTAGGGGATAAGCTAACAAATACAGAGAGCAAAAATATAATAAACAGTATGGATTTCAAAAGGAAAAGTCTTGGCTGACCAACTTCAGTGAATTCTTATGAATGAACAGACTAGGGTAAGGTAGATGCTATAAATTATCTTAATCTCCAGAAAGGCTTTCAATAATGTGCCACATAATAGATTAATGAATGAAGGGAGACCATAAAGAATCAGAGGACAAGTCATAGAATGGATAGGTAATTGGTTCAAGACAGAAAGCAGAGTCAATGGGTTAACGGTAATTAATAAGAATGACTGAAGCTGGAAAGTGCTTGGACATCTGTTGATCACAACTTACAATAATGATTTAGTCCTTTTAAAATTTACAAATGTTTTCATTTATGAATGATTTCCAACTGGGGTAATAGGTAAAACTGAGGGGAATTGGAACAAAACTAGAGCAGACACTAACAAACTTGCAGAATGGACAATAATTGACAAATAAATTTCAAATGTTAGGTAATATAGGTTGTAAAAAGAGAGAAAGGAGTTGACATATTACTTGGAAAATCATCTAAATGGGGCAGCGGAGCAAATTGATCTGGGACTAAAACTAGCAAGGAAAATAATAAGATAATGAAGAAAGCAAATCAAGCACTCAGGTTTATCTCTAAGGGGAAGGAATTGAAAAGTAGCATGATGATGCCCAATTTGTATCAATCCTTGATGACACCAAAGTTGAAATCATGTGTACCATTCTAGTCACCAGTATTGGAGGATAAAAGTATTGGAGAGACTAGTAAAAAGAGTTGCAAGGATGATATGAGAAATGAGAAGTTATACCAAAAAAGCTGGATCTCCTTAAAATGTCTGAGGGATGACTTAACTGATGTCTTTAAAATCAGGAAAGCTTTTGCTGGCTTGGATATGATATAAAGATTGTGGATGGTTTTTCAACTTAACTGAACTCCTTCATGAGGAGGTGGTACAGTGTGAGGATTCTGAAAATTGGGATGACATTAACAAATTGGTGAGCATGAGGAGAATGAGTGTTGAGAGTGAGGTTCTCGCTACCACACGGTGTGGTTGAGATGAATAGTATAGAGTTCATCAACTAGGCAGGGCTCATCTTCAAATCAGCTAGAAGCAGCATCCAGAAGGTTCCACTGAATCAGTTGGTTCCATGCCAGTGGCATTTGAGTCAGACCTGCTTCCTGATTGGGTGATCACTCCCAGGACTGAAGAAGGACCAATCCTACAGCCCAGTCTGTTGGAGAATTGAAGGCCTGGACGCTCAGCAGGAGGGAGGTGGATGGAGCTTTCAGTTGATGACTACCAAGGTCAGAAGCCTTGAGGAGAGAGTGGATAGGGGGAGCAGGGTGATGGTCTGATGGCTGCATAGGGGAGGAGAAGTTGAAGGGTTGGATTAGGGCCAGAGAATAAGGTATTGAAAAATTTGTAGGAAATTTTGGAGGGGGAGGGGCATTCAGGAGAGTCCAGGATGTGGAAGGTCTGTTTACAAAGATTGCCCTGAAAGGCAGCCCAATGGATCCAGCTGATCAGTGGAAAAGGACCTCATCTCAAGGTTCTGACGGCCCATGTCTAGTTTTAGCTGCCTGCTTGCCTACAGTTTGAGAAATCCCACATCTACCATTAAATGTTGAAAAACAATGAGGTTGAGAGACTTCTTGTAATATTTAAAACATTAATTTGTTTTAGTTTCCTAACAACTGCTAAGCCTCTGTTAGAAACTGATATGGTGAGTTGGAGGCCAGTTGCTATCTCATCCAATCTCATCCATTTTGGTGGTTAAAGCCCCACCAGCTTTTTTCCACTTGTGCAAAACATAATTCTTTGAAGAGGTGACCAAACACTTGGAAGAAGGTAGAGCAGTGGATGTGGTATACATGGATTTAGGTAAGGCGTTTGATAAGGTTCCCCATGGTAGGCTCATGCAGAAGGTAAGGAGGCATGGGATAGGGGGAAATGTGGCAGATTGGATTGAGAATTGGCTGATCCTTAGAAGACAAAGGTTGGTAGTGGACAGAAAATACTCAACATGGTGCTCAGTTATGAGTGGTGTGCCACAAGGATCTGCTCTGGGTCCTCTTCTATTTGTGATTTTTGTAAATGATTTGGATGAAGCAGTGGAAGGGTGGATTAGTAAGTTTGTGGACGATACAAAGGTGGGTCAAGTTGTGGATAGTGCAGAGGGCTGTTCTGGGTTACAAAGGGATATTGATAGGATGCAGAGCTGGGCTGAGAAGTGGCAGATGGAGTTTAACCCTGAAAAATGTGAGGTGATTCATTTTGGAAGGACAAACTTGAAAACAGAATATAGGGTTAACGAAAAGATTCTTGGCAGTGTGGAAGAGCAGAGGGATCTTGGGGTTCATGTTCACAGTTCCCTGAAAGCTGCCACCCAGGTGGATAGAGTTGTTAAGAAGTCATATGGTGGGTTAGCTTTCATTAATAGACGGATTGAGTTCAAGAGCCATGAAGTTATGCTCCAGCTATACAAAAGCCTGGTTTGGCCATATCTGGAGTATTGTGTCCAGTTCTGGTCGCATCATTACAGGGAAGATGTGGAAGTGTTGGAAAAAGTGCAGAGGAGATTTACCAGGATGTTGCCTGGAATGGAGGGAAGGTCTCACGAGGAAAGGTTGAGACAGCTAGGGCCTTTCTCTTTAGAACAATGGAGGATGAGAGGTGACTTGATAGAGGTGTACAAAATGATCAGGGGTATAGATGGAGTAGACAGCCAGAGACTTTTTCCTAGGGTGGAGGTAGCTATTACGAAGGGGCATAGTTTTAATGTGAGTGGAGGTAGGTATAGGGGAGATATCAGAGGTAGATTCTTTACTCAGAGAGTGGTCGGGGCGTGGAATGCATTGCCGGAGAGGGTAGTGGAGTCAGCCTCATTAGGGGCATTTAAGCGGCTAATAGGTAGGCATATGGATGATAGTATAAGGTAGGGGTGGAGGTTAGATTGACTTTAGGATTAAGGTAAAAGTTCGGCACAACATCGTGGGCCGAAGGGCCTATACTGTGCTGTACTGTTCTATGTTCTATCACACTCAGTGGCACAGTGGCTAGCACTGCTGTCACACAGCGTCACATGCCCGGGTTTGATTTGCGGGTGACCGTCTGTGTGGACTTTGCACATTCTCCCCATGTGTGCATGGGTTTCCTCCAGTTATTCCAGTTTATTCCCATTGTCCAAAGATGTGCAGGTTAGGTAGATTATCCATGTTAAATTGCCCTGCGGTATCCAGCGATATGCAGGCTAGGTGGATTAGCCATGGGAAATGTGGGGTTATGGGATCGGGATGGGGCTGGGTGAGATGCTCTTTAGAGGCCCAGTGCAGACATGAGAGGCCGAAAGGCTTCTATCTGCAATGTCGGTATTCCATGATTCAATGAACTTGATTATAAAAAGGTCACCAAAAGTCAAAGAGGAATTTTGGAAGACACGTCTTTACCAAAGAGTGATGAAAATTTGGGACTGACAATCACAGAGTCGTTGATATCAATAGTATGAATAGATTAGGGAAAGTTGTTTAAGTAAATGAGGGACAAAAGAATAGACAGCTTTGCTGATATTGTTAGATGGGGGGGCATGACTACGCTGTCAATGACTGGTTGAGCTGAATGGCCTGTGTCTGTGTTGAACATTCTAAGCAATTTTACATGAGACCAGGTAATCCCTGCCCACTCTAAGAGTCTTTCTGTCTCTCTGACCCCCAAATATATAAAACATGCCTTCCAATTGATTCTTCTCATTGCATTAGTTCTTTGCTGCAAACACATCATTCTCTGGATAGGTGGCTGCACTAGCAGGCAATTAGGCTCCTGTTCATCCCTCCCTTCAGCTCAAACCACACGGAGAATAGAACAGTTCGTATCACCCATGATGAATTTCTTTCCTATATTCACCACCAACTACCTGCTCATGGTCTTCCCAGGCAGCTGAGCCGAGAATCACCATGATGTAGTGAGTTGGATCAATGAGAGGGATATCACCTAAACAAAAACAGCAACTTATCATTAAATGGCACTCTGCACATGAGAAAGCCAATGCATCATCAACTCAGACATTTTTCACTTAGATGCCAAAACACTGGTGTTAGTGTGATGGTCCTTGTAGGGGACTGGTAAGTCCAATTAATCAAAACAACCCCAAAAATTAAGAATTATGAATAAGATTCCATTTATTGTAGGAATTTTACAGTACAGAAGGAGGCCATTCAATCTATCATGTCTATACTAATTCTGGTAAGAGCTACTCACCTAGACCGAAACTCCAGTCCTATCTCTGTAGCTCTCTAACTTCATCAATTTCAAATATATAGCCAGCTCTCTTTTGAAACCTCCAATGGAATCTCTCTCCATTACCCTCCCTGTCAGTGCATTTCAAATTAAACCAACTCTCCGAGTAAAGAGATTTCCCCTCATCTCACTCCTAGCTCTTTTGTTGACAATTTTGAAAATTGTGACACCTAGTTACTGATGTACCAACTGGTGGAAACAAAATATTCTTGTTTACCCTTTCAAAATTGTTCGTAATTTTGAACATCTAAATAAAGTCACCTCATAATTTTCTCCAAGAAGAATAAACCCAATTTTCCCAATTTTCCATTGTATCTGAAATCTTTCATTCCTGGTATCATTCTAGTAAATCTTGTTTTAACTCTCTTCAAGGCTTTAACATCCTTCCTTAAATAAGATGCCAAAACTGAACATAATACTCCAAATGTGGTATGATCAATGATTTGTAGAGGTGTAGCATCAATTCTTTGCTCTTTTTTTACTCTATTTACTCTATTTACTCTATTTATAAACTATTTATAAACCAAAGGATCCTATAAGCCTTCTTAACAACTGTTTCAACTTGCCTGGCCACCTTCACAGCATCAGAAACAAAACTGCTGAAACACAAGTTAACAGGCAAATGACAATTCAATTAAAAAATGATCAATGCAACAGAGATATATTTTGAACAATCATAAGGATTGGCATCATTCCTCGCAGACATACAACATTGCATACAGATCCAGTATGCAGTACTGTCCCTTCAAAGACTAGATCAGGTGTCCTATCTGAGAATAGCTTTCACTTTGGACATTCACGGGTATCATTATCATCAGCAAAGTACACATCTATGAACCCTCTCTCCCTCAACTCATGACAATCCTAATGGTGTAGCCTTCCAGAATTCCCATTCAATTGACCAAATAGTGTCATCCCAGCTTGTATGTTTCAAAACACCCAGCTCTTCTCAGGCTCTGAGTTCCAAAAAATTCCAGCTTTTAGACTTTTATTTCACCAGTTCACACATTCTTCCCAGAACTTCTGCGTCCTTTTTCCAAACAGAAAATCTTTGCCTATTCCTGAACACATTTACTTCTGCACCTCAGAAAACCCCTGTAGGATCCTCTTTCTATATCTATCAACATTCTCTTTGTCTCTGCATCTACATGCTGATTACCTCCACCCTCTAACTCTCCTACTTGTAGTTTCCCCTTTGTATCTGCCAGCTATATACTACCTACACCTTAGTTTCCTTGATCGTTACTATTTCAGGTCATGGGTCACAAGATCACAATTATCAGCATTTTTAATCAAAGAAACAATTGATCCATTTGCCATTTATGCAATTAAATATTTTAAACTCCTTTTCAAACATTCCTTAAACAATTACACATTCTTAGATTTTTTTAAAATAAAATTCCTTAGTATTACTGCTTCCAGGTTAAAGGTCACTGTTGTTTTAAAAAAGAAACAGCAAATACTGGATAATGCATACTGATGCTGCTCTGTAATATGACTAGAGATAATACACCTGCCAACTATATATGAGCCATATCAAATAATTTTAATAACTTCCTAAGTGTAATAATATTAAGTTTAAGCAGTCACAAGTATAACTGCTGATTAAAGTACCCTAGGTCATCTACCTGCAAGTAACTATTACAAGCACACGTCTGAGTGAAAATTAGATATAATACAGCATTTTCTGTAAACTGTCTTTAACTGTTGGCTGCCAAACAAAATCAGGCACGAGATCTATAAAGATTTAATGGGTCTGAATATGAGCCTGGTTTAAAAAATAGTTAGGATAGAATCTGCAGTTGAAAATCACAGGTTTCTGTAATTCAAATCACTGAGCGAATGCTTTGAAATGTACGCTAAGTTTTACTCAATTTATTTAATAAACCCACTCTAAGTGAGCTATAGGCATTCCATAGCAAACTGGCTGAAGTCATGAGATTTATATCTTTTGTATTAGCGAATAATTTGCTGGCTTCTGTTGTGCTGAACAGGCTTTCTTTTTTATTGTGGAAGATTTGGCAACAATGAAGGTACACCAATGTTGTAATTATTTGCAAAAGTGATCCTAATCCAAAGTCGCAACCTTGCCTGAAATTAAATGAGAAAATCTCATTCCACCTTAATTTCAGAACTAGTTCAAGCTCCATTCCCAGACTTTTCGAACGTAAGCTTAGCACTGATTCACTGCTGAGAAGTCGAGTGCATTTCACAGCAACACTAAACCCATGGTGTTAGAGCAGAAGGAAGTGACAGCAGCCAGGAGAAAGAGAGGCATTTACAATTCATGAGTATTTGACGTGCCCCTTGCCTGCACACTTCTCATGGGGATAATTTCTGCTATTAAAAGGCAATTATATTAATCTCACTCCGTGTACTGTCCTCCAGTGTTATATTGTTCATACTGTACCAAGGAAGGAGGACCTTCCAGCAATACCCCAGAACTATGTTTTTTTGACAAAGGGCCATCAATCTGAAATAAGTGAGTTTTTTTAATCTCATTAAAAACCCACTCACTTTCACAGAGCTAAAATCAGGCCCATGAAATCTGTTACTTTCTCCATTGATGTTGAGTGCTTTCGGCAGTATATGTTCTTATTTTCTGTTTTGGAACATTTTGGTCACTGCTTTAGTGTGTGGTCTGGAAATTTATGCTTCTTCACTCTCCATGAAGGCAGGCTTGTCTCAAGTTGTCCCAAGCCCTAATTACAGTGCCAGTGTCACCATGCCTCTCACTTCCACCTTTGTCTTCCCACCCTATCACCACCGTTCCTGAAAATGTATGTGTTGTATAAAGATGTAACACTCAGTTAAATGCTCAGCACAGCTCTCAGCACCAATTGCTATGCCATATAGAATTGATAGGACAACAACTTAGAATCAAAAAGAAGAACAACCTGCAATCTGGATTTTTCTCATAGTCTCGACATCATTGTCTTTATCGCATCAGTGAAATTTGTACATAATCAGTAATGTGCAGCATCTTGCTTAATAAAAGAGCCTCTTCTCATTAAGTTACCAAGTGGTTTTCTTCTACCACGTGCAACAAAGCAGGCCCTGTTGATCCCTACCCTGAAAGAAGATGGTAGCTGCAAGTCTACCTTCAAGAGATCTGAAGTCCAAAGAACTCACATGACATGATGAGCAGCGTAAGGATTGCTCATGCAGTAGCATAGATCTACAACCTAGACCCAGAATAGCCTCAGGTTCCCATAAGATTGGCCATTCCATACATTCTCCCAAATAATATGCACAAACTCAGGCTTTAGTGCCTGCCTATTCCTTCCCAAGTTTCCCCCAAGCCCCCGTGGTATCTCCTCAGATGACCACTGCTGACGTCTTGTGGAATTTGCTACTTCTAAAGGTTTCTAGTAAAGTGTATGGGTTGTTTCAGGTAGTTTGCAGCCACTTATCCTCCTTTGTCTTTGCCTTGTCTCAGATCTATCTAGTGATTAGTGGTAGAGGGTGCACAACTGTACAGTATCCGAAGAAAAGTTACTGCTCTAAGATAACAAGAAGGTTTGTTGTTTGATAGCAATAAACACAACAGCATTTGATCAGATTTGATTCCTAAGAGCTTAGGTAGGTGGTCTACTTCTCCTGCTGAAAACCAGTGTAGAACGCCTTGTGTGAAATATTTGTGACATCAGTAGAACGGTTGCTGGCAATGTAACATGAACATTACTGCTTCAGACCCATTACCTTATGCAAGCCCCAAGCTTCCAATTACAATGTTGTGCATTTCTTTGAAAACTTGATCAAAGAATGGATCATGTTTGGACAAGAATAAGGATTTGATCATGCCTTATTTTCCACAAATCTCTTGTTCCAAGTTTCTAAGAATTGGTTTTCTTTACACAGATTAGTTGAAAGGTATTGAAAAGAATAAGAAAAGTTCCTTCAGTTTACCTGCTGGCAACGGGAATGAAAGGAAAAAAAAATTACAGAGAAAAACGAGTATGTGAGTGACGGTAGCATTAAAACCAGGGGGCATGTAGGAGGCAAGGAAACAGAGGAAAAAAGAAACTTACAGAATGTTGGAGGGAAAAGAACAAACATTCCACAGAAGCTATAGAGAATATACAAGAGGGATAACATGGTCTTTTACTGGTCCTCCTGGCTGCTACCAGTTCTTCACTGACCACTACTGGCTACCCATAGCCACTATAGCTCACCCCTCTCCCTACACAACAGGCTCCACTGGCTTCCCTGGCAGGTACTGCCACTCCCTTTGGTCACTTCTGGCTCCCCCATGGCCATAACTGGTACTCAGTGGCCGAAATTGTGGCCACTGCTGTGAGGAACTTGCCTTTCCATGGCAAAATTGCTGCCCATGTGCCCAACAAACCGCCCTGAACTGCCACCAAAGACATTCCATGTGGTCCTAGCATGATGGCTGCTGACAGGAATCCCCCGGGGCACCTCCTTCTGATATCTCAAAGTCTGAGGTATCTCACCTATTGAAACAAAGAGAAGGAAATGAGTATAGCTGATGTTTTAATAGACTATGGTAAAGATCAGCAGGTGTAGAAGGAATTGCCTAGGCTTTTTTTTTTGTTCTTTTCCCTTCAACATTCTGTAAGTTTCTACTTTTCTCTGTTTCCTTGCTTCCGACATATCCCCCAGTTTGTACACTACTGTCATCTATTCACTACGTTTCTCCGTATCCTTCACAACATTCAGTTCAGAGAAGCATTGGCTAAAAAGAATAAAGGGGTTTCAGTTTCTTCCCCCAAGGAGTTCAAAAGACATGAGGAAAAATTTTTAAAGGTATGAAAATTAATCTGAAGTGAGATTCTTGTTAAATGTCAATCTAAGTTCGTACTGGTCAAGCCACGCTTAGTTAATTCAATTGGTCCAGTTCTGCCTATAGGAAAGCCATGAAGGTTTTTATTCCCCGTATTTTAAGCATAAATGTCTGATTTCTGCTGCGCTGCAACAATGAGATGGTGAATCTGCAAAAAATGCAAATAGCTTAATATCCAAGTTGATGTCAATGGGCTTGATTCTGGTTGGCTTGCTAGAGATATAGAGAAATGGGTGTTCTGACTGGACGGGAACATTATTAAATTTAGATCAACAAGATGGTTATGAGTTCTGACAGACTGAGCCCTGTCTCGGCAGCAGATTCATTTATGACTTTTCCAGGTGTACTGGCTGCCAGCAGCACGCCCATCAAATTACAAACTGCAAGAGACTAGTCTGCAACAATGCTGATTCCTCACATTGTAAACCAAAGGCCATCGAAGGGTTCTGTGCCAGTCTGCCTGCTGACTAAAATGAGGGTAAATTAAGTTAAGCCAAATTGTTCACAACCACAATCTTGTTGTTCTGTATGACCCTTGATGTTATGAATGGATCACACTGACTCATAGCCTTGACTTGCAGATTGATGGATTCTCCCCTGGTTTACAGGACACCATCAGATTCCTCTCCTCAAGCATGCAGCAGGAAAACATTATGGTACAGGAATGCACACCACATCGGGAAGAGATGAATGTAATAACTAAAACATCAGCTCCTGGAAATGCTAAGGGTATTGCTTTAAAGGAATCTCTGCGTGTTTGCTGCTGTGCCAAATGATACTGTCCTGAAGAGTCATGGTCAAAATGTCAGATTGACAGAGGCACTGACCAGCACACAAAAGAGTGCCCTTGCAGCCCACTTCGAAAGGAACTTTGAAATGCAATACAGTGAAAACAATGGCCAGCATCCTCTATCTTGCTTGGAAGTGTAAAACTATCATTATGCAGTTTGTTGCCATTCCATTAAACAAAAATTACCCCATGACATGTTTGGTCTTATTCATAATATGGCTTATACCACTGGAGGCTGTGTTGTCTGGTAATGAGTTATATGTTAGAATTGGAAAGAATATCAAAAGTAACATATGAATCTCAGCATTTCATTCTTCAGTATGATCTGCGCCAACCTTGATATTTCTCCACCAGAAACATAACTGTGAATGATCAACACGCACAACTAAGAAAATCAGTAAAAGGCTGATGTCAAAGTGATGTGTGGGACTTGGTCAAATTCTCTCTAAGATTCACATTCAGTTGGCTAAAAGCACCAAAGGAAATCAAATAATGGTAATTTGCAAACACTTGAGTGAAGCCATGTTAGATTCGATGCCAATTAATTACAATGATGCCAGTTGATAACCACTTAGGATGTCAATTTATAGTCGTGTGATTGCTTTTCAGTAAGATTGATATCAACTGGTAGCTGAACAATTACATTTCAGTATTAACAAGATCAAGTGACGCCTGAACAATTAGTTTAAAGAAAGAATAAAAGCTGTTGAAAGCAAATGATGGCAAAAGATGTTGAAAAAAAGCAAAACTTTATGATAGAGAAAAATGTTCCAGAGGTGGGATGGAAACAGGGAACCAACATGTCAATCAAATGGGCCATTTTTAGTTACCTTCCACCTCTGATCCCGGTTCCAACAAGGATCAAAGATCAAGTCCACCATTGCAAGACAAGGGATTCAAGAGGTACAGAAATTGTGTTTTTATCTGAGAGGTAGCAACTGTAACAAGGTCAGCCAGGTACACCACATAGAATATGGCTTCCCTGATTGGGCTGTTAATCAGGTCCAATCAGGGAGGCATGGAGTGGCAGACATTTTGACACTATGAGACCTGGCTCTGAGGGAGCTGGACCAGCTTTAACTACTTTCCATGTAGAAAGGAAGGGTGACATGACATTAGGGATAACAGCCTCTGTGGAGTTATTTCACTGGCAATAATAGTGGGATACATTCCTGAAGAAACTCGCTCACAAGAGTCGTCCTTGAGTTGGGGTAAGCATTTCTGGCATCATGCTATTATTTGAGAAGCTTGACTCGTTCGATCCTGCCATTGAAGACTGGGGCCAGTGTGTGTAAATAATGCATTATTATTTCTGGGCAAATGATATTGGGGCAGATGAAAAGCAACAAGTAATTCTCCTGACAACTTGTGGATCCGTAACTTTTTCGGTTGTTACAAGACTGACTTTCCCTGAGGCACCAGGTACTAAAACTGTTCAAGAGTTGACAGATTTAGTTAAGGATTATTACGATCCTAAGCCTCCTCTAATTCTGAGATGCTATCAGTTTTACTCAGCAAATTGAGAACGAGGGAAACCCATATCGGGACTTTTAACTAGGTTAAGATGACTGGCAGAGGCATAAAACTTTGATTTAATCCTTAATGAGATGCAGTAAGGCCAGTTGGTATGTAGCTTTAATGATGTGACCATGCAAAAGCACCTAGTAGCTGAAGCCCAACTCGACTTCAAACAGGCACTACACCTGGCTTTATAATTGGAAAATATGGCAAGCAGAGCATATGAGTTACAGGGAATTCCAATGGAAGTGGACACTCTCACCAGGCTGACTGAGCTTGAGGACCACCACTTGAGTGAAGGCAATTGCTTAGCCACTCTCAGGACATATCCTGAACAGAGAGACTCTCTAGGCCTGCCCACAGCAAAACCCCAAAACAAAGACAAGCTTTGGCCAAATGGATAATATTTTCTTCAGCATCCAGCCTGGCACGACATTGTAGCAAGAGAGTGCATACCCTGGAAAGTCCACCTACAGCTGCTTTGAAAAGGTTAAATTGCTTAGCAACATCCAAATCAGAACCAATCAAAAAGTCTGGTTAAATGGTCACCCGGCTCTAAAGGAGGTCAATACCAGCACGGCAATCTCAGTGATCACAAAACCAGTCTTTAACAAAATTTGATCTGGACTCCAACCCTTAAGTTTGTTCAGGGACTGAGAATCTATAGATTAAGGGTAAAATTCCATTTCCAGTCTCTTATGTGAAGTGGCTGGTTCAACTCAGTTCATTATAGTGAACGGGTAAGTGAAGCTGAGTCCACTAAAAGACCAGCACGATCTTATTGAATGACGAAGCAGGCTCAATGGACCAGATGGCCTACTCCTGCTTCTATTTCTTATGTTCTTATATTGGACATGGGCCATGCATACTTGCAATTGAAGTTAGATGAGGATTCCGAGGAGTATGCTACAATTAATACAAGTAAGGGTTTGCAATGTACGATACTGCATTTGGGGTATCATGACCCTGTGCTATTTTTCAGCGAATGATGGAGAACATTTTGCAAGGTGTACCCCAGGTCACAATTTATCTAGATGACATGCTAATAATAGGGAAGACTAGAAAGGAGCACTTAGAGAGCTTGGATATAATCCTTAGATGTTTCTCCCAAGTGGGATTACACCCAAGAAGGGAAAAATGTGTGATCCAGGCTCCCCAAGTGACCTACTTAGGCTACAGAGTCAACAAGACCGGGTTACCATTGAAAGATAAAGTGAGGGCAATCAAAGGTGCTCCAGCTCCCACATCTGTACCGGAGCTTAGGTCTTACCTTGGGCTAGTGAATTATTACAGAAAACTCATCCATTCTGGTGGCTCCATCCTGACACCTTTATATCAACTCCTAAAAAATGGTCAGCATTGGAAATGGTTGCACAGCCAAGCCACAGCTTTCAGGGAAGTGAAGAAACAGCCTATAACTTCACTAAATACCAAACTGCCCCGGTTCCTATTTGATTGTAGGATCACTTCATGTGCAACGACAGGGATGTCTCCAGCAGAGGTTCTAATGGGGAGAACGCGTCACACCAGGTTAATCTGATCTTTTCAGACCTAAGAGAGAGGGTGAAACAGCATCAGGAACATCAGTGCCGGCTACAAGACTCAGCCAAGTGAGAAAACAAGGTGTGGAGCTGGATGAACACAGCAGGCCAAGCAGCATCATAGGAGCAGGAAAGCTTGACGTTTCAGGCCTAGACCCTTTGTCAGAAATGGGGGAGGGGAAGAGGGTTCTGAAATAAATAGGGAGAGAAGGGGAGGCGGATAGAAGATGGATAGAGGAGAGGATAGGTGGAGAGGAGACAGACAAGTCGAAGAGGCGGGGATGGAGCCAGTAAAGGTGAGTGTAGGTGGGGAGGTAGGGAGGAGATAAGTCAGTCCAGGGAGGACGGACAGGTCAAGGGGGCAGAATGAGGTTAGTAGATAGGAGATGGGGGTGGGGCTTGAGGTGGGAGGAGGGGATAGGTGAGAGGAAGAACACGTTTTTCAATGTTCTGAATGTAGATATTGTCACAGTTGGGGCCAAATTGGAAAGGCTTGAATGTGGACTGTAGTCCATTGGGGATGATCTGGTTCAATAGGCAGGTACTAAGAAAAGTGATGTGGCTGTAGTACCTGGTTTGCTTCAGGACATGGTCGAGCAGTTTCAAGGCTGAAGAGATTATGAGAGAGTTGCAGTGGGAGAGAGATCCCCTGAGGTTTGTCCGGAGGGAGGAGGGTAACTTCTTCAGGGTAGGCATCCTTAGAAGAGGCTTCGCAGTGGGGTTAAACTTGTATCAGAGATAATAGGTACTGCAGATGCTGGAGAATCCGAGATAACAAGGTGTGGAGCTGGATGAACACAGCAGGCCAAGCTTTCCTG
>JAHRHZ010000016.1:26294578-26428945 GCA_024137785.1 Ginglymostoma cirratum | reverse complement strand
CATCCAGCTCCACACCTTGTTATCTCGGATTCTCCAGCATCTGCAGTACCTATTATCTCAGCCAAGCTTACTACAGGGAATGAAGTTTGGCGTAGGAACCACAGAAATAGCCTTGCATGAATGAAAGGCATGGTCATCACAAGGTCAAGACCAGTGTGGTGTAAAGTTCAGGTAGAAGCAACAGTCCTGAACAAGGACTTGGACCATATGAAAGCCACAAACCTGCAAAATGCACTCTACTTCTCAGAACAACCATCAGAACCCATGAATTCTCCCTTTCCATCAAGCATTGAAGAGGCCTCTGCATCTGAGATGGATACAGCAAATCACACCGCATCAATGCCTTTGCCACTGGAGGAAGAATGTGAGTTTCTCCCGAGATGATCCGGGCACAAGAGGTAAGCTCCTGTGTGTTACACACTGCCTGTATCTGACGCAGAGTTGGAGGAATCTGAACCAGTGTTAAACAACCCCAGGACACATTTCAAGAAAATGAACTGGCCTATGTCCTTGGACCCAGAGTGGGAAGGATGTAGTAATTGTAACAAGGTCAGCCAGGTGGACCTCGTACAATATGAGTTCCCCCACTGGGGCTGTTAATCTGCTCCAATCAGGGAGCCCTAGCTGACAGATAAAAATAGGAGTATCAGACATTCTGACACACTGAGAGAACTGGTCCAGTGTCAAGGACTTTCGACATGTAAATGAAAAGTGACTTGGTGATGGGATATTAGCCTCTGTGGAGTTATTTCTGCAACATGTTCAACCAGTTATAATAACTATTCTGATTAGATATTGTAAATAATGGAAATGAGATGAAATGCAAATTTTGAGAAACTGTGTACTGTTTTGAATCAATCAAATGAAGACTTTTGCTAACATTATCAACTCTCTATAGACCTGTGATGAACAGTTAAGTTTGAATGTTTCCCATTAGAGCAATAGAATTATTGCTGGTCTTATTTTAATGAAGATAGCTCTGTTTTATGATCCACATTCAACAGGAATTGGAAGCACAGATGGTCCAGAAAGCTGACAGCACCTATTGGGAATTAGTAGGCTCTGGGTTCAGTATATTGGCAAGCTTTTAATTAATTATGATTGAATGAAAAAGGAATTTAAATTGATTTCTCTCACCTGGCCTTTCATTTAGATTCATTTCTATTAAACTATTCAACTACGATCAGGTATTTCTGTATTCCTGCTTTTTTTTCATCCTGCAGCACGGCATCGCTGGGAAGGCTGACATTTATTGTGCATTCCTAGTTGAACTGAGAATGTGTTAAACCTTTCCTTTGAGCCATTGGAGCCTACGTGGTACTTGTTATGCCTTTTATGGCTTGCTAGGCCACTTTAGCAGACAATTAAGTGTCAGCTACATTAAGTATGAGCTTGAAGTCGTGTATAACAGTACCAAATAAGGGCACTTCCTTTCTAACTATAGTTAATTCAGCTTTACATCTCATAGCTTCATTACTTTTTACTCTTCCTAGATTTTTATTTCTTGACGCTACATTAAATTATTCAACCAGCCACAATGGGATTCAAACTAATATGCCAACTGCATTACTAGTGCATTCACATCATTATACTCCCATGCACCTTTACTAAAGCATCATTGAGTGATGTAGGGAGTGATCTAAGAATATTGCATCTTCCCGCGACAGCAATTAGCAGCATTTTTGGAGGCAAATATGAAGACCCATTCCATGTTGCCTTCTTAGTTGCATAGTTGAGGGATGCCCATGCCATATTGGTGGGGACAGCTAAAAACTGAGAAAAAAAGATCAGAAGAGAGAAATAAAAAGGAACAACTGACTCAACATTACTTCTTCAAACACATGCTGCAAAGTAGAATTTTCCTGTATTATATCTTCACACATGAAATCCAATTTGTCCTGCAAAAGATAAAGCCAAACAAAAGCAAGCAGTAAAGTGTAGAAACGGGACTAAGTAAAAATATTGCTGAAAAAAGACAAAGTTTATTGAAGCTCTTCATCTTGCACTCATTAGGACAAGAATACCAATAGAAAGGGACAAATACTCTTATACTGTATGAGAAGAGATGCTGATTGGTAAATTACCCTGATCAATACATGGTGCCCGGTTCTTCCCATTCAGAGAGACTATGTACGTGCCTTGCCTGTTTCTACTCAAGAAAAACAGTCACAGCCATTTCTCAGAGGTAATACTCAAACAAATCAGAGTCAATCTGGTTGGTTTAAAATTTAAACAAAGCTTTGCAGTTACCTGTCAGTCAGCATCCAACTGATGCATCCTCCATGGCAACATCTCTGCAAAAAAAAATTCCACCTGCCAACCTATCAGTATACTCATCCTTTATATGCCATAAATATTGATTTTCCTTTACATTGGTATTCTTGTGAATTACACTGGTCAGTGCAAGATGATATTTTTTGTATTTTTTTCTGCAATATTCAAATTCTGCAAAGTCAAATAACTATGTGATTGAATGAAATTATGTTGGTGCCAACTGATCTTCATTTATGCTTGAGGCAAATTTAAGATTTTCTATGTAGTTAACAATGGCAATATTATGTTACGCTATTGATTTCTTCCGTGACCAAGTGATTAATTCTTCTGTAAGATTATTGTGTAAGGTGTAACCCCTCATACAAGAACCGCTTGCGATGATTGATTTTCACTTGCCTATAAACAAGAATTATGGAGACGAGCTACATAAACCAATGATGAATGATCACATTACAATGCTTGATTGTCATGCCTGTCTCTCACCTTCTAGCATTACAGAGAACTACCCTGTAATTAACCTCATGACCGTACATACGCACAATCTTTCAAGTGATCGTCACATCATTTTGATATCATAACTATATTTCCCTTCATAGTTCTGTTTGCATTCCTTCTTGCAAAGATTATCACTTACGCTGTTATTCTGATAGGGAGCTAATTCTAGAGCAATTACAATATCAGTTACAGGTATTGACATGATCAGCCACGTAATGAAACAATTTTATGACTATCGTAAACTTTCAAGATATGAGCAAGAATTTAAAGGGCTACATTCTTTGCCAACGTTCAGACACTCTGAAAATTGGCCTCAGAACTTGCTATTTAAAAGTATAATTTTACTATTTTCACAAACAGCACACAGCTGCTCTTCCTCACCAGGCAAATAGTCAGCCCTTAACGCCCTTTACAGGAAATTACAAGATCCAGATGCATTGTAGAGAGGTGAAATTAAGGCAGCAATTAGCTATAAAAATCTTTTGGAAATGAAACAAAGAGTAAAAAATGGTTAGTTCAATGTTTGGATGCTTGTAGGATTAAATTAAAGCATTTCCAATATCTAGCTGCCATTAAATGTTTAAAGCAGTTAATGTTATTTATAACAGGAGCTTTAATCTAGAAATATTTATTGCACTAATATTACAACTGCAATTAAGTGTCATCAATATTAGCTGTAACTTGCAGAACGCTGTTGATTTTTTTTTTCTGTAACATTAGTTAAATGTCAGGTGGTCACATGCATTGGCTGGATCCTATCATTCAGGACATAGAGTAGAATTTTCCACTCCCTTGAACGGTATGGGCAATGGAAAATGGGTTAGGAAACTATATCAAAAATTTTTTTAAAATCTCAATATCAAGAAATGGATTTCTAATTTTCTTCTCAAGGTTTAAATAGTGGGTTTGGAATCTGACTAATGAATGGTGACTGCATTATTTCCATGTATTTGCATCTCATTCTTATGTAAACTCACCTCATTTCTATGCAGCTCTGAATCCTCCTCTCATTCCCTAAGAAACCAGCCAGCACCAATGTCTGACATGAAAGTCAGAGCTGTTTCCAGCTGCAGCAGCTCAACACTTGCGTCTTTGGACCTTCATTCAATTCTGCCTTCACCACAATGTCCTGGCATTCTCCTTGGAGATTGTCAATTTCCACCCCTCATCCATGCAACTCAGCATCAGCAGGAAAACCAGTCTCACCACATCATCCTGAGATAATAAGAACTACCAATACTGGAGTCAGAGTTAACACACTGAAGAAGGTTTCTGACCTGAAATGTCAACTTTCCTGCTACTCTGATGCTGCCTGGCCTATTGTGTTCCTTCAGCTCCACACTGTGTTATCACCACATCATCCTGGCTGTTTTGGACCAATTCACAGATCATTTGAATCCTTCAGGACTTGACTTTGTAGACCAGGGACACCTATGACTTGCATTTTTCTGCCAGTAGCTTTACGCACACAGATAGACGTGCACATCATGCATATACAGAGGATGCATATTACATATTATCATTCAATTCTTACGGCTCACCTACTTTGTGCTTTCTTGGAAGCTGCCTGTGATTTGCATTGTTTTTAAGCACACAGGCTCTTCAGTGCAAATTTACAGGTTGCCAGCTTCTGTGGCTTAAATTGCTTATTAGCACAGAGGGAAAGGCTGCAGTTTGTCACAGTTCAGAGCACTGAACAGTTACAGGAGTGGGCATGTTGCTATGTTAATGTCACACCTACAGCATGCGCTAGCAGTTTATAAAGCAAACACACTGCATGTGATTCAACTAAATGACAATTCATGAAAGTCAAAGGATAGAAGTTAGTAATGGATTAAGGGGGATTATGATTATTTAGGAGATACCACTCAAGGAACTAATCTGATTATACTCCAGGGGCTTGGCCAGAGGCAGATAGGCACTTGCTCCACTAGAGTCCAGAGATCTATACCTTTGCAATCTGGAGACTGAGTCATAAAGATTATGGTTCATCAATCAGAGTCCTGTGGAAACAATTTTCTGGGGTTGGGCCCTGCTCAGTCTAGCTTTCATGACAATTCAGTTCAAGTCAGTCCTGAAACTTTGAGCATTAATGGTCAAGGGGCTTATTAAGGGACAGTCATGGAGTCATAGAGATGTACAGCGTGGAAACAGAACCTTCAGTTCAACTCATCCACGTCAACCAGATACCCTAAATAAATCCAGTCCCATTTGCCAGCATTTGGCCCATGTCCCTCTAAACCCTTCCTATTTATATATCCATCCAGATGCCTTCTAAATGTTGTAATTGTACCAACCTCCACCACTTCCGCTGGCAGCTCTTTCCATACAAGCACCACCCTCAGCGAGAAAAAGTTGCCTCATAGGTCCCTTTTCTATCTCTCCCCTCTCACCTTAAACCTGTGTCCTCCGGTTTTTGACTCCCCCACCCCAGGGAAAAGACCTTGTCTGTTTACCCTATTTATGCCTCTCATGATTTTATAGACCTCTATAAGGTCACCCCTCTGCCTCCAAAGCTCCAGGGAAAATAGCCGCAGTCTATTCAGCCTCTACCTATAGCTCAAACCCTCCAACCCTGGCAACATGCTTGTAAATCTTTTCTGAACCCTTTCAAGTTTCACAACAACCTTCCAATAGCAGGAAGACCAGAATTGCAGTATTCCAAAACTGGCCTAACTAATGTCCTGTATAGCTGCAACATGACCTCTTGAGAAAAGTAAGGAATTCAGAGCCTGGAAGTGGAGTTCATTATATTGGGTCTCTGAAGGAATGATTACAGTGAAAGGGACAATTCAAGATGGAAGAGTAGAATCTTATATAGAGCATCAGAGGGGATAGGAAGCTAAAAGCAATATGCTCTACCAGGTAAATTGAGGACATTCACAGCTATACAAAAGGACTGAATAGAAATGGTGGAGGCTGAAAGATCATTTGGGAAAAATAGACCAGCAACTCAAAAGATAATGTGAAGGCTGGAGGAGTCATGTTGTATCTGAGCTTAAACCTGCAAGTCACAGATGAAAGCACGAAGCTGAAATATTGCCACCTTCAATCCAAGGTCAACTGCACAATAATAATTTCAAATGGCTGCTACTGTGAGCACAGTGAGTGGAAAAATTATTGCTTTTCTCTTCAGGGCAGAGTGTAATTGTTTGAATCTGAGGCCTTGCTTGGTGCAGTTGCACTAATCATACATGTATTAGTAATGCCACCCTTCTGGCATCAAATTGCATTTCATCAACAGGTCATTCATTGTTCAAGAATGAACATTACAAATAATGGTCTCAGGCAATCATGACCATTACATTGTTTGCACTCATTTCCTCCCTGTCATATCACCCAAGCAACTCTGATTAGACATTAAGTTAAAAATGTCACCTGAACTTGGCATTTCTTAATCACATTTCAGAGCTAACACTAGAAGCCAATTACTTAGGAGCTGCCACATTGACAGACTGAACTGTAAGTAAGTAAAAATATGATAGGTGATTTTCAAGAGTGGCTTTTAGAGGAGAGGAGGGAGCTATCACAATGGCTGGCTGCCAGAATTTCACATACCAATATAGCATGAGCACTTTGGCTCTGCAACATACATGTAGATAATGTAAGATATGTCAGAAGTACATGACACTGGTCTTATGCGAAACTTCCATGGAAGTGTCCAGGGCATAACTTGAATTTTGTTGTGCTTGATGTGATGGCTCTGGTATACCATTAACTGAATGCTATTTGCTGGCTAAAATTCCCCATAAATTATCGACCCATGCATCTGAAATACTGTGGCTGAAGTCCTTTCGGTATTGCTTCCCATATTAAACCAATGTCCAAGGAGAAAGCAATTTCAACATCATTAGCAAGCTCAGCAAGAACAATGACCTCTAGCAGTTGTCACACAACCTCCCAAGGAAGAAGCAGCCAGTGGCGATCCCCCAAGAACAAGAATGGCTAGACGCACTTCTACTGACTTCATTGTTATTTTCCACACCTTGCAGAAACTCCATGTAGGGGCAGATGAACAATGTCCTAGGCTATCATCTGAGCTGTTGTTGCTGTTTTCTTCAAATTACACCTGTTTATATCCCTGTGACAAGGAGACACAAGGAACCTGGATGCTGGGATTCTTCAACACCCCATTTGCAGGGTGCTACACAGCAAGCTGTCTCTTGTTTGGATAGTATCCCGTCACCAACCTACAGAGTTCATCAACAGAACAGGCTTTCACTCCAGAGATAGTAAGAACTGTCGATGCTAGAGTCAGAGATAACACAGCGTGGAGCTGGAGGAACACAACAGGCCAGGCAGCATCAGAGGAGCAGGAAAGCTGACATTTTGGGTCAGGACCCTTCTTCAGAGGCTTTCACTCCATCAGTGTTCTATTCAGCTGTGACTACCAGCGCCAAATTTTGGAGCTCTGTCCCAGGCATCCTAGCAGTGCCATGATGCATGCATACTAGAGAACTCACAGATTACTGTATCTTTCCAACATCATCAGGCCATACAAGGATGAGTTCTGGGAGACAAGGGCTATCTTGGTATCACTTTGTTATAAATTTATTTTTAAGTAAGTTCATTTTATTTGAGGATTGTATGCAGTTTAGTGCTGCATGTTCCAATTGGCTTCACAATGAAGTTATATTGCACATAAACCGATTCGTACTGATTGATGTGGACACTGCCCCCATGGACTAAGTTTCCTGGTTTCAGATGCAACCTGATGAGAAAAGCACTAAACACGGATTCGCTGTCTCCTCCTATCAAATCTCCTCCAAAGAATGGCCTATCAGAGGAAGAGCTTTCCAGGACAATAGTTGTTTCACCTTACAGAAATACATGAAGGAGAACAAGGGTATTTTTTCTGCGCCATTATAGATTGTGCTATTATCCTGCTAATCTCCAATCTTTAATTTGTATGTAAGAACAAGAGGCTGAATAATGTTTGCTTCTGATTGGACTCTTTGACTTTTGTAAAATACTATATTGTCAAAGAAAGTAGGTGGAGAAAAAATGACATAAGTAGACTATTCAGTATGTAACGATGTCCTAATTAGCATATTTCTTGCCTTATGATTTTATTTTACTTTTAATTCCTTTTTCTAAAGCTGCAAAAGTTTGGTCCCATGCATGCTGGGCAGCCTCTGTTACCTCACCCAAATAACCATGCTTCAACGGTGAATCAAGATCCTGAGACTGGAACTTTCTTTTTTGGCACTCCTTGTCTATTTCAGGAACCTGTGTCAGGAAATTCCACCTCCCCCGCAATGATATTCCAAAAAAACAGTAGAAAAGACAAATGTGAGAATGCAGAATTTTCCTTTATACATTTCAACATGCACCGGACAGAAATGTTACCAGGTTAATTACCAGATTGATGAAAAGCATCGTAATCGAGGCTGATCCTACTCACATTCAGCATGTAAACATGGGGATTGGCAACAACTGAATTTGGATGGAAAATGGACAGGGGAATCAAAATATGCAATTAACCTACCACTCTTCACAGTAGTTAACACACAGACTTCCTCCAGCTTGAAGAGGGAAAAAATGTAATTTAAAAAATTCATGCTTAAAAATAAATGTTCCAGTTGTACACGAGCTCCATTTTGCATATACAAGACAATTCAGATCATTATGTGTCATTTCTTAGTTTTGCTATTTTTCTCTGTGCTAAATAATAAGTGCACGCTTCAGAAGATAATCCAAGTTTGTACTTAAAGCCAACCAGCAAGCTTTAAAGATGGTTCGTGTTCTGGCTGAAAGATATCCTGGATCTGGTTATGGAAGAGTCCCTGAACAGTAAGAAAAGTGGTTATAATACAATGCATTTGATATAATGTTATAACATTCTCTGTTGTAGCTGGAGGCTTTCATGCAAGAGATAGGCAGGGGGAGAGAGGATCACTGCCTCAAAAGATCAAGAAGTCCCTTAGACATACGTTGTGATAGTGGTCCTAATCAATGTCAGCATCCTCATGACAAGGACCTGGAGTTAGTAGCAGAAAGCTCAAATGATCTTATTCACAGCCCAGGAACATTGAAACCAATTGAATCACTCTTTCCACTACTTTGCAACCTGCAGTCAATGTAAGTTATGAATCAAAACTTCGATTTGGACCTTTTCTAATTGCACAGATTGCTTGCAATATTCCTTTACATTGCAAACAAAACTTCAGATAACACTCAACTAAATATGAAGTGCTATGCAATTGCCTGAGGTCATAAAGTGCATTATATAAGTGTTTTACTATTTAACACTATTCAAATGATTTTCTTTCCCCTCCCTCATAAAGGAAATGGAAACTGTGGACAGGGCGACATTATAATTCATTTATAACTGAATCTGGAGGTGATTCCATGCTTTTCTTCTCAATAGTGGCCATTGCTGGGGCTGCAACTGCAGGCTGAGGGCACATCAATGAATGTGCATTCTCAAAGTGGGGTCAAGCAGCCCGCAGCAGGTGGCAGAGAGTTACTGAGGACAGATTTAACTTTTGCTCTGTGGGAGGCCATTGAAGCCAGGGGACCCGTCTGTGAATCAGAGAATGTCTAAGAAGGAGGGCCCCTTTGACAGACAAACCCCAACTGTTATAAAAATGCCAGCAGAACAGGAAGAAGTTTTTAATTGGCCATTTAAGAGGATCAATTGGGCTCAAGAAGAATTATCTGCCATATTTCCCATCAGATTTCCCCTCCCTCTGTAACATCTTCAGTATCTGTGTGCATTATATCATTGTTCTCCCAGGGTAATATAATTGTAAAAGCTTTGATATCCTACTCTTGAAATTTAGGACTAAGCTCTGCTTTAATGATCTGACAGCAGCATCCATCCTATTTTATATATAACTTAAAGCTGGCTAAAGACTTTCTGAATTAGGCAGTGAGTATCTGGGGAACTACACAGGATGCACGAATATTATTTAACTACTGCCAGAGATGTTGTTACCCAAAGAACAGCAAAGGAATTTCATTTTAAATGAAATCCCTCCCATATATATCAAAAATTACAAAACATCTGTGAAGTCTCACCAATCAAGAAGCTAAACATTGATTCCAATCCTTCCAACAATGATCAGAGCAAATTTCCAACTTTACATGGTTACGAATAAACGAGCATAACTACAAACATATAAAAACTGCGCTGGAGTTGGTTAAGCAATTTAATACTTCAATACTTTGATTTTTTTTACCAAATTTGGGATCATTCCATCTCAATATAATCTTTAATTCAAACAAACTGTTTACCTTCACAACATAAATAAAGCCTAATTATTTTTATATAATCATGTTGTGCATATCATGGTGGCATGCTGGGATCGAATAGTTCTTAACTGTTCTTCTTTTCACAGCAATTATTACTCCTAGGCTAGGGATCACAGCAGATGAAATCTAGTCTTATAGGACCTTTCTAGAATCTGGTGAAAATTGGACAATTAGTGCATATACTATCTCATTAGTCACCTCTATTGAGACCTTTCTCTACATTGTTCACAGTGTTTTGTTCTGAAATTACAAACATGCCCATCGTTCTGCCAGTTTGCAAACAATGGCCATTTTGTCTCAGCTGAAGGGTAAAACATCTGCAAAACAACTAAAAAGTTGTTTGACATTTGTGACATTTAACTATTAGACTTAATAACAGTTTTTCACGTCACTTTTATCATCAGTGCTTGTGACAAATGAAGTACTACAACAAGAAGTTATATTTTTACATTATTTTCAATGAAATGAAATATCCTAAGCCATTATATAAATATATTAGAGCATTATAAAACAATGTTTAGCACTGAAATACATTAGGAGGTATTAGGTAGCTAAAGAACAGAATTTGTATCAAGAACTGAAAAAAAAAATGAGTCTGACAAATATTTAAATGGAAACAACTCAAGTCTGATGTTCCTATAGTTATTTTTAACATGTATAATTAAGAATTTGCAGGTTATTTTACCTTTGAGTGTTGGTCCTCTAGAGAGTGAGAATGGGAATTAATAATAGATCATAAGGAACTGGCTGATGAAAGGAACAAATATTTTGCATCTATCTTCGTATAGAGAATAGAAAATAATTCCAGAAATAGCATGAATCATGAAGTGCTAGTGAGAGCGCATCATGTCACAATTGAAATCACAAGGGAAATGGCACTGAGCAACTGATAGAGCTGCAATCTGATGAGTCCTCAGGTCGTGGGAAAGTATTCACATTGATCATTAAGGGGACTATAGCTTTGCCAGAGAAAAGCGCCACATAATCCAAAAGAGTCAGCATGGTTTTGTGGAAGAGAAATCATGTTTAACCAACCTACTGAGTTTCTTTGAAGGCACAGTGGCTCAGTGGCTAGAACTGCTGCCTCAGTGCAAGGGACCCAGGTTCAATTCCAGCCCTGGGCAACTGCCTGAGTGGAGTTTGCACATTCTCCCTGTGTCTGTTTGGTTTCCACCCACAGTCCAAAGATGTGCAGGTAAGGTGGATTGGCCATGCTAAGTTATCTGTACTGTCCAGGGATTGGATTAGCCATGGCAATATGTGGGGATAGGGAGAGGGGTTTGGATGCTTTTTATTGAGTCAGTGGGCCTAACAGCCTCTTTCAACACTGTAGGAATTCTATGAATATGTACAATGAATAAAGTGGAGCCCAAAGATGTAATGCACTTGTATTTCCAGAAGGCATTTGACAAGACTCAATATAAATAGTTATTACCTAAAGTAGCAGTTTATAGGGTTGAGGGTAATATAATAGCATAGCTAGAGGACTAGCTGTCTGTCAGAAAATGGAGATTATGCATAAACTGGTCTTTTTCTGATTGGCAGGACATGACAAGTAAAGTCCCATATTTATCTGTGCTGGTATCACAGCTTTATACAATTTTTCTCAATAAATAAAAAGAGGTGAACAAAGACATGGATGTTAAGTTTGTGAATGATATAAAGATATGTCAGAAAGCTTGTTATGAAGAAGACATTGGGAGGATGCAAGCAGATATGGTTGGGTTGACTGAGTGGGCAAAATTCCAGCTGATGGTATACATTGTGAGAAGCTGTTCTCTTCGATGGATGAATGAGAAAGCATTGTATTATTTAAACAGAGAATGGCCACAGAAATATGAGGTGCAGACGTATCTGAGTGCTGTAATTTGACTCATGAAATGTTAGTGTACAGATGCAGCATGTAGTTAAGAAGGCAAATGGGATGCTATCCTTTGTTTCAAGAGAAATTTAACATAAAAGCAAGGATATTATTTTTCAGTTATATGAGCGTTGATGAGACCACATGTCAAATATTATGTGCAGGTTTGATCTTCTTATTTAAGGAAGGATATGGATGTAAAGGAGATTGACGAGATTGACAATTGGATGAGTGGATTCCCTTATAAGGAATGATTGGACAGATTGAAATTGTTTCTCCTCGAGTTTAGAAGAGTGTTGGTTGACTTGATTGAAAGGTGTAAGATCCTGAGTGCTCTTGACAAGGTTGGTGTTTCTTCTTGAAGGTATGTCCAGAATAAGGGTGCCCTTCTAAAATTAGAAGTTGTCCATTTAGGACAGTGATGACATGATTATTTCCTCTCAGAGGATTGTGTAGATTTGAAATTCTCTGCCTCAGAAAGCTGTGGAGGCAGAGTCATTGAACATATTTTAAGGCATAGAGAGCCAAGCAGCATCATAAGAGCAGGAAAGCTTGACGTTTCGGGCCTAGACCCTTCTTCAGAAATGGGGGAGGGGAAGAGGGTTCTGAAATAAATAGGGAGAGAGGGGGAGGTGGATAGAAGATGGATAGAGGAGAAGATAGATGGAGAGGAGACAGACTGGTCAAAGAGGCGGGGATGGAGGCAGTAAAGGTGAGTGTAGGTGGGGAGGTAGGGAGGAGATAAGTCAGTCCAGGGAGGACGGACAGGTCAAGGGGGCGGGATGATGTTAGTAGATAGGAGATGGGGGTGGGGCTTGAGGTGGGAGGAGGGGATAGATGGAAGGACAGGTTAGGGAGGCGGGGACAAGCTGGGCTGGTTTTGGGATGCGGTAGGGGGAGGGGAGATTCCCAACCTCACCATAAAACCTGCTGACAAGGGAGGCGCAGTTGTAGTATGGCGCACTGACCTCTACATCACCGAGGCCAGAAGCCAACTCTCCGACACCTCCTCCTACCGCCCCCTTGATCATGACCCCACCCCCAAATACCAAACCATCATCTCCCAAACCATCCACGACCTCATCACTTCAGGTGACCTCCCACCCACAGCCTCCAACCTCATCGTTCCCCAACCCCGCACCGCCCACTTCTATCTCCTTCCCAAAATCCACAAACCTGAATGCCCCAGTCGACCCATTGTCTCCGCCTGCTCCTGCCCCACCAAACTTATGTCCACCTATCTGGACTCCATTTTCTCCCCCTTAGTCCAGGAGCTCCCTACCTACGTCCATGACACCAACCACGCCCTCCACCCCTTCCAGAATTTCCAATTCTCCTGTCCCCAACACCTCATCTTTACCATGGACGTCCAGTCCCAATACACCTGCATTCCCCAAGCAGATGGCCTAAAGGCCCTCCGCTTCTTCCTGTCACACAGACCTGACCAATCCCCCTTCACTGACACCCTCAACCACTTAGCTGAACTCGTCCTCACCCTCAACAAATTCTCTTTCAATTCCTCCCACTTCCTACAGACAAAGGGGGTGGCCATGGGTACCATTGTGGGCCCAAGCTATGCCTGCCTCTTTGTAGGTTATGTGGAACAATCCCTCTTCCATACCTACACTGGCCCTAAACCCCACCTCTTCCCCCGTTACACTGATGACTGTATCGGCGCTGCCTCGTGCTCCCACGAGGAGCTCAAACAGTTCGTCCACTTTACCAACACCTTCCACCCCAGCCTTAAGTTCACCTGGACCATCTCTAATACCTCTCAATCCTTCCTACACCTCTCCTTCTCCATGTCCGGCAACCACCTAGAAGCCGATATCCATTTCAAGCCCACCGACTCCCACAGCTACCTAGAATACACCTTCTCCCACCCACCTTCCTGCAAAAATGCCATCCCCTATTCCCAATTCCTTCGCCTCTGCCGCATGTGCTCCCAGGATGAGGCATTCCACTCCTGTACATCTCGATGTCCTTGTTTTTCAAGGACCGCAACTTCCCCCCGCTCAGTAGTCGAGAACGCCCTCAACTGTGTCTCCCACATTTCCCACAACTCATCCCTCACACCCCCTCCCTGCAATAAAACAAAACCAAAACAGAATCCCCCTCGTCCTCACGTACCACCCCACCAAACTCTGGATCCAATGCATCATCCTCCAACACTTCCACCATCTGCAGTCTGACCCCACCACGAAAGACATTTTTCCCTTCCCACCCTTATCTGCTTTCCGGAGGGACCACTCCCTCCGTGACTCCCTTGTCCGCTCCACACTCCCCTCCAGCCCCACCACACCTGGCACTTTTCCCTGCAACCGCAGGAAGTGCTACACTTGCCCCTACACCTGCCCCCTCACCCCCATCCCAGGCCCCAAGAAGACTTTCCACATCAAGCAGATGTTCACCTGCACATCTGCCAATGTGGTATACTGCATCCGCTGTTCCCGTTGAGGCGTCCTCTACATCGGGGAAACCAAGCGAAGGCCTGGGGACCGCTTTGCAGAACATTTACCCTCGGTTTGCACTAAACAACTGCACCTCCCAGTCGCAAACCATTTCAACTCCCCCTCCTATTCCGTAGACGACATGTCCATCCTGGGCCTCCTGCAGTGCCACAGCGATGCTACCCAAAGGTTGCAGGAACAGCAACTCATATTCCACTTGGGGACCCTGCAGCCTAATGGTGGACTTCACAAGCTTCAAAATCTCTCCTCCCCCTACCGCATCCCAAAACCAGCCCAGGTCATCCCCGCCTCCCTAACCCGTCCTTCCACCTATCCCCTCCTCCCACCTCAATCCCCACCCCCATCTCCTACCTACTAACCTCATCCTGCCCCCTTGACCTGTTCGAACTCCCTGGACTGACCTATCTCCTCCCTACCTCCCCGCCTACACTCACCTTTCCTGGCTCCATCCCCGCCTCTTTGACCGGTCTGTCTCCTCTCCACCTATCTTCTCCTCTATCCATCTTCTATCTGCCTCCCCCTCTCTCCCTATTTATTTCAGAACCTCCTTCCCCTACCCCATTTCTGAAGAAGGGACTAGGCCCGAAACGTCACCTTTCCTGCTCCTATGATGCTGCTTGACCTGCTGTGTTCATCCAGCTCCACACCTTGTTATCTCAGATTCTCCAGCATCTGCAGTTCCTACTATCTCTGAAACATATTTTAAGGTATAGTTGGATTCTTGTTCGGTAAGGGAATCAAATGTTTTCAGGAGTAGATGAGAATATGAAATTCAAAACACAAGCAGCATGATCTATTAAATGGTGGAGAAAGCTTGAGAGATCAAAGGACCAAATAGTGTTTTTAATTTGTGAGTACATATGTTTTAACCTTATAACCATTGGTATCAAACAACTGCTAGCAAGGATGTTGTAGTTATATAATTTGAAGGAAAACTACCTGTTACAGGTAACTGAAGGAGAACAAAAAAACAGGTGATTTAGATTTTTGCAGTATCTTCTATGGCTGTAAAATCAGAAAGTATTGAATTTCCTCTAATTTCATTGGGTTTTTTGGTCCAAGTTACACTGATTAAATGGATTGCAATTTGCCTGAAGGTTTACTAGTTATGTTTTTCTTTACTCCATATTATAAAGCTTCTGGTGAGTTCAAGGCCAACATGTTGGGATCGGCACAAGTTCAACCATCTCCAATTGTCATTTTCATAAGCACTGTTCAATTACAGGATGTCAATTGGGATAACCAAATCCTATTTTCAATAATTGTATGCAGCATATTGATGTAATTCAGGATGCATTTTCAAGGTAAAAGTTTTAATTTGGTTCCTTTATTTCTGACTCAGACATATTAAATTAGTCCTGTGCAGTTATTTCCAGTTATGGAGCCAGCTGCAATGAGGCTCACAAACATAATGGTCAGGTCCATTATGTTGTTAAAAGCAGCCAAGGAAAGAACTGCATGGTCTGAGGATTCAGGGTAGACCACTTAGGACAGAGATGGGGAGACATTTCCTCACCCAAAGAGTGGTGAGCCTGTGGAATTCATTACCACAGGAAGTAGTTGACGCCAAAACATTGAACATATTCAAGAGGTGGCTAGATATAGCACTCGGGGTGAATGGGATCAAAGGTTATGGGGTGAAAGCAGGATTTGGCTACTGAGTTGGATGATCAGCCATGATTGTGAAGAATGGCGGAGCAGGCTCAAAGGGCTTCTCCTGCTTCTATCTTCTATGTTTCTACGCTTTCCATTGGCTAAACTCTAGAAAGCACCAAAAGTTCACTTAACAACTTGTACATACTTAAAGAGGCAGAACATTTTGCAATTTACAGTTACTCCTGATGATAAGAGTACTATGATGTAGTGAAGACGTCAATCACTTTTCACATGAAGACTTATAATTTAGTTTCAGTCTTAATAACAGTAAAAGGTGAAAATATGAAAGAGTTTCAAGGAGTTCACTATCAAATATGGGATGTATCCTTTAAAAAACATTCATCATTGCTTAAAAAAAACAGATCTGTTCTGAGATAGTAAGAACTGCCGAAGCTGGAGTCAGAGATGACAAGGTGTGGAGCTGGAGGAACACAGCAGGCCAGGCAGCATCAGAGGAGCAGGAAAGCTGACGTTTCGGGTCGGGACCGTTCTTCCTTTTTCTGAAGAAGGGTCCCGACCCAAAACGTCAGCTTTCCTGCTCCTCTGATGTTGCCTGGCCTGCTGTGTTCCAGCAGCTTCACACTGTATTAGTTCTGTTCTGTGTGTGTTTCAAAGCTGGTATTCCAAGAAGAGTAGCTTCTGAAAAGCGTGTTCTTTAAAATGGTACAAACGAGAACCATTTACAGATTCTTTATAAATATAAGGGGTAAGAAGAAATGTGTACTGTTATGATCATGTGTCCCAAAAATATCTCAGCATTTATGTACAATGGACACTAAAGTGTTGCTGTGTAGCCATATACAGCAATCATTATATGCAAAGCAAGACCTTTGGAATTATAATGAAATGTCTGATCAAATGTTTTGATGAAGTTGGTTCAGAGCATGACAGAGAAAATTTCATGCATCTTCTTGGAAAAGTATCAAGGGGGATTTTACATCAAACTGATCACATGAATTGATGAGCAAAACCTAGGCCAGAATTTTCTTGTTTTTAGGTAAAGTATTGTTGATTGAGATTCATGGTACACTGTTCACCGTGGTTCACAATCACTTTTCTTAGACAATCTTTTGCTCTTCACCTCATTAATTACGCAGCTGGGCTTCTGGGTGCCTTTCTTGGGGAATTTCTTGGCTGGAGAGGTGGAATGTGCTCACAACTGCTGGAATCTATTCAATTTAAAGACTCTAGCACCATATTGAAAGTCGAGCTGCAAAATACTTTAGATGCTACAAGCTAGGAAAAGCCATCTATTGTGAGGTAGTCAAGGTTTTATATTCAGGATATAACTCGGAGGATAGGAAAGCTGGCTCAACATGCACAAACAGGAACCTGGAGATGTTGTTAAATGGGTAGTGAAGAATAAGACAGTCCTTTCCCAGCTGATGTCCAAAGAGGCTACACCACCACAGCAAACCAGCCTGGACCCAAATTGAAAAAGGGCACCCCACAGAACAGGAAAAAGGTCAATCATCATCTGCACTATGAAAGGTAAAGGGCCACCATCTTCTCTCTTGAATGTCACTCTCACAGGGCCATCGCTCAATCTAATCTGCTAATGCACAAGCATTTCATCAAGTTTTATGCTCTACCACGCTCTCTATTGCTTGTAACATAACCATTCCAGGGCTGTCACAACCTCATCTCCCATACGACTAACTGTTCTGGCTCTTTGCAGTTCCCATTCAATCAGTGGCGACAGGATACCTCCTCCCCTACTCATGCTTCACCACTAGGTGCTCTTGCATCCACTTCCATTATTCTTAACCACTCCCTTTGTCTCATTGTTCAAAAGGCTGATCAGTCAGCAAACCAATGTTTCAACAGCATCCTGACTGATTTACCTGAATCTTCAAACTGATTGCAAGATTGACCGTGGCCTAATAACTGGGCTGCAAAGACACAGATCCTGGACTCTGACTGACCATAACAAACATCTTGGAATAGAACAGGACAATCCCTTTGACAGACTGTGGCAGGACCTCCTGAATGACTGTGGTCCAACTACTCCCAATTTATGTCTGTTCCCCTTTGAAGTTCAAACTTGGCAATTTGCTTGAAGCACTTGCAGGGTGTTTACTGTGTAATCTACTGGCACATGCTGCTGGAGCCCATGATGACAAGCTGCCTTGCATATCCTTTGCACTAAAAGGTAATGCAAGCCATAAAGGCTGGCTGCTTCCATCTAAATCCAAAGTGAGTGAGCTCTAAGAAAGAAATCTGAGAGCCAAAAGGTGCCCTTGTGCAAATGCATGTGTATGTTTTTCCCTGCATGTAAAGTAACTTAGCAGAAGTGCGCATATTATGGGTGTCCTGGAGTTACAAGCATTGAAGGGTTGAAGGGGTGTCTGAGTTGGTGTGTGAACAGGCAGGGTGATGTGTTGAGTTTAGTGGTTTGCTGCTGCCGACTTGTGTGGATGGATCTAGGAGAAACGTAGCCATGTAGCATGCAGGTACATTGTGGTGAGGACAGATTTGTATAATGCCTGGGGCAAGCACTCGGGCCATCAGGCACCAATTCTAACATGTTGGGAAATTATGCTGAATCCATGAGGTACGGAGAATAGAAAGTGGCATATTTAGTAAGGCAAGTTGGAGCTGCAATGAGATGCGAGTACGCAGAAATAAACAAGTTGCTATTCAGTTGTGAAATTTCAAGTTGCAATATAAGGCTGGAGGGGAATTTTTTTAAAAATAGACTTGATGTTGAGGTTCTTTTTTTTCATTCTCACCATATTTTGGCAATTTCCTTGCCGTTGCTCACATCACAACAAGGAGGTGAAAATTCTGCTTTTTAGTTTAAAACCTCATCTGAAGAATTGTTCTTTCAGCATGCAACATGCTTGTTGTACTCCACTAGTCCCAAACTATAATTTTATGAGTAAAAATTAGAAATAAGAAAGGGATGATCACCTTGATACGATTGTACTATAGGCCCCCAGTAGTCAGAGGGAAATTGAGGAGTGAATATGTAGAGAGATTTATGTAAGAATAATAAGGTTTTAATAGTAGGGAATTTCAATTTTCCAAATATTGGCTGGGACTGCAATACTGTTAAAGGCTTGGGTAGTGAGGAATTTGTTAAATGTGTTCAAGAAAAATTTCTTTATAAATACGTAAGCATCTACCAGAGAAATAGCAAAACTTGACCTTCTCTTTGGAAATAAGGCAGGACAAGTGTTAGTAGGGAAAGACTTTGGGACCAGTGATCATAATTCTATTTGTTTTAAAACAGTTACGGAAACGAATAAGCCTTCTATAAAAGTTAAAGTTCGTAGTTGGAGTAAGGCAAGTTTAATGGCAAGAGAGAAGAACTTTCAAAAATAGACTGTTTACAGGTAAAGAGACAAGTGACACTTGGGAGGCATTCATAAGGGTGATAACAAGAGTTCATAATGTCCCAGAGGCAATATGTTCCAGTTGCAGTGAAGGGTAAGGCTGGTAAAAATAGGGGACAATGGTTGAATAAAGATATTGAAGTTCTAGTCAAGAATAAGAAAGAATCATAGATTAGATATGGAAAACTGGGATGAAATAATTCTCTTGAAGGGTATAAAGAGTGTAGGGGCATTCTTAAGAGGGAAATCAGGAGGGCAAACAGTGGGGTATGAGATAACCTTGGCATATAAGGTTAAGGATAATCCAAAGAGATTCTTCAAGAACTTGAAGAGCAAAAGAGCAACTAGAGAGAGAATAGTTTTAAAGATCAACGAGGTCATTTATATGTTGAAACTCAGGGGATGGGAGACATATTAAATGAATATTTTGCATCAGTTTTAACTGTGGAGAAAGAAATGGAGGCTAGAGAACTCAGGGAAATAAATATTGATGCTTTGAAAACAGTTCATATTATAGAAGAGGAAGTGCTGGGGGTCTTAGAAAACATATAGGTGGATTAATCTCCAGGACCTGATCAAGTGTATCCCAGGATGTTGTGGGAATTTAGGGATGAAATTGCAGGTCCCATAGCAGAAACACTTGCATTAGCTATTACCATGGGTAAGGTGCCGGAGGAATGGAGGATGGCTACTGTTGTGTCTTTATTTAAGAAAGGCTATAAGGAGAAGTCTGGACACTATAGAGCTGTGAGCCTGACAACAGTGGTGAGAAAGTTGTAGGAGGTGATTCTGAAAGATAGGATTTACAAGCATTTGGAGAGGCAAGGACTGATTAAGGATAATCAGCACGGTATTGTGCAAGGAAAATCGTGTCTCATTAATTTGATTGAGTTTTTGAGGGGCAGAGTGATAGATATTGTTTGCATGGACTTCAGTGGAGCCATTGATAAGGTTCCACATGGTCAGCTAATTAGTACAGTGAAATCACATGGAATTCAGGGCAAGGATAAGGTGAATAAATAGCAAGGGTCTTTCAGTGATGGGGGGGAGTTTAAAACTAGGGGGCATATTTTTAAATTGAGAGTAGAATGTTTTAAAAAGGACATGAGGGGCAACTTTTTCTGCAGAGCTTAGTTCGTGTGTTGAATGTATTGCCGTAGGAAGTGATAGATGCAGGTACAGTTACAACATTTAAAAGACATGAACAAAAAACTTTGGAGGGATATGGGACAATTGCAGGTAAATGAGACTAGTTTAGTTTGGGAACATGGTCAGCGTGAACTAGTTGGGCTGAAGGGTCTGTTTCCATTCTGTGTGACTCTATGTTTTTATAGAAGAAGGTTTAAAAACCCATAATAATTCCAGTCCTTATTAGTAGTACAGAAAGGAGAACAATTGTATTTAACTCCATTTCTTATAGAAATAAGCCCAACTCCCTTAAAAGATAAGTCTTCCAGTTCTGCTATTGGGAGAAAAGAAGCAATGCAAAGATAGGGAAGTATCAAATAGAAATTGGCTTTTCACAACTTAAATGAAGGAAAAAAAGAACAAATTTGCACTAACAAGCACTTTTCACATCCTTGGAACATTCAAAAGAACTTCACAATAAATGAAAGTGGAGTGTAATCACTTCAGTGATGTAGGAAGAAATGAACATAAAAGTACAATTTCACATTCTTTCCACATTTATACATTTTCGTCACTGTTAAATAGATCATATTCAGTATTTTCTTTTAGCAGTTTATATGCAAATAACATCACTGATGTTTGGAAAGTAGTCATATTCCTCCAGCATTTGGAATAGTTCTAAAATAAATGCAGTGCCTCCATATACCAAAATCTAGAATGACCTTTATTAACTAGACCATGCTTTTTCTCTGGCTGTCCTTCAGGAGTCGCTCAACAGGGACTTTCTGAAGTTTATTTATTGGCTGTGTTAATCCTACTGTTTAATATAGGTTTTAAAGCATTGGTAAAATAGTAAGAATCAGAATGATTGGAAAATACCAATGGTAATGAGGGAATGAATCATTGAATGCATGAGAAATTAATTCTGACCTTAAGATTAGAAAATTATTTAACACTGCCTCTGCCACTTGCATTGGATGTTTAGTGTTGAAAGTTGACCTCATGAATTATTTTTGACTCAAGAAAACAAATGAATGTAAGTCTCTTGTATGATTGGCACTGTCGTGATAACATGTGACATGCGAATTGTAGAGTTATAGTAATGTGGTGCCCTACAGAAGCATTCTAGAAATATCACACAGTAATACAATCCAGGAATAGTTACATTCACAGCCATTTCAGTGGATTCCTGCTAAAATTAAAGCAGGAGTTCTGGAACAAACTGAGGAATTTGATCCTATTATCAATACATTTGTGAACATTTTTTCTGTTCAATAATTCAGCCAAAATTTGAGTAAAACACTAAATCAATTGCTTACAAAATTTCAGAAATAACCTTTACAAAAATAGTATATAAATTTACAAATGTATTCTTAACCCAGTGTGTCTGACTCTCAAAATCAGGACTGAAAACAACAAATGCTAGAAATCACAGCGAGTCAGGCAGTGTCCATGGAGGGCCAGCAAGTTAACTTTTTGACTCTAGATGACTCTCTATCAGAGCTGACATGAAGTGTGGAGGGGGCAGCATTTATGCAGTAGTGTTGGGTGGGAGGGAGTGGGTGTGGACTGCTGGAAGAGAAAGGGTGTCGATAGCACAGATTAAATGATCACAATGTGAGAATGGCAGAACAATGGTGTGTCCAACTACCAAACTGGAAAGAACAGATGATCCCACTGAGGTGGGGGGTGAGGAGAGATGATACGTTGACAGAGAATGCAACAAATAAAACGAATGGTAGAGACTGAAATATGTTAATATTGATGTGGACATCTTTTGCTACAAGCCATATTTGGGTACATAGAGTTAATGAAAGCTGAGGAATGAGCTGAGCTATAAAAGAAAATTGCCAAAAACACACCAGACCATTCAACATTTTAAAAAATCCAATTTCAAAATGCACTACCAAATCCATTAACCCATTTACCTTTAATATTTGATGACTAAACATCTATCTGGAAAACTAATGAGTGGTTTATTGGCTAGAAATTCTTTTAGATATACAGGTCTCGGATTGGAAACTGTCCATACGTTTGTCTATTTTCAAAACTTTAAATTGGCCCAGGAATCAGACCAAGTTATTTGGCACTCCAGGAAAATTCAGAGCAAAGTTTGGAATCATATTCGAAGGGGTGAATGATCTCCCCATGCCTGGGTTGTTATAATTGAGTTTAAGTATCTAAACGGATGGCATGTTGCCAATTCACTATGTACTTAGCCATGTGTAGGTCAATGTACAGAAATAAGCAACCATATTCCTTGACTTAAGTAAGTAAAGAGTTACATTTATTCCTAAAATTCACTCAGGTAAAGATTCAGAAAAATGTTAACAGGTAATAATACATCCCAACATCCAATTGCAACTTACAGATTACCAAAGGATAGGTTGACAAAGGGTAAAATTCACAAGTAAAAGAAGTACATAATCAAACGATTCTTCAATGACACATTGTACCACTTTAAAGATGCAACTGCTTAATTTTGACTCTTATCCTGGATGTAGTGGTTATATGTTGACATCTTTCTTGTAAGAATTTCTGTCTACAGCAGTTTTGCTTCCAATTGGTTACACTGTTGCCCTTTCAGTTTGTTTTTAAAATTAACTCCTGGGATATGGACATCACTGGCTGTGCCAGGATTTATTCTGTATCAATCTCTCATGATGTTTCAAGATGGTTTGGGAAGAAAACTACGGTGATTCTCCTTGACACTATTTTACACCTTTCCTGAACGTGACCGTCAAGGTGGCTGCTGTCATGTGACTCGCTTTTGCAGTCATGGTTCCAAAATTTTCAGATGAGCATTCCATCAAGCAGTCAGGTTTTTCCCTGACCTGAACTAAAACCTTTTGTTCCTTTACAAGAAAGATTTGCATTCACTTACTTTGAAGGTGTCAGCCTCTGACAGGCGTTGAGCCAATAAGAAAAAAAAAGTGTTCTCATTTTTCTTTTGGAGTAACCCTTGATATTAGCAAAAGTGGCAGTCCTCAATGTTGTGCAGATACAACATGTCCCTTTGGATCTCACTTTGGAATCTTCCAGACACTTGACAAGACTAAAGTTGCAACATGGAAACCAAAATAACAGAAATTGCTGGTGAAACTCAGATGAAGAGTCACCAGACTCGAAACATTAACTCTGTTTTCTTCTCACAGATACTGTCAGACTTGCTGAGTTTCACCAGCAACTTCCATTTTGTTTCAGATCTCCAGCACCTGCTGTTCATTTTTTTTATGTTAGAGACCACAATGTTCATTTTATTAAAATGTTTAATCTGTGAAACGAACTGAGGCACTTAAAGGTTAATGTTTTATGTGGTGCACCTTTATGACAAATGTATTGAAAGTAACCAAATTAATATCTGAATCCAAACTTTGTTTGAAACAGTAAGCGATAAGCTGAAATCTCCTCAGTAGAACAGTGGTAGTATTTTTTAACATCACTTAATAACACATGTCAATGCTGTGCAAAATTCTATTTAATCACTTAAATAATGACTAAATACATTCAAAGAAATCATGGAAATTTGCAAACTGGACTGATATGCTGCAATCAGCCTGGGATTTCCATGCCCTAATTTCCTTTCACACCAATCGAATGTTGAAAGACTGAGAATCAGACTGAATAAATAATAAACGATGGATTGGCATCTTCCAATAGGAGATGGAGGCTATTCTAAACATACTTCTTAACTAGCAATGTAAAGTGGCTTTCATATTATCAGAGTCCACTGGATTTCTTCTCAGGTCACAAAGAAAATGGTTAAATATGGCACCAGAGAAAATGATGTTCGGTAGTACTGAACCTCTGAGATGTTACATTGAATGAACAATGTGGAAGCTATTTGACTCAAGTGTACCTTATTGATAATTATGCTCCATATAAGCCTTCTGCTGCTCTATGTCATCTAACCATACCAGCATATTTATCCATTCTGTTTTCTCTATGTACTTATCCGGACTCCCTTTAGTTGTATCTACATTCTTTGCTGTAACCACACCTTAGAAAAGCCCTTTCTACCACTCTTTGATTGAAGATGCTTATTTTGACTTGTCTGTTGAACTTATTCGACCATAGTCTCCCCTATCAAATCCTTTCATTTTCTTGAAGTTTCATCAGATTACCACACAACCTGCACTTTTCTGGAAAATAGATTCTCAGCCTGTTTGGTCTTTGATAACAATTACATCCTTTCAGTTCTGTCATGAAACTTGAGGCCTCTAAGAACAATGTGTCTATATGCTTTTTTTATAATATGGAAACCAGAACTATTCACAGAAGTCCAATTATGGTTTTAACCCCTAGTTGCAATACAGGTTTAACATTATTTCTCTACCCTTCAATTCTACCTCTCTAGCAATTACCTCAGTGCTTTGCTTTATGATCTTATTAATCTATATTGTTACTTTTAGCTATTTGTGTACGTTTATCACTTGATCTCTTTGCTCCCGTATACAATTGTCAAAGCACTATCTGAATTGCTTAAGCTTTCTACTAAAGCCTGACCCATATCTACACTGAAGTTCATATGCTGAATACAAGTTCATTTCTAAGCTTATTAATGTCTTACAGTTTATTGTCACATTCCTTATTTTGCATTAATTACACGCCCCAAAATGGTGTGGTCTTAGAACTTTGAAATTGTACTTCCAATTACTGTGTCTAAATTATTAACATAAATTGTGAACAAATGACCCTAATGGAATCAGAGGTAAAAGGTACTGCAGATGCTGGAGAATCCGAAATAACAAGCATGGGGCTGGATGAACACACCAGGTCAAGCAGCATCATAGGAGCAGGAAAGCTTTGCTTGACCTGTTGTGTTCATCCAGCCCCATGCTTGTTATCTCGGATCCTAATGGAAGACCATTTCCCTTGTTCTTGCCAGTCTGAATAGCTGTTTCTAACTTAGTTTTTGGTTTTTTTGTTGGTTCACCAAGGCACTTCTCACTCAATCTTCACCTTATTAATTATGCAACTGGTGTCTTTGGCACCTTCCTTGTGGAATCACGTAGGAGAGGAGGCAGAAGCAGTCACCATTGCTGGAACATTACAACATTCACACCATGTTTAAACTCCAACTGCACACTACCTTAGACACTGCTAGACAGAAACTACCTTCAAACTAATTCCAACATTGCTATAGTTTTTTTTTGTTTAATGCTTTCGCAGGATGTGAGCGTCACTGGCTATTGCCTGTCCCTTGTTGCCCGTTAGAAGGTGGTGATGAGCGGTCATCATGAGCTGCTGCAGCCCATTTGCTGTAGGATAGTACATTTGCAATATCACGAGGGAGGAATTTCCAGGGTTTTGACCTAGTGATGCTGAAGGAACGGTGGTATGTTTGCAAGTCAGGATGGTGAGTGGTGTGGAAGGGAATTTGCAGGTGTTGGTGCTCCTGTGTATCTGCTGCCCTTGATAGTGATTACGGGTTTGGAAGATGCTGCCTAAGGAAGCTTGGAGCATTGGTGGTGAAGGGAATGGATGTTTGTGGATGTCGTGCTAATCAAGTGGGCTTCTTTGTCCTGGATGGTGTCAAGCCTTTGAAGCTGCACTGAACCAAACAATTGGGGAATATTCCATACATTCCTGACTTGTGCCTTGTCCCTTGTCAGCCATAGTAAGCCTGGATACAGATCACGGACCAGAAAAGTGCTGTATACCTGGTTAAAGGGAATGCCCTGCTGTGCAAAAGTAGGTCAATGCATTTCCACACACTGCAAGTGTAAGTGTCACCAGCTGCCCTCTTGACCACACTCATGGTGTGCCATCCTCACTGGAAGATAGGATACAACCAGTAGGCACATTTGGAATGAAGGAGCTCCACACAGGGCTCCCAAAAGCTGCTTTTCAGGCAGCCCCCCCACCTACCTTTGTGATCCCATTCTGAACAGAAATGCAGGCTGAAGACAGTGAGCCCGTATCTGATCAGGACACTCTCAGCAGTTGGGGGCCTTTCAGACCCAACATCACCTGGTTACGTTGCACCCATATGAGAGATGAGCAGGATCTTCAGATATCCCAAGGATGAGATTGGGCAGTACGGTGGCTCAGTGGTTAGCACTGCTGCCTCACAGCACCAGGGACCTGGGTTCGATTCCAGCCCCGGGTGATTGGCCGTGTGGAGTTTGCACATTTTCTCGTGTCTGCGTGAGTTTTCTCTGGATGCTCCGGTTTCCTCCCACAATCCAAAGACGTGCAGGTTTGGTGGATTGGCCATGCTAAATTGCCCATAGCATTCAGGGATGTGTAGATTAGGTGGATTATAGGGGTATGGGTCAGGGTGGGATGCTCTGAGGTTCAGCGTGGACTTGATGGGCCAAAGGGCCTGTTTCCACACTGTAGGGATTCTATGATAGATGAAGTTGTAATGGCTAAGCATTGCTCATTTGATTCTGTAACTGAGCACTCCAGACCCTGTGCGCTAAAAAACAATGCAAACCACAGAAGCTGCAGCTTGTGAAGCAACGAGGGAGTCAGTGAGAGTGCACTGAGAACAATGTCCAAAAATGTGAAAAATACACATGCTAAGAAAGCAAACCAAGAGCAATATGATGCATCATGTGCATATGCATGAGGTGCATGTGTGGCCCTACACACAAAGTGACCTGGCAGAAACATGCAAGCCATAGGTTTCCAAATGGAAATGTTGAAAGATGAAAATGATAACAATGCCAGTCTGGCAGCAGGCATAATAATATGGTGAGGCTGGTGGTTTTGCCAGTAACAACTTGCATGAACAAAGTTTGAGGAAGACAGTGGCCGTAGACCATGCAGGGACATTGTCCTGAAGACACAGTTGGATGATCGCCAGGACAAGCATTCTGTAAACTCTAACTTACTTGTTGGGAATTCTCACCGTCTTGTTTCTCAATGAAAAAGAGAATTTGAAGTAGTGAGTAAATAAGGCAAGTATTAATGAGATGCAAATGAATGGAAATAAGGTTGTTGTCCTCAATAGCATGATACTGAAATCATTTCATGCTTGAGGGGGAGGTGCAAAACTTTACTAGATGTAGAAGTTATGACTTTTTTAATACTCGATGTATTTTCCCAACTTTCTTGCCATTGTTCCTGCCACACTGCTGGTGAGGGATATGGATTTTCCATTTGTAAGTCATTGAGTTTGTTACAAATGCCTGTTGATAGATGCACCATTCTTCTTTGGGGATTTGTGCCTCAGCTTGCTGTCATTTAGCTTCTCGTTTTCTCATTTACTTTATTTTCATTCCAGATCTTTCAACTTATGTTTCTTCATCTCAGTTTCTCAACTTTAAAATAGTCCTTAGATTACCTTTTGCTATCAAGACAAAGTAACAGTTCAAAGCACGCAGTGCTTCTGTAAATTGATACAGCTAGAAAATTGTCTCTTGGTTTGAACCAAAAGCAGTATCTTTTTTCTCTGTAACCAAATCTTCATAAGAACATGAAGTCAATATTTTCTCAAGTTCATTACAAGTTCTTTTGAAGGAAGGCTATAGGTTAACTACTGCTACCTGAGGCTGGCGTCTCCATGCCCACAAATTATACAGATCTGTGTCGATCAGACCTTCCTGGTAGAATGCTACAGTCATCAAACCCCAAACAAGATCAAGACAGGAAGTTGCTGGAATTGTGTATGTGACGAGAATGTTATTATTGCTAACTAAGCTTCGTTATTGCTAACTAAGAGGGTATAACTAGTATACCCTCTAGTAATAAGGAAAGCTAGCTAGAAAGAGGGACTCACTGGGAATTTATGGGTGGCTGCAAATTTTGAAATAATCTTTAATAATTACCTCTTGTGAGTTGACCGCTGTCATTATGTTGAGTAGCTCTGCATAAAATGTGAAAGGAGAGTAAATATGGGATATATGACTCAGAGGAACAGATGGGTGTAAAATAGAAACTGCCCATGATTTTAAACAAAGAATAGGCCAAATTAGCTGACGTGGCATATATGGTAACTCACCTGACTGAGATACTTCTCATACAACTTGTACTCAAACTCCATGTTAACAGAGAATGCAAACTTAGAATACCCAACAATATGAGTCAGAAGAGGGTTCACCTTTGCAGATGGCAAAATGTTGCCTATTGCCCTAAGTGGAGGCACATTCTAAAATGAAGCTAGGTGGGTAGATAACAAGCATCTACATTCTGCTTGCAAAAAAAACCCTGAACTAACTGTTGCCTGCCACTTTAATGCACCACCCTGTTCCCTGGCCAACATCTCTGTCTCTGGTTTGCTGCAGTGTTCCAGCGAAACTCAACACAAGCTGGCGGAACAACACTTCGTTTTCCACTTGGGATCCTGCAATCCTCCGGACTCAATGTTAGCGAAAGAAGGAGCGGAGAGTGGACTCACATGAGCCAGGAGTGATAAAAGTACAGGAAAAACAAAAAATAGTTATGCTATGCCAGGAGCCAATGACCTGAAGGGAATACAAATGACTGATGTTACCTTTAGAGCAGTCAGAAAGGCAACAGAGGAGAATGAAAAAATAGTTGGCCCCTTTGGAGGCCCAAACATATCTCCTAAAGATGGAATCCTATTTAAAGGAACCAAGTGGATGGCACCAGCTAAGAGAAGTTAATACTCTCAGATAGAAGTAAAATACAGCAGATGCTAGAAATCTGAAATAAAACAAAAAATGTTGGAGAAACTCAGCAAGTGTGGCAGCGTCTGTGGAAAGAGAAACAGAGTTAACGTTTCAAATCCCATGATTCCACATCAAAACTTCTTTAGTGTTCGTGGATAACTTCACCCAGTGAGTAGAGGTCTTTCCCCAAAAATCTGCCACAGCCTGATTCACCCTTAAATCCAAATAAGAGAGCTGTAAACTAGGTGGAGGCTGCTGAAAAAAGCTGATTCCTAACAAGCATAATAATTTCACTGGGCAGGTGACTTATTTTGACAAAGTTAAGGGAAAACGGCACGTTGTCCACAACACTCAATCAGCAGGGATAATGAAATAAGTATGTTGTATGCGTAACTTGACTTTAAGAGAGTTCTCTTTTAAGCATATCATTGCTGGGCATCTGCAATGATGTGACTGTATGCCATTTAGTCTGCCTTGAGTATCGAAGCTGTATACACACAAATCAGCCCATTCACTCACTTAGCACACGTGTATCGAAAGTGCCATCCACTATCATCTGCCTTAATACCTGCCCTTCTCTTGTTCCAGGAAGTAAACAGCCCACAATAGGGCAGAACCAAGATGAGTAGTGGTCTGCCCAATATTCAGCTCTTCATCCTTATGTGGCGAGATTCCTGACTCTGACTACCCCAAACAGGCCTCAGACAGGTATCGGAAGCTGAAGTTGACTTACTGTGCTGGGAACTCCTGAACAAAGTCTATTCACCTTTCCTTGACTGATACCTGCTGACAGGCATGACAAGTATCCTGACTTTGTGTTTGACCAATCCCCACCACTATCTACCTACACTCACCTTTACTAGCTTCATCTATACCTCCTTGACCTGTCCGTCTTCTCTCCCACGTATCTGCTCCTCCCACCTCACTGGCCATCCTCACCACTACCTACATGCTATCACTGCCCACCCTCTCTATTTATTTCAGAGCTCCCTTCCCCTCCCCCATTTCTGAAGAAGGGTGCCAACCCGAAACGTTAGCTTTCCTGCTCATCTGATACTGCCTGGCCTGCTGTGTTCCTCCAGCTTCACACTGTGTTATCTCAGACTTCAGCATCAGCAGTTCTTACTATCTCTGACTTTGTGTTTACTGTAAACAGCATGGCAATACATCAGTACTGTGAACCTGGTATCTCTGGCTGAGGGGTAAGGCATAAAAAGGCTGTGCAGAAAGATAAGGCAGGGATTCTGTGTGTGTCCAGAAAGTCCACAGTTACTCTGAACCTATGGCAACAAACAATGAGGCCAGAGATGTAACCTGGTCCAGTAAATGAGCTGGGTGTGTGTCGATGAGTACCCAGTGTCCTTCTCATGGCATTACAATGATAGCTGCTGGTGCATCCCAAGGTGCAACATTAAAATACAGAAACACCCTATAAATAAATCAGGGATGTGCCAAGAGGATTCTAAAAGGCTGGCACATGTCTGATGCCAATGGTTGTGGACATGAGGTACACGTGGCCAATGTCCATTGAACACATTCTGAACATTGATGTCTGATTTCCAAAATGGAGGTTATCCGGAGCAAATAGTGACCTGAATCTGCTATTTCGTAGAATTATAGAATCCCTACAGTGTGGACATAGGCTATAGCGGTTGGGACCAGGTGGGCTTCATTGACTACAAGTTTCTTGACTGGAATTGTTAACCTGGGCCAATCAGGAAAGCATTGGCTGACCAATATAACCAGGAGATTAGAATCTCCTCAGGAAAGGGCTGACTCTGAGCTGGCTGGTCACTGCCAGTGTACTGTGTACAAGTAAATAAAGGAAGACTTGGTGATGGGACCCAACCTCCGTGCAGGTATTTCAGTGGCAAACGGGAGAAAACAGGATGCGCCTGAAGAGCATTTGCATGCAAATGTCATCTTGGAGTTGGGGTAAGCATTTCTGGCACCATGCTTTTGTTTGGAAATTTGACTCATTTGACCCTGCAGTTGAAGATTGGGCCCAGCATGTGGAAAGAATGCAACATTTCTTTCCAGGAAAATGACACTGGGGCAGATGAAAATCAATGAGTAATCCTTCTGACTGCTTGTGGACCCACAGCAATTTTGCTTATGGGGGTTTAACTTTCCTAGAAGTGGCAGACACTAAAACCTTCCAAGAATTGAGAGACAAAAGGAACTGCAGATGCTGGAGAATCTGAGATAACAAGGTGTAGAGCTGGATGAACACAGCAGGCCAAGTAGCATCATAGGAGCAGGAAAGCTCGACGTTTCGGGCCTCGACCCTTCGAGTTGGTTAAGGAATATTACAATCCCAAAGCTCCTCTAATCCTGAGACGCTATCAGTTTTATTCGACTGATAGAGAACCAGGGGAATCTATACTGGAATTTTTGATGAGTTGAGAATACTGGTTAACTCTGAATGAGATGCTGAGAGACCATTTGGTATGTAGGATTAATGATGTAACCATACAGAAGTGCCTGCTAAGCTGAGGTCCATCTGGAATTCAAACAGGTACAGCAGCTGGCCTTGTCTTTAGAAAATGCAGCAAATGGAGCATGGGAACAACAGGGAATCCCAATGTGTCCAACTGAGCTTGGGGAACATCACTTAAGTGTAGGCAATCACAGAGCCTCACGCAGGGCATGTCTTGAGCAGAAGGACCCTAGGCCAATCCACAGCAGAACCCCAGAACAAAGCTGAGCCTTGACTGAGTGGCTAAACAATTCTTCAGGAGCAGGGCCAGCAAGATCATTGTAGTTGCTGCTGGTATCCAAACTCAAGACAAAAAGGGAGTCCTAAAGCCTGACTTGAGTGGGAAAACTCAAAGACCAGTACCTAGAAGAGAGCAACCCTGGGAAATTCCCCTACATGTGGGTTGGGACAATTGAATTGCTGAGCTACACCTAAATCAGAGCCAATTAAAACTAAGGCTTGGTTAAATGGTCAGCCAGTTCCCATGGCGCAGCTGTACCTGTGGTTGCAGAATCTGTCTTTTACAAGATGCGCTTGGGACTCCAACGTTTAAGCTTGCGCAAGACCTCAGCCAGACTGAGATCATGCACTGGGGAAGCATGGCACATTAAGGGTATGACTTTGGTTCCAGCCTCCTATGAGAAGCAGTTGGTGCAGTTACCACAGATGGTAGTAAGAGGCTCGGGTTCAAGCCTACTGGGGTGGAATTGGTTGAGAAAGATGCGTTGAAATTGGCTCAAAATTTTTCAAATGGAAAATAGCTGCTTCGGTGAAGTCGTAGTGAAATACCCAGGTGTTTTTCAAGAAGGCCTTGAGACCATCAAGGGGGCTAAAGCCATTTTACAGGTAGGCCAGGACACAATTCCAAGATTTTACAAGGCCCAGCCAGTGCCATTTGCCTTGCGGGTAAAAGTAGAGGCAGAAATCAGGAGGCTGGAGAGTGAAAGAATCATCAAACCAGGCAGCACTGGTTGTACTGATTATGAAGCCTGATAGCTCAGTTCGCCTTTGTGGGGATTTTAAGCAAATGGTAAACCGCTTCTTGCAGCTGGATAAATACTTGATCCCTCGCATACAGGATTTGTATGCAAAGTTGGCTGGGGGGTGCTGTCCTTTACAAAGCTGGACATGAGCCATTCCTACCTACAATTGCGACTGGATGCAGAATCTCAGAAGTATGCTACACTTAATATGCACAAGTGTTGATATCAATATACAAGACTGCCATTTGGTATCATCAGCCTGAGCTCTTTTCCAGTGGACCATTGAGAACATTTTACAAGGGCTACCCCAAGTTGCCATTTATCTGGATGACATACTAATAACAGGGAAGACCAATGAAGAGCATTTGGAAAACTTGGGCATGGTGATTAAACGTTTCTCCCAGGCAGGTGTATGCCTTAGAAGGGAAACATGTGTGTTCCAGGTGCCCCAGATTACCGTAGAGGGCAGCATATTACTATGGGAAGCTCGGGTGATTGTCCCAAGTAAAGGCCACCAGCAGGTACTGGCTGAACTTCACCAAGGTCATCTATGGGTTTGCCAAGATGAAGATGCTGGCAAGAAGCTACATCTGGTGGGCAGGGTTGGATTCCAACATAGTTGGATTGGTGCGGCAGTGGTCAGAGTGCCAACGTGGACAAAAATTGTCACCAGCAGCACCTCCACGTTCATGGGAATGACCAGGTAAAGCCTGTATTCAGTTACATGTCGACTATGCTGGTCTTTTCATGGGCTTAATGTTCCTTATCTTTGTGGATGCACATTCAAAATGGTCAGATGTACAGTCAGCAAACTCAGGGATGATGATTGAGAAGCTGCAAGCATTGTTTGCAATACACACCCTTCTGGAAGTATTGGTCATTGACAATGGAATGTCATTTGCCAGCAGGGAATTTGAATATTTCCTAAAGTCCAGTAGCATTCGGCACAGATGGACAGCTCCATACTGTCCATTATCCAAAGGTCTAGCGGAAAGAGTGGTCCAAACATTGAAAGTAGGCTTAAAGAAGCAACCTAAATGTTCTTGTCCCTAAAAGACTATAGGACCACACCACACACAACAACAGGGATAGCTCCTGCAGAGTTGCTGATGGGGAGAGTAATGTCATCATCCAAGATGTAAAACTTGATTATGTCACATCAATCGAGCAAACCCTTGCTTCTCACCTGGGGAAATGGTTAAAATAGGTGAACTTGGGCTGGTAAATATCTGAAATGAGAATCAAAGACGAGACCAGATTCATTTCAGAAATAATGCACTGAAATTTGGATACACTACGTGTCACATTCCTGATTTTTGACGGGTTTACGTCAACGAATAGAACAATCGAGATGAGTGTTCTTTAAACTGAAACAATGGAGCACAGGGATTTGGAAGGTTTACAGAGATTATCAGCTTAAAACGTGTGGAAATTAATTTTGAATTTTGGAAGTAATATTGAAATTCATCCCTGAATTGCATTATTTTCCATTCTTTTAGCATTCTACAATGAATTATAGTACTCTAACTATCTGTCTATTATATGTTAATGCATTCAGAAAAGGCTAGACATAGATAAGATAGCTCGAGAGCGGAGAGACCAGCAACACTTTTTATGATGATTGTAAATTTGTTGCTATACTTTAGGATTGAGTAGATAGAATGCACTTTCAGCAAATCCTGGGTAGTCAAAGACAATGGATTATGGTCATATCCTGAGTTGTGTACGATCAGACTATAAATTGGGGAACAGGAAGGATGACAATGGGTTAACTACAGCCAGCTGAACTTTATGCCACATGTCTTAAATTGTTTTGATCTGTGTTGATTGGATCTGCCTGAGAGAAAGCTAAAGTCATCAAATCACAATTGAGATCACGAATATGTTAACAAAACAGATAGAGATCGCCAACACAGTGCTCAAGTCATTGGCCCTGATAATCCCAGAAGTGGCAATCACCGTAGGACTACCAATTGATCCTATTGTTTTGTATTAGGACTTAATGCCATATTTCTCAGTGGCAATTCCGATCCTGGAACCTTTAGAAGTACAGAGTATATCTGAAATCCAAACATTCCCTCACAGTACAGGATAGTCGGGGAAGTCAACCCACAACCATTTTTATTACAGTAGGTGCCATATTCCTTTAAAATTTAACTATCCTACACCTGTGTGTGTATGATTATCCTGTTATCTCACTGCTGATAAGTTTTTGTTTTGTGTGAATATCCACCTCACCACTCATGTTCTGTTTTTACCTGTCACCACTGAGCATGATCATTCCCTTATTCATCCCAATCACTGATAGTCTGAGATGGGGTGAAGGAGGATGATTACTGTCATAAATTCCACCCCACCCCCATCCATCAGCCCTAGCAGTGATTTTCCCTCCCTCACCAGCCCTCATCCAAGGGTGATCATAACTCGCCACCCCCAACCACAACAGTGTTCTCCTTCCTTCCTCACCTTGACCCTTCCCACCTCACAGCCACATCCTCCCACATTGCCAATTCTTTAAATGTTGGCCAGAAGTTTGAAGGGAAGGTGAGAGTGAGCACTTTCCATCCAGCGGGGGTTAGGCGGACAATGCTGCTGTCTGTGAACGCATTATGTGGATCAGGAGTGGAGGAGTGAGGCTGACAGGGATGGCAGTGAGCAATATCTGTAGGTCAGCAGCAGAGAATGAAGGAGGGAGACCGTAAGTATTATCCATGGTGCAGGAGTGTGGGAAGGTCAGAAGGGTGAATTGAGCAATGTCAGAGCATAGTCAGCATGGTGAATATTGCTGTGGGATAGGAAATTAAAAGAAGCTATTGCTTTGAGCTGGAATGTTATTCCAAAAATGCTTCAACTGCAAAATATTCATTCCTACAAATAGATTAGATAGCATTCCACTGGCATCTCCAATCATATTTATGCATGTAGAAATTTATTTTAATGTTGAAGTAGTTCCTAATGAAATATTTATGATAATGGTAATTCAAAGAGTACTTTGACAATGTGTTTAAAGGTCTGGATCATCAATTCTCATTGAATCATCTTACAGTTTGAACTGATGATTAAGGTAAACCTGGAAACAAATATGTTGCACAGAAGTTGTCATTCTGTAACATCATAAATGAGGAGCATCTCTGAACATCCATTCCTATTCCTGTTATCACTGAGGCATCACTGCCTGATGTCATAAATGGGTCATTCCACAAATATCTGACCCTAGGTTACCTCCGGCCAATACTGTTACAGCATGTATATAATCACTCAGTAGAATTATATGAATTATCTAATTCAACTCTTCACTTGACTTTTGAGAATATGTAGTCAAGTCCAACTCTGTTCTGATACATGCACATATTTCAGAACAGGTCACTAAAAATCCATCACCTTTGTAACGCAGCACCTCTGGGACTAGTTGTAGCCTCAAACTACTTGAGATCTTCCTGGAACGAGGACATCACAGTTAATGAATTGTGAATGTTGTTGAAATCATCATAGAATTCCCTACAGTGTGGGAACAGGCCATTCAGCCCAACAAGTCCTCACCAAGTCTTTAAAGAGCATCCCACCCAGGCTCACCACTCCCCATCTTATCCCTGTAGCCCTGCATTTCCCATGGTTGACCCACCAAGCCTGCACATTCCTGGACACTATGAGTAATTTAGCACGGCCAATCCACTTAACCTGCACATCTTTCGACAGTGGAAGGAAACAAGAGCCCCCAGAGGCAACCCACACAGACACGGGGAGAATGTACAAACTCCACACAGACAGTCACCCATGGGTGGAATTGAACCCAGGCCACCAGTGCTGTGAGGCAGCAGTGCTCACCACTCAGCCACCAGGCAATCCCATGTGTTCATATGATGAACTAACCATGGATTAATCTTCAGGGTTAAGAGAATGCCCATTGAATGTAAGATGAACTGTTGCAATTACTACTCAAATGAATACAAATTAAATTTAGCACATCATTGTCCTTCTGTCATCTTCTATCAAGACACAGAAAGTCTTATGCTTACAATGTTGATACGCTTATCATTTTCATCAAACCAATCTTGACATTTCCCAACAGAAAATATCTCTTTGCAGACATTAATGATATTAGGCTTAAGGACATCCCAAGCAAAATGAAGGCTTCTCCTGTGCTTGACTGAAGCCAGAATGCCTTCCCTAAAGCAATGTGAGAATTGGTTTCCTTTGATTGAATCCTTCTGAGGTTTAACATTGATCTTTCATGGACATTAAGGACCTTGTATCCATCATTTGGGAGCCAGATTGATAGCTATGATTGAACAAACAAGTCAGCGATCAGTCTGGCAGTCATCAGCTCCTGTCATTGTCCTGGTGATGTGTACAACTTTGTGATTCCAGGCTAGAACAATAATGTAATCAATCTGGTGTCAGTGTTTGGACCATGGGTGTTATCATGACATTTTCTACTTGTTCTTCTGGCACAGCAGTTTGGTGACAATAAGCTCATGTTCTGTACATTTGGTAAGGTTCCATTCTGGAGATTGGAACTTTTCCCAATTTTGGTGTTGCAGTCTCAGAGAATAGGTCTGATTTTCTTCAGAATTTCACAATTAGTCTGACGAAGAAACCTTCTTTGGTTGCGACATTGGCATTTAGAGTTAGAAAGTATGTACTGATCATGGTTGCGTATTATTTCCTGGATTGTTTGAGATGAATAATCATAAGGTACTTTAAAGAAGGTGCTTATAAAGCTGATTAGCGAGTTTATTCATGATGATAAATTCAATTCTGTGAATTACGCATTCTTCCTCTGATTTTCCTTTCTTGAAGAAAGTATAGCCTCCTTCGTGTTCCTTGAGCTGCCCCTCTCAGCCTGAGGTCTCAGTCAGAGCAATGTTGTTGATGTCACATCACTGGGATTTTCATGACAAGTGCAACGTGACGTTCTAGGTGTTCACTCACGGATATGTCCGCAAGAATGCTGATGCTCTAGATCACAAAATGTACTGCTTGTGTGCTTCAGCCACAGGAGGTGATCCCTCTGGACAGAGCTACCCAATTGAAAAAGGTCAGGAGCACTATGTTCAGGACACCTTTTCTAGCCCCTTTCCATATGACGTGAGCAAAGTAGATCCTAAAGAGAGCTACTCAGACATAGTTTCTGTTTCCAAAAGGCACCCTGAACTCATCAAAGTGCTAGACAACCATCTTATAACTGCCTCCTCCAAGCCACATTATGAAATAAGATTCCAGATAACTTATCCTACTCCCATTGTCACATATTGGCCACCAAAGAGCTTGGTCGATGTTCCCAGGAAGACAGATGCTTTTAACAAGGAGAAAACATTGCACACCAGCCTCCACAATTGTCTTGACAGAATTGAACCATGATTGAATGGCAAGGAAACCAGGATGGTCGGGGATTTCATTTTGCTGCAGCTTTCATCTGCCAGAAGAGTTGTTGAGATAATTCAGATGGTTTAGCTTCCTTTGCCTGTTCTACAGTTAAGAACTTGTTTACCAAAGCCCCATCTGCTGAGTATTTCTTAGATTCCTAACAAGTATTCATGACAAATTAAGCAATTCAAGTGCCTATTCAAGTCCCATCATATTTCACCCTGTTTTGACTTTCCTACACATTGCCCACTTCCATTTCATGCTGAGGGAATGCACTTTGGAACACACAGGAATATAGGAATCACAAAAACTCAATAAAGCACAAAAAGAGCTTTTACTATCTTAATCCCTCAAATATCACTGCCATTATACTCTCATACACAGAGGTTTTTCTGTCTAAGTTATTTGATTATTATTTCTATAACGATATTTAAATGTTAATGTGAAAATCGAAGGGGAAACTTATGTGCATACATGAATACCAGATGTGAATTTACTTGCTGATGAACAAACAAACAGATCTGTCTGCAAGTTCAAAGAAATCTCAGAATTGTTCTGCAGATTAATGTGTAAGTTTAGTTTAATGCATATGTTCTTATTTTCCTTGTCCTAATGTGATTGTCATTGGATCTCAATGGATGAACAACCATTAAAACAGGATGCTTCTTATCAGCTTCCTAATCTTTAAAAAAGATCAAGAAAAATTGACAGTTACCTCGAATCAATAAAATGCATTGTTTACAGAGATCCATAACACCTCATTCCATGGAAACGACGCAACCTTCAGCTTTCCCATGCAACCTCAATATCTATCATCTCCAGTCTTTGCAAATTGTATGAACACAGAGGGGGCTTGGACAATATGTCTAACTAATATTGTTAAATGATATCTGGTACCTGCATGCGGGAAAGTCTTTGACAATCACCAGCTCAATACATAACAAAGAGACAATAGTTCAACAAAAACATGTTCCCTATAGACTCAGAAATAACATTGAGGAAGTTGAAAAGCAGTAGAATAAGAATGTCAAGTCCCATTTCATGAAAATAATTTCTCAGAAAATATGTTCAGCTGGTTCTGAAGGGATTGCAGAAAAATAGATTGCCCTACTTTTTCACAGTATCCCAAACTTTGACAGCCTCTCTTATGCCCTTTGGGAACCATTAATCTTGTTTACCTTCTGTTTCTGTAGCAACTAAATATTATTTGTGGCATAGTAGAATCCTGTTGATAGCATAACCATTACATTCTGTTTAAATCAGGATTATGTTTAGGCTTGTATTGCTGCAAAGTCCAGATATAAATAGTACCTTGCAAGCCTTTGAACTTTCTGTTTAATCACTGAACAATTTAACCTCTACAAAAAATAAAAATACTGAGCAAAAACAGACTTCACATCAAAGTGATTGCATTTTTAAAATTATTCCTTTTAAGTGAAATGTGATAATAGGTGACTAAATTTATGCACTGTACATTAAAAGCAGGTCATTGAGAATTAATCCTCTTGGATCAGCATGCTGTCTTTGAGAAACATGCTTAAGGCTGAAAATTCTGTATTTTGATAATAAAAAGAATTTGTTTTTCCTGCTGCAGTGCTACATTGGAAATAGTGAGAAAGTAAACTTTCTCTTAATGTTGGTATTCTCAATATTAAAACTAAATAAGATAAATTTTGGTCTGCTGGAGTTCTCTGTAACAGGAGTAAGGAAGAGAGAAAGGCATGTATTTATATGGCACTTTCTAAGACCACCAGATACCATAAAGTAGTAGACAACCAAGAAAGTACTTTTGAAACAAAACCAGAAATTTCTGAAAAGACTCAGCAGGTCTGGCACATCTGTGGGGAGAAATCAGAATTAACAATTTGGGCCCCATGACCCTTTTTCAGAACAGAGGTACTTTGAAATTTGGTTGTAAGTCACTGTTGTAACAGAAAACACACCTACCATTTTATGAACAGCAAGCGTCGACTAACGACAGTGTAACAGTTGAAAATAATTTCATTTCTGTGTTGATTAAGGCATAAATGTTGGCCCAGCTAAAAGGGCTTATTGACCTGTTCTTTTTCGAAATGGGACCTTCGTCTGAGAGGGAAGACGAGTCCTTAATCTAAAAGATGGCTCCTCTGTCTATGCAGCACTCCCTCAGTTCTTCACTGGAATATCGTACTTCCCTTTTCTGCTAAGTTCTGAAATATGACTCAGAGGCAAAAATGTTACCAACTGACAAAAAGCTGACTGTAGTGATTGTTACAAAGTCAACCTGGTGAACCTCATAGAATATGAGTTCCCTGATTGGACTAGGTTAACAGCCCCAATCAGGGAACCTTGGCTGACAGATATAAACAGGAGATTCTGTTCATTCTGAGAGCTGGCTCTGAAGAAGCTGCACCAGTGTAAAGTACTATGCACACGTAAATAAAGGGTGACTTGGTGACAGGATACCAGCCTCTGTGGCGTTATTTCAGTGGTGACGAGAGAACATAAATACGGTCCTGAAGAAATTCACTTGCAACAGTCGTCTTTGAGTTGGGGTGAGCATTTCAGGTAACATGCCGTTATTTGGGAAGCTTGACTTGTTCAATCCTGCTATCAATTACTGGGTCCAGTATGTGGAAAGAGTGTTTTCTTTCCTGGACAAATGACATTGCGGCAGATGAAAAACAATGTGTAATTCTCTTGACAGCTTGCAGACCTGCAGTTTTTTCAGTTATTAGGAGCCTGACATTCCCTGAGACATAAGAACATAAGAACTAGGAGCGGGAGTAGGCCATCTGGCCCCTCGAGCCTGCCCCCACCATTTAATAAGATCATGGCTGATCTTTTTGAGACTCAGCTCCACTTACCCACCCATTCACCATAACCCTTAATTCCTTTACTGTTCAAAAATTTATCTAGCCTTGCCTTAAAAACATCCAGCGAAGTAGCTTTAACCACTTCACTGGGCAGGGAATTCCACAGATTCACAGCCCTTTGGGTGAAGAAGTTCCTCCTGACCTCAGTCCTACATCTGCTTTCCTTTATTTTGAGGAAATGCCCTCTAGTCCTAGTTTCACCTGCTGGCAGAAGCAACCTCCCTGCCTCCACCTTATCTATTCTGTTCATAATCTTATATGTTTCTATAAGATCTCCCCTCATTCTTCTGAATTCCAATGAGTATCATCCCAGTCTCTCCTCCTAATCCAACCCTCTCAACTCTGGAATCAACGGAGTGAATCTCCTCTGCACCCCCTCCAGTGCTAGTTTATCCCTTCTCAAGTAAGGAGACCAAAACTGCACACAGTACTCCAGGTGTGGCCTCACCAGGACCCTATACAGCTGCAGCATAGCCTCCCTGTTTTTAAACTCCATCCCTCTAGCAATGGCAGACAAAATTCCCCTTTTTAATTACCTGCTGCACCTGCAATCCTACTTTTAGCGATTCATGCACAAGGACACCCAAGTCCCCCTGCGCAGCAGTGTGCTGCAATATTTTACAATTTAAAACATAGTCCGTTTTGCTGTTATTCCTACCAAAATGGATGACCTCACACTTATTAAGATAAGATAATAAAAGCCTTCAAGAGTTGATAGATTTAGCTAAGGAATATTATGACCCCTAACCTCCTCTAATTCTGAGAAACTATCAGTTTTACATGGCAATTTGAGAACCACAGGAATCTGTATCGGGATTTTTGATGAGGTGAAACGACTGGCAGAAGCATGTGACTTTAGTTTAACGCTTAGGGAGATGCTGATACGTTGTTTCATATGTGGGACTAATGATTTAACCATGAAAAAGTGTCTACCAGCTGAAGCCCAACTGGATTTCAAACAAGCTCTACAACTGACTTCGTCATGAGAAAATGTAGCAAGTGGAGCGTATAAGTTACTATGTGTTGTGAAGTTGGGTACAGTACTTATGGATCGGAAGGCAGGAGGTTAGAATTTGGTGTTTGTAAAATGCTAGGAGGGAAAGCATTGTGTGGTCTCTTTAAGGGATCATGTGCCTTTTCTATGCTTAGAGATTTAAAATGGATGCCTATGTGCAGCAGCTTGAAAATTTGCAAGAACACAGAGAGCACTTGAATTGAAATATTTGTATCGAAAGACTGTACAGTTAGCAGGTCAAGCAACCATTTTTACCAAGACAACAGGCTTTTGAATTTAGCCAATCAATTTGAACCAGGTGCTTAGATACTAAAAACTTATTAAATTTAAGTCCGATAGTTTTGACAACATAGGACCGATCTTATTGTAAGAAATATTGATGTGTCATCAAGGGTACAAAAAGAAGGGGACAGTTGGACAAAGACCCCAGAGCTATCTGCTATTCATGAGAATTAACAGCCCTCACCTCACAACAGAGAATTGCTGGCTCTCACAGCCTCCTCTATGTCTTGGAGAAAGCACCATCTAAATAACAATGGTACCAACGGCACAACTAGTTAATATTCCTGACAGAAGAATAAACAGAGAAGGCATTCCTGACAGTAAAATTGATGGAGAAAGGGCAGAACACATAACCTGGCTGGAATTTTGAGAGACTAAATACTTTTTTTAGTATAAGTTGGACTTATATCTATCGGAACAGCGTACCATTAGAATCTTGCTTTATTCGGGAATAGTTAGTAGTTAGAAGGGATTTATTCAGTTTGTTAATAGTTTAGTTAATTTGTTCACTGTTAGAGTTAGATAAATAAATTGTCACTAGTTGATTTTAGACTGAGTGTCAGTTTAAACAACTAGAAGTTGCTGAAAAGCAGGTTACACCACTTTTCACACTCCTCCTACAGATTATAGGGTGAGGTGCTTTGCTTTGGGTGTTTCAGTTTTAGTTCTCGGTGGGGGGGCGTCAATCTCCACTTTATAATAAGGGTATGCCAATGGAAGTGGACACCTTCACCAGGCCGACTGAGCTTGGGGGACACAACTTGAGTGAAGGCAATTGCATTGCCTCACTCAGGACATATTCTGAACAGAGGCCGTCTAGGTAGGCCATAGCAAAACCTCAAAACAAAGCCAAGCCTCGGCCAAATGGTTAAAATTTTCTTCAGGAATCACAGACAGCAAGCCATTGTGACTGCTGCCGGTACGTAAACACAAGACAGCAAAGAGGCCCACTGAATTAAAATTGAGCAAGTGAACTCATAGGCTGGTATCCTGGAGGGCACACATCCTGACAAGTCCAATTACACTTGGTTTTGACCAGTTAAATTACTTAGCAACATCCAAATCAGAACCAATCAAAATAAACATCTGGTTAAATTGTCAGAGACAGTAGGAACTGCAGATGCTGGAGAATCTGAGATAACAAGGTGTAGAGCTGGATGAACACAGCAGGCCAAGCAGCATCAGAGGAGCAGGAAAGGATTTCTGAAGAAGGGTCTAGACCCGAAACATTAGCTTTCCTCCTCTACACCTTGTTATCTCTGGTTAAATTGTCACCCAGTTTTTAAGGAAATAGATATCGGCAAGGCTGTGTCACTGATTTCATAAACAGTCTTTAACAGAATTTGCCGGGACTCCAACCCTTAAGTTTGCATAAGACCTTGGCTAGACTGAGAACCTATACCAGGGAATCCTACAGATTAAGAGAACAACTTCGGTTCCGGTCTCATATGAGAAGCAGCAGGTTCACTTACCACTGATTGGAGTAAAAGGTTCAGGCCCAAGCCTGATGGGGTGAAATTGGTTGAGAAAGATTCACCTTGATTGGCTCAACAGTTTTTGATTGGAAAATGACTGCCTGAGTGAAGTCTGAATTAAATATCCGGAAGATTTTCAGGAAGATCTAGAAACTATCAAAAGAGCCAAGGCCACCTTGCATGTTGACCCGGAAGCAATTCCATGAATCTCCAAGGCACACCTTGTGTCATTTGCCTTACTTGTAAAAGTAGAAGCAGAAATCAGGACGCTAGAAAGCAGAGAAATCATCAAACCAGCACAGTTTGCGAAATGGGCAGTACCAGTCATACCGATTGTGAAGCCCCATGGATCAGTTCACATTTGTGGGGATTTTAAGCAAATGGTAAACTGCTTCTTGCAGCTAGATAAATAGCCAATCCCTCACATAAAGGACATAGATGCAAAGCTGGAAGGGAGGTTGTCCCTCACAAAGCTGGACAAGAGCCATGCGTACTTACAATTATGATTAGATGGAGATTCCCAGTAGTATGCCACAATTAATACCCATAAAGGCTTGTACCAATATACAAGACTGCCATTTGGGGTATCACGTGCAACTTTTCAGCGGACGATGGAAAACATTTTACAAGGTCTACCCAGATCACCATTTATCTAGGTGACATGGTAATGACTGGAAAGACCAAAAGGAGCACTTAGAGAACTTAGATATATTCCTAAGACATTTCTCCCAGGCAGGCATATGCCTAAGAAGGGAAAAGTGTGTTCCAGGCAGTCCAAGTGACCTACTTGGGCTACAGTGTCAACAACACCGGGTTATACCCATTGCAAGATAAAGTGAGGGCAATCAAAAGTGCCCCAGCTCCCACACCTGTACCGGAGCTCCAATCTTTCCTTGGATTGGTGTGTTATTATGGAAAGCTCACACATAACATGCTTTCCATCCTGTCACCCTTACACCTGCTATTGAAAAAGAACCAGCCTTGGAAACGGTCAAGACACAGCCTTTAGGGAAGCAAAGAAGCAGCTTTCATTGTCTAAGTCATTGGCACACTATGATCTCAAGCTAGATCTGATATTGACATCCAATGCCTCCCCACATGGTATCGGTGTAGTGTGGGCTCACAGATGGTCCAGTAGAGAGGAACAGCCAATAGCGTATGCCTCCCGGACTTTAGCTAATACCGACTGCAAATACGCGCAGACAGAGAAAAAATAGTTTTAGCGGTCATCTTTGGTATGAGTAATATCACCAACGCAAATGTAAATTTGAAATATTAACAGACCACAAACCCTGCTAGGGCTACTCAAAGAGAACAAAGCCGTGCCACCCATAACTTCAGGTCAAATTCAGCAGTTGGCTATCGTACTAAGTGCATATAATTACCAGTTAGAACACCATCAAGAGGCCAAATAGCAAATGCGGATGCCTTGAGCCTCCTCCTGCTGGCAGATACACCATCAGTGGTACCGCCACTGGAAGACTGCGTTCTGGTTTTAAATTTTCTGGACACACTTCCGATTGCTTCTGATGATATCAGACATTGGGTGCAAAATGATTCAGTCTTGGCAAAACTAAAACAACTGGTGGCAATGAGGGAAGCCAGAATTGAAACCTTTCTGAACCCAGCATGTCCAAATCATGGTAGGGGGACGACGTTTTATGATGGGGTGCAAGAGTAATTGTCCTGAGCAAAGGTCATGACCAGATACTGGGTAAACTCCACCAGGATCATCCAGGGGTTTCCATAACGATGATGTTGGCGAGAAGTATTGTCTGGCGGCCAGGAATGGACACAAATATAGCTGCATTTGTGAGGCAGTGCCCAGAGTGCCAACAAGGACAACAGTTACCACCAGGAGCTCCCTCACATTCATGGGAACAGCCAAGTAAACCCTGGACTTTGTTACACTTTTATTATGCTGGTACTTTCATGGGCTTAACATTCTTAGTCATTGTGGATGCCCACTCAATCTGGCTGGACTTGGTGACGGGATACCAGCCTCTGTGGAGTTATGTCACTGACAATGTGAATTGGACGTTCTGAAATTGTGAATGATGAAGACAAAATGGAAATCAGTAGGATGGAATTGCAAGCTTTGATTACTTTTTTTAAAAGTGATGAGATATGTATTTGGACAAAATTTGATTGTCTCTTTAAGAAAATTATATGCAAAACTCTGCAGATTGTCTTTTAATCAAATAATAATTGTTCTCTGGAATAAATCAAACTGTTTAGATTCTAATACATTTTCTACTCAGTGAATATGCCTGTTAGGTGCTAGATCATGCATTAATCATCCTTTGCCAGCATTGCGCATAAACTGTCGAGCTGATCTTCATATCAAAGTAAGCTTTGATGCATAGACTAAACTCCAAACCCCAGATTGTTCCAGATTCACAATCCCTTGTGGCAGTGGCTTCCTTGTTAGTAGTGTTTAATGAGAAGCCAGCGTTTCAAGTCAGTAAAATTTGATTGAGGCACACAATTAACCTAAATTATTTTCACTTGAATCTAGTGTAAACTTATTGCATTGCTGCTTTAAGTGCTTTTCTTTTGTCTAAGAACTCACGCTGTCAATATTTTACTTACTCCTTGATTTGACTGTTTTAACTTACTTTGTCAACCCACCTCATATTCATCCCACTGTCACTGAGTGGTAGAATCCCTACCCCTAGATTGGGAGGCCAGGTTCAAGTCCCTCCTGCTCCAGAGGTGTGCAATAAAATCTCTGAACAGGTTGATTAGAAAATTAGGTTAAATTAAACAAAAATCACTAGCCTTCTGGGCACTATCGTGGTGTAGTGGTAGTGTCCTACCCCTGGACCAGGAGGCCTGGGTTCAAATCCCACCTGTTTCAGAGGTGTGTAATAACTGAACAGTTTGATTAGAACAAATAAGTTAATTAAAAAATAAACAAAGTGCCTGAGAATTTAGAATGGCCCTCTTGTGACTCGGTGGTAGTATCCCTGGCCCTGCACCAGTAGAGGGGCCTGGGTTCAAGCCCTCCTGTTTCAGAGGTGTATAATAACATCTCTGAACGGGTTGATTATAAAAATAGGTTAAATTTTAAAAAAAACTTAGTCTTCCTGTTTGCCTATGTAAAACTACCTTTACAGGCACAGTTCAAGGCTGAATTTCAGAAGTCTTTTATTGGTGAATGGCCCTAGAATTCACATTGTTAAACCCATTTACTCTGTTGATCCCAGCTTCATAAAGCCAGCGAAAAAACCGAATTTGTCAAACAGGATAATTGAGTTGAATTTATCAATGTTATCAGTGTAAATGTGTCCTCGTCTCTCAGAATCCAGAAGAAAAAAATTCAGTATAAAGGTTTAAGTAAGGAGGTAGAGAAGATTTTTAATTAAATAATTGGGCCAAGAGATTAAATGTGCCATTTCAATAGTATGCCAAAGAATAGAGACAAGTTAAGATAGGAAAAAAGCAATTTGAGAAATGAGCATCCGAGAAAGGCGGAAGAGGTAGAGAGAATAAACCTAGGAATATACCAACAATTAAGACTAGATATTCTAAAGTGAACAAAATGACATAACTAAAGGTTCTGCATCTAGCATCCATAACAAAGTAAACAAATTGATTGATATTGAAGTAAATAAATATGAACTTATAACCATTACAGAGACAAGGATGATGATGATTGGAGTTTGAATATTGGGTGGTATATTACATTCAGGAATTATAGACAGCTAGGAAAAAGATAGAGGTTGTAAATCAAAGATGATATTTGTACCAAACCAGATATTGCTGCTAGACCTGCTGAGTTTCTCCAGCATCTGTGGAGAGAGAAACAGAGTTAATCTTTAGAGTCCAGTGATCGTTCTTCAGAACATTGTATTTGCACAGTAGTTAGTGATGATCTTAGATCAGGAGATCAGGACAAAGGATCTGTTTAGGTAGAGATGAGGGAAAGTGCACTAGGTGAAATAGTCGTGATAAAGACACAACTATCATAGGTAATTTTAATCAAAATATAAACTAGTAAATTGTCAGATTGACAGTACTAATCTGGATGAAGAGTACATAGGATGCTTTCAAGATAGTTTCTTAGAGCAGCATGATTTGGAAATGACCAGACAGCAGACTATATTAGATTTGATATTGTGTAATGTGACAGGATTAATTAAAGACATCAAAGTTGAATCAACCCTAGTAGCAGCAACCACAACATGAATGAATTTTACATCCAGTTGGAAAGGGAGAAGACTGGATCAAAGACCATAATTTTAAACTTAAATAACGGCAACTACGTGGGTGTGAAAGTTGAGCTACCTGAAGTGAAGTGGTATATTGTGCTGAGGGATAGATCAATGGCAACAGTGGCAGACATTTAACAGAATATTTGTGAATACTTAGTCTAAGTATATTCCTAATTAGAAGAAAAATTCTAAAGGGAGGACCACCATCTGTGATTAGCTAAAGAAGTTAGGGAAAGCACCAAGCATCAGGAAACAACATATCACAGTACAAAGACAAGTGGCAAGTCAAATGATTTGTCAGACTGTAAAGGATGGCAGGGAATGACAAAGAAGTTAATTAGCACAAAGAAATTAGAGTCTCACAGGAAGCAAGTTGAGAATGTAAAAATAGATTACAAGTTTCTACAGGTTTCTAGAACTGAAAAGAATAATTCAAGTAAGTGTTGGGCCTCAAGACAGAGTGACTGGAAAAATAATAGTCAATAATAAAGAAATGGTAAGTGAAATGAACAAAAATTTTGCTCTGTCTTCACTATAGAGGATACAAGCAAACATTCCCGCAATAGCTGTATAGCGGGAGGTGGAAGATAGAGACGAACTTAGTGAAATTACAACCACAAGTGAAGTAGTACCAAACAAACTGAGTTGACAAGTCACTGGGTTCTGGTGGCTTTCATCATTTGGATTTAAAAGTGGTTGCTAATGAGGTAGTGGATGAGTTAGTGTTAATTTTCCAAAATTTTCTACATTCAGGAAAGACTCTTGAACAGGAAAGTAGCAAATATACCTTTACTTGAGAAGGAAATAAAGCTGAAAACAAGCTAGTTAGCTTGACATTTGTTACTGAGATGATGTCGGAACCAACTTTTAAAGAGGTCATAGCTGGGCACTTAGAAAAACCCAAGGTAACTGGAATGAGTCAGCATGGTTTTGTCAAAGGGTCGTCAAGTTTAAGCAATTTAATGAGTTCTTTGAAGGAATAATGTGTGCTGCAGATAAGGGGTGCCTGTAGACATGCTAAATGATCCTACGGGGCTCCTCTTACCCAATTTTAGCACCATTCTACCACTGGCCATATCCAGAACAACTCGCCACCACCATGAAATCCTAGAATGGGCCAGCTTCCCTAGCACTGGCACATCAAGAAACTGACTAACCACGTTCAAGCTATCGGACCAGTGTCAGAGTCTACCACAAAAACAGAAGTTGCTGGAAAAACTCAGCTGGTCTGGCAGCATCTGTGAAGACAAAATCAGAGTTAACATTTCAGGTCCATTGACCCTTCCTCAGAACTGATAGTAGCTAGGAAAATGTCGGTTTATATGCAGAAAATAAGGAGTGGGATGGGGTAGGGAGTAAATGATAGAATAAAGGACAGAGCCCAAAGACAGAGAAGAGCAGTGGAATAGACAAAGCAGTTGATCTGGCTAGGAGTGTGCATAGCTGTTAATGGGGACAGTTTAATGACTAACGATATGCGGTGTGTAATGGCAGGGTATGTGATAACAAGGCCTGGTGTGTGGGGTAGGGGGCAAGGACATGGGAGAGTTTAGGCCCTAAAATTATTGAACTCGCTATTGAGTCCGGGAGGCTGCAGAGTCCCCAAGTGGAAAATGAGGTGTTGTTCTTCCAGCTTGCGTTGAGCTTCGCTGGAGCACTGCAGCAAACCAGAGACATGGGAACAGTTGGCCAGGGAACAGGGCGGTGTGTTAAAGTGGCAGGCAACTGGAAGCTAAGGATCTTTTCTGTGAGCAGAATGTAGATATTCTGCAATGCCGTCACCCAGTCTATGCTTCGTTTCCTCAATGTAGAGGAGACCACATTGTGAGCAGCGAATGCAGTAGACTAGATTGTGGGAAGTGCAGGTGAGGTGTTGCTTCACCTGGAAGGTATGTTTGGGCCCTTGGATACTGGGGATGGAGGAGGTAAATGGGCAAGTGTTACACATTTGCCTATTGCAGGGGAACGTGCCATGGGGCTGTTGGGAGGGTGTTGGGAGTGAAAGAAAAGTGGACTAGGGTGTCCTGGAGGGAACAGTTCATGTGTAAGGTGGACAAGAGAGGGGACGGAAATATGTGTCTGGTGGTGGCATCTCAGTAGAGGTGGCAGAAATGGCTTCTGATGATCTTCTGGAAGTGAATGCTAGTGGGATGACAGGTAACGACAAGGGGAACCCTATCACTGTTGTGGCAGGAAAGAGAGGGGGTGAGGGCAGAAGTGCAGGAGATGGGTCAGACCCGATTGAGAGCACTGTCAACGATGGTGCTGGGGAATCCTCTGTTGAGGAAGAAGGTGGACATTTCGAAGGCTCCCTTGTTGAAGTTGGCCTCATCTGTACATACACAACGGAGACGGAGGAACTGAGAGAGTGGGATGGAGTCTTCACAGGAAGCAGGGTGTGAGGATGTATAGTCCAGGTAGCTGTGGGAATCAGTGATTTTATAGTGGATATAAAGACACTGAGCTTCTAGTCACCTGCCACATTAACATACCGCCCTGTTCCCTGGCCAACATCTCTGCCTCAGGCTTGCTGCAGTTTTCCAGGAAAGCTCAGCACAAGCGAGATGAGCAACACTCATTTTCCCCTGGGGGACCCTGCAGCCCTCTGGACTCAATATCAAGTTCAATAATTTTAGGGCCTAAACTCTTCCATGTCCTTGCCCCCTACCCCACACACCAGGCCTTGTTATCACATAGTCTGCCATTACACACTACCTATTATTAGTCACTAACAGTCTCCATTAACAGCTATTCACCTTCCTAGCCAAATCAACTGCTTTGTCTATCCCACTGCTTTTCTCTCTCTTTGGGCTCGATCTGCTTTCCTATCATTTACTCCCAATCCCAACCCCCTCCCTATTTTCTGCATATATACCGACATTTTCCCACCTGCCATCAGTTCTGAGGAAGGGTCACCGGACCCAAAATGTTAACCCTGATTTTTCCTTCACAGATGCCGCCAGACCTGCTGAGCTTTTCCAGCAACTTCTATTTCTGTTCCTGATTTACAGCGTCCGCTGTTCTTTCGGTTTTTATCAGAGCCTACCCTGACTTACTATGCTGGGATCTGCTCAGGAAAGGCTACTCCATTAAATTGACTGAGGCCCACTGACAACCATAATATGCTTCCTTCCTTTGTGTCTGATCTAAACGGCGAGGCAAGATTGAAGTAATCAGAGCCTGGTATCTCTGGCTGAGGGGCAAATTGTAAAAAGACAAGACGAATGAATGCGAGTTATGGATGATGTGAGCATCCAGGCAGGCTCAAAGTCAGTGAGCAATGACAACGAATAATGTGCCAAAAGTGCAAGATGTGTGCCCCTGAGCTTACATTATGCCAGCAGCAGTATTACACTGATAGTTGCTTGTGCAGGCCAAGGTGCAGCATTGAAGTGCAAAAGCATTAATGGGACTTGGAGGCATATTGGATGTCCATGGACAAGAAATGCGTGTGACCAGTGTTCATGCCGTGTGCCCTGAGATGTGTCTGGCATCCAACATAGAGATTGTTCTGAACACGTTCAGATGACTTAGGTCATCGGCAAGGTATTTAATAAGCAATAATCATCTATAATTGGCAACTCGCAGCTGCGAAGCAAGAAAACCACCAAGCTGTGTGTTAAAAGTTTAAAAGATGACAGAAGTTTTCCCAGTGTTGAGATAGGCCTCTCTGGGTCTTCTCATTCAATTTTGCCAGAAATCATTCCAATGCTCACGTTGCTCAGACCCTGTAACTTTCCACCTCAAACTATCTAAACTTGTCCTCAAGTACACTCCAATTACTCTAAACTATTATATATATATTTGATGTTACCACTTTTTAACTGTGTACCTATCCAGGTGATTGTAGAAAGACCATATGTTTGATGTCATGTCTTTAGCATTTCTTTCTCAGGGTTAGCAGATATTAATTTACTCTTTACTTCAAGAAAATCTTGTGATTGGTTTCTTATTGCTTACAGTGCATATAGGTAACTACATTTAAATTGAAGAGTGGCGTAGGTTCACGCTAAAAATAACTTAAACTTTTGTGATGACAGACCAAGGATGATGAAAAGAGGGAAGCAGGTCATTCCTTCACAACTAGTCATAAGAATATTCAGCTGACAAAACATTGGTATGTGATTAGTCAGAAGCAGGAAGAATTCTAGCTCCTAATGAAAGATTCAGCCTCCAAGTCCCATTAATAAGCTGAGTTGCCTAATCAGTTTTCAAGAATTGTCCTGTTATTATGCTAATTGATTATTCAGTCAATGTGCTACATTAACTTTACAAATACTTTATCTGCAATCTGTTGGAATACATAAATGCATGTAAGCAACTACCTAGAGTAATGAGATAGTGATGAATATGATGATGTAACAGTGACATCAGCAATCATGTGCTCGCATCTGAGATGACTGAAGGAGGGGTCTTTAGCAGAGAGAGATATGTTTATCTGGAAGTATAGAATGCAAGGCACTTAAGTAGGAGTATCGCAGAAAGCTAGCAGTACCAGACCTTCGTTACTGAAAAGACTCTTCCTGAAAAGAACTGGGTACAAGTTACCAGAAGAGACAACCAAACACTATTCAAAAGTGGAACCCACACCTCAAGTGAGGGTGAGAGTGGTAGTGATACCAATCTAGCAACAAGTTGCTGCTATCAACAAAATTCACAAGGAGAAATCAAATGAAGACTTTCTCAAAAGAAAAAGAAACAGAAGACTTAGCTAGGTGAGGAGCACACATAATTATTAGCAATTTCTATGCCAACTAAAGCCTTGCTGCTTCTTCTGCAGCCATTTGGGAACCATGTTCTGAGAGTTGTGGAAAGAGCAATTCCAGGACATCAGTGTTGGGCTTGTATACCAAAGAACAATATGTAGAAGGATGCATTGTAGCTGATATCCTTGTGAGGGGTAGATGAGACCTGTGCAGATTTTGAAGCCATCCTAAAAGTACTCAATGATATTTCAACTCAAGCTGAAAACCTCATAATCAACAGATCAAGTTTAAATTCGATACCCCAAAAGCTAAGGGAGTCAATCAATTCATCACTTAAACACTCATACAGACTAGTCAGTAGTTGTGGGTATGGTGCTTTCAAAGAAGAACTAATTTGTGACCACAGTCCACACCTAAAAATGTCATTAGATGTTCTGCAGACAAAACATCAGAAGCTGTTCAATGTGCTAGGCAGGCCAAAAGGATATGTGGCAGAATTTAGTGAAAAGTGCCACAAGGATCATTGCAGCATGGGGCGCAATGCATACCATCACAAGCATCATGGACAGTTTCTCAGTAGGTAGCAACAAGGTGCCATTTAACAGGGATTAACATTTGTTAAATGCCTTGTTAATGGATCACCCCTTTAATGATCAGTCTCCCATCTTAGCAAACGCACCAACATGCTGGGCATCAGGAAAATTCAACATAGAAACTGCAGGGAGCAATGTCAGTTTCAACTTGCCACTTTGTCCAAGTGTCCTCCATGTTGGAAACTGAGCAGCAGTGTCTCGGGGCATGCTTCATTGTCAATAATCCCTTTAATTTTCTTTTCCAAATTCTGGACATCGGAGGTCTGTGCACGACATCAAATTCTGAAACTAGAAGTCAATGCATTGGCACACCCAAACAGAACCTTGGAGAGGCTGCTTAGCCATGTATCTGAGAGGGAACATTGGCATGGGCACCAACCACAAGTACTGCACATCCTCAGAAATTGGCATCTGACATTTGCCAGCCTATAAGAACCCTCATGGCACATCTTTGATCCATTTACTGTACACTTCTGCCCTTTAATGTTGCACCTTGGTTTGCACTGGCAACTCTCACTATAATGTTGCAGCAAGGGCACTGTGAGCTCAAAGATACGTACCCAGCTCATAGACTGGAGCAGACTGCCTCTCAGGGCTTCTTGTTTGTTGTCATCAGGCTCAGTAATTCTAAGCCTACCTGGATGCACAAAGCATCCTACAAATTCATTTCCCTGGCTTTTTGCTTTTTGCTCCCTCAGCTAGAGATATGAAGCTCCTATTACTGCTGTCTAGCCATGCGATTTAGCGCAAAGCCAAAGCTTGGCACAAAGCCAGGAAGCTTCCCATAGTTGTCAGCTGGATTCTGTCAAGTCAAGAGGAATAGCCTTTGCTGAAGGGGTCTCAGCAGCATCCAGTACCAGTGCAGGCCCTGTTCGGGTTGGTCAAAGTCAGAATCCTCTCCTCATAAGGGGTGAAGAGTGAAATGACAGGCAGGACACCATCTGTCTTGCCTCTTCCTGCCATTTTGTGGGCTGTTTTCCTCACTGACTGAGAGAGAGGCAGGTAAAGGACATGAAAGTGAGTGGTACAGCTATTACTCCAGCTGCAGGTGGGGATGTGCTCTATTGTCGGCAATAGTGAGAACATGATCCTTGGTGGGAGGTGGTCACACTTTCAGAGATGGGGTAAGTGTGAGATATTGGAGAGAAGATGATGGAGTTGAGAAGGGCATTAACCTTCTTTCTGAGCACTGGGTATTCCTCCAGATGGTTAAGACTGCTTTACTCAGGGTGGCAACCTTAAACCAGACTGACACTGTCCGGCATTGTGCCCTCCACTGCTAGTCCATGAAAGAGGATACCTCTCCTCTGCACTACCCCATACAGGAAGATGTCCAGCATCATGCCCAGAAATCAGCCACCAATTTCAATCCCTCCTGCCCCACCATCTACCATGTCCTAGGCAAATGTCAACAATCTTAGGGCTGCATGGTTGTTCAGTGGTTAGCACTAATGCCTCACAGCGCCAGGGACCCAGGTTCAATTCCACACTGGGCAACTGTGTGTGTGGAGCTTGCATATTCTCCCCGTGTCTGAGTGGGTTTCCTCTGGATGCTCCGGTTTCCTCCGACAGTCCAGAGATGTGCAGGCTATGTGGATTGGCCATACTGAATTGCCTATAGCTGAGGGATATGCAGATTATGTGGGTTATAGGGGGAATGGGTTTGGGTAGATGCTCTGAGGGTTGGTGTGGATTTGTTGGGCCAAAGGTCCTGCTTCCACACTGTAGGGATTCTATGATTTTAATCTTGTAGGGCTGATAATTCATGTACACAATGACATTTTAACAACTGCACATGTTAGCATGCTCATGATTACTTGAGGCCATAATTTTAAATCTACATTCTTGGATAAAGGATGACTTGCTAATAAAGTGCAAATATAAGCCTTATGGATGGCCATTACTTATTTAGTAGGGGTTGATTAGCTTGGATGGCTGCTTTGTGATGCAGAGTGATGCTAGCAGCAAGGGTTCAATTCCTGCATTGGCTGAGGTTGCCATGAAGGATTCTCCTTCTCAACCTTTCACCCGTCTAGCCATGCGGTGACACTCAGGTTAGCTATCACCAGCTGTCTCTCTCCAATGACAGAACAGCTCTATGATCCAGTAGATCTATGATTTCTTTACCTTTTACTTATTTAATGGTTACACAATTAGATTACTGCAATTGCCCCTAGCTGGGCAGCAAAATCTAAGATTTTTGTTCTACCGCTGAAGAAATGAAGCAATAACTTAATGTTTCAAGTTGCAAGTGTTGTTAACTGTATTGTGAAATTATTGAGGAGTTAACTTTTGATCTGACATGGAGAAGTTCACCTTTGTTTCAGTTTGAGTGATTTGCAGGCTCCATCTGTGATCCATGAATTGCTCCACTTTCTTCATGTTCTATTATGTATCACAGTATCCGTGGACCCTATACCCCTTCAGCATCCACCACTACAAAAATCCCCACTCCCATTTCAGTGGAGCCCTTTGATATAATTATTCATGTGTCAACTTTAATCCCAGACCCAACTTTGGAAATTCCTATGCCCGTGTTTGTCCTACACCCTCCTCTATAGAAGCCAGTTAATGTGACATGTTTAAAGAAGCCCCCCAACCACCACCTTCCAGAGCTCCCATTTCCCACCCATTCAATTTGAAGACTCTCCCTAATTTGCTCCTATTGCTCTCACTCACAGTGATATTGACATAGCATGGTGTCGCATGGAGATATATCAACTTCCTACATAACTAATACATTGACATCCAGTGCTCCCCATCATCACAAGCTGCCTACTTCAGTAGTCAGTAAAAAGCAAGAAATTTCTGAAGAAGGGTCTAGGCCCGAAGCGTCAGCCTTCCTGTTCCTCTAATGCTGCTTGGCCTGCTGTGTTCATCCAGCTCTTCACCTTGTTATCTCAGATTCTCCAGCATCTGCAGTTCCTACTATCTCTGCACCACTCTCTCCCTGAAAAAGATTTCCCTTAGGTCCCTTTTAAATCTTTCTCTTCTCACCTTAAACCTATGCCCTCTAGTTTTGGTTTCTCCTACCCTGGGAAAAAAAACCTGGGCAATTCACCCTATCCATGCCCCTCATGATTTTTGAAACCTCTATAAGGTCACCCCTCAGCCTCTGACACTTCAGGGAAGATAGCACCAGCCTATTCAGCCTCTCTCTATAGCTCAAACTCTCCAACCCCAGCAACATCCTTGTAAATCTTTACTGAACCTCTTCAAGTTTAACAACTTTTCTATAGTAGGGAGACCAGAATTGGATGCAGTATTCCAAAAGTGGCCTAATCAATTGCCTCTACAGCCACAACATGACATTCCGACTGCTATACTCAATGCACTAACCAATAAAGACAAGGGTACCTTCTTCACTGTCCTAACTACCTGCAACTCTACTTTCAAGCAACTATGAACCTGCACCCCAAAGTTTCTTTGTTCAACAACACTCCCTAAGACCCTGCCATTAAGTCATAAGTTCTGCCCTGATTTGTCATACCAAAACGCAACACTTCACATTTATCTAATGAATTCACAAATATTCACGAAAGAAGAAGAGAACAACAACTGACTGTCCTTCCTGGACATGGTAGAATGCAAAAGCAATGGGGAACTCCAGGCTACCGTATACAGAAAGATTACGCAATACTCAATTACACTAACAACCACCCCAATGCCCACTATTGGACCTGCATCAGGACACTATTTAAATGAGCCACAACACATTGCAGCATCCCGGAACTATGCAAAGCAGATCAGGAACACTTACACAGAGTCTTCTGGATACCCGAAAAGCACAATCTGCCGTTACCTCCGAGACAGACCACAACAGGAAGACACAACACAACCAGACTCACTAATCACCCTACCATACATCAAGGATGTTTCAGAGATGACCACAAGACTATTCAGACACTCCAGTATCAGAGTAGCCCATAAACTAACAACCACCACACAACAGCTACTCACAAGTGTAAAGGATCCCATACCAAAACCGGCAAAACTGGGGTAATATACAAAATACTATGCAAGGACTGTGAGAAACACTACATAGGCCAAACCGGAAGAAAATTGACAAATTGACAAGAAACACAACCAACTCTCACTTGTCTCACTACACATGGACAACGAGGGACACAAATCCAATTGGAAAAACACACTGATAATCAGACAAACCAAACAGGGACACACCAGGGAATTCCTGGAGGCCTGGTATTCCAACCGGAACTCCATCAACAAACACGTTGAATTAGACCCTGTGTACAAACCACTGAGAAACAAAACCAGAAGTAATACCAACCACGCCAGCAAACTGAGGCATATAAATAACAAGCGGGACAGAACACCGACGTTTTGGCGGAGGCGCACTGACAATGTTACCCAGCAGGGGGACGAAACGTTTGCAACCAAACCCACTGGCTCGGTGAGTATGGCTACAACCTCATGCTGGGAGCGTGGCTGGGGTCAAGAATTGAAACAAATTCATACAGAAGGAGCATTATCTCAGGTTGATTGAATTGGATTATATGTGAAATAACTGCAGGGAGGTCATCACCACATCATCCTTTATGTACACTGGCTGTGGCCAGCCAGCTTGAAGTCAGTCCCCTGAACTGAAGAGATTCTAATCTCCTGGTTATATTGGTCAGCCAGGGTTTTCCTGATTGACAACCCCTATCAATGACCTCATAGTCAATGAGGTCAACCTGGTTCCAATCACTACATCCCTTCCCCCTCAAATCTGGGGATGTAGGCATGGTCTTTCTCAGGTAGCTTCTCCTGCAACGTTTTCACCCCAGCTTCAGTTCTTTCAACACAGCGGCATGTACTCACCTATAGCTCATCTCTTCTATCCAGAGCATTTCGGGAGAGTTTCCTCCTCTTATTCCGACGGTAACGGTATCAAAGCTACATCCACCCCCAACTCTGAGTCTCCTCAACACTAAATGGCAGGGAAGAATCTACAGTTTCCGACAGGCCTTCTGGCTGCTCTGAGAAGCCAAGTATGTTTTGTTCCTGCCCCATTTGCGAGGTAACAGCTTTCAGGTAATCCACATGTCTGTTCAGGAATGTATCATCTACCTGAACTTTGTAAGCGACAGGATCTGACCTCGTGTCATCCTCATCTTGCACTCAAACAGGGCCATTTCTGTGGTTTGGGCACCAAACTTCATCCCCTGTATTAAATTGTCTCTCACGCTTAGAGGCAGCATGTGTTCCACATTGGAATTCCTGCTGCCATTTCACCTACCCCACAGTCTGGCAATATCAGGTTTAGCCTGGTGCCGAATCTCCTCCCCATCAGCAACTCTGCTGGAGCTTTCCCTGTTGTTGCATGTGTGGTGGTCCCATGATCAAACAGGAACCCGGACAGTTTGGTGTCAATTGAGGATGTAGGCTGCTTCTTTAAGTGTGTTTTCAATGTTTGGACCTCTCTTTCCGCTAGACCGTTGGACGATAGATGGTATGGAACTGCTCTTATCTGTTGAATGCTGTTTGACTTTAGGAAATATTTGAATTATCTGCTGGTAAGTGACATCACATTATCCGTGACCAATACTTCTGGGAGTCTGGACTTGGTAAGTCCGCAAACAATAATCCCAGCTTCTCAATCATCATCTCTGAGTTTGCCGAATGGACTTTATGCACATCCAACTATATTGAAGGGTCATCCACAATGACTAGGAAAGTTGAGCCCATGAAATGGCCAGCATAGTTGACCTGCCACAGAATCCAGGGTTTTCCCGGCCATTCCCATGAAAGTGGGGGTGCTGCTGGTGGCAATTTTTGTCCTTGTTGGTACTCTGGGCACTGCCCCACCAACGCAGCCATGTTTGCATTCAAACCCGGCCACCAGACATAACAACTTGCTAACATCCTCATCTTGGAAACCCTTGGATGATCCTGGTGAAGTTTAACCAGCACCTCATGGTGACCTTTACTCAGAACAATCACACTTGCTCCCAACAGTAATATGCCCCATCCTGTATGGTGATCTGGTCTCACCAGGTCCAGAAAGGTTTCAGTCCTGGTTGCGATGGCCCTTCTATTTCCCCCATTACAACCAGCTGTTTCAGTTGTTCGCCAGAGGAGGATATTTTTGTGTCCAAAGTCAGATATTGTCAGCAGCGATTGGAAGGGTATCCAGGATGTTTAAAACCAAAATGGTCTCTTCCAAGGGAGGCACCATCGGTGGACAGTCTGTCAGTGGGAGACAGCTCAAGGCATCCACATTAGCCACTTGGCTTCCTGGATAATGTTCTAATTTGTACTTGTACGCACTGAGAATAAGAGCCTAACGCTGAATTCTACTATGGGAAAGAATTTGTGATCTGTTACTATGACAAATTCCTGTCCATAAAGGTACTAGTGGAACTTCCGCACACCAAAGACGACTGCTAAACTTTTCTCCTCTATCTGGGCATACTTGCGTTTGGCATCAGCCAGAGTCTGGGAAACACACGCCATCAGGTGTCTTTCTCCATTGGGCCACAGGTGAGCCCATACTACCCCAATACTATACAGTGAAACATCCCATGTCATCACTACCTCTCACTTCAGATCATAGTGAGCAAACACCTTAGATGACCATAGCTGCTTTTTCACTTCCCTAAAGGCTGCTTCTTGGCTTCGTGATCATTTCCAATGCTGCCCTTTTTTCAATAGCAGGTATAAGGGTGTCAAGATGGAGGCCAGGTTATGTAGGAAATTTCAGTAATAATTCACCAAGCTAAGGAAAGATCTAAGCTCTAGTACAGATGTGGGAGCTGGGGCTCCTTTGATCACCCTCACTTTCTGTTCCAACGTGTGTAATCCGGTTTCGTCAACTCTGTAACCCAAGTAGGTCACTTGGGGCACCTGGAACACGCATGTTTCCCTTCTAAGGCATATGCCTGACAGGGAGAAATGTTTAAGCACTATGTCCAAGTTCTCCAAATGCTCTTTATTGGTCTTCCCTCTTATTAGTATGTCATCCAGATAAATGGCAACTTGGGGTAGCCCTTGTAAAATGTTTCCCATGGTCCACTGGAAAAGAGCTCAGGCTAATGATACCAAATGGCAGTCTTGTATATTGGTATAAACACTTGTGGATATTAATTGTAGCGTAATTCTAGGACTCCTCATCCAGTCGCAATTGTAGGTAGGAATGGTTCATGTCCAGCTTCGTAAAGGACAGCCGCCACCCCCCTCACAAACGTTGCGTAGAAATCCTCTATGCAAGGGAACAAGTATTTATCCAGCTGCAAGAAGCAGTTTCCCATTTGGTTAAAATCCCCACAAAGGTGACTGAGCTATCAGGCTTCACAGTTGGTAGGACCAGTGCTGCCCATTCTGCAAGCTGCACCAGTTTGATGATTCCTTCACTCTCCAGCCTCCTGATTTCTGCCTCTACTTTTATCCACAAGGCAAATGGCACTGGATGAGCCTTGCAAAATCTTGGAATTGCGTCCTGGTCTACCTGTAACATAGCTTTAGTCTCAAGGCCTTCTTGAAAAACCCTGGGTATTTCACTAGGACGTCACTGACGCAAATGTTTTCTAATCGAAAAATGTTGACCCAGTCTAAGTGAATTTATCTCAACCAATTTCATCCCAATAGGCTTGGGCCTGAACCTTTTACTACCGTCAGTGGTAACTGCACCAATTGCTTCTCATAGGGGTCTGGAATCAAAGATCTCATCTCCATGAACACAAATGCAATAAACTAAGAAATCCTTGTTTTCTGTTCACTGTAGAAGAATTTAGAACAGCTATATCAAAACAAGAGTAGAGAAAAATGGCAGTTTATGAGCATAACATCATGACAATTTGCTTCCAGGTTGCAGGACCATATCTTCCATACAAGTTTATAGAAACCACCAAAGGATCTGTTGTAACACAGTGTGGAGCTGGAGGAACACAGCAGAACAGGCAGCATCAGAGGAGCAGGATTGTACCAGTTTTCAATATAGTAGTGAAGGTAAAGATTACCCAGTTAATTCCTTAAGCCCAAGAGACATTTAACTAACAGCGAGAGTAAATATTTAACTATTTTGTACAACAAGGTCAAATAGCCAGAAAATCTTGTTAGAAATGTATGTGATAGTGTAGTTAGCAGAATGGCTGGGGACCAACTCAGAGTTTGTAGATGGGCATATTCAAGATATCAAGGTTAGATTTTCAGTTTGCTGACAGTGTACCATTTGCTCTCCACATCATTTTCCTTTTACGCTATGAAATATTTATGATCCGTAGGAACAGAGAAATGTTCAGTCTCATCGGATTTGCTCAATGGTTCCACTTATGCATTGAGATAAAACACTGAAGGAAAATCAAAGAAATCTGAAGCCACTGAGATGAGTTCTGATACAATCTACATGTGTAAAAGTATTACATCGCGTGCCTATTTCATATCTGTCATACTTGTCCCTTTTTATTTGTCTGATGTTAGTGCCTATACTACATATCACAAAATGAGCAAAGAAACATAGGCAATCATTTCCAAAATTCAGAGAAATTCCCTAATAAGAATGTACCAATAAGAATGCCCACAGCCTCTTTATCTATCTTAGGAATTGCTCTAGAAAAGTCAAAATACGATACGGTTGGCACCTACGGCTCGAATTACAATTATGCTCTAAGTTATCTTACTTTGCATTTACTTAGCAGGAATCAGATACATATAGACACATAGTTTAGGGACAGGAGTAGGCTCTCTGGTTGCTCCACTATTTAATAAGATTTTGGCTGTTAAATTGTAACCTCAAGTCCACATTTCTGCAAATGGCTAAATAGACTTTCACCTCCCAGTTTACAAAGAATCGATCCAGATTAACCTTGAAAATATTCAAGGACTCCACTGTACTTTGAGGAAAAAATTTCCAAGCACTTATAACTCTTAAGGGAAAAGGAAGCATCTAATCTGTTTTAAATGGGCAACCTCTTATTTATGAACAGTGACCTATAAATTTAGATTCCCCCTTCTCATCCAACCTGTCAAGACACTTCAGGGCCTTAATGTTTTAATCATGTTGTCTTGTTGTTGTATTATTGCCCCAGATTCCAGACAACACAGTCTTATAAAACTGTGACATGACATCACCACATCTGACATTATGGTTTAAAAGGTATCTGTTTTGCCTTCAGACACTCTGTCTGTATAATGGAGACAGTGTAATCATTCAGCCATATGTATCTGTGATATACGGTAATATCAGTAAGAGTAAGACACAGACTATGTCCGTAAACCTAAAAGCTAGTGATAAACTATTGGACTTAAAAGCTATTTGTGGGTTAGTTGGTGGCTGTAAGTGGAAAGGCTGGAAAGGTGACAGTAAATTGATAACCGTTAGAAGTCCTTCTTCTAACAGTCTTCTATCAACCAAGAACCTCACATGCCAATATTAAGAACACTGTCAGAACGGGGAAGTGATAGCATAGTAGCAATTTCATTGAACTAATAACACGGAACCCGAGGTTACTGTTCTAGCGATATAAGTTCAAATCCCACCATGGCGGATAGTGAAATTTTAAATTCAACTAAAAGCTAGCCTGTTCATGATTATGCAAATAACCTCAATTGTTAGAAAGGTCCATCAGGTTCACTGATGTACTGTACAGAAGGAAATCTTCCATCCTTACTTGGTCTGTCCTATATGTGACTCCAGACCCACAGCAACGTGGTTGACTCTTCACTGCCCTCAAGCCAATTAGAGTTGGACAATAAATGCTGGCCTAGCCAGCAGTGCCCACATCCCCTGAATGAATGAAAATAAAAGCCTTTTTATTTGATTTTGCTGATCATCCTCTTTTTAAAGTAAAACAAATGTTTGTAAATGATGACAAAACAGCCATAAATCTCCAAATGAACTCAACCATTATGGCCTTATTGGGACTTTGGTCACTTTAGAAACTGAAAAGTATATCACACGCACAATTTATAGATGAGGTTTAAAATGCAAACTTTAATAATATGCAGCTTTCTTCAGGCTCAGGTGATACAAGGAGCTGGTGCCTGTCCAGGAGCCTGCACCTGACAAAGAGGCTGTGCCTGACAAGGGGGTTGTTCCTACCAAGGAGCAGATGCCTGTCCAGGAGCCTGTTCCTGTCAAGGAGCTGGGCTATCTCAAGTTGTCACTTGTTCTGAGCACTTCCACACACCCACCACAGATAACCCACACAGTACCAGCCTACTTCCTCAAGGACCATTAATTTGCTGGAAACAGAATGCCATCCTTCACTGATGAGAAATTTCTACTTTATGGAGCTGCTGGCCAAACTATAATGCCAGCAGTGTCAATGGCAGCAGTAACCAGGACTGGAACTAAATTAGTTCCAAGATCCTAAGCTACCAAGTCCAGCTCGAGTTAACTGAGGCGGAGGGAGCACCCACAAGTAGAGTTACTTGTTAAGGGAGCATGATGCCTGATGTTCAAAGGGGATCCTCAGGAAAGTACACCCCAACCTTCCCTCTAAAGGACTGAGCAGGATGACATGCAAGGCTACCCCTTGGCCTGAGCTCCTCCTGCCAGCCTCAAACTGATCACTAATTTTTTCAAAGCTCAAACAAATAAACATTTGTAACTGAGGCCACAACTTCCAAATTAACTTAAGCTGTAATGATTTCATGACCTATTGGGTTTCAGCTCTATGTTAGTGACCGAAGAATACATTGCAGACAGAATTTTTCAGATTGCAAGGCTTCCCTCACCAAAACCAGTTAACTCAGAAAGTATCCTGCCAATCATGATGGTAGCACATTCAGTTGCCTGATTAAAGGCCCCAGTTGGGGTGAGTGTGGACAAACTGGCTTGATCCCTGTTATGTTCCAGACAGGTTATGAATGAAGTGAAAGTGGCAAGTTTACCAGTTGAATTTTAAGAGCTCCCCACTGAGAAACCACCTGCGGGGGTGGGGTATAAAATTCTACTCTCTGCATTAAATCATCTGAGTTGTCATAGCAATCAAAGCAATATCTACAAATAATATAAATACTGTACAACTGCATGCACTACCCTTCTACTATATTACATTTTGGTCCATCACTTCATGGTCCTGTCACATTTGCATAGTCAAAAAATTTCTAATTGAAGGAAAGTTAGAAAACTTTTTGATATTTGGTCAAACTCAAAGTAAATTTCTTCCACATCTTTAATGCATCTGCTATTTTCAAATGTAGTACAGTGGTAAAGAATGGCAAACCATATGTTCATGTATTTAAATTTTTAAGCTAACATTAAAACTATAAAACAATAAAAACACTACAAGTTTCTTCAATCAATTTCCTTCCAGTGTCAGCCATGATTTATTTGGTAGCATTGTCATCTCTGAGTCTGACAATTGCTGTTGAAGTCCCTCTCTGTAATTTGAACACAAAAGTGCTGAGGGGTTGCTACACTGTCAGGGATGGCATCTTTTCAAAGTGACATTAAATCAAGGCCTAATCTGTTCTCATGTATTATATTATAATGATAAAACATTAGTCAAACGAATAAAATTCTTGAAGTCATTTGAGTTTTCAGATTATTTTAACATAAGTAATAAAAATCTATTTCATTTGTTATATTATCTACAATGTCTGTTTGTTCATATCATTAATAACAAACAATACAACAGGTGTTGAAAAAGGTTTTTTTGCACCAGAGATGTTCCTTTCACTGCTGCAAGTGCACTTTATCACATTCATTAACCCACAAGAGGTGAATGTTTGTCTTCTCAGTGAGATATAGCCTTTAAGTTATCACATGAAATGCAGAAAGTGTTGGTCTTCCATTTCACAGCACCAATAGACTGTCCCAGAGATAACCATTGCAAGAGGTGAAAATAATCAGGTGATCGTCACAATCCCGGATTCTTACCAGCAAATTTGAACAAATGTGTCTCTAATGCAATAACATCAGTTGAACTCAAAATGTGGTTGACTCCTAACTGCCCTCTGGGCAATTGGGGATGGGCAATAAATGCTGCCTAGCCAGCGACACCCTCATCCTGTGAATGAATAATATTTAAAAAATTGCACCTCAAAAATAAACATTTGCACGCACAAAACACCAGTCCCCCCGTCTGCTGCAAATCAGGCAAACTCCACAAATGGTGTCTCCTTTTCCCACCATCTCCTGCTTTCAGAACTTCATCTTCCTTCCTGTATTGTGTCTAAGACAGCTAGCAGTCAATCAGCTCATGCCACATGACCTGGCTGGTCATGGAATGGAACCAAGCACTGATGGAAATCTGGTCATGTGTTGCTGTCACAGCTTTGTGAAGCATCAATTGGCAAAATTCAAAATACTCCCCACCTGCTTTGTAGTTGGAATTCATAATCAAGTGTGAGGCCAGGCAGCAGTGGTTCATGTATTTCCATAGCTTTGAAGATTTGGATGACTCACAATGGGCACCCAAAACACTGAATTACTAAAAACCTGCAAGACACTTTGCTAGGAGCCCACACAAGTGAAAATTAATTTACCTCCAGACATTTCAACTTCAATAACTGATCCTCATGTGACAGAGTCTGCAGAACTCACATGAATCTTATCATAGGGCACATTAAATCAGAATGGAAGCAATCATCTTTGATCCTGAGGGACTCCTCATCCAACCTTTGTAGTAAAAGGAAATTGGCACAGTTAATTCCTCCTAACTTTCTGAAGAGGTATTTATGTTGTTACATCCATTGATATTTCAAATGCTAGCGTGATTCAAGAAAAAAGGAACAAGAATGCAAACAGTGCAATCGTGGAAAACATTGAAGTTGAAAATTCCAAATGAATAGCAGAACATCAAATTTAAATGGTGCACATACCTTCACCCAAACTTATCAAGTTCAGTGTGGGACAATCTTGAATTCTTAGCCATTTAAATGAAGTCTAAATATACCTGGAGTGTGGTCTCTCTTCTCACTTTGCCTGATGAATAGACTTGAAGCCACTCATGAATCAAACCTTGAATTCTAAACTCTGTATGTTTTGACTTCTCAGCTGGTGCAATTATTCAAAAAACCATAAAGGGAGATCATTACAATTGTTAGTTATTACCCACTATTTAATGAACTAAAGAAAGGCATTAAGGTACGTACTGACATTGCTGATAGGATTCTCTTATTCGATGTAGCATTAAATAAAACAGAAGCACAGGATGGAATCTTGTCAGAGCCTGAAACACATGGGGTTATGGGGAGAAATCTGGGAGCACTGCATGAGAAGATGAGTGAGGTCATTCTCGAGGTTTGGAGGAAAATGTTAAATTTTCCAATAGCATACGAGGCGTTGAAAAGAAATTTTCACTAGAGTGTGGTGAGAAGCCTATTGATAGGGGCTATCATCCATTGTCACCCTCATTACTATCTAATTTCACCTTATTGATACGCAGGTTCCCATCCTACCGCACATTGGAACATGAAAGTCAGAATAGATACCTTGTACCTCCAAACCTTCATTTGAAATACATGGCACCAAAATCTCAGATACACTCCCTGGACAGTAGTTACAAACACACTAAGTCTCATTCCAGCCTCTCTATACCATCATGAAAATATCTGATGCACTTACAATGTGCTTCTCCACTTCATTGCTACACTTTAGAGCACACTAGCACCTCTGATTACTATGCTGGCACAAAGTCACTTGGTGCACAAGGACAAATACCCAGCTCATGGATTAGACCTGGCTGTATCTCTAGGCTGCTCACTTATTTTCTTTACTTTCACTCACTTAGCACATACCTGGATGTGCACTGCATTCTTGCCTCGCCTTTTAGCGTTTTCCTCTCCTTAATAAGAGATAACAGGCCCACAGTCCTCCTGTATTGCCTTGCCTTTAGCACAGACACAAAGTCAGAAACCTTGTCATGGTTGGTAGCCGTGAGCAGTCATGGGCGTTGACATGTTGCTAAATGGCACATTGCTATGCCAACCTTGCTCCATGTATCAGCAGTGTACATGGCAAAAACACTGCATGTTGTTCAACCAAATGGCCAAGTAGCAAAATCTGAGTCAAGGAAACACCCTTTGAGTTGGGGGTCCTGGCACAGTAAGCCAGGGCCAGCCTCTGATCTCAGTCCAGGTCCTTGGAAACAGTCTGATCCTCTCTTTATAAGGATAGAGGGAGGAGCCAAACAGTCACTTGGTTCTTTCTGCCCTATTGTAGGCTATTTTCTCTCAAATTGAGACAAGTAAAGGGACTGAGTGAGTTGAAAATAGGCAATACAGCTATTAGTGCAAGTGCAGATGATGGAAAGGTGTCTTGAAGCAGTGTTGTCTGTAATTTTCTTTCCAGCTGTGATGGCCTCCAAGGTCCATGCAAGCCAGTGACTTCTGGGACCAGAGGTCCTCATCGGCACGATTGGAATCTTGAAATAGCTGTACCCTCTCAGTTTAGAACAAAGAACAAAGAAGAACGCTCTCGTGCCTGCCTCTACCACCTCCACTGGCAACACGTTCCAGGCAGCCACCAGCCTCTGCGTAAAGAACCTTCCACACATATCCCCCTTAAACATTTCCTCTCTCACCTTGAAATCGTGACCCCTAGTAATTGAGTCCCCCACTCTGGGAAAAAGCTTCTTGCTACCCACCCTGTCTATACCTCTCATGATTTTGTAGACCTCAATCAGGTCCCTCCTCAACCTCTGTCTTTCTAATGTAAATAATCCTAATCTACTCAACCTCTCTTCATAGCTAGCACCCTCCATACCAGGCCACATCCTGGTGAACCTCCTCTACACCCTCTCCAAAGCATCCACATCCTTTTGGTAATGTGGCGACCAGAACTGTACGCAGTGTTCCAAATGTGGTCGAACCAAAGTCCTATACAACTGTAACGTGACCTGCCAACTCTTTTACTCAATACCCCGTCCGATGAATGAAAGCGTGCCGTATGACTTCTTGACCACTCTTTCGACCTGCGTTGCCACCTTCAGGGTACAATGGACCTGAACACCCAGATCTCTCTGTGCATCAATTTTCCCCAGGGCTTTTCCATTTAGCGTATAGTTCACTCTTGAATTGGGTCTTCCAAAATGCATCACCTCATATTTGCCTGGATTGAACTCCATCTGCCATTTCTCCACCCAGCTCTCTAATCTATCTATATTCTGCTGCATTCTCCGACAGTCCCCTTCACTATTTGCTACTCCACCAATCATAGTGTCATCTGCAAACTTGCTAATCAGACCATCTATACCTTCCTCCAGATCATTTGTGTATATCACAAACAACAGTGGTCCCAACACAGATCCCTGTGGAACACCACTGGTCACAGTTCTCCATTTTGAGAAACTCCCTTCCACTACAACTCTCTGTCTCCTGTTGCCCAGCCAGTTCTCTATCCATCTAGCTAGTACACCCTGGACCCCATGCGACTTCACCTTCTCCATCAGCCCACCACAGGGAACCTTATCAAATGCCTTTCTGAAGTCCATGTATAGGACATCCACAGCCCTTCTCTCATCTATCAACTTTGTCACTTCCTCAAAGAATTCTATCAAGTTGGTAAGACATGACCTTCCCTGCACAAAACCATGCTGCCTATCACTAACAAGCCCATTTTCTTCCAAATGTAAATAGATCCTTTCCCTCAGTATCTTCTCCAGCAGCTTCCCCACCACTGACGTCAGGCTCACCGGTCTATAATTACCTGGATTATCCTCGCTACCCTTCTTAAACAAGGGGACAACATTAGCAATTCTCCAGTCCTCCGGGACATCACCCATGCTCAAGGATGCTGCAAAGATATCTGTTAAGGCCCCAGCTATTTCCTCTCTTGCTTCCCTCAGCAACCTGGGATAGATCCCATCCGGACCTGGAGACTTGTCCACCCTAATGCCTTTTAGAATACTCAACACTTCCCCCCTCCTTATGCTGACTTGACCTACAGTAATCAAACATCTATCCCTAACCTCAACATCTGTCATATCCCCATCCTCAGTGAATACTGACGCAAAGTACTCATTAAGAATCTCACTCATTTTCTCTGACTGCTCGCATAACTTCCCTCCTTTGTCCTTGAGGGGGCCAACCCTTTCTCTCGTTACCCTCTTGCTCCTTATGTATGACTAAAAGGCTTTGGGATTTTCCATAACTCTGTTTGCTAAAGATATTTCATGACCCCTTTTAGCCCTCTTAATTCCTCGTTTCAGATTGGTCCTACTTTCCCAATATTCTTCCAAAGCTTTGTCTGTTTTCAGTCATCCAGACCTTATGTATGCTTCCTGTTTCTTCTTTGCTAGTGTCACAATTTCACCTGTCATCCATGGTTCCCTAATCTTGCCCTTTCTATCCCTCATTTTCACATGTCTGTCCTACACTCTAATCAACCTTTATTTAAAAGCCTCCCACGTATCAAATGTGGATTTAACTTCAAACAGCTGCACCCAATGCACATTCCCCAGCTCCTGCCAAATTTTGCTATAGTTGGCCTTCCCCCAATTCAGCACTCTTCCTTTAGGACCACTCTCGTCTTTGTCCATCAGTATTCTAAAACTTACGGAATTGTGATCACTATTCCCAAAGTAATGCCCTACTGAAACTTCAACCACCTGGCCAGGCTCATTCCCAACACCAGGTCCAGTATGGCCCCTTCCCAAGTTGGACTATTTACAGACTGCTCTAGAAAACTCTCCTGGATGCTCCTTACAAATCCTGTTCCATCTAAACCCCTAACACTAAGTGAATCCCAGTCAATGTCAAGAAAATTAAAATCTCCCATCACCACCACCCTGTTGCTCCTACATCTTTCCATAACCTGTCTACATATTTGTACCTCTATCTCACACTCGTGATTGAGAGGCCTGTAGTACAGCCCCAACATTGTTACCGCACCCTTCCTATTTCTGAGCTCTGCCCATATTGCCTCACTGCTCGAGTCCTCCACAGTGCCCTCCGTCAGCACAGCTGTGATATCCTCTTTGACCAGTAATGCAATTCCTCCACCCCTTTTACCTCCCTCTCTATCCCGCCTGAAGCATCTATATCCTGGGATATTTAGTCACCAATCTTGCCCTCCCCTCAACCAAGCCTCAGTAATAGCAATAACATCTTACTCCCAGGTACTAATCCAAGCCCTAAGTTCATCTGCCTTACCTACTACACTGCTCACATTAAAACAAATGCACCTCAGACCATCTGTCCCTTTGCGTTCATCATCTGCTGTCTGCCTACTCTTCCCCTTAGTCACACTGACTTCATTATCTAGTTCCTTACAGGCTTTAGTTACTACCTCCTTACTGTCCACTCGCCTCCTCATTTGGCTCCCATCCCCCTGCCACATTAGCTTAAACCCTCCCCAACAGTGTTAGCAAAAGCAGCCCCTAGGACATTGTTTCCAGTCCTGCCCAGGTGTAGACCGTCTGATTTGTAATAGTCCCACCTCCCCCAGAACCCTTCCCAATGTCCCAAAAATCTGAACCCCTCCCTCCTGCACCATCTCTCAAGCCACTCTTTATCCTGCCTATTCTTTCATTTCTACTCTGACTAGAATGTGGCACTGGTAGCAATCCTGAGATTACTACCTCTGATGTCTTACTTTTTAACTTGGCTCCTAACTCCCTAAATTCTGCCTGTAGGACCTCATCCCATTTGTTTACCTATATCATTGGTGCCTATATGCACCACGACAGCTGGCTGTTCACCCTCCCCCTTCAGAATGTCCTGCAGTCGATCTGAGACATCCCTGACCCGTGCACCCGGGAGGCAACATACCATTCAGGAATCTCGTTTTCGATCACAGAACCGCCTATCTACTCCCCTTACAATCGAATCCCCTAAGACTACAGCCCTTCCACTCTTTTTCCCGCCCTTCTGTACCGCAGAGCCAGCCACGGTGCCATGAACCTGGCTACTGCTGTCTTCCGCTTTGGTGAGCAATCTCCCCCAACAGTATCCAAAACGGTACCCACTGCCCAAATATATCAGTTCACTCACCTTCCAACATCGCAATTCGACCGCTCCCACTCAGCTCCGCTGCTGAAATGAAGAACTTACCTCCCAGCAGGCCCCTGGTCCTCGCTCTCACTGCTCCCACTGCCGCTGCTGCAAAAAAAAAATGGAGGGAATGTTGGCCCTGACTGAGTGAGTGAACAGTGCAGAGGCAATGCAGGCCTGAAAGTGTTGGGGGATGGCATGGGCGAGAGCCAGTTGAGGGAAAATGCATGAGCCATGATGGGTGTTGTATGCAGCAGCAGAATCACACCCAAGTAAAAGTGACATTTAATTTCTCACCCTACACTGCACTCAGATCACATAATGGAGATTCCATCCAAAGATTTTCATTTGAGACCTAAAACATATTTATTTTCTAATACAAATGATGAATACATTTTTCACGCAAGTACAGAACTTGAAATGTTAATGTTGCCTGAGAGGATCCCTAAGGCAGAACAAGCAATGAGTGAAGTTATTCCATAATAACTTTTTGCTATATTGAGAATACCATGTACAGCTTCAGCAAATCCTACAGATTTCACAAAAAAAAATAGATGTACATTTAAGCAATAAGTCTTTGTGGTAGTACGCTCGTGAGTTTGTTGAGGAATCAATTCTGGCATACAAAACATAATGCTGGTTTGGACAGTATAAACAACAGCAGCAAGAAATGGATTTTCGTTGTAACTTGACAAGCGTTACTTAATTGGGCGTATTTATTTTTGTAGAACATTGGCAGAACCAGTGAAGAAAGCTATCCACCTTTTATGAAAGTGTGTTTATTGAACATTATTAATTTGGGGTTCAAGAATAATTTCAGCATTCAATATGTATCGTGGGCTGGTTGTTTGTTTTATGTGTGCAATAGTTTATTCACTCTGTAGAATAGCAAGTTATATCCAAAGCTCCTGCATGTCTGCTAACTTGCAACATATCCCCTTCACCTAAAAACAAAATACTGCAGAGGTTGAAAATCTGAAATAAAAACGGAGAATGCTGGAGAAACTCAGTAAGTCTGGCAGTATCTGTGTAGAAAGAAACTGTTAACATTTCAAAATGAGTCCAACATTGCTCTTCGTCAGTCTCCTTCCTAACAGCACAGTGAGTGAAGAGATTCAAGAATGCAGCACAAAACCAGCCTCTCAAAGGCAGCTTGGAATGACTTAGCCAGCATTGTCCACCTGCAAAGAATATAGAACCATCAGTCTCAGAGATACATTATTCCCTAACAATAGAAATGGATCAGTAACAACGGTTACCATTGTAACAGCACTTAGCTTGGAACTAACACTCCCTATAGAATGTACATCACCCTAGGAATGTGAAGATACTAAAGGAATAATAAGTAATAATGTGCATGCAAAGAATTAAGAGGTTAAATCATGATTTAAAGACTCTGTACGCAATGCATGTGCAGAAACTACAAAAAATGATACCAACATGAGTTAATACCCAGGATTGAACCTCACATTTTTTTTTTGGCTATGTATCAGTTTCATTGAGTTTCATGGAGGGTTTTCTCCCCATTGGCACAAGCACCTTTCCTCATGCTATCTATCAACCCTGAGTTGAAGCCTGTATCAATCTGTGAACTTGGTGCCTTTCTGTGCACACACAGTAGCACTGCAAAGATGGTTCCTGGTGTGCCTGAGATCCAGCATGGCAGTACAGAATTGTACTGTAAGTGGGTCAGAGATGCACCATGACAATACCAGGAGGTTGACACATGTCAAATGTCAGCATTCTTAAATGTGGAGTACATGCACTTGTTCCCATTAAGCATGCACTCAGATGTTGGTGTCTGATATCCAAGGACAAAAATACCATGACACCAGGTTGTAGTTCAACAGGTTTATTTGAAAACGCAAGCTTTCGGACTCAGCTCCTTCCTCAGGCGTAGTGTGAGAGTGGGGTATAAGACACAGAATTTATAAGCAGAAAGGTAACAACCCTAAAATTGGCCACTTCTTGTTGAATCTTTAATTGGTTAGGAAGGTGACAACAGATTAAAATGTAAAATTTCAAGTAATTGTCCCAAGATAATTAAAGGTTTTATCCATGTACACAAGGGGTGACATCTCTGGTCAGACAATGAATTTTACCTGTGATGTCTTGCTTAGATTCTGTCTATGTTTTAAACTGAGGTCAAGTTTTATTTTTGGAGCAAAACAGAATGTATCTGCATCTACACAAATATCTTGGAGGAAATAATTCAAGTACTTGTCCGTGTGTCCGTACGTGTGTGTGTGTGTGTGTGAGTATATAGTGTGGTGGAGTACCTACAGTGCAACATGAACGCAAGATCATGATTGATGCTGCCCTCATGGGTATGGAAGTTGGCTATCAGCCTCTGCTCAGCAATTTTGCGTTGTTGTGTATCTTGAAGTTCAACTAATTGATTAAAGTTTCAACAAGATGCGGCCAGCTTTATAGTTGTTACCTTTCTGCTTATAAATTATGTGTCTTCTACCCTCTCTCTCACACTACGCCTGAGGAAGGAGCTGAGTCCGAAAGCTAGTGTCTTCAAATAAACATGTTGGGCTATAACCTGATGCCGTGTGAATTTTGACCTTGTGCAACACCAGCACCTCCACATCATGATTTCCAAGGAGACAGTCCAGAGGAGAAAAGGCAAGCTGAAGTCACTAGGTATTGACTTTGACTTCTAAGTCAGAAATTATCAAAATCCTGACTCCTTGTGTTGATGGTAGGATAGTTACTTGGGCAAGATTTGCAGTTATTGAGACCAACAAAAAGTGTCTCTCCACTGTCTAAAGGCGTGAGGCTGGAAAAGCGCAGTAGATCTGACAGTATCCGAGGAGCAGGAAAGTCAACGTTTCTGACTTTCCTGCTCTTCAGATTCTGTCTGACCTGCTGTGCTTTTCCAGCATCAATCTTTGACTATTTTGAACTAAAACAAACTCATGTTTGTGCTTCCTGTTGCCAATCGGCATAGTGAAAGCAACATTTCCATTAGCAGTCCAGGGTGTCTGTGGTCCTTTACACATACAGGATTGGGTCTCTGTTCATGACGGACTATCTGATCTTGTTATTTTTCTTTTAAAAAGACTTTCACAAAAGTAACCAACGCCATTTTATTTTAAATTCCTCCACTAAAATGATATATATGTGGCACCTTTCATCACAGTGCCATTTCAAATCTTTCTCTAGGGTTCTTTAAATGCAGTCTCATAAGTAATGTCACCTCAAAGCCCTAGTCACTGATCCTGGCAGGGTACATCTTACCCCAGACCCCAAGCCTTGTTATCACATCATCTGCTATTACACACCACCCATCGTTCGTCACTAATTATCCACTAATACCTATTCATTCTCCCAGGCTGATCGTTACCCACTCCTTTGTCTGTCCAAATGTTTCTTTCTGTCTCTTTGGGCTCTATCTCCAACTATCATTTACTCCTTAACTCTTCCCCCCATCCTATCTTCTGTACTAAAAAAAAATTTTTCTAGCTACCATCGGATCTGAAGAAGAGTCACCAAACCCAAAATATTAACCCTTTTCTGAAGAAGGGTCTAGGCCCGAAACGTCAGCCTTCCTGCTCCTCTGATGCTACTTGGCCTGCTCTGTTTATTCAGCTCTACACCTTGTTATCCCATAATAACACTGATTTCTCTCCACAGATGCTGTCAGACCTGCTGAGCCTTTCTAGCAATTTCTGTTTTTGTTTCAGGCAGGTTGCATGCCTGAGCACTATATTGACTGAGACATTGAAAAAATGCAATTGCTCAATAACTTAAAATATAATTAATGACCTATCGGTTTTTCCCTTCGAACACCAAGCCTGACTTAAAAATTGGATGGCATACTAAACAGGCAGAAATCTGTCAGAATAGTTTTGATCGCTGCCTTTTTTATGTTCAGTTATATTCACTTTATATGCTTTAATTGAACACAGCATAATGGGAAACCGGTCCCCAAGTCTGTGGAGAGGCTTGCAGAGCATCTGCGCTCTGCACGCAACAACCAAGCCAACCTTCCGGTTGCCATTCATTTTAATTCCCCCTCTCACTCCCTGGTGATATGTCCACCCTTGGCCTCCTCCACTGTCAGAGAGAGGCCGAACATAAACTGGAGGAACAGCACCTGATATTTCGCCTTAGAAGCTTACAGCCAAATGGCCTTAACGTGACTTCGAGATAACAAGGCATGGGGCTAGATGAACACAGCAGGCCAAGCAGCATCATAGGAGCAGGAAAGCTTGACGTTTTGGGCCGAGACCCTTCATCAGAAATGGGGAAGGGGAAGAGGGTTCTGAAATAAATAGGGAGAGAGGGGGAGGCGGATAGAGGATGGATAGAGGAGAGGATAGGTGGAGAGGAGGCAGACAAGTCGAAGAGGCGGGGATGGAGCCAGTAAAGGTGAGTGTAGGTGGGGGGGTAGGGAGGAGATAGGTCAGTCCAGGGAGGACGGACAGATCAAGGGGGTGGGATGATGTTAGTAGATAGGAGATGGGGGTGGGGCTTGAGGTGGGAGGAGGGGATAGGTGAGAGGAAAAACAGGTTAGGGAGGTGGAGATGAGCTGGGCTGCTTTTGGGATGCCGTTGGGGGAGGGGAGATTTTGAAGCTTGAGAAATCCACATTGATACCGTTGGGCTGCAGGGTTCCCAGGCCGAATATGATTTGCTGTTCCTGCAGCCTTCGGGTGGCATCACTGTGGCATTGCAGGAGGCCAAGGATGGACATGTCATCTGAGGAATGGGAGGGGGAGTTGAAATGGTTCGCGACTGGGAGGTGCAGTTGTTTGTTGCGAACTGAGCGTAGGTGTTCTGCAAAGCAGTCCCCAAGCCTCCGCTTGGTTTCCCCGATGTAGAAGAAGCCACAACAGGTACAGCGGATGCAGTATACCACATTGGCAGATGTGCAGGTGAACATCTGCCTGATGTGGAAAGTCTTCTTGGGGCCTGGGATTGGGGTAAGGGAGGAGGTGTGGGGGCAGGTGTAGCACTTCCTGCAGTTGCAGGGAAAGTGCCGGGTGTAGTGGGGCTGGAGGGGAGTGTGGAGCGGACAAGGGAGTCACGGAGGGAGTGGTCCCTCCGGAAGGCAGATAAGGGTGGGGAGGGAAAAATGTCTTTGGTGGTGGGGTCTGATTGCAGATGGCGGAAGTGTCGGAGGATGATGCGTTGGATCCGGAGGTTGGTGGGGTGGTATGTGAGGACGAGGGGGATTTTTTTTGGTTATTATTGCGGGGACGGGATGTGAGGAATGTGTTACGGGAAATGCGGGAGACACGGTCGAGGGCGTTCTCGACCACTGTGGGGGGGAAGTTGCGGTCCTTGAAGAATGAGGACATCTGAGATGTACGGGAGTGGAATGTCTCATCCTGGGAGCAGACGCGGCGGAGGCGAAGGAATTGGGAATAGGGGATGGCATTTTTGCAGGAAGGTGGGTGGGAGGAGGTGTATTCCAGATAGCTGTGGGAGTCAGTGGGCTTGAAATGGACATCGGTTTCTAGGTGGTTACCCGAGATGGAGACAGAGAGGTCCAGGAAGGTCCTCTCACCTATCCGCTCCTCCCACCTCAAGCCCCACCCCCATCTCCTATCTACTAACATCATCCCGCCCCCTTGACCTGTCCGTCCTCCCTGGACTGACCTATCTCTTCCCCACCCTCCCATCTACACTCACCTTTACTGGCTCCATCCCCACCTCTTCGACTTGTCTGCCTCCTCTCCACCTATCCTCTCCTCTATCCGCCTCCCCCTCTCTCCCTATTTATTTCAGAACCCTCTTCCCCTCCCTCATTTCTGATGAGGCTCTAGGCCCGAAACGTCAAGTTTTCCTGCTCCTATGATGCTGCTTGGCCTGCTGTGTTCATCCAGCCCCATGCCTCGTTATCTCGGATTCTCCAGCATCTGCAGTACCTTTTATCTCTTAACGTTGACTTCGCCAGCTTCAAAATCTCTCCACTCCAATTCCTATCCCATATCCAGCCCTCCCCCTCCTGACCTGACCTAGCCTATCCATCTTCCTACTCACCTACCCACTCCACCCTTCCAACAGACCAATCACAATAATCCCCTACCTGCATCCACATTTCACCATCTCTCCTACCCTTCCCCCAGCCCCACCCCCCCCTCCCTTATTTATTTCTGGGCTCCCCTCCCCCTTCCTCAGTCCTGATGAAGGGACAAGAATATCACAGAATAGCTACAGGGCATTTTTCTGTGGGAAGGAGAACAGCCAAAGCATATACTCCACATTGGTACTGACAAAATACGATTTGAGATGTCGTCTTGCAATCAAAATTTATGAAGCTGGTTAGATTAGTAACAAGCAGGAATCTCCAGATTACTTCCAGTGCCAAGCTGTCGATAAAGCATACAGTATTCCAGGCTTCATAAGCATACAGTACAAGAGCAGGATATACAAAAGTCATTGGCTAGACTTCAATTGAAGCATCGTATGCAATTCTGGGCACCACACCGTGGGAGGAAATGACTGTATTGTGAATGCAGAAGAGGTTCAGGGGAATGGTTCTAGGGATGAGACAGTTTAGTTATGAAGTTTAATTAGACATGATGAGACTGTTTTCCTTGGAGAGATGAAGACTAAGAGGAGATTTGTTAAAGGTCTTCAAAATCACGAGGCATCAGGACACTGTGGATAGACAGCAATTGTTCCTGCTGGTAAAAAGATCAAGAACCAGAGGACAAAGCTTTAAATTATTTACAAAAAAAAATGTGATGGAGATAGCAAGAACTGCAGATGCTGGAGTCAGAGATAACACAGTGTGGAGCTGGAGGAACACGGCAGGCCAGGCAACATCAGTGGAGCAGGAAAGTTGACATTTCAGGTCAGGATCCTTCTTTAGAAAACTTTTCATCAGTTTTCATCACTTACCAGTAGTTTGACTGTCTATTATTAGTGAAGAATTTAGTCTAAGCTAGAAAAAGATAAATGGGATACATTACTTTCAGAAGAAGATTCACCTCTTCCACTCTATCACTCAATAACTTTTCTTACTATACCATGTTACAATCAATATTCCTTCTGTCACCCTTTTGCCTCTGGACTTTACTACAATAGTCATCCACATTCCAGCTCTCCCTCTTACTGTCCTTCACTGTCCTCATGTCCACCCTGACACACCCACCACTTCAAATTTAGTGACCCTTCCCATCTACTTTCTGGCTATGACCCTGGAATTCCAACCTCACCATGTTCCACTCACCTCTATCATTGTCACTGTGCCAGATTCTTCACAGTATCCAACATTTAATCCTTGGGACCACACTGTTGACACTACTGACCCCATTTTTAAGCATTATATGCTACCATCATTCATAGAATAGAATAGAATAGAATAGAATTCCTACAGTGTGGAAACAGGACCAATATGTCTACACCGACTCTCAGAGCATCCCACCCAGACCCAGCCCCTATAACCCACCTAATCTACACATCCCTGAACACTACGAAGTAATTTATTATGGCCAATCCACCTAGCCTACACATCTTTGGACTGCAGGAGGAAACCCACGCAGACACGGGGAAAATGTGCAAACTCCACACAGACAGTCGCCCGAGGGTGGAATCGAACCCGAATCCCTGGCGCTGTGAGGCAGCAGTGCTAACCACTGAGCCACTGCTTTCTCGCTTCTACAATTACCTTTCCATCCTTCCCCAAGCAAACTTCTGCCCTTGCAGATAGCAAGAACTGCAGATGCTGGAGTCAGAGACAATACAGTGTGGAGCTGGAGGAACACAGCAGGCCTACTTCAAGGACTGCAACAACTCCCCTTGGGTGATCAAAAAACCCTCAGCCACATGTCTTGCATTTCCGCACTTCTGCCCTCAAACCCCCTTCCCCCAACAAAAATAAAGAAAGAATCCCCCTTGTCCTCACATACCACCCCATCAACCTCCGCAACCAGTGTATCATTCCCCACCACATCCGCCACCTACAATCCGACCCCACGACCAAAGAGATATTTCCCTCCCCAGCCCCTATCTGCCTTTTGTAAGGACCGGTCCCTCTGCGACTTCCGCATCCACTTTATACTCCCCACTAACTCCGCCACTCCTGGCACCTTTCCCTGCGGGCGTGGGAGGTGCTACACCTGCCCCTACACCTCCCCCCCTCACCCCCATTCAAGGCCCAAAACAAACCTTCCACATCAGACAGGAGTTCACATGTACATCAACCAACTTGATCTACTATATCTGCTGCTCCCAATGTGGCCTCGTCTATGTTGGTGAGACCAAGCGTAGACTCGGAGACTGTTTTGTAGAGCATCTGCACTCTGTATGCAACAAATGACAACACCTTCTGGTCACCAACCATTTTAACTTCCCCTCCCACTCCCTGGGTGACATGTCCATCCTGGGCCTCCTCCAGTGCCACAATGACACCACACACAATCTGGAGGAGCAACACCTCATATTCTGCCTCGGGAACCTACAGCCTGATGGCCTAAGCGTAGAATTCACCAGTTTTAAAATTTCCACTTCCCCGGCCTCATCCCACATTCAAACATCCCTCTCATCCCTGCCTCCTTGACCTGACACAACCTGTCCATCTTCTTCTCCACCTATCTGCCCCACCATTCCCAATGACCAATCCCCACCACTCCCTACCTGTATTCACCTATCACCATCACACCTACTTACCCCAGCCCACCCCTCCTCTCTCTGTTTATTTCTGAACTCCCTTCTCCCTCCCCAGTTATGAAGAAGGATTCCGACCTGAAATGTCCTGCACCCCTGATGTTGCCTGGCCTGCTGGGTTCCTCCAGCTCCACACCATATTGTCTCAGGCTTCCACCCTTGACTTGTCTCCTTGTCCTGTGTATATTACACTCCAACCTCACTCACTGGTCGTTCTCCATGCCCAATATGACCTTGAATACCACCACCTGGTCTCAATTTTATGAAATAGATGAACGGTCCTCAAAGAGGACAAAATAGTGGTTACTCTCTGCAAAATCCTAAAAGATGACTACCTCACCTACTGCATTTATTTGTTATACACAAAGAAATCTGAAGGCATGTATTTTTCACTTGCATAAAACTTAGTTGTGAGGAGGAAGTTAGTTCTGGCTGGCTGGCTTTTGAATGAAGATGCGTGCAAAACAGTTTCTCAATGCTTGCTCTGGGGAAGCTTGAGCCGCCTTGTTAGAACTCTATTGCAAATTTCATCCCTCAATCAAAATTATGAACTGTGGGCCCTGCACAATTATGTTTCCCTACCCACATTGGTTCTCATTCCCAAGAGCAACCCAAGATTCCACCCTCTGACTTTTGTCTATTGTTTCCTTTTTATAGTTATTCCAAGCTTTTTCCATGCTCGCAGCAACAATCAATTTAAATTTTATAAGACATTTGTTCTTGTTGCATTGATATCTGTCCTCAGATATTATTTGGGCTCACCAATAATAATACACACAAAATGTGTTTGCAAATATAGAGAACTAGCTGACTATACAGTCCGCAAAACTGCCAGTTCTATCAGTCATCTTCATTCCATTTTTGAATGAATACAGAGAGGTAATGACTAAGAAAACTTCCATATTTATTGCTCCATCTTTTTTCACTCAGCACTGTTGCTTCATTGTTTCCTCACAGTTTTTGATGTTTTCTGAACAGTGTGTCTCTTCATGATATTGTATCATTATGTCTCAAGCATTGACCAAGTGAACGTCATCAGGATGCACACTGCCAGTGAAATAAATGAATTATAAAAGGCATGAAGACATTAAAGGGATTTAATCTTTACAATCACCAGTTCCTTTAAAAGCATCTGAATACAAATCAATTAAAAACAGCTCTAAAAGTTCCCCAGATGGTGATTCTGGATGTTGTACTCTGAATTAACACACCATTGACCTCCTACATTGGCCTCACCAGAATTCGCAAAGTCAACGAAACAGTACCTCATTCACAATGTGGTCAGTGATCCATTTTGGATCTTTTTGACCTGTAAGTTTCCCAAGGAGCCAGGAATTTGTGGTCACTAACCTCCTAACGCTAGACCTCCTCCCATTCCACTTTGTCTATTGTCCCAAACTGTGGCACTTCTTCAGTCAAAATCCAAGTAACAAACAGAGACACTGGCCTCCTCAAAAAGGAGAGGATTTAGCCTTTTCCATTTGATATTCAATGGCATTATTAAATTTTAAATAAGTATTTCATCTCCTTCCACCTCAATTCTGGTCGACAATTACATGGCACAAGTCAGGACAATAATACTCCCCTCTTCTCTGGGTGCACCTCAAATAGCACTCAAGAAGCTCAACACCATTTGAGACAAAGCAATCCATTTGATTAGCATTCCATCCACTACTTTCAAATCCACTTCCCCTACCGCTAACACACAATGACAGCTTCTGTGCCAACTACAACCTACTTGCAGCAATTAACCAAGGCTTCTTCGCCATTATCTTCTAAGCCCATGAACTCTACAACCTAGAAGGACAAAAGCAACAGATACATGTGAACACCAGCTCCTGCAAATTCCCTCCGTACCACACACGTTGGAAATATATTGTTCATTCGTTCACTATCACTGGGCAAAATGCTGGAAAACTCTTCCTAACACCACTATGGGTGTTCATACATCATTTCAACTGAACCTGATCACCAGCACCTTCTCAAGGGCAATTAGGTTGGAACAATTAATTCTGGACTAGCAGGTGATAGCCACATCCTATGAATGAGTAAACAAATAATAGGAGTCAACACAAAAGAATCAATCTAAGACATTAATTTAACTTTTCCACCAATAACATGAACTTTTATCATGAGGTGCACTAGCCTCCACAAGTTCACTTGTTACTGTAAATCACCATCTGGAACCAAAAGTGAGAATTCCTCTTACAGTAGCCTGGCCCAACCACAACTTTCCTTTTTAAGGTGTAAGGATAACATATACTTTATTTGGAAATATAAACCAGAAAACGGAAGCTTGGGGTCTTACTTTTTTGTTTAATGACTCCGAGGAAAAGTGGAATTATGTGGTCACTTATTTGTTACACAGGCACATGTAGGACAAATCATATTGTGTCTGAGCAAAATGGACTATGGTGGATTTGTGGCAGAATAGGACAAGAAGATGCACAAGTCTAACCTCAACATCAGGAACATCTCACTCCATTTTTCATGGTTTTGACAAGGGACTTAGCAAGATTCTCAAAAGACAGCAGTGAGTTGCCAATTAAATGCCTTGTTGACAGCCCAATTCACCTCATTATTATTACCTCTCTGCTACTGTACCCTTGTTCCACCAAGGCTCATGTTCTGCCACTTTCACTATTGCTTGTAACATCTTCCCTCACTTTCTCTCTCTCTCTCACATCCCACCAAACACCAGGCCATTAACCCTGAATGGCTTCTGCACTGCCGACTGACTCATTGCAATACCTTACCATCTTCCCACCACCTGCACCAACACTGACAATTGTGGTGGTTATTTTCACCTCCCATTCTATTATTCCAGGAGAAGGCAGACTACAGTAGGGCAGAAAGGGCGTAGCCATGTAGATGGATGGCTGACAGCAGACACCTCACTTGCTACAGGGACAGAAGCCTGGCTCTCGCTGAAGACCAGACACTTCTGCTGGGATGTCCGAACATCAATGTTTTGCCAACTGAATAAGTGCCATATAAAAATCAAAAGAACTGCAGATGCTGTAAATCAGAAACAAAAATAGAAATTGCTGGAAAAGCTCAACAGGTCTGGTAGCATCTGTGGAGAGAAAAGCAGAGTTATTGTTTCAGGTTGAGTGATCTTTCCTCAGAGCCGTCCTGAGTAAAGATCACGCGACCCAAAACATTAACTCTGATTCCTCTCCCCAGATGCTGCCAGACCTGCTGAGCATTTTTTTTTAGCAATTTCTATTTTTGTCTGTAAGTGCCATCTTTATTCCACTGGAACTCTCACTGTAACCCCAACGTTAGTCTCATTCATTGCACTCCACTTCTAAGCACCGACCACAATGCATTCACATTCCTTTTTGTCCAGCAGGTACCAGCAGGATATCCAGAGCCTCTATGGAGAAAGGGCCTGCTCAAACAGAAGCCATTTCTTTGACCGCTGAGGAAGAGTGTTCTGAGGTCTCAGAGGAAGAATTAGTAAGGCTGCCTCTTTCACCTACACCAGCTCAGAAGCTGATACCTCAGTGAGAATGTCATACTTAGAAAACTTAGGAGCATAATCTGGTGAGTACCTCACTGTGGCAGCTCTACAGGTAACTAAGATGAAATGTTGCAGGTTGCTAGCACTCAAAGGACTCCTGGAGAGCAGGTGTCTGTTCAGCCCAGGCAGGAAAGAACCCTGTGATGTCAGAACTCAGGGAAATTATCCATGTGTACGGAAAGGAGCAGGAATGGCAGATAGGTATGTGAGATGCAATGGCTTTAATAGCAGAGAGACTGCAGGAGTACAGTTATGTTATTGGAACTCAGCCTCATAAAGCATGCAATTATCTCTCTGTCTCCATAGCCAGGTTGGTGGTTGCCATGGAGAGCCATGTCAAGCAGCCTCAAGTGCTGGTGGAGAGGCACACACAACAGTCCTCCATTTGCCAGCTATTGGCCCTCAGGACCGAAGGCATGGCTACAGGGGGACAGCAAGCATGCAGGTGCCCTTTCCTCATCAGGACACAGGGCAGTGCCAGCACATTGCAACCAGATACCATCAGCTCCTTTATTAAGAAGTGGAGACAAATATTTTGTCAGCCTCCCTCTACTACTTGAAATCAGCTAATCGCCAAATGGAATCCCAGGGAAATCCTGACAGAATCTGTAAAGTACTACAGGTTTTGTCTGTTTTCTGGCTTTCCCTGCATCTTTTTGAGAATAGTAGCTAGGTGGCATAGATATAGGCTGCTGAGTGATACACTCCATGATTAGTCACAGCTTGGTCCTGCTACTAAGTCTTCACTTAGTAGGGACTTCACTAAGTCTTGTTATCTGTATGGATGGACATTCCAGGGTTGCAAAAACAATTATGAATTAAAGAAAAATAATGTTCAACCCCAGTGTTATAGTACTGTCCAGATAATTCCTCAGTTTGATGGCTCTAGGTACAACAGACTAACTAAATTTAGAGTAGTTGTTGTGACATTCCGGAGGAGTATTTATCCAGACACTGTATGAGAGAGCTCTGCTGCAGACGCCCTGGAGGTGTCAATTGCTCAAAAGTGAACTGTACTTCAGTGAATTTGTCAAATACGTAACAAGTTTGCAATGTGAGATATATATCCTGCAGGGTGCTCGAATGTTCGTAGGAGACTCAATGATTTATCAGCTCAACAACCTGTCAGTTTGACTCACTTAGTGAGACTCGTACCTTTGAGTTCAAGCACATAATTTGTCTTTTGACAACAGTACTGAAATAGTATTGCATTATCAAGTGCTGTCACTTTGATAAGCAACTGAGTCCTCTTCCCTGATCTCTGGACACAAAAAAATCTCATGTTACTATTCAATGAAAACAAAATTCTGCATATCTTGGCTGCTCTTCCTTCAGTCCACATGTCCATGAACAGATTAGAAGTCAATCCTTTCAGCTGTTGTTTAAGGAATGTTGGCGTATACAAATTGGTGGTGTCTCCCTACATACAAATGACAACATTTCGAAGTATTGTAACGACTTTGCAATTACCTAACCTAAAGCATAATCCATGAATCTAGAAAATTTCCATGAATCTAGAAAATTATGACTAAAGCGCATGCAGCTCTCTTGCCTCTGGGCAGGAAGAGACTTTAAAAGAGCACCTAATGTAAATAATAATGTTGCTACTTTTCAGAAGCACAGCAACCCACATTCAAATCTCTTTTGAGATTTACTGCTCTGGAGCACCCAGTTTAGACCTTTCAACCAACACAGCTTGTGCACTTTTTACAATGCTCCCTTCAAAGTGGATATTTACATTTGTCATCAATACATAGCTACTGGAAAACCTCTCCATGTGACCAAATCCCATCTCACACACTGTGTCTACAGAACTGGATTTCCCTTACACGCATTGGAGTTTGGAATTGGACGTCCGTTGTACATATGGAAAATGGTACACATAGAGGGAATGTTAATCTGAATCCCTCCTGACCAAACTGGAAGTTCAGAATATCATGTTGTTACCATAAACTAGAAATATAGGAATTTCAGGAAATTATCCTTTTGAATGTACATGTGTGAAAACTGAACCCTGACTGCTCATACTGACGTTTTAGAAATTAGTCAATCATACATCAAGAATACGGATCAAAATCAACTCTTCAGTGGTTTTCTTCATGATGTTCTGCTTACAACTATCTCACATCACTAAGAGTGAGAATTATTTTATTTTTCAGTAAGCAATCAGTTTCAGTCTGGTTCTAGCTATGAGCTTCCTTACTACCTTACAATATTTATGAATATCTGCTCAGACCGTTGTACTTGTTTAATGCACTGAAAGTGACAGAGCCTTGGAATATCTATGCATGATCTGCTGAATATTGTAACTGTATCCCATGAGTCATTCTCAGCAAAATATTGTGAGAATGTGGAGAAATTTGTAGAATCCTGATCCAAATGCAAGCACCACAAGAATCTTATTTGCATAAGACAGACATTTGCCGAGAGATTTAGATAAACACACGGACCAAGATAAATTATGCATTACATTCTATTGTGGCCAATGAAATCTCATAGTCTTGAAAGATAAACTGGGTTAGGATACATTTTTCTCATGGTAGGGTTTCACTACCTCAACCAAATGGTTTGTGAAGAGAGAAAACAGAATATTATTAAACTGCTTAATCATAGTCTTCTTCCAGTCATTTAGTATAACAGTTTCAACATTACTGTAAAAAATGTTGAAATATAATAACATAATAAATACAAATAATAAAATAATAATGATGAAATAATCTTGTTTTCACAGAAACTTAGTGCCTTCACCATTTTCTATTAGTTTCTACCATAGAAACGTTGCCAGAGAAAATAAAAACAATGATACTATAGTTAAATTATTCTGTTCCACAGTGCCTTGTCATAAAGCACATATCTGCCAAAAGGTATAATAATATCGTAAAATTGATACAGCATGCCTTATAATGCAAAAGACAAAATAACCTATACAAATAATTGACACATCTCTCCCCTCTAGTCTTCAATATCTTTCTTTAATTGTAAAATTTCATATTGTTGTTTTATGCTCAGCTTTCCCCTTAATTAATAAATAATAAAGCCAGTAATCATATCATTCTGCATCATACAAATAATTACAGCTGATGTATGGTAAATTTTGTTTTGTAAAAGCGGCCCTTTGGCACTAGCAGTAACCCGCACAGAGTAATGAGATAATTGACCAGTTAAAGAAGACTTTTGGTGATAATAAAAATAGAAAATGCTGAAAATATTCATCAGCTCTGGCATCACACGTAAAGAAAGAAACAGTGGTAATGATTCAGAATCAGTCGCAGTTGTAGGGCTGTTCAGACTGGTGATTTTTTGATCTACGAATCGACTGGATGATACAGTATTGGAAGCCAATCAGCTCATCGTGCAGCACTTTAAAATAATAATAAAATAAGCTACATGCCTCCTTTTTACCCAAAACCCTGCAATATTTTCGACTTTTCAAATACTTATTTAATTTCTTGAGATATTTAATGCTGAACATGCTTCTATCACTTTCTCAAGCAAAGCATCCCAGAACATAATGACTTGCTCACAAAATATTTTCCTTATTTTTCCTCTGACTCTTTTGACATAACTATAAATCTATTTCTTCTAGTTTTCAATCTTCCTGCCACCTGAAACAATGTCTCCTTCATTAATCTATTCAAAACCTTTCAAGACTTTGAACACCTCTTTCAAATCTCCACTAAGCCTTCTCCCTTTCGTGGAAAACCAACCCAGTTTCACTGGCTTCTCTGCATAATTGAAGTCATTCATATCTAGTACCATTCCTCTAAATATCCTCTGCACCCTCTCTAAAGCTATGATGACACCTTTCCTCAAATATAATGCTCAGAATTGGTGAAAATATACCAGCCAAAGTTTAAACGTAGTTTAATATAAGAGCACAATAGCTTAGTTTCTTTTGTGCTCTGTTCCCATTTATAAATCAAGGATTAGATAAGTATTTTTAACAATCTTCTCAGGCTGTCTTGTCACCTTCAAACATGTGTGTGCATGCACCAAGTCTATCAATCAGTGAGAGGTAGTAAGAACTGCAGATGCTGAAGTCAGAGATAACACAGCGTGGAGCTGGAGGAACACAGCTGGCCAGGCAGCATCAAAGGAGCAGGAAAGTTAATGTTTCGGGTCAGGACCCTTCTTCAGAAAACCCGACCTGAAACGTCAACTTTCCTGCTCTTCTGATGCTGCCCGGCCTGCTGTGTTCCTCCAGCTCCATGCTGTGTTCTATCTGTTTATCAATGCATCTCTTTTAAACCTCTATCATTTTGTTCAAGTTGCCTCTCCTCATTCCTCCCGCCAATCTAATTCTCTTCAAAAATCTCAGAATTAAGTTTCAATTCTTACATGTCTGCCTACTTAACCTGCCTATGTTCTCCTGAATTCTGTTATTGGCCTCCTTACTGTTCACCACATTTTCAGGTTTAATGACATCTGGAAACCTTGAAATTATATGCAAAATCTTGTGCTGCATCCAGGAGTGTAAGATAAGATCAGGAATGGAGGGTTGAGGGCAGAACTTCATTTTGCAGGACTCCACAACTAGCTTCGTGACTGTGAGATGAAACTTCAGCATTATGTTCCAGGATGTTTGACAGCAAGCTTTGAGAAGCCATTTGAACTCAGTTTTTGTTATGTATGCTCATTAGGTTACAATCTCATCAGAATTAAGTGTTCCTTCCAACAAGTATAATCATCAGATAAGAAATACACGACTTCAGATTGGGCTTGATTCCATATTGGACATAGTGGATACTTACTTCCACAGCATTCATCTGGAGGGCTTCCTGATTCCCAGTGACTACATGGCAACTCTTCACCCCCTTCATCATAAAATCATGAATCTTGCCATCTGCCACATTTTGCCATTCTTCTTCCTTTCCCAATTCAAGTGAGTTGTCAAGTGGCTACACATCTATTTCAACCACAATGGGCCACACTTCTGAAGATGTGAAGGCTGTCCTTAAGTCGCACAGACAGGTTTTTAACTTACCTTAGCCTTTCAAAAGTTTGCTCCGGTACGCAGCCACTCAAAGCTCACTTGGTGCAAACTGCACATTGTTATCTTTTAAATTGTCAGGCAACACAAAGTTTGAATGCTGCCTACATTGGAAGCAACGGGTGTACGGTTATCCTGTATTGTGATTTCTGGTCCTGTCCAAATTCACAACCATATAGTATAAGCACAAAACTGAGATAACACAACTGATGCTGGCGGCAATGTACCGTCATGTCTGTAGGTGGAGAATATTCCACTGAACAGATAGAGGACAGCACAGAATACTTGAGGTTTGTATGTAAGCTTGCTTGGGCCAAGTATACTTCAAGAGTGGCAGGGAAGTGTACAAGAAACATTTGCTTTTTGTATCACTGCACTTCTTTGGACTAGGTTTGAAAAGAGGGGATTTAAAAGCAAGTGACATTGGGAGACCTGCCTGACAGGAATGCCCTCAATACATGTTACATGACGAGGTCATTCAGGCAGGAAGCTTCCCCTGGACTGTACATTGATGTAAACACAATTGCACGACGATGTACGCAACACACTATGAATAGCAATGTCAAACATGATGGGCAGGATATGCCCAAGGCTGTTCTACCAAGGATCATTTATTACAAGTGACAGTAACTTACTCCTTGGTTTAAAATTATGACCAGCTTTGATTTATGTCGCTCTTAAGAGTAACACAACTAAAGAGGCTTGCAATCTGATCATAAATGACATTCCTCATCTTTCACCAATATTGATAGCTTTGTGAAAGATATATCAGAAAACATGAGTTGACCCAGACAGAGAACTTTATCTGACCTGCAAATATATATTAACTTGACTTTCTCACTGTTGAATTAAAGTTCTTTCTTTTTCCAACTAGCTCTTTCACGGAATATTAGAAGTACTGGTGTTGAAGGAGGACATTCAGTCTTTTTTCTTCTTTCATTCAGTTTTTCATTCACTTTTCAAAATAATACGTTCTTCTTAACTTTGATCCTGACAAGATTGTAAAGTAAAAACAAAATTGTAAAGCAAGTAACTGGGTGGCACAACTTTTGCTGAAGAAGGGTCTAGGCCTGAAACATCAGACTTCCTGCTCCTCCGATGCTGCTTGGCCTGCTGTGTTCATCCAGCTCTACACCTTGTTATCTTAGATTCTCCAGCATCAGCAGTTCCTACTACCTCTGAATCAATTTTAACCCGACTGCGAAGCCTCTTCAAAGGATGCCTACCCTGAAGAAGTTACCCTCCTTCCTCTGGACAAACCTCAGCGGATCTCTCTCCCACTGCAACTCTCTCGAAATCTCTTCGGCCTCAAAACTGCTCAACCACGTCCTGAAGCAAACCAGGTACTACAGTCACATCACCTTTCTTAGTACCTGCCTATGGAACCAGATCATCCCCAATGGACTACAGTCCACATTCAGGCCTTCCCAATTTGTCCCCAACCGTGACAATGTCGACATTGAGAACATTGAGATCCTTCATACGCATTTCTCCCTGCGACTCCTGAAACACACACTCGCAGCAATGAGCCGGCATCTCCTGGCACTACAATCAAGCCTACCCCAGCTCAAAGCCTCCCTCTCCCAGACCTGCAAAGGACCTCTCCTGTTTTTTATTCTTCGTAGGATCCACAACCTGAACTCACAATTCTGCTCAGCTTTATTGGACGCTAAAAAGAGCATTTCTGAAGAAGGGTCTAGGCCCAAAACGTCAGCCTTCCTGCTCCTCTGATGTTGCTTGGCCTGCTGTGTTCATCCAGCTCTACACCTTGTTATCTCAACTTTTGCTGTGTTGTTCTCATGCCCAGTAAAAACCTATCATATTAATATCATTAAACATGGGCTATGTTCAGCATAGAATTTTCTGGAACTGCAATCTCTTTTCAAAATGAACAGTAAAAGGCTGCTAAGGTGGCTTCTGAGTGACAGGTTACTGACAGGGAGATAGACAGGAAGAAATTACAGACTAGCTAGCTTAACATCTGTCATCGGAAAAATGCTAGAAGCTTTAATTATTAAAGAAGTCATAGCAAGGCAGTCATATGAACTTAAGACGATCAGGCAGGATCAGCATGGTTTTGTGGAAGGGTGATTATGTTTAACCAATCTATTGGAGTTCTTTGAGGACTTAATTCATGCCATGCACAGAGCAGAATCAATAAAGGTACTATGTACATAGTGTACTATGATTTCCAGAAGGCTTTTGATAAAATATCATGTCAAAGGCAGAAAATAAAGGACAATGATGCAAGGGTGGCGTATTGGCAATGGTTAAGATTGGCCTCCTAAAAACAAGCAGTAAATAGGTATAAATGGATCTTTCTCAGATTAGTCAGATGTAATGATTTGTTTGCCATAGATTTGCCCCTGTACCTCAACTGTTTATAATTTATATAAATGCCTTCAACGAAGGGACAGAAGGTGTGGTTACTGACTTTGCTAATGACACAAAGATAAGTAGGGAAGTATTTTGTGAAGATGACATAAGAAGGCTATGAAAAGATATAGATAGGTTAATTGAGTAGGAAAAGATGTGATAAAATGTGAGAAAATGTAAAACTTTCCATTTTAGCAGGAAAGTTAAAAAATAAATATATCATCTAAATGGTGAGTGATTGCAGAACTCTGAGATGCAGAGGGAGCTGGGTTCAGGTTAGGAATCACAAAAGGTTTGCATGAGATACATAAAATAATTTGGAGAGCTAACGGAATGATATCACTAATCATAGGAGAAAAAGAATACAAAAATAAGGAGGTTATGCCTCAGTTACATTGGACATTAGTGAGACTACTCCAAGAATACTGGACATAATAATGGTCACCTCAGTCAAGGAAGAATGTAAATGTGTTAGAAGCAGTTCAAAGAAGGCTTGCTAGACTAAAACCTGAAATGGGCAAATTGTCTTATGAGAAAAGGTTAGACAAGCTATGCTTGTATTCTCTTTTTATGGGAGAATCTAGAATGAGGAATCAGACTTAAAAATCAGGGGTTGCCCATTTAAAAATTAGATTAGGCAAAAACAAATTGCAGACAGTCTTGGGTAATCTCTTCCTATTAAAAGCAGTGTCCTTGAATATTTTTATACAGATGGATGTAGATTCTTATTAAGCAAGAGAGTGAAGGGTTATAGGAATAAATAGGAATGTGGGTTTGAGCTTACAATCCTATCAGCCAGCACGTTAGTGACTGGGACATTAGGCTTGAGGGGCTGAATAGCCTTTTTCTACTCCTTTTTTACACATCCATTCATATTTTTCCAACTGGAAGAACAGAATCCCATCTTACATCGACTCAACACAAACAGTGCAATGGGGGATTTCTTCACTGTCAACTGTCTGATGAGAGGTGTGTAACTTATATATGTATTAATATTATTTATAGAGATTGGATTCTAAGATAGTGATGTATGGGTGGGCTACTTTTGTGAAGAGAATTTCTTTTATAAAAGAGAAAAGTAATAAAACTAGGCCACACAGTCCTTCTGGAACAATGACCTAATCCAGTGTGTTTCAAACACTTGAGGCATCTAGGATTGTTCATGGAAGGCTGTTTTTACTGTGCACAACAGCCACTGACCCACTCTGCTCAGGGCACATGGTTGACACTTCCTTGCACATACAACATCATTTTCCTACCCAGCCACTGTTCAACAACCAGGCCAAACAGCTTACCTGTCCTTAGCCACATCCCATCTTATTGGCCACTTTACAGCACTACTTCTGTATTCCCAATACCCACTGCAGGGCAGCATCTTATTGTTGTCCAATGGGAGACCATCACTTGCAGGAAAGCGTTCAAACAATACCAATTGTTATCTTCTATTTACAGTCAATAAAAACAAACAGAAACTAAACAAACAAAGGTTGCATTTCACCTCCAGAATAAAAAACGATTTGCCTGCATTTTGTTTTATAGTCAATGATTATTCACTCTTACTAAGCTGTCATCTACTGGAAGCAGATGTCAATTAAGTCCTGTCTGACTTGTAGCACCCAATGCAGCTGAGCTTGGTCATGCATAAAATGAGCTCCCTCCTCCTCAGTGGCTTCATGCTCCTGCTCAGAAGGCTAATCCTATTCTCCCAGTTCCTCACTATCTACCACATCCCTTCTGTGCTTGTTCCAATTGTTCGGACCACATTACACTAAGATGATGTGATACACCCTATCTGGAGAATATGGAAGAGCTCCCCCATACTGGTCCAAGCAGTGGAACCACATCTTCAGCAAACCTATCATCAGCTCCATCATGACCCTAGTCAAAGCATAAGCAACATTGCATTTTCACTCGTCCTCAGGCAAGGGGTTCCAGAATGCTGGCAGCTATGGTTTCAGTAAGCAGTCCTCATCATCCAGTAACCTGTTTTATAAGGCACCTGGACCCTCAATCTCAAGAAGAACATGAAAATGCTCCAAGATATAGGAGTCATGGCAGGTGCCAGGTATTAGGCCCGTACCTCCAAGAAGGGGTTATTTTCCTGGAGCGTCAGAGGCTGAGCAGTGACATTATAGAGTTTTATAAATTACGAGGGACATGGATGGAGTGAATAGTCAATGTTTTCTCCCCAGGGTAGGGGTGTCCAAAACTAGGGGGCATAGGTTTAAGGTGAGAGGAGAAAGATTAAATAGGGACCTAAGGGGCAACTTTTTTACGCAGAGCGTGGTGCGTGTATGGAATGAGCTGCCAGAGGAAGTGGAGGAGGCTGGTACAATTACAATATTTGAAAGGTATCTAGATGGGTATATGAATAGGAAGGGTTTAGAGGGAATTGGGTCAAATGCTGGCAAATGGGACAAGCTTAATTTAAAATATCTGGTTGACATGGACAAGTTGGACTGAAGGACTATTTTCGTACTGTACATCTCTATGACTCTAAGTGTTAACAGTGATCATAGATCACTTGCATATTATAAAAATGGAACCCTTCCTATTGATGAGCTCTGTGATATGGCCATCTCAATGCAATATGTGTGCACCTGATGGTGTTGTGCACCTGGGGGAAGCCAGTGATACCAAAATGAACAAGTGTGATCTTGAACAGATGGTATCTGTCACTCGCCTGGTGCATTTGTGGATGATTGAGATATCCCACACTGGTCACCAGTCACTCCCTGAAGAAGCTAGTTGTAAAGAAGTTCAGCACAGATGTCACCTTCATAGCCACCAGGAGAGAATGGCCTTCTTTAGGTTACAGGTCACAGGTCCCAATCCAGCAGCTGGCATAGTTCAGTCATGGTATACTGGCTGTATTGAGCCTACGTTGACATTGTGCTTCCTCCTCATCAGGAAATGGCTCCGAGAACAAAAGACTCCTGCACTTCCAATGCATCCTGAGGGTCTCTGCAGCTGCAACCTCTTCCAATTCTACAGGCTGTTCACTTTCTGTGGCAGCTTGCTGCTGCTCCTAGATCTGCCATCACATTGCAGTTCCTCCATCTTCCTGTGCCCTCTTAGCAAGGCAGTCACTGTGAGGAGCAACCCCTCTGCGGCTCGATCCATCATTCTTGCTGACAATGATCTGTGTTGGGAACAGAAAGAACAACACATGCGCACAGCTCTGAGTCTGTGCTGGCATACTCTGTGGTTGATGGCTCCAGGCACTCCTTCATACAATGAGGCAAGTAGCACTGTGCAAAAGAGGGCGGGGTATGAAGTTACCATGGCTCATTGAGATTGGCACTTACTTGGTACGGGAGATCCACTAGCTCAGTGACAAACACATTGCAGTACAGTGGGAGTACTCCATGCAATCTGAACCCTTCCTTTTTAACTATTTAAACAAACCACTATTTAAACAAACCACAACATATTGCAGCAACCCAGAACTATGCAAAGCAGGACAGGAACACTTACACGGATTCTCAAAAGAAATGGATGCCCAAAAAGCACAATTCGTCGTTACATCTAAGACAGGCCACAACAGGAAGACACAACACGACCAGACTCACTAATCGCCCTCCCATACATCAAGGACATATCAGAGATGACGACAAGACTATTCAGACCGCTAGGTATCAGGGTAGCCCACAAACCAACAACCACCCTATGACAGCTACTGACAAACGTAAAGGATCCCTTATCCAAAACTGGCTAAACTGGGGTTATATACAAAATACCATACAAGGACTGTGATAATCATTACATAGGCCAAATCAGAAAAAAATTGACAATACGGATACAGAAACACCAACTAGCCACCAAGAGACACAACCAATTCTCACTTGTCTCACTATACATGGACATCGAGGGACACAAATTTGACTGGGCCAACACACCGATAATCGCACAAGGCAAACAGAGACACGCCAGGGAATTCCTGGTGGCCTAGTAGTCCAACTGGAACTCCAGCAACAAACACATTGAATTAGACCCCTGTGTACAAGCCACTGAGAAACAGAACCAGAAGTAATACCAATCACCCCAGCAAACCAAGGCATATAAATAACAAGCAGGACAGAACATTGACACTTCACCGGAGGTGCACTGAAGATGATACCTAGCAGGATGATGAAACATTTGCAACCAAACCCACTGGCTCGGCAAGCAAGTGTGCAACCGAACCCTTCGTATCCAAGCCCCACATCAACCACGAAAGTTATCATTGCATACAATAGCACATATTGCAATACTTAATTTGATTTATTTGATTTGATTTAAGGCTTATTATCACATGTCCTCAAGTACAGAAGTAAAGAGCTACAGTGAAAAGTATACAATTGCTACGTAGGATGCCATCTTAGGTACGATACTTAGTTATAGTACTTGCAGTGCATGTGGAGAAGGATTCAGTTCTGTGCCCCACAACACCTTTGTGTTGAACTGTGTTGGTTGTAGCCCATATCCACCTCTTTTAAAGTCAGTTGTGATAACTTTTGCTTCATTGAGATGAATAAGTGTAATTTGCAACGGCGAATAACATGGTGGACATCACTTGTGACTAGTGTTTGTGCCCCTCTGCATGCATTTCATGTGCATGGTGATATGATCACAAATCATATGAGGCAACAATCTACAAGTGTATGATTAATGCACTAGCTCCTCCAATGGCATCCTATTGACCAGAAGTGAAGCTTGCTCTTTTGCCCTTCAGACCTGTACGGTCTCTGCTCACCCTGAGCATTGTCCCAGGCATTGTCTTGTTACAGGACACTTCTAACAATTGGAAAATGATGGTAAGGAACACAGGAACACAGCTCATTGTGATCACTGCATAATACCTTCACCTGACAGCCATCCATGTCCTTCCAGTTTCTACCAGCTATCCCCGGTTTACCGAGGTTTCCCCTGTCATTATCTTTGAGCCCTCTTCAACCAAGCCTCCATCTGACCCCACCCAGCGTTGAACACCCTTTCTAACCCGCCCCCTCAATATATGGGTCCACAGACCTAACTGCTTTCCAGTCTCTATCCTATGATAACTGACCAAACTGCTCTACTTGCAGCTCCCCAAATGACTACACGATATCCTTCCCTTCTTGCAATGGCCCTATAGGACTGACCATGGCTCACTCCCCACACTGTCGTCAGATGAAGCTCCTAACTGTGATTGCCCCAAGCAGACAACTGACAGTGGCCAAGTCCTGGATTATGAATGGAATCTGGTCTTTGCTGACTGTACCAGGAGCTCCTGACTGACATTATCCCACTTTACCCAGCTGAGGACAGACTTTCCAACATGGCCATTCAGTTGAATAAATATGCAGTATATGTTTGCTGCACAGGCAGCTGGCATATTCTGTTGGCATTAGACTGATCTCTTACTGAAAGATATAGCAAGCGAGCAGCCCTCAGATGAAGCCTGTTTTAATCCATCAGCTAAGTGTCTCTCCCTTGTGGTGTCTATACAGCAGCATTTCAATGCTAATTGTCGATGCACCCGGAAATGCAGCTTTAAAATGCAGAAGTATCTATAAATGGATTGGAGAGATGTCATGAGAGTCCTTAGCAGCTGGCAGGTGTCAGATGCCAATGCCTGTGGACATGGAGGAGGCATGAGGATGCTACCATGAAGTGTGCCCAGAAATGGTGATGCATGGTGCCCAGGTTAAGGAGCAAGTGGCGAGTTGGAGTCACCAGGTACCCATTTAGACAGCCATGTCAAGAATCCTTGGCATCTAATTTTCTCACTGTGGGTGGTAGGATATTAATGGGGCCGATCACAAACTGTTAAGCCCTGCAACTAGGCATCTCCCTGCTGCCTTACATCTTGCCTCGATGCCTGAAACTTTGTTGAAAAATGTAGCAAGTTACTCCCAATATCCAGAAAGGCCTTACTGGACTTCTCAAGTGATTCTCCCAGATTTCTTGCCATGTTGTTCAAGATCTGGTAAGATTTCACCCTTAAAGATTTTGAGTAATGCATGTGAAAAGATGTAAAACTTGTAGAGAAGGAGCTGAGGATCAGAGCTTAGGAAATCTGTTGATTTGTTGGTCCTATAGTTGACTGCAAGTTTGAAGCTTCTTAAGTCCTGTTATTCATGGAAATAATACCCCATTACACTCCTCACTCAGATGTTGGCAGTCCAGCCTTAAAACATGGAGACATGATCATGGTACAGGTTAGGCAAATGTGGACCATCATACTTTATTCACACTTAGCCCTACCACACCGCCAGTAGCAATAGTGCTGATTAAAAAGTTACCCTTAACAGTAATAAAGCATTTAAACTAGTGGACACTGTTTCATTTGTCAGCATATGATATCTTCTAGTTACCAAACACTAGTGGCTTGTGGTTGGGTTTGTTCGCGGGTACCAATGCTGCTTTCGATGCTGAGTCTAAGAGAATAGATCACTCCAGAACCTTAACAGTCTTGCATAACAAGGCATAATTTATTGGATGATAGCAAAAGGCACAATTAATATTAACTAGTTAGAATAATTATAATTATCAAGAGCAAAGTATATCATTGTGCCTCCATCAGGACCACATGCAAGATGAACTATTTCTCCATCCAAAGATTGTGTGACATTATCAGGTTATGTGGAGATAATACAACTTCACCATTAACTCTTTCTGAAACTAATGCAACAGACACCAAAATTAGTGGCGTAGTGGATAACGAAGAAGGTTATCTTAGAGCATAAGGGGATCTTGATCAGATGGGTTGATGGTCCAATGAGCCAATGAGTGGCAGGTGGAGTTTAATATAGATAAGTATGGGGTATTGGATTTTGGAAAGGTAAATCAGGGCAGGACTTACACACTTAATGGTAGGATCCTGGGAAGTGTTGCTGAACAAAGAGACCTTGGGATGCAGGTTCATAGTTCCTTGAAAGTGAAGTCACAAGTAGACAAGGTAGTGAAGAAGGCCTTTTAATACGCCTGCCTTTATTGGTCAGTGCATTAAGTATAGGAGTTGGGATGTCATGTTGTGGTGGTCTAGGACATTGGTTAGGTCAGTTTTGGAATACTGTGTTCAGTTCTGATCTCCCTCTTATCGGAAAGATGTTGTTAAACTTGAAAGGGTTCAGAAAAGATTTACAAGGATGTTGCCAGGGTTGGAGTGTTTGAGCTATAGGGAGTATAGGAGGCAGAGAGGTGACCTTACAGAGGCTTATAAAATCATGAGGGGCATGGATAGTTTAAACAGTCAAGGTCTTTTTCCAAGGGTATTGGAATTGAAAACTAGAGGGCACGTGTTTAAGGTGAGCGGGGAAAGAATTAGAAGGGACCTCTGGGCAACCTTTTTTTACGCAGAGGGTGGTGCTTGTATGGAATGAGCTGCCACAGGAAGTGGTGGAGCATGGCACAATTACAACATTTAAAAGGTATCTGGATGGGTACATAAACAGAAAGGGTTTAGAGGGATAAGTGCCAAATGCTGGCAAATGGGACCAGATTAATTTAGGATATTATCGGTATGGACGAGTTGGATCGAAAGGTCTGTTTCTGCTGTACAACTCTATGACTCCGTAATAGATACCAAGTCAGCAGAGGAATATGTTACAGCCATAATCAGAACTGATTTTAGGAAAAGAAATAATTTAAATACTGGTTCCTTGCTTTGACCTGTTGTCTGAGGACTTGTTTCTACTGAAACTTTCCCGCTCCCACTCATCTCTCCTCAAGTTCCATATAATGTTCTCATTTTTAAGGCTCCTTTCTAGTCAAATGTGCACACCAACAATTAGGTCAAATCACAAAATTTATTTGATTTTCTATAACTGAAGTGTCAAATACAGTGCTAATAGATCATTTCATTCTTGCAACATGCCTATTCTGGCAATGACAGGTGAGCTGTGATTCACAAAAGTTATGGAAAATGGAAGTTTCTGCTGTTTAAAATCAAGCTATAATTCCACTGCAAATTGAAGTAACTGATCATTGTCTAGTTAATGCATCTTTCTGTACCTGCTGGGCCTGTGAATTTTACAATTTCAGTTGGGCGAATATTTACCACCTGAAGATTGACATGTTATAATTTCAAATGGCAGAACATGTGAGAAGATCTTGAGACAGGCATTTTCAGACAGGTATGTGCAAGAGAACGCTAGGGTGAATTGAAAGAAATGCAGCAATCAAAAGACAAGTCATTAGCCCTCCTTAAACATCCTCACATGGCTTTGTGTTTCAAGCATTCTATCTTTTATTGCTGCACGAACCTTGGTATTCCCAATGAAGAGAACATATCAATCCAGCAGAACTGCATAATGAGATAACAAGATGTACAGCTGGATGAACACAGCAGGCCAAGTAGCATGATAGGAGCATGAAGTCTGACGTTTCGGGCCTAGGCTCTTCATCAGAAATTTCTGGTTCATCAGAAATAGACTGATCGGGTCTAAGCTCGAAACGTCAGCCTTCCTGTTCCTATGATGCTGCTTGGCCTGCTGTGTTCATCCGGCTCTAAGCCTTGTTAGCTCAGATTCTCCAGCATCTGCAGTTCCTATTATCTCAGAACTGCATAATGATTTATTTGAAGCTAAGCTAAAGCACATCAGTGATATTCTGGAAGTGCCCATTCATCACTAGATCTACCTATCCAACACTAATGCACAGCATATTACCAACATGAGGAATTTGCTACAGTCTCTTGTGCGATGTTTTAATGATAAAAGAATCAACTAATGATGAAGAGAATACTTTCTCTTGCTATACGTTTGAGTGCCACTGATATGTTGCAACAGAATACTATATTTGAAAAAGCATTTAAACAAAATTGAACTGACAATTTATCTGATTGATTGTTTTATGTTGGAGGCAAGTAACTTTAAATAGTGAGACGGGAATTCTTGGAAAACTTTCAAAAGGTAACTATTAATCTATCAAAATTGTCAGTCCTTCTAAATGATCTAGCTTTGAAATAATATTTTAAAGATAAATGTCTTAAATGCATTGCATTTTCCAGATGGAATCAGTAATCCAAGAAAATTTCCTATTTCCCATTCCTGTTATAAACAATCTTTCACTCCATTGCAAAACCCAGAAAGATTCAGACACTTTTAACAAGATTAAATTCATTTTTATATTATAATGCCGGTTTCACTAGACAGTGCTCAGTTACTTCAATGTACAGTAGAATTATTGCTTGATTTTAAACAATAGTAACTTCCATTTTCTATATCTTTTGTGAATTGCAACTCACCTGTCATTGCCATCTGTGAATGAAGTTAATTGTTGCAAGAATTAACTGATCTATTAGCACGTTATTTGACACTATAGTTATACAAAATCAAAGAATAAATAAATTTTGTGAATGTGATTTGACCAAATTGTTGGTGTGCACATTTGACTAGAAAGGAGCCTGAAAAATATCAAGTGAGAACATTATATGGTACTTATAGAACACAGAACATTGAACAGTACAGCACAGTACAGACCCTTCAGCCCACCATGTTGTGCCAACCTATTATCCTACTCTAAGATCAAACAACCCTGCATACCCTACATTTTACTATCATCCATGTGCCTATCCAAGAGTCGCTTAAATGTCCCTAATGTATCTGACTCCACTACCACTGCTGGCAGCGCATTCCATGCACCCACCACTCTCTGTGTAAAGAAAGAACTTGAGGAGAGATGAGTGGGAGCAGGGGAGTTTCTGTAGAAACAGACCCTCAGACAACAGGTTAAAGCAAGGAACCAGTATTGAAATTATTTTTTTCTCCTAAATCAATCAGAAGAGTCTCTTGTTATGCTTTGCATTTTCATTTAGTACAACATTTAAGTAGGTGCCAGGCGGAAACAGATGCAATCAAAACATCATCACTAATCCATAGGGCAGTTTAAATCTATAATAGTGGGTAATGACAAGAGAACTTCACACTTAACAATGGCTATTGCTCCGTGATGATCTCTTGTATAGAGGGATTGTCTTATGAGCAAATGTTAAACAGGTTGGAATTTTATTAACTGGAGTTCAGAAGAATGAGAGGTGATCTCATTGAAACTTGTAATATTCTTAAGGAGCTTGACGGGTAAATGCTGACAGGATGTTTCCCTCATGGGAGAATCAAGGATCAGTGGGCATAGTCTCAGAATAAAGGGGCATCATTTTAAGACTGAAATGAGGAGGAATTTGTTCTCTCAGAGAGTTGTGATTCTTTAGAACGCCTTGCCACAGACAGCAGTGAGGGTAGAACCCTTGTGTATATTTAAGGACAAGGTAGAAAGATTCCTAATCAGTCAGGGAACCAAGGGTTATGTGGAAAGGGCAGAAAAGTGGATGATGAATGGGTCAGGCATGACCCTATTGAATGATGTAGGAGGCTAAAGGGACTGAAGGGCCTACCCTTTTTCTATTTCTTATGGTTTTATGGTCTTATAAAGGTGATAAAATAATTTTTAAAAAATTCTCCAGCACCACTTCCAATAAGCTGAAATGAGTAGTAAGTCATGGATCACTAGAAAGAAACTCTGAGTGATTATGTCACATTTGTGAAAGAGGAAGTGAAATATGAACAATATTTGTTTTGCTTGTTTGTATTTGTTTTTACTCCTTCACCAACTTTTGTATTATGAAGCAGTAGTCAATGATAACAAGTGCTTAATTTTCCTGTCACTGTTTTTCTTTAGTACAATTATAGCTATAAATTTCCTGATGTATCGTGTTCCAGTGGAGCAATGATGCTTCTTTCATAGACGTCAGGTAGATGCACAGTCAAAGGCATTGTGAAACCACAGGGTGATGTGTTTCACATGAGTACTACTCCCTACGACAGATACAAATGTTTCTCTGTTTATTTGCTATAATGTAAATAAAAGGTAGATTGAAAATCAGAGATGGTAAGAACTGCAGATGCTGGAGTCAGAGATAATACAGTGCGGAGCCGAGGGAACACAGCGGGCCAGGCAGCATCAGAGGAGCAAGAATGTTGACATTTTGGGTCTGAAGAGGGGTCCCAACCCAAAATGTCAACTTTTCTGCCACTCCTAGGTTCAAAATTGAGAGTGTTCACTCTTCGCCAATCTTGGAGAACAGAGGACAAATACTCAAGTCTGCAAGAAATCGAGAGTTCTTAAAAGGGTTTGTCTGATGGCTAGAGATCAGACAAAGATATTAACGTACACACCTGACAGATGGGCGTATAATTTCTATGGCACCCAACAATTATAGAAAATTGCTGAACTCAAAAGCTCTATTTTCTAATGGCTAAGCCATTAGACAATCTCAGTAAATTGTGATTTGGGATTAGCATCAATATCAAGGGATGAGAAACTAATGTTCTGACAGTTAATTCAATCTGTGAAGATAGTTAGTATTACTCAGTAACCATGCGTCTTTGTCAAGGGAAAAATGGTTTCACAATCACATAATCTAAGTTGACATGTCAGTGCAGTAGTCAGCGAATTTAACATCATTTTAAGAGTCATGGTTAGGGAAGATCTCAAAATAAGATTCTACCTGCCTGTTCCAACAGATTTAAAAGATTTCATGGCAGTATTTGCAAAATAGCAGTGACTCATCCTATTGCTAGGGCTCTTTAACATACATTGCCAAGAACAAATTAACTGGTCATTCAACTCATTCGGTGCTTTGGGATGTTGCTATGTCCAAATTGTTGCCTGAATTTGTTTACAAAGCAACAGCTACTGCAATCCAGAAGCATTCTTCAGCCACAAAGAGCTTTTTGTATGTCCTGAGGATGTAATAAAATGTTCAGTTTTATGAACATTTTAGCTTTGTTTCCTCTATATATTTCATATAACTACAAATCTTTTAAAATAAGAAGTGTAACAATAACATTGAAGTATTACATTTTGAGTACACCAGCTGAGTTACTTTTACTTTTGTGCTATCCATTACTGAGTTTACAGCTGTGACTTTCACCAAAAGAAACATATTGGTTATTTCTCAAAGGAACAGGCTCAAGCTTGTGGGAATCATGCCTTTTTATCCTCTTTGCTCCAATTTAAAACCTGACTCCAAGACTCATTTAAATCATACAGTGGCACATCTAAGCACTTAATTTAGTGGGACCAATCATAAGTGTCATGACAGGACTTTCTAATTTGATCTGTGATTGCACAAATTAATTAATCTCATAATATATTCAGGACAGGCTAAGTATTCCTGTGCTTTGGACACACCATTCAAGATACGTTTGGAGCGCGAGAGCCAGAATGTATGACATCAGTTGCTACAAGTCCCAGAGAGACTGATAAACATTTTTCTAAGAAAGGGATCCCTGTGACACCAATAGAAATAAAACAGATGGATGAGATTTCACTTTTAAAAACTTTTACTGTAATAGTCAAACAAAAATCAACATAATTCAAACATTAAGTAACCAGCAAAATGATATTTCAATCAAAGGTAAAGCTAATCTTCAATAGTGCTCACAGATAGGCCTTATATATTTACACCCATTCGCACCACTTCCTACACAAATATGGTACCATGTGAAATCTGACTGTGACCCGAACTCGGCCTCCAGTACACAGAATATCTCAATGGATATTCAATAGATATGACCCTCTAGTCACTTTCAGTGATAGTGGTATTTCACCAGAAGTTCCCAGCCACTGTCAGTTAACAGCTGCAGAATCTCCCTAGCTATGCTGACAACAGTCTTGTGGCAAATAATGCCCAGAGACTCCCTTTGGAGTAACCTCACTAAATGATATACTTGACTTTGGTAAAACTGTAACAGCAGCAGTGATGATTTTGTCCAATCCATTATCCTTATTCTCCCTAGCTATTTTAAGGTCTGTCTTTTCCAACTGCATAACACATACAGTAACAGTCACTGCTCCAGTCTCAGTAGTGTCCCTGTCTTCCCCTACCTAAGAGAGGATATATTTTTCATAGTGTGAGGGCAGCTTCACTGGGTTAATACAAGGCTGGCAAGCATGTTCTATGCTCCAGAGACTGGGCCTATACTCACCAGAGTATAGAAGGGTGAGAGGGGATTTTATTGAGATGTATAAAATTCTAACAAGGCTGGACAGACTGGATAAAAAAGAAAGAACTGTGGATGTCGGAAATCTGAAACAAAACGAGAAATTGCTGGAGAAACTCAGCAGGTCTGAAGCATCTGTGGAGAGAAAGCAGAGTCCATGTTTTGGATCCAGTGACCTGCTGAGTTTCTCCAGCAATTCATGTTTTCTTGTTTTTGAACAGATTAGATGGAAGGAGGATGTTTTCCCTGGTTTGGGATTCCAGAAGCAGGGGACAAATATAGGGGTAGTCCATTTAGAACTGAAATGAGGAAAGATTTTGTCACTCAAACGGCAGTGAACCTGTGAATTTCTCTACCACAGAAGGCTGTAGAGCCCAAGTTACTGAATATGTTTAAGAAATAGATCGATCATTTATTTAGTTATTAAAGGCATCAAGGGGTATGGTGAGAAAGCGGGAGCATGGCATTGAGGTAGATGATCAGCCACAATCGTATTGAATGGTGGAGCTCAAAGGGTTGAATGACCAATTCTTGCTCCTAGGTTTTAATTGCACAGATACTAAATCAAAATAAATTATGTAGGCGGCAAATTCCTCATTGTCACCAATCTTAGGATGAAAAGGTTCCTTCTGAATTCCCTTTTAGATTTCTTAGTGACTATCTTATATTGGTAGCATGTAGTAATGCTCTTCCCCACAACAGAAATTTAGCTCTGTTACTGGTTAGATTTCAGGTGATCTCACTTGGAGAAGAGAGGTGAAATAAAATATTACAATTCACCCCATTGATCTTGGACTTCGCACAGGGAAACATTTTCCACACTTGTTTATTATTCAGGATGTTTCTTTGGAAACTAAGTGCATGTGGAAGGGATATTTTCTAATCAACCTGTTCAAGAATGTCATTACACACCTCTGGAGGATATGGGGTTTGAACTCAGAACTTCTGGCCCCAAGGTAGGGACACTACCATTGCACCATAAGAAGGGAGTTGAGATCACTTTTCAATCCGAATCTTCCCTCATTTCTCCTGTAGATATTTTCCAATCAACCCTTTCAGATTTGTTACATGTCTGGAGAAGGTGGGACGAGAACTCAGATATTCTGGCCCAGAGGTAAGGACACTACCATTACACCACAAGGATGTGGATGTTTGTGTGGACAGCATTACTAGCCAGCCAACTAGAGTCATAGAGATGTACAGCATGGAAACACACCCTTTGGTCCAACTCATCCATGTCAACCAGATAGCCTAAATTAATCTAGTCCCAATTGCCAGCATTTGGCCCAATTCCCTCTAAACCCTTCCTCGTCATATACTTATCCAGATGACTTTTAAATGCTCCAATTGTACCAGCCTCCACCACTTCCTCTGGCTGTTCATTCCATGCACCACCCTGTGTGTGGAAAAGTTGCTCCTTAGATCTCTTTTAAATCTTTCCCCTCTCACCTTAAAATTGTGCCCTCTAGTTTGGGACTTCCCTACTCTGGGGAAAAGACTTTGTCTATTCATCCAATCCATGCCTCTCATGATTTTATAAACTTCTATAAGGTCACCCCTCCAACTCCGACAGTTGAGGGGAAATAGCCACAGCCTATTCAGCCTCTCTCTAAAGCTCAAACCCTCCAATCCTATTGTAAATCATTTCTGAACCCTTTCAAGTTTAACAACATCCTTCCTATAACAGGGAGATCAGAATTGAACACAGTGGCCTAACCAATGTCCTGTACAGCCACAACATGACCTCCCAATACTCAATAATCTGACCAAAAAAGGCACACATACCAAATGCCTTCTTCACTATCCCGTCTACCTGCAACTTCAATTTCAAGGAACTATAAACCTACATTTCGAGGTCTCTATGTTCAGCAACTATAAGTGTATAAGTCCTGTCCCGCTTTGCCTTTCCAAAATGCAGCACTTCACATTTATCTAAATTAAACTCCACCTGCCAATCCTCAGCCCATTGGCCCATCTGATCAAGGCCCCATTGTACTCTGAGGTAACCTTCTTCACTATCTACTACAGCACCTATTTTGGTGTCATCTGCAAACTTACTAACCATACCTCCTTTGTTCACATCCAAATTATTCATACAAATGACAGAAAGCTGTGAACCCAGCACCAATTCTTGTGGCACACCGCTGGTCAAGGGCCTCCAAATCCAAATGGCTAGTTCTCCCCATATTCCATGTGATCTAACTTGTTAACCAGCCTACCATGTAGAACTTTGTCAAACACCTTACTGAAGTCCATATAGATCACATCCACCATTCTGCCTTCATCAATCCCCATCGTTACTTCTTCAAAAAACTCAGTCAAGTTAGTGAAACACGGTTTCCTACACACAATGAAATAAACTCAAACAAGAGAGTGATGTTGTCAGGGATTATAGGTTGTTATAAAGAGAATGTAATCAAAGAGAATCGGTGCTTGTTGCTTGAGCTAAGAAGGGTGAGGTTCATCTGATAGAGGCTGTCAGAATTATGAAGTGTCATGGTAAGATAGTCAGATTGCTGTCTGACCTGCTGTGCTTTCCCAGCCTCACATCTATAGACTCTGACTTCCAGCATCTGCAGTCCTCATTGTCTCCAAGTCAAGGATTGATGTTAGCTCAGAAATCTTAGGGATTGAAAGAATTAGGGCAGTTTGGAGGAGATTAGACTGGTGTCAGAAGCAAATATAGCTTCTCTCCTCGAACAATACGGAGCAGGCCAAGTAAAGCACTGTATTTTCAGTAGAAAAGTTTAATTTCTGCAACTTCCAGACCCAGTGTGTTTTTGTACAAATCTGTAGGTTATTAGAAGCTGAGAATGCCTGACCCTTCAGTTTGTGAGTATTCTAAGACGTCTTAGAAGTTCACAGTAAAGACCCAAGCAGAATTAGTTTACTTGAACTCAAATATTTGATATAGAGGGGTAATTTCTCTGGATTTGAGCATGTGATATTTATTAAGTTTCCCTTATTAATTCCCCAGACTAACTTCCTCAGGATCAATGCTCCCTTTGTTAACCCTTGCTTTCTGTTTTATATATCTAGTTACTCTATATTTCTCATACTCTAATTTTTCCCTCTGTATTAGTCTTTTAAGACATTCACCAATAGGCATTCACTATTTTTAATTCTGTCCAGTCTTCTGACCTACCACCCAACTTTACACAATTATGTGTTTTCTCTTTAAACTTGTAATACCAATAACATTTTGAACAACCACAGAGAGTTGGTCTTCCCCTTGGAATTTTTCTTTTTTGTTGGAATGTATCTGTTCTGAAATATCCCAGTTAATGTTTACCATTGCATTTTACTTGATTTATCCCTTATTTGCCAATTCACTTTTGCTATCTCTGCTTTTAATGCACTCATGATTACTCTTATTTCAGTTTGAAATACTAGACTTGGACTCACTGTTCTCTCCTTTAAACCGAATGCAAAATATAATATTATTATGATCACTGCGACCTAAGGGCACATTTAATATGAAGTCATTAATGAATCTTATTGCACAATATCAGATCTCATACAACCGTCCCTCTACTTCACTCCACAATGTGCTGTTTGAACAAACAATTCTAAAAGCATTACATGAACTCATTATCTAGGCTACTCTTACCTCTCTGACTTATCCAGTCTAAAGGTAAATTAAAATCTCCCAAGATTGTTGCAGTCACTTTCTGACAAGCTCCCATTATTTATTCTTTTAAGCTCCATTCTACCATGTAGTTGCTGTTAGGAGGTTAGAGGCCCTGCACATCAGTCCAACAAGCAACTTCTTGTTTTTATCATTTCTGATCTAAACTCAAACCACTTCTAGATCCTGGACTCCTGAATTTAAGTCATCACTCTGTGCTGTACTAATGCTATAATTAATTAGAGTCACCCTTCATCTTTTCCTCAATGTTCTTCCTCAATGACATGAAATGCTTCAATATTCCAGTCACAATCTATATCATCCTGCAGCCATATCTCTGTATTGGCTAGACATTTCTTATTTATTCACGTGTGCAAGCAGTTCATTTGTTTTGCTGGAAATGGGCTATGCACAATCAAATAGAGAGCTATTAGTTTTTTTTATTAGTTTTGTAACCTCTATCCTTATCTGCCAATTTACTGTAAGATTTATACACTCTTTTCCTTCCTGCCACTATCTCTGTATCTTTCCCATATTAATATCTTTATTTCTTGCCTTGCATCTACACTTTAATTTACCAAATTTGGAAAGATGTGGATTGCCTTGCCACCGTTATTAGGCTTAAAATCATCACTACTTTCTGTAGTTATACGGCTTGTTAGAACACAAGCCCTAGCACAGCTCAGGCATAGACAATCTCAATGGTACAGCCTCCAATTTCCCCAGTAATAAATGTTATTGCCTCATAAATCACAACTCACTTCTCCCACCCCAGTCTTTTAGAAACGCAATGATTTCTCCAATTTTATATGACCTATACCAATAAACACATGGCTTAGGTAATCATAGAATCCCCACAGTGCAGAAAGAGGCCATTCAGTCCATCAATTTCTTACACTCACTGTCCAAAGAGCATCCCATCTGTACCCACCCTCCCCACCCTATCCACGTATTTACCATAGCCAATCCACCTAGCCTGCAGATTCCTGGACACCACAGGACAATTTAGCATAGCCAATCCACCAAACCTATACATCTGTGGAGACCCATATAGACACAGGGAGAACACGCAAATTACACACAGGCAGTCACCGATGGTTGGAATCAAACTCGGGTCCCTGGTACTGTGAAACAGCAGTGCTAACGACTGCCAAATAATTCAGAAATTACTACTTTTGAAGTTTTGCATCTTGATCTGGTGCTAATGTCTTCATACTAACTGCACAAAACCCTTGTCTTTATAAAAACCAAAAGAACTGTGGAGGCTGTAAGTCAGGAACTAAAACAAAGTTGCTGGAAAAGCTCAGCAGGTCTGGCTGACATCTGACCCTCGAAGGGTCACCGGACCCGAAACGTTAACTCTGTTTTCTTCTTCACAGATGCTGCCAGACCTGCTGAGCTTTTCCAGCAACTTTGTTTTTGTTACCCTTGTCTTTATCCTGTCTATGGAATTAGTACCTACATGGATCACAGTGACAGGATCCTCCCCCTCCCACTGTAAACTCTTGAAGTTGGAAAAGCTATCCTACTTTCTTCTTACGCGAGACACTATTAAGATATTTAAAATCAAATTTCAGGTTTGGTTATCCTCTCCTGCCACCTAGTGTAAAATACTGGTAACTGAAACATCTGTGAGTTACACAGCATGTAGCAAGTTGATTATTTTTAAAGTAGAAAATTTTATCAAATTGCATAACAATAGACTTGTGAGAGGGAGCTATATATAAGACTGGAGGTATCCATTTGATTTTTTGAAAGGGCTGTATTTCAGCCCATACTCCTGATCTTTGGTCACCTTGTTTGGGGGAAACAGACAAGTCCATTGACCTTTTACAGGTCCATGTGTGGAGGGGGTGGTTAGACCCAACCGCCTGCCTCACTTGCTTGGTTACATTCGCAACTGAATGGCCCTGAAGAATGAGCACACAATGTCTGAAACAAAAACAGTGAGAGCTGGAGAAACTCAGCAGGTATGACTCTTTGTGCCTGGGCTCAAAATGTTAACACACTTTCTCTGTCTATAGATCAAAATGTTAACACACTTTCTCTGTCTATAGATACTACCAGACCTGCTGAGTTTCTCCAGCTCTCACAGATAGAGAAAGTGTGTTAACATTTTGAGCCCAGATACGAAGAGTCATACCTGCTGAGTTTCTCCAGCAACTCTGTTTTTTCTCAGATTTCCAGCATCCTAAGTTCTTTATTTTAGTAATAAGAACAACTTTTAACCTAATAAAACGTCCCAAAAATACTTCTCTGAAAAGAATAACAAAGATTAATACAGCATAGTATATATGGCAATATTAGGCCAAATGAGCAAAAGCTTAATCAAAAGTGTCTTAAGTGGGGAATTAGAGACCCACGTGTTGAGGACTGAAATTCCTGAGCTTCTGCGGGAGGATGTGCTGACATTGGAGGGGATTCAGAGGAGGTTTACAAAAAATGATCCTGGGGATTAAGGGCCTGTCATTTTAGAGCAGTTCAGGGCTCTGGGTCTGTACTCAATGGAGTATAGAAGAATGAGGAAGGAATCTTATTGAAACTTACAGTATACTGAGAGGCCTGGATAGAGTGAATGTGCGGAAGATGTTTCCACTAATGAGAGAGATCAGGGCACATCCTCAGAGTGAAGGGATGATCGTTTAGAACTGAGATGACAGGGAATTTCTTCAGCTAGAGGGTGGTGAATCTGTGAAACTTATTGCCCCAGAAGGCTATAGAGGTCAAGTTGTTGAGTGAATTTAAGACAGAGATAGATAGGTCCTTGATTAGTGCAGAGATCAAGGGTATGGGAGAAGGCAGGAGAATGAGTTTGAGAAACATATCAGCCATGATTGAATAGAGGAGCAGACTCGATGGGCCTTTGGCCTAATTCTGCTCCTACATAGTCCTGTGGTCTTCACAGATGGGGCAGATGAAGGTGCAGTTACTAATGATTAAGCAACTAAATCTTGAGGCTTAGAGGCGCACAGATATCTGAGGCTTGTGAGGATAGAAAAGATTACAGAAACAGGTAGCCACCATGCAATAAATGGATTTTAAAACAAGGTTCAGAATGTTTTTAAGTATTATTAGATGGGTACCAGCGTAGGACAATGATCACAGGAGTTATTGGTGAATGGTATTTGCTGCTAGTTGGATAATGAGCGTCAGGATTTTGTATGAGGTTCACATGACATTGAACGCAGGAGGTTTTCCAAGAGTGCATTAGAATAATCAAATCTGAAAGTAACAAATGCATGGATGACTGCTTCAGCCACAGTCGAACAACCTTAATGATAACAGGGATATATGGTCCAAAGCTCTTCTCAGGATTAAGTATGACACAAGGATACAAATAACCTTGGTTCAACCCCAGGCAGTTGCCAGGGAGAGAAATGGAATTGGCAGATGGTAAGCACGCAAAATCAAAAAAATTTCCAAGGTACTTTGCTCTTTCAGTGAATTTACTGGATAAATGCGGGTAAGTGGAGTTGAAATGCCCATCAGCCATGATTAAATGGCGGAGTGGACTCGATGGGCCGAATGGCCTTACTTCCACTCCTATGTCTTATGGTCTTATGGTCTTAACATTTTGGTCTTACATGTTAGGTATATCAATATGCTAGGCACATTCATTGACCTGAAGTAACGGAATAATTAAAGAAGTTTACAACCAGCAAAAATCCCAATAGCCAGAATTTTAAATCATGGAGGTTCCTGTTTTTAGAAATTGTTAGAAATTTTACAAATGTTATGAAATGTTATCATTTCAAAATAAGATTATGCTGCAAATGGTATTGAAGCAATTTTAATTGTAAACTGAAATGTTTACAATTCATTTCCAAAGTAAATTAGACAATATTTGCTCAGCAATTTTAAATACTATTTCACAAATATAATTCTAACTCTAATGGATTGCATTGACGGCTTTTTGATTCAATGTGGCAGCACACATAGTACTTACTGGGGAATTTTATATTTAGTGCAGAGTTGACAATTAAGATTGCTGGCTAGCCACAAGAAGCTACAATTGCATTGTTTTAGCCATGTGCATTCATGCTGTAGACAAATGAATTTTGGATACTCACACTAAAGCTAAATGAACTTCATGCATACATATTTACTTAAGCATTATTCAGTTAGAGCAAATATTTTAATGATCAAAAATGATTTGTACACTTGTGCATTTTATCCCAATGTTTTAGCAACATATTTTGCACTGTTAATTATTAGTATTGAGGTTACATGTCCAACAACATTATTACCTTTTTTAAATTTACTAATTAGAAATGCAAACAGTCACTTCTGAATCCCAATTAGCCGCATATGCTTAGTAGCAACTATTTCCACTAATTTAGTGAGCAAACATTAATTAAATAATCCTACAGTGCTTGAATCATAATATTCATCGTCAAAACTGAACTGTAGGGTTCAAAATCCATCTCACTATAATACCTCACTCCTGAGTCAACATTCATATCAACTAGGGGCATGCTCTTCTGCTGGTTCATTTTAAAGTACAGCTGGAGAAGCCTGGAAACTTTTCAAATCATGTTATTAAAACAATCCACAACAGTTTTTCAATCAGTCTTAGTAATATATTTTTAAGAATACGAAGATAAAATTTAGAGTTGTAAAACATATCTTTCTCTTTTCAAGCTTAAAATGTTTATAATAGTTACTGCAGCCAAAACCAGTACAATATTTTCAGTATTTGCTGAATTTGATCTTTTGCATTATATAAATTTTCTAAACTTGATCAAATCTATCGTGTAAACTTTACTATATTGAACAACAGATGTATTCATATTCTGTCCAACAACGGTACAACAGATGCTTCACAGGAAGCTTAATTGATCTAACTTACAGTGCCTAAATTACCGAAGGATACCAAAGATTTCATGTAAAGACAGCAATAAAATATCTATTTATCTGGTGAAAAGAGAATGTTTAAAATGTCTTTGCTGGTCACCTTTGGCTATAAATCAAAATTACACAACTGCCATATTTGCAACTTACTCTAAAATAAAATGTTCTAAAATAATTTAACAGTGTAAAAGTGTCAAAAACTATTACAGATATAACAGACATTATTTGTGATTAAATTTAAAGAAACGAGTTAAATCTTCACATTAATTCAGCCTTCATCTACAAGGGGAGATTAATTTCTGCAGTTACTAAAGCCCAGAATTTGCTGGAGTATTGCATTTTGTGGGTGAGTACCACCACTTGTATTTTTTTTGCTCACTCTTCAGCTTCAATTAATATTTGCTGCCAAGTTCTGGAAATGAAAGTTGATAATGGTGTTAAGAGGTCAGCAGGCCTTTTGGGATATCGCTGAGCAAGCGATTAACAATCTATCTCCTCAAGCAATGAAAGTTAGGAATTTAAAAAGATTACTAAATATCTAAAGTGGCAGCTTGGACATCTGATTAATGAAACGAAGTTGATCACAGAATGATATACAGGAAAATACGTATTTAAGGTTATATGCCAGTGGAATGTAAAACAAATACCTCCAGCCCAGAGTACAGATTAATATTCTATTTTAATTTATCAAATTCAGAAACATCAACATAGCTGTTGCCTATGTGCAAAAGTACAAGATACATATTTTATAGCAATTCAGAACATGACATTACTCCTGGAATTGGAATGATGATAGCCCGTTGCTTACAATTTGGCGGACCCACATATTTTACAGAGCAGGTGGGTATCACTAAATCCTGGCAAGCTGAAATACATTTAGCATCTTCATTACTCCCAGCCAGAATTCTCAATAAAGTGATTTGCTAAATTGATTAAATCAGTTGATCTATTGGCCTGATTATATGTTTTATGTGATATTGCAAAATATTTAACTAGTTTCAAAATGGAAAATCATTTTGAAAACATAAATAGACAAGGTCTAATGCTGCTAATTAGTACCCCTAATGTTGGTGTCAAACTTAATTAATTTTACATTGGAAATACAGCATCTACTTCTCAACACAAATGAGGAGATTGTGTCTTAGGCTTGCCAGGCATTGTGCAGAATTGCAACTCACAGTGTATATTTTCCTCATCATAAACTTCTGAATGTCTTTTATGCACCAATAACAATTAAAACTTTCAACATGCTTATTGTTATTTTCCAGCAAATTCTGGTCTATGTGTAACTATATGTTCAAAAAGAAATTTTTAATTTACAGAAGGAGATCATTTACTATTATGTTAACATATAGCTACACAATGCAACTGGAGATAATCACCCAAAAGATTTTTTTTTTAAATAGTTACTTCATTATCCACTAACAGTCCGGCAAAAAAGTTAAGTAAACCAAATCTTCTAATCTAAAGTCATTCTCTTGGAATGTTATATTTTCTTTTTTAATATGCTTCTAATTTTGAACATCTTGGGACACAGATGAAACTAGGTAGTTTTAACACATAGAGCATAGAACAGTACAGCACAGGACTATGTTCTATGTATCCTTAATTCTCAATTCAAATGTACCCTTACCCTTACAAATTACCAAAACAAATGTTAAACCACAGCTACAATGACAACCAAAGGATATTGCCATCTGTTTTCCTGAGACTTTTCTTCAGGAGCCTACAGCATTTTTAATTACGATTCCTTGAACAAGGGTTAAGGCACATTATGGAAACTATCCTGAAATACTAAAATATTGCTGTCTCAAACTACTTTACTGTGAGATATATAAGGTGTCAGAAGACTATTGTGCCAAAGGTCTGTGGCAGGTTTGCACCCAGGTTCCAGAGGTCAAGGATAATGCATCAATTCACTGCACCACTCATTATACAATAAAGGAAAAATAAAAAGCAAGATAAGTGGGGGAATGTACTTGCTGTTGAAAGCATTTTACCTTTTTATTTAAAGTACTGAAAGATTTTTAAAATACTCTTGCTATACAGTTACTTAACTTTTTAAAAAGCCTGCACAAATAATGTCAGGCCCAAATCACTAATCTGGTAGTACTAACTTAAAATGGGCCAATAAGCCACTCTAAAGTGCTATCTTGCCCTTTCCCCAATTGTAGGAAATCACAAAGAATCTAAATTTCCCAGTCTGTATTATCATTTGACAGAATTACCTGGATCCAAATCTGTCATCAGATTTTTTTAAACTAGAATTCTTAGGAAAAAGACTAGCAGTAAAGGGATCACAATGTCTCTCTGCCCATAATCAAGGTTATAGAAATATCAGAAAAGTGTATTTTGTTATAAAATTAGGACTATATGATAAAAAAAATCTACACTTATCTTCACAAAATACATCAGAAGGAAGAAAGCCTTCATTCTATTTTAAAGTGTCCCTGGAGAACATGAAATTCTTTTCATTGCAATACTTTGCTTTTCAAATTAGTCCAGTGCCATTTGCAAAGTAAGCCATCAGTGTGTAGCTTTTTCAAACAACAAAGGAAAAATTAAACTGTTGAAACATCTATGGATTTCCTACCATGTCCGTCTCTTAGCATTATAAGTTAAGATAGATGTCAACAGTTAGGACCAACATCTATATAGAAGAGAAGGAAAATAATTCCAAACAAAATCCAAGAGAAATACTGGGAGCCATCAAAAGAAGAACAACAAAAAAATGAGGATGCAACGTGTCTCTTACTTATGGAACACTCTAACAACATACTAGCAATATGCAAAATTATTTACAACATATTAGCCATAATTGCAAAAGGATGGGCAAGCCACAACGTCACTGCTCAAAGATAGGGAAATATATTGTTCCTGTTACTTAGTACTATATAGGGACAAAAGACTGCGGCATGGAGCCAGAGACTTAACAATAGTGTGTACAGAGATGTGCTCATCAAACATCTGTACTGGCAGAAACAATTCAAGTAGTGATTTTTTTTGGAAATCGAAAGAAAACATATAATTTGGTTCATGTTTTGCAGTTTCACACTGACTCAAGCACTTTCCTGATCCATGTTAAAGATAATGTAGCAAGTCTCCAAATGATCTGATTCCAAACGATGTTCGAACTGAGGTTTGAGATCTTCAGGTGTTAGACCCTTGAGAAATTGAGAAGCTACTTCATGGAAAATGGTCTGACCAATATCATCTGTAAACACAGAAAGATATCAATAATCTGGTTTGAAACTATTCTAATTGATGTTAAAGATAAATGCAAGTGGATCAACTAACAATTCGAGAACAATCTCAACATTTCTATTATATCCGAAATGTATTAACCATGAAACAGCTGAATCCTTTTTCATCAATTCAAGTGTGGCTGAACTAAAGCTCTTCTGCTCATGATCAAAGACCAGAATGCCAACTCAAAGTCAGGAAACAGAGTCAACTGCACAAGTACAACCAGAGCATCATGATTGTAAGGCTGCTTCAGTAGTATCTTCGAGAACATCAGTCAAAATGTGAAGGTGAAGAGAAGACCTGGCAAACCAACCACACCCCGCCGATCCAAAATTTTATTTAGGAGAAAGTAACTGACTCCCTCCAGAAGCAATTAGTTTTCCTCAGTAAATGCCTGGGTTATTTCTAAGACCCTCACTTGGGCTCAAACCACCTTTCCACTGGCACAATTTTCATTGATACCTTTTAAAGAATACAGTTGGTGGCACCGTCTGGGGCAATTTGGGAAATCCCCTGGAAAAGTTTCATTGCTTGTGGAGCACCAGTAGATTTACCACTGCCTTCTTTCCCCATCAGAATGTAAAGAAGCACAGTTAGAGCAAAGACTCCTTCCCTCAAATCTATTGGAATTATCATGATGAAATTGTTTCTCTGCTCTGCCTAAATGTAATGCAGAAAGGAATCCCTAATAATGAACACAAAGACTCATAGTTTGTTACTCTGCAACAAAAATGGATTATGACTTCTGTACTTAACATGAAACTGAGTGCGTCATATGGCACCCAGAAGATTAAAATGAATAGCCTTCAAAAGACTCTGTCTCATGTACCTCTTCCCCAGTAAAACAATCAACCTATTTTAGAGTTCACCACAGATACCTGAAAAGGCAAAATGTGTTATGCAGGCTCAGATGGCTGTACAAGATGGTACTAATAGCATTGGAATAATGAAAGATAATGAAATTAGATACATTTTTGGACAATATAACCAGCCAAACAGGGATCAAAGAATTAACTTTTTGACCAATAATTTTATAAGTACATAAGAATAATAGATTTGCTTGGTCAAAAAACATTACAAAATAAAATTTAACAATAGCTTCTAATATCAGATCATCTAATCTATAATGTTCAGGTGCAAGTCTTATGATAAATGCAACTTTGAGGAAATATTGCTATTATTTAACATTTCAAGGTCTAGTCAAAGCAGACTTTTTAAAAGAATTAGAGAACTGATGGAAGAAATGAAAACAAAAATTGAGAAATACCCAACTAAAAGCCTTTTTCCATTGCTGTCTCAAAGACTATTATGATCAGCAACATGGAGAAATGGGAAGAATCATCACATCTGAAAGCAGGGTAACTTAAAAATGTTTGTATTTGAAAACTTTTTTTAAAAAGGTTGCCAGTTTGCACATGGTCCATCAAGTCTCCTCTAACTCTGCACGCAAATAAGCAATTTCATTATCCTAAATTTGATATATTATACATTTCCTATTCTGACTTCCTTCTCCACTCCGACTGCCCACTGTTTTAATAATTAGTATCAGAACCTTCATACTACAGCACTCTGGAATTGTCATCCCAAATCTTTTCATCTTGCTATGACTTACACAATCTTCAGAATTGATCTCCTTGGTTTATCTTTAGTCACCTCCCTGACACCTTTCCCACTTCCTTACATTGTTACATCTTGTAACTTACTTTGAAATGTTTTTCTTTGTGAAAGATGATAGATACCTATGCCTTTTAAGGTATTCAAATACATATTAGTCTCTTTCCCATATGAAAATATGAATTATACCTGGAAACATACCTCCCATAAATGTTTGATAACAAGGCGTAGAGCTGGATGAACACAGCAGGCCAAGCAACATCAGAGGAGCAGGAAAGATGACATTTCGGGTCTGGACCCTTCTTCAGAGATTTTGCTGCCCAGGTTTCTATTGTTGTATTGTGCCAAACCTACATATTATTGTGTATTCAAGGTAGTGAAGACTATTTGTGAAAGGCTACAAAACTTCCTGGACTACTCTCATGAAAGTTGTGTTAACTATGGTGCACAATACCTACTGCACTTCTTTGTAAAAGAACAAACATTTGTCTGACTCCAAACCAAAACACAATAGATTCTAAACAAGGCCTCACACCTAACAGGCATTGTCTGACCTAAAATGTCACTTCTATTTTACACTGATAAAACTTCTAGTTCTCTCAGGGCAGTGATGTGAAAGAAATTCAGGGATACACATTTACATATTAATCAATTATTTACTCTCCTCCCATAAATGTTTGTTCTTTTACAAAGAAGTGTAGTAGGTATTGCGCACCATAGTTAACACAACTTTCATGAGACTAGTCCAGGAAGTTTGTATCCTTTCACAATGCGTCTTCACTACCTTGGGTACATAATAATATGTAGATTTGGCCCAATACAACAATAGAAACCTGGGCAGCAAAATAATCTCTAATTCAGATCACTACATACTGCTTTTAACACAGGCACGTTTAACAAACTTCCATTATGCTTTAGAAAATTTTTTCCATTCCAAAGAAATAATCACAAAGAAACACTCAAGTTCCAAATACGTTAAACAATTTAATTCTTTTCTGTATTGTTACCTTAGCTTTCATAGGATTATGTATCCAAGATCATAATGGCGCTTCAGCCAAGTGCCCATCTTATATTGCATCCTGTCCTCACCCAAATTGCACAAACTCATGGATTTCCCACTGGTTCACAGATTATTAACTAGTAGTGTTTTTTACGCTTCTCAGCAGCTGTCACTAATTTTAGACATTAGTAGCTAGCTTAACTTGATCAGAGAATCCAGGTATTTTGCTTGCTATGGTGCAGTAGTTTATACTGAGGAAACAAATAAATTTAAATTGATTTCAAAAGAAGAACCTGCTCAGACATGTTCTGACACATCTCCATGGCAAGTGAAACGTGAGCCTGGCATTCTGGCACAGAGGAAGGGATGTTACCATCACACTACAAAACACATAAGCTTTAAATTGGTTTATGTTTTTTCAATCTGTTATGACACACCCCTATGGCATGTGCGACTGGCGTCTGACTAGGTTTAAATTGATTTGAATTCACAGTGAGTTAGATCATTACAGTACCATGTCTTGATGCAGCTTTTCATCCATGACTATTCATAATGCAAACCCAACTCAGATGTGCAATTATACAGAAGCACCAAGCATAGGCTGTAAAGGTGAATTGGAGTCAGCTTCTGTTGCTCATTTCCAATTGTTGGGAACCTATGGCAATAGCTAGTAAAGTATATCTTCCCATATAATAAGAACATATAGTAAAGCATATCCTCTCAACTGATCAGCACTTTAGAGTGGTCAAATGAAAAATAATTAGCATTACCTCAAATAAGCTCTCAAACTTTGAATATTAGCATTGACTGAATGTTGCTCTTAAGTATTCATTCTGCTTCTCAACCAATTAACCCATTAAATAAAATCAGAAATTATACTGGAATTTCCAAAGTATAAAGTTGTTCTTTTGTTTAGGTTACAAAATATGCTGATATAGTCATATAAAATAGTAATTTAACAACCCATATACTATTTGGTATGTTCCTACCTAAACACTTCTCTCGCAGAGTCTTAATGGTAGTGGACAGATTAACAGCACCTTCTTCTTGACTGTCTCTTTCTTCTCGAAATGCTTCATTATTTGCTTCAACATCCATGGCGGAGCGAGCATTACATACTATCTCAGCAACGTCATCCTCCCACTCCTCAAAATCATCAGGGTACTCTACGCAGTCCACCTCATCAGTAGCTACCAATAGTAAAAATAAACAAAATTTAGAACAGGTTCAAACAGAATGACAACTCATTTATACATCTTCAATTGTACAGTGCAAAGTCATTTTAGTGGAAGTGTTCTCCAGTTTTACAAAATAGTGTGGCTCATGTGTTCAAAGTGCCAAGTAGGCATTGAAGCATTGCAAGAGACACAAAAACTGCAGAAGCTGGAATCCAAGGCAGACAAATAGGAGGCTGAAAGAACACAGCAGGCCAGGCATCATCTGGGGGAAAGGAGTAGTCAACATTTAAGGTATTACACTTCTTCAGGACTGGAGCATTGCAGATTGGAGTTGATTGTTGGGAACCTGTGGAATCCCATGAGCAGTAGATTCCATAGGAATGGTTCACAAAATTGAAGATTCTGATGGGCAAATCCCTGCGTCTGGAACCCTCTGAAAAGAATTTAGAGGGTTCTATTTCTAGTAATAGGTAGCCAGGAAAATTAAACAATTAAAAACCTAGTCTAGCTCCTCAGTAATGATTAAAATCACCACACACTCCCAATTACAACTCCCCCAACTCTTTACACCTGGGACCCCTGACAACCACCCATCCCCATAGCTATTGCTCATTTAAATTAACTTGCATTAGCTATTTCAATGTAGCTTTTCTCTCATTTGTGTTACTTAATATGTTACTAAAAACATTTTGGGTGGGGGGAGGATAGGGAAGGGGAAAGAGAACAAATCATGCATGTTAGAAGCCATGTTTAACAAAGCCTAAGAATCCCATGTTAAGTGGTCTACCTGTGCAAATGGAGTACATTTTTCTCCACATACCAAGGCCCAAATAATTCATGCAGGAATTGCTGCCAAGACTTATAAATCCAAGTTTTCACAACAAACATCAGAAGATCTGGAAACATCTGTGGAGAGCTAAACTGAGTTACTGTTTTATGTCCAATATGTCTTTTCTTCAAAACCTCCTTCTTCCATTCCAAATAAGTCACATTGTACATGAAATGTTAACTCTGTGTCTCTCTATCCTTCCTCATAGGGTAGTCCCATCAACCCATGAATTAGTGTGGTGAACCTCTGCTGCACTTGCTCTGTGCAAGTACATCCTTCCTGAAGTACTATTTCCAGTAACATCACCACTATGCCACAATCTTCTTTATCCCCCATATCTTACATTAAACCTCTCAATAATAAAAAGTAATTCTTAATCCATGCATCTTTGACTATTTTTTTCTGACACGTGTAAAATATTATAAAATGATTTTTGTTATTACTGAAATGCAGCACTTTTCAATACTGTATAATACCCATATCATCAATCCTGTCTCCTCCAGTAATCTGAAGTTAAAAATAGACAAATATAAGTAAGGGGCAACAAGAACTGGGGCAAACAAAACCAAAAACTTGCTGGGAAAGGTAAACAGGTCTGGCAGCATCTATGAAGAGAAACCAGAGTTAACGTTTCGGGTCCGGTGACCCTGCCTCTGAGAAGGGTCAATGGATCTGAAACGTTAACTCTGATTTCTCTTCATAGGTGCTGCCAGACCTGCTGAGCTTTTCCAGTAATTTCTGTTTTTGTTTCTGATTTACAGCATCCGCATTTCTTCATTTTTTATTAAGTTCTGGGGCATCCTGCATTAAGAAGAAAAAAAGAGATTTATCTTGCAATTGTTAGTGAAGTTTTTGATTAAAAAGTATCATACATGCTTATCCTCTTTGCAGGGATTGCAGGACATTGTAGTGTCCCTAAAGAGCAGCATCACAAATTAGACTTCCCCTATGAATAATATTTTTGAAATAAATGACAAACTTTAACACATTGACAAGGAATCATCAGGTATATTTTTTCAGGTTATATCACTTTTTTTCTTTAAAAACTCCTCTTTCTCCCAGTAGAGCATTCCACTGGTATCATAATTGGTAAGACTCAGACAAACCATTACCATTGTCTGGTAACTCATGATATCAAGTAAAACCAATTATATAAAGAGAGGGAGTTACAGTAGTTGTAATGAAACATATAATGGAAATTTCTGGTGAGGCAGGATACAGGTAACGTGTACTGGAAGCCCAACACACTGAAAAATAATGGCTCCATGTGATAGCATAGCTTCAATGCTCAGCACCAACAATTCAATCAACCTGAAGACCACCTTATGCTAAGACTTCAGCTACAGAACAGCAGATCTCTAATTTGGGAAAGATATAACACCTTAAATCCCATAAATGTCTCAATGTTCTTCATACAGAATGTTCAGATGAAAGCAGGAGCTATCTTGTTTTTAACAATATTCCACAAATAGCAAAGATATGAACCAACAATTTATGTTTATTTGGCATTGTTGGTTAAAGGGTAAATGTTAGCAAGAACACCAAATCACAGTAAAGTAAATTACAGATGTGTTGGCTCAAGACTTTTAGCATTAGGTGTTACAATATGAAAGACTTCGACAGCATTATCACCAAGATTTCAGTAAAGCACAACGTGTGAAATGGTCAATTTTAGCGGAGATATTAAGAAAACAATACAGTGTTTTAAAGCTTTCAAACTTGTATAGTGACACAAACAATATTGGTCACTTCTAACTGAGAAAGTGCTACACATTCCTTTATTAATATAATACCATAGTGAAAGACAAGTCAGTTATAGGTTTCTCAACATAGAAACATAAAAGATAGGAGCAGGAGGCGGCCATTCAGCCCTTCGAGGCTGCTCTACCATTCCTCACAATTATGGCTGACCATCTAACTCAATAGCCTAGTCCTGCTTTCTCCCTGTAACCTTTGATCCCATTCGCCCTAAGTGTTATATTTAATCACCTCTTGAATACATTCAATGTTTTCACATCAACTACTTCTTGTGATAATCAATTCCACAGGCTCACCACTCTTTGCGTGAAGAAATGTCTCCTCGTCTCCGTCCTAAATCATTTACCCCGAATGCTCACACTGTCGCCAGTGGTTTTGGACACACCCACCATCGGGAACATCTTCCCTGCATCTACCCTGTGTAGCCCTGTTAGAATTTTATATGTCTCTAATGACATGCCCCCCTCATTCGTCTGAACTCTAGTGAAAAAAATCCCAACCTAGTCAATCTCTCCTCATACATCAGACCCGTCATCCTGGAATCAGCCTGGTAAACCTTGCTGCACTCCCTTGAGAGAAAGAGCATCCTTCCTCAGAAAAGGAAACCAAAACTGCATGCAATATTTTGCTAATGATTATTTTGGTGTGAATCATGTAAACTGATGAATCAAGGATATTACTAAGAAATATACCGGATCAATATTAAAAAGTACCAGGAATATTTGCTTTGGCATACAGATAATATGTTAAAAATACCAGGTAACAACACTCGACATTTGGTTGCATTGAGGATTTTTAAAAAACTGAAAATTAATTAATACCAAACTTACCTTCAGTCTCTTCAGAGGTTGCAACACTTGAAGGTGGTACTGATATTTCCTCTGTTGAGGACAAACTATCCTGATCAAAATCATCAGAGTAATTACATTTGTCTTCTTCATCACTGGGCCCCAAGTTTTCACAAGCCTCCGAGTCCACCTCTTCTACTTTTTTATCACTAAGGCAATGAGAATTTGAGACTGCTTTACTGTTCCGAGCACACATGCCCTCTTCAGAAAGATTCAGAGATCCATGGAGGTCATCAGTGATCTCATCACCCTCCTTCTTTGCCAAATGTAAATGTTTCACAGAATGATATTTTGTAAGCTGGGATTCCTGATCTCTAATGAAGAACTTGAGGTGTTCTTGGACATAAGGTATTTTGAGGATAGTGCTGGTACTAGGCCTTTCTTCAGGATGTTTGTTGAGAATGCTTTTGATCAAAACATGCATGTTTTCTGAGTAGCTCTTTGGTACACAAGCATATTCTCCCTTTACAATTTTATAAAACAAACTTAAGAGGTTCTTTGCATGAAAGGCAGGTTCCAAAGCACAAAGTTCAAATAAAAGGCAACCAAGTGCCCAGATATCAGACTTGGAGCTATAAGGAATATCTTGGCAGAGTTCAGGGCTCAAATAGCATGGTGTGCCAACACAGGTATTTGCCATATCCAAAGTGTGAGTCATCACTTTTGAAATCCCAAAATCCCCGAGTTTAACTGTCCCTTTCTTTGTAAGGAAGACATTGGACGTTTTAATATCTCGATGAAGAATCTTCAGGGAGTGAATGTATTGAATAGCCATAACTAACTGAACAAACCACCGCATAATATCATTCTCCGCAAAGTACTCCTTCTCTTTTTGAAATTGGATTAAGTCATCCAAAGTGCCACCATCACAGTAATCTTGCACAATGAAGACATACTCTTCTTGGTCAATGAAGTATTCATGACATGTGACAATGTGCGGATGCTTGAGTCTGGTCAAAATAGTTGCTTCCTGCATTACAGCTTCTTTTGTTCTAGACTTAAGTGAAGGATCAATCTTTATTCTCTTGACAGCATACAACTTTTTTGTTTCTAAATGATTCATTAAGAGAACCTCTGCACTTGCACCCCTTCCTATTGTAATGACTTTTTCGTACTTCTCCATCTTACACTTTTCAATTACAGCTGAGACTTCTTGGGGTTAAACACATAAAAACAGATGGAAAACAAATGGTTATTTTTGCTCAGTTTGCATAACCAGTGAAAAAACAATAACTTATTTCATCCTTAATTATTAATTACTCATTTTAGTTGGCAGGTGTTATTTTTATGGCAGTCAGATGAGAATTGCGAGTTTCTACATATTCTTGATGGTTATTAAATGGCATATAGATCACTACTCTTGCAGGGAGAAAAGGAATACATTTTTGGTCTTTACATATTCATTTCAATAAATGCTACAAAATTATTTAGTTTGCTTTGCTAGAAGCAAAAAAGCACTTGTACTCAAGCAAACTGTTTAATATTCATTAATCATATTACCCAATCAGAGTTGGGGAGGCAATGAAAGTTGCCAACAGGCAATCTGAATAATGGAAGGAATCTAGGATCTGAAATTCACGTTTATTGAACAGAACAGTAGTGCCAGTTGTCTGCTTCCAGTCTGTCACAGCATTTAGTAAAGGACAGCATTACAACGCTTTGTGAGCTTTCTTCAAAGCAGGAAGCAGTAAGTGTGAGTAAAGAGTAGATACTCAGAATGACAGAAGGAGGGAAATAGTGTTCAACAAGGATTTGTGTTGGGGAAACCGCTGTTCAAATTTATATTAGTGATTCTGACCAGTAAATCAAACTCACAATTATTAAATTTGCAAATTGTACTGAATTGAGGACAGGTTGTGGGCAGGGGGTTAAGCCAATGCAATTTTAAGAGGGATACTAACGAATTTGCAGAATTGATAAATAATTGGTGAATGAAGCTCAACACAAATAAATGTCAGGTATGTGTGGATATATGGGAAAAGGATTAATAGGCTGGGTCTATTCTCGAGTGAAGGCAATTAACCCATCTAATATTGGTCTTTAAAATTATGATTTATGATTTATGATTTTCATTACAAAACAGAATGTTTCACCTTGTGGACAAGGGCATAATTAGTGGCCATCAATATAAGACAGTTATCAATAAATCCAAAAAAAAATTTATAGAGTACTTCTATGACCACCAGACAACACAAAGCACTTTACAGCCAATTAAACACATTTTGAAGTGTAGTTGATGTTGTAAAGCAAAAAAACATGACAGCCAATATGCACACAGCAAGCTTCCACAAACAGTAATGTGATAATTACCATATAATCTGCTTTAAGTTGCTTGAGAAGTAAATATTGGCCAGGACACTAGTGATAACTCCACACATCTTCTTTGAAACAGTGCCATAGGATTTTGTACATTCAATCAAGCAGGCAAGTAGAGTCTCAGTTCACTGTTTTATCTGAAAAACAACACCTCTCTCAGTACTCACTGGAATGCCAACCCCTATTTTTACATTCAGATCCTGGAGTCAGACTTGAAACCAGAACCCCGTGATTCAAAAGTGAGATTGCTACCAACTGAGCCACAGCTGACAGTCACTAAGAATTCCAAGAGGGAATTTAGAAATAATTTATTTACACGAAGAATGGCAAGAATGTGGGATTTGCAGCCACAAGGTGTGGTTGAAGCAAATTGTATAGATGCATTTCAGAGGAAGATAAACAAGCAAAGGGAATAGATGGTTCCATTGGTAGATTTAAATCAGAAAAGACAGGAGGAGGCTTTCATGGAGAATAAACACCAGCATAGTATGATTACCACATATTCTGTGTCGTCTGCTCCAGTTTATTGCAGCATTCAAAAACAAATTTATATGAAACCTTTAACTTAACAAAATGCCCCAAGGCACTTTGCACAAACATTATAAAGCAAAGAATGTCACCACACCACAAAAGGAGAGATTATGTCAGGTGATCGTATGTTTAGTCAGAGATTCGGGTTTTAAGGAGCATCTTAAAGGAGGAATAAAACAAGGAACTACAGATGCTGGAGATCCGAAACAAAAACAGAAAATGCCGGCAAAACCCACTTATTGTACTGCAATCATAATTGGAAGTGCACCAGAAACCCGAATAAGAGGACCACAGGTGTCTCAGAGAGTTGTTGGTTTGGAGATTAGTGATATAGGGAAGGACAAGTCTACAAAGAAATTTGAAAACAAGAATGAGAATTTTATAGTCAGTACACTGTTTGACTACGAGCCGGTGTAAGTCAGCATCACAGGGTGATAAGGGAATAGGATGCGGGGTGAATTATGAGAAAGGAAGACTTTTCGGTAACCTGAAACTTACAGAGGTTTGGTTGTGAGAGACCAGTGAGGAATGCTTAAGAATAATCCACTCTATTGATGACAAAGCTACTAATGAAGATTTCAGCAACAGAAAGCTGAGCAAGGTTTCCAGCTATCCAGTATTAGCCTAGAATATACAGCAATTGAAGATAAATTTCCAGGTCACTGCTGCATACAAACATGGAGAAAAATTATACACACTTTAAAAAAGGTTGTTTTTTTTGTTATTTTTCTGGAACATTTCTCTTTACTGGGTGTAAAAACATTTAATATGGAAGGGATGGGGGACGCTGTTTGGCCAACAAACACGCATCTACGAATGCGGGAATAAGTCTTCTTGTTTTCCAGTTGGTATAGGAAGGCAGCACCTCACAAGGATGCTGGCCAATTACTGAATGCAGCAAAGAATACATCATGTGTGAAAAGTTTCCCCTTGTGGAAGAGTCTAGGACCAGGGGGCATAACCTCACAGCAAGGTTGGTATAGTCCTAGGGGACCATAGGCAAGAGACAACTGAATTGCAAATCAGCCATCCAGCCAACTGAGCTAACTGACCACCAATCTCAGAGTAAGGGGTTGCACATTTAATAGACTTGAGGAGGAATTTCTTCTATCAGAGGCTACGGAGTCTGTGGAATTCTTTGCCACGAAGGGATGTTGAGGCTAGGTTATTAAGTATATTCTAGGCTGAGATATTTTATCAGTACGGCAATCAAGGGGATAAGGCAGGAAAGTGGAGTTAAGGATTAGATCATACATTGTCATTGAATGGCAGAGACTAGATGGGCCGAATGGCCCACTTCTGCTCCTAGTTATGATCTCATGAAACGTCCTGGTATAGATTTTATCACGGTTGGCATTCTAATGGAGAGATCCATCAATGTTAATGGTGGAAATAGGCGATATTAGTGATGACACAATCAGACCGAAAGCTCATTGCGAGATCAAACGTGACACCAAGATTGCAAGCAGATCGCTTCAGTCTCAGGCTGTTAGCAGCAAGAGAGAGAGGTGCAGTTGGTAGTTGGCATCGAAAACAATTCGATGCAGTTCAGGGTAAAGCAGCTACGGTCTACTCCAGAGACAAAATCAGAAACTGCTGGATCCAAAAGGTTAACTCTGCTTTCTCTCCACAGATGCTGCCAGACTTGCTGAGGTTTTCCTGCAATTTCTGTTTTTGTTTCTGATTTCCAGTAGCCGCACTTTTTTGGGGTTTTTTTTGTATCGCTTAGTCGCGTGTGTGTGCGTGTGTCAGCAGTTACGAAGGGGAGAATGGCAGCAGTCCGGTCCAGGCTGTGACAGTGCCCAGGGGTCAATGTCAATCCCCGGTGTTGACGTGGAGCTTGTGGCAGGGGCCAATTGCGCTGTTCTCGGAGGTCGGTCGGTCGGTCGGTCAGTCAGGATGGCCTCCCGCTCCAGCCCTGGGAATCCCGCTGACCCGTACAGCTCACCTCCCACTATCAGCTCGTCCTAACCCTCCGTCATCTCCATCTCCTTCCCTCGATCGCCCCCTCTTCACCTGCTTCCGGCGTCGCCTCGTCTCTCGGGAAGTGACGTTGCGCTCACCTGCCGGAGTGGGATGCCGGCAGCCAATCAGCGGCAGAACCGCGAGCCACTTCCTGAAGGTCAGTGATAACAAGGTGTAGAGTTGGATGAACACTGCAGGCCAAGCCGTATCAGAGGAGCAGGAAGGCTGACAATTCAGGCTTAAACCCTTCTTCAGAAATGGGGGAGGGGGATAGAAGGGGAGGGAAGGGAAGAGAAGAGAAGAGAAGAGACAGACAAGTGAAGAGAAGAGAAGAGACAGACAAGTGAAGAGAAGAGAAGAGAAGAGAAGAGAAGAGACAGACAAGTGAAGAGAAGAGAAGAGACAGACAAGTGAAGAGAAGAGAAGAGAAGAGAAGAGACAGACAAGTCAAAGAGGCGGGGATGGAGCCAGTAAAGGTGAGTGTAGGTGGGGAGGTAGGGAGGAGATAGGTCAGTCTAAGGAGGGTGGACAGGTCAAGGGGGCGGGATGAGGTTAGTAGGTAGGAAATGGGGGTGCGGCTAGAGGTGCGAGGAGGGGATAGGTGAGGGGAAGGACAGGTTAGGGGGGCGGGGACGAGCTGGGCTGGTTTTGGGATGCAGTAGGGGGAGGGGAGATTTTGAAGCTTGTGAAATCCACATTGATACCATTGGGCTGCAGGGTTCCCAAGCTGAATATGAGTTGCTGTTCCTGCAGCCTTCGGGTGGCATCGTTGTGGCACTGCAGGAGGCCCAGGATGGACATGTTGTCTGAGGAATGGGAGGGGGAGTTGAAATGGTTCGCGACTGGGAGGTGCAGTTGTTTATTGCGAACCAAGCGCAGGTTTTCTGCAAAGCGGTCCCCAAGCCTCTGCCTGGTTTCCCCGATGTAGAGGAGGCCACAATGGGTACAGTATACCACATTAGCAGATGTGCAGGTGAACATCTGCTTGATGTGAAAAGTCTTCTTGGAACCTGGGATGGGGGTGAGGGAGGTGGTGTGGGGGCAGGTGTAGCACTTCCTGCGGTTGCAGGGAAAGGTGCCGGGTGTGGTGGGGCTGGAGGGGAGTGTGGAATGGACAAGGGAGTCATGGAGAGAGTGGTCCCTCCGGAAAGCAGACAAGGGTGGGGAGGGAAAAATGTCTTTGGTGGTGGGGCCAGATTGCAGATGGCGGAAGTGTCGGAGGATGATGTGTTGGATCCGGAGGTTGGTGGGGTGGTACATCAGGACGAGGGGGATTCTTTTTTGGTTGTTATTTGCGGCCAGAGGGACCACTCTCTCCGTGACTCCCTTGTCCACTCCACACTCCCCTCCAGCCCCACCACACCCGGCACTTTTCCCTGCAACCGCAGGAAGTGCTACACCTGCCCCCTCACCCCCATCCCAGGCTCCAAGAAGACTTTTCACATCAAGCAGATGTTCACCTGCACATCTGCCAATGTGGTATACTGCATCCGCTGTACCCGTTGTGGCCTCCTCTACATCGGGGAAACCAAGCAGAGGCTTGGGGACCGCTTTGCAGAATACCTGTGCTTGGTTCGCAATAAACAACTGCACCTCCCAGTCGCGAACCATTTCAACTCCCCCTCCCATTCCTCAGACGACATGTCCATCCTGGGCCTCCTGCAGTGCCACAACGATGCCACCCGAAGGCTGCAGGAACAGCAACTCATATTCAGCTTGGAACCCTGCAGCCCAATGGTATCAATGTGGATTTCACAAGCTTCAAAATCTCCCCTACCCCTACTGCATCCCAAAACCAGCCCAGCTCGTCCCCGCCTCCCTAACCTGTTCTTCCTCTCACCTATCCCCTCCTCCCACCTCAAGCCACACCCCCATTTCCTACCTACTAACCTCATCCCACCCCCTTGACCTGTCCGTCCATCCTCCCTGGACTGACCCATCTCCTCCCTACCTCCCCACCTACACTCACCTTTACTGGCTCCATCCCCGCCTCTTTGACTTGTCTGTCTCCTCTCCTCTATCCATCTTCTATACGCCTCCCCCTCTCTCCCTATTTATTTCAGAACCCTCTTCCCCTCCCCCATTTCTGATGAAGGGTCTAGGCCCGAAATGTAAAGCTTTCCTGCCCCTGTGATGCTGCTTGGCCTGCAGTGTTCGTCCAACTCTACACCTTGTTATCTCGGATTCTCCAGCATCTGCAGTTCCTATTATCTCTGATACAATTATTACTGAAGGTCAGTCAACAGGTAACTGCACAAGTAGAACATACAGCCCAGGTACTCTCTTATTAATGTAATTACATAGTTAAAAGTGATTTCTGCTTAAAATCTCTAATTCTTCCTCTGATGAACAAAACAGTCAGGTCATTCATTTTTAATCCTTCAAGTAAACCTATCTTGTGCTTTCTAAACAAAATACTGTTTTTGTAAGATGATGTTAAAACTCCCAACAACCACAGTGTCAAAATTCTGAAAAGTTGTTACTCCTTCACCCATAACTGTTCTGTCCCATTTGTGTGAACGTATTACACCAACCACAGTACTTGAAGGGCCTGGTCTAGATTCCACATAAAATGCCATGAGGGAATCGAACAATATTTTGTAAACAAGAACAGCAGCTCTATGTTCGTTTCACCTACTTGCATCTTGAGATTAGGATAAACTTGTATTCTTATTTCCCAAGGCAGACTAATATATAATGGAATGCTTTTCACTGTAGGTCTGATAAAAGATCACAAGCTCAAATAGTCGTTTTGGGTCAGGACCCTTTTTCAGAAATGACCCAAAACATCAACTTTCCTGCTCCTCTGATGCTGCCTGGCCTGCTGTGTCCCTCCAGCTCCACATTGTGTTATCTCTGACTCCAGCATCTGCAGTTCTTACTATCTCAGAAGCTAAAATACGGATTCTTCTGCGAATGCTGCTAGACTTGAATACTTGCATATTTTATTTTAGTTCACATTTCCATCTTCCACAGCATTTTACTTTTGCCTTTGATACCTTGATCTGTTTGTGATTTTGTACTTTGTATGCCTAATTTAGTGATATAAATTTAGGTATTGCTAGTTTTGCTATGCATTACTTTAGATAACACTTATCCATCATAAATTACTTAAATATATTTGCTGAATCAGATTTAAAGATCACATTTGATACTGAAATGCATTATCAGCTTTTAAGAATCATAGATATGTAGCACACTTGAGGAACATAACTGCTGATTCCTCAATTTTTGCTGTTTATATTTTGGCAACATCTTATGCAAACGATTCCATCTCAAGCATTCTTCTTAGTTCCCTTCCTTTTGTACTCCAGTAAGATGTAGTTTTTCCATACACCTGGAAGTGGAACAAAGCTAACTGAAGTAGTTTTAGTATTTTCCAAAATTGTACGGCATCATGTCCTGAAAAAGTTGATATCAGATATTCCCACAAACCATGTTAGACAGTAATTTCTGACTTTGTGCTTTTGAGCTTGTATTAAAAATATCACTTCATAGGATGTGGCTAGATAGCTTAGCATTATTGCCCTCAAAGATGTCAGTGAGCAGACTTGTACAGCTTGGAATCAGACCCGTCAGTCCAACTCGTCAGTGCTAACCAGATATCCTAATCTGACCTAGTATCATTTGCCAGCATTTGGCCTGTATCCCTCTGAACCCTCCCTATTCATGTGCCCATCCAGATGCCTTTTAAATGTTGTCATTGTACCTGCCTCTACCAGTTCTCTCCAAACACATGCACCACCCTCTGAGTGAACAAGTTGACCCTCAGGTCCCTTTTAGATCTCTCCCCTCTCACCTGAAATCTATGTCCTCTCGTTTTGAGTTCTCCTATCACAGGAGAAGACACCTTGGCTATTCACCCTATCCATGCCCGTCATGATTTTATAAACCTCTAAAAGGTCATCCCTCAGCTTCTAAAGCCCCAGCCGATTCAGCCTTTCCGTATAGCTCAAACCCTCCAATCCCAGAAGCATCCTTGTAAGTCCTTTGAGCCTTTTCAAGTTTAACAACATCCTTCCTGTAGCAGAGAAACCCCAGAATTGAATGCAGTATTCTGCCCTGTCCTCACCAATGTCCTGCAAATATGACCATAAAACGTAGGAGCAGAAATTAGGCTGTTCAGCCCATCAAGTCTTCTCCACCATTCTGTCATGGCTGATAAGTTTCTTAACCCCGTTCTCCTTCTTTCTCCCAGTAACCCTTGATCATCAAGAACCTATCTATCTCAGCCTTAAATGTCCTCAATGACCTGGCCTCCACAGCCTTCTGTGGCAGTCAATTCCGTAGATTCACCACTTTCTGGCTGAAGATGTTTCTCCTTATCTCTGTTCTAAAAGGTCTTCCCTTTATTCTAAGGCAGGTCCTCGTCTCTCCTACCAATGGAGGTATCTTCCCAACATCCACTCTGTCCAGGCCATGATGTACCAAATCCTATACTCAATACGAGGCAAATATGCCAAATGCCTTTTTCACTACACTATCTACCTGCAATTCCCCTTTCAACAAGCTATGAAAATGCACTCCTAGGTCTCTTTGTTCAGCAAAAGTCCCCAAGGCCCTATCATTAACTGCTTAAGTCCTGCCCTGGTTTGCCTTACCAAAAGGCAACACCTCACAATAAATCTGAATTGAACTCTATTGCCACTGGCCCATCTGATCAAAGGTCCCCTGGTACACTGAGATAACCTTCTTCACTGTGCTCTACACCATTAATTTTGGTGTCATCTGCAAACTTACTAACCACACCTATATTCACATCCAAATCATTTATAAGTGACTAAAAGCAGTGGATCCAGCACTGATCCTTGCAATCACCGGTCTCCAGTCTGAAAAATAACCCTCTACTACCACTGTCTTTTTCTTGAATTACCACTTTCTATATACTGTTAGAAAGGGATTTCCAGGATTTTATAACTGCGTTGTCTATTTTAAATTCCAAGTGAGGATTTTATGTGACTTCCAGGGGAAATTACAGGTGAGGTGTTCCTCTGCTGTCTTTCTAGAAGGTAAAAGGTAAAAGGTAATGGTCAAAGGAGCCTTGGTGAGTTAGAATAATAGAATAGATTCCCTTTGTGCAGAAAGAGGCCATTTTATTCATTGGAGGCTCAGTGCAGACTCAAAAGAACACCCATCCAGACACAGCCCCTCAGCCTATCCCCATAACCCCACATTTGTCACGGCTAACCTACCTAACTTGCACATCCCTGAACACTACAAGGAAATTTAGCATGGCCATCTTCAGACCTTACATAAGACCCACAGACTTTTTAAAAAATCAGTTATGTATCTTGAAATTCTGCCCTCTAATTGAATCTTAACAGTTCAATGTCACAATTACAAATCAGAATAGTCAATCTGAGAACATTAAAAACATACAGCAAGCCAAATTGACAAGTTAGGCAAAGAATCCTGAAATGTCAAACTGAGAAGTTGTGCAATGCCAAAAGGGAGTATTAAAAGGGTTTCAGAGATAGTAGGAACTGCAGATGCTGGAGAATCTGAGATAACAAGGTGTAGAGCTGGATGAACACAGCAGGCCAAGCAGCATCAGAGGAGTAGGAAGGCTGACGTTTTGGGCCTAGACCCTTCTTCAGAAATGGGGTAGGGGAAGGAGGTCCTGAAACAAATAGGGAGAGAGGGGGGAGGCGGATAGAAGATGGATAGAGGAGAAGATAGGTGGAGAGGAGACAGACAGGTCAAAGAGGCGGGAATGGAGCCAGTAAAGGTGAGGAGTTAGGGAGGACGGACAGGATGAGGTTAGTAGGTAGGAGATGGAGATGGGGGTGGGACTTGAGGTAGGAGGGGGGGACAGGTGGGAGGAAGGAAGCTTCAAAATCTCCCCTCCCCCTACTGCATCCCAAAACGAGCCCAGCTCGTACCCGCCTCTCTAACCTGTCCTCCCACCTGAAGCCCCAACCCCCTCCCGCCCCCTTGACCTATCCATCCTCCCTGGACTGACCTATCTCCTCCCTAACTTCCCACCTACGCTCACCTTTACTGGCTCCATTCCCACCTCTTTGACCTGTCTGTCTCCTCTCCACCTATCTTCTCTATCCACCTCCCCCTCTCTTCCCTATTCATTTCAGAACCTCCTTCCCCTCCCCCATTTCTGAAGGAGGGTCTAGGCCTGAAATGTCAGCCTTCCTGCTCCCCTGATGCTGCTTGGCCTGCTGTGTTCATCCAGCTCGATACCTTGTTATATCAGGGAGTATTAAAAATTAAGTTATTTAAACAATTAACTGGACACTTGCAGTAGGATAATTTTGTCCATCATGGGGAGGAAGTGGGGATGCTTGATAATTATGTAATGTTCAATATTATTTGGACTGCTTCAGCATCCAAACAGTTACATGTTCAAATGCAACAAGACCTAGACAGTACCCAGGCTTGGACTGGCAAGTAACACCGCACAGCCTCTTACTGGGGATAGTCAAGGGGTGGTGGTTAAGTTGACTCATTAAAACTGAATTCCCCATCAACATCTCAGGGCTAGCCAGAAGCTGAACTGGACACAAGTCAAAGGATAGGAATGCGGCAGCAAGTTCCACACCTGACTCCCCAAAGCCCATCCACAGGACATGTCAGGAGTGTAATAGAATACTCCCCACTTGCTTGGATGAGTGTACCTTCTATATTAGATGCTTGACACCATGCAGGCCAAAAGTAATGTGCTTGATTAGCACCATGTCCATGCCATGACACAAGTGGATGCAGTGTACACTAGCCACAAGATGCAGAGAAATTAGTTGGTGATTTTAGGCCAGACCTTCCAAACTCAACCACTCCCATTTGGAAGGGGGAAAAAGCAGACATATGGAAACACTGCAACCTCCAAGTTTCCCTGAGCCAATCACCATCCTGACTTGAAAATATCACTTCCTTCATCACTGGGGACTGCATTCCAGGTTTTGCCCCAACAGCACTACGGTCCTACCTATTGTACACAAATTGCAGTTCAAGGTGACACTTAACAAGCATGGGGCTGGATGAACACAGCAGGTCAAGCAGCATCATAGGAGCAGGAAAACTTGACGTTTCGGGCCTAAACCCTTCATCAGAAACGGGGGAGGGGAAGAGGGTTCTGAAATAAATAGGGAGAGAGGGGGGGGAGGCGGATAGAGGATGGATAGAGGAGAGGATAGGTGGAGAGGAGGCAGACAAGTCGAAGAGGCGGGGATGGAGCCAGTAAAGGTGA
>JAHRHZ010000016.1:26282646-26294178 GCA_024137785.1 Ginglymostoma cirratum | reverse complement strand
CCAGGACTGACCTATCTCCTCCCTACCCCCCTACCTACACTCACCTTTACTGGCTCCATCCCCGCCTCTTCGACTTGTCTGCCTCCTCTCCACCTATCCTCTCCTCTATCCGCCTCCCCCTCTCTCCCTATTTATTTCAGAACCCTCTTCCCCTCCCCCATTTCTGATGAAGGGTTTAGGCCCGAAACGTCAAGTTTTCCTGCTCCTATGATGCTGCTTGACCTGCTGTGTTCATCCAGCCCCATGCTTGTTATCTCGGATTCTCGAGCATCTGCAGTACCTTTTATCTCAAGTGCAACTAGAGATGGGTAATAAGTTATAGTAGGATATGCAGATGTAATCTGGCCAGGATGTGTTGGGCTCACCATGTTCAGCTGTTTCAATGACCTACCCTTAGAATGAAGGATGCAAGTGTGACTGTTCAAATACAATTCATTAACATTTACAAATTTGAATATAAAAATCAGTGCATCCTAAGTGACACAAGTGTGGAAATAATCAGTAGTTAAAAATACAACCTTCCAATGAAATTTAGAACCAGAGTCATAGACTGGAGATAAACTTCAGTCCAAAATCCAAAACTAGTCCATTCTTGACCTATATCCCACCAAACCTTTCCTAATCACATACATACTCAGAAGTCTTAAATGTTGTAGTTGTACCCACATCCACTACTTCGTTGGGAAGTTCATTCCACATGTGAACCACCCTCGTCTTTCAATCTTTCTTCTTGCACCTTAACGTGTCCCCAGTCTTAATTACCCATCCGGGGGGGGAAAGAAAACTACCGACTAACTATAGCCCTTGTTTTAGGAATGCTAAATGTCACTTTAAACTCCTATACTCCAGTTTTAAAATCCCAGCCTTTTATAAAAAAAAAATTCTACACCTGGCAAATCTGGAATGGAGGGAAAAAACAGGCCAGCTATATAAATGAGATTAGAGGCCAAGAAATTCTGTAGCATGTACTCACCATATTCCAGAAAGAAAGTTTGACACCACCCAGGCACGTTATACGGTTTAACTGGTACCCATCCACTACCTTTAAATTTGCTTCTTTCAATGCACTTTTAGATGTGAGTACTGCCACCTCAGATGTTCTAAACAAAAATTAGAGCATTCTGAAACAGTAAACCTTCTCCAGAAAAGGTTGCCTTGCTTTAAAACAAAAACTAGTCTGATCTTAGTGGAAAAAGAGCTATTTCACGTCAAAAGGTAGTTTCCTCTTGTTTCTCCAGAGGATAGTGCAACCCATGAGACAGTTATTTGTTGATTATCTGTTTGTGTTGTCATCATGGCCCACTTGAGTGACAGTGCAATTAAATCCCGAAAAGAAATGGAGCAAATTCAACATCCAAGACCCTCTTATTGATCCTCAAAGGGAAGGTAGTGGTAGTCTACTTCTGATAGAGAAAGTCCCAGATCCACCTGCTCCAATTGTCATAAAATGTCTGACTAGGTTGATGACTTTGGCTATTACAGCTTTAACCATTTCATTTTATTGAAACAAATTCAAATCGAAATCGCAGTCCCAGTAAGATACCAAATTCTGTCTCAAACAAGAAAAATTAATCCTGCTTTACACAAAGTCAAGCCATTTTTTTTATTGAGTATGCAAGTTAGACAAGACAGTACAAAATGATCTTAGAACTGGGAATAAAAATAGCTTAGAATTTACAGCACTTTTGCTTAGTGTACACATATGCTTAGATTCAAGAGTTTTGCATTGGTAGCCTATAACAGATGCAATATTTCAATTTATAAAGATATTTTAATACAAATGGGAGGGCTGAAAGCAAAGTGCAAAAAACATAACAGACCACCTAGTTTAGTGCATCCATGTTCAAACTTCTGTTTACTTTAGAATATGTAAAACAGACAAATGAGTACGCTAGCCCATAGAGAAAATCACTTGTACATGGAAAAATTTGATATGTAGTGCAAATGTTTGAAGTTTGTTAGAGAAATACAGCAAGTGACAAGACTAGCATTGAAAGTAATTCAGACTTTAGTACAGTTTAATTCTACCTACATACACTTCAGATTAAGTTAACCCTTTGAACTACAGTAGCCAATACTGCAATTTCAGTTCCAAGCTCTTGGCACTGTAGAGTTTAAAAGTTAAGATGCAAAAGTTTGGTTTAAAACCAAAGTGCATTAGCCATTTAAAATTCTTTTATGGTTCTATTGTATACAATCCCTGGTGAACAAACAATAAGTCGCTCACTTAAGTGAGTTACCCCCCCACCCTCCCCAATCATTCAGTGCTTCCCTCAGCTCCCACCCACCTGCTAATCTCCACACCCTTGTATCATCTGGTGCATCATCTTGATGAAAAGCTACCTACAACGAAGGTGCAGACATTCACATTTGTCATTTATATCAGGGCTTCCTGAATCACCTAGTGAATTACCTTCAAGTGAAACTACAGCTGAAGCAATAGCAAGTTCCCATGATATGGCTTAAAAAAGGTTACTGCAGCTCAGGTGAAGTAACTTCGGTGGAATCCCAATTCTGGAGGAGTTAAAATTTGAGTATTTACATTTTCTTGAAAGGATTCTTTTTTCAATGGGTCAACAGTATTAGACTTGACAACTTTAATATAAAAGATTGACAAAGTTTAGCATAAACTGGGAGAATGATATTTACAAAATCACAATTATAAATACATTAAATTTAGACTACAGAATCAATTTCTTGCCACATCAAGTATATTGGTCTCAGCATTTTCATTGTCTTTGCAGAAGGTTCTTGGGACACCCACTTTGCCCTTTCCCCCCCCCACCTCTGCTGCAACAGTCTTTGCAAAGCTAAACTTCAGTGTGATACTGAAGGGCTACATTTGCACCATGAACTCAGGTTCCATAAATGATAGCAAGAAAAATGCAGAAATAAGCCTTCACTGCAATTAAATTCAAAAGCAAGCCATTTTATGACTTGCTTTGATCAATGTGATTACATAAACATGACCAGACCAATTTACTTTACACATTTTATGTTAACTATCTCACATTGTAGTGCACTCAATATTTTCCTAAACTAGCCCCAAATTATCTAGAATTGACAATCGGCACTAAAGTTTATTTGCAAGTACAAGACACAGCAATCATGTCCTTGTACTCCTTGTACACAATGTGATCATTTTGTTCCTTCAGAAGGACACTAATTGGACTGTATTTCAGAGGGACACAAGATGGACGGGGCACATTTTTATCAACAATTTCATTAATAAAATTCTGCACTATGGCATGATTTGGAGAGTGGTAACCATAGTGAAGAATTCTAGGACAGTCTCCCCTGCAGAATTTTGGATTGTACCTATGAGGAGCCACAATCCAATGATCCCAACCCAATTGCTCAAAGCTTACCCAGAATGAATGGAGCTTGCATTTGTTCCTTGGAGGACTTTTCTTAAGATAGTTAGGAATGACTGAGCCAATGTTGCTTAGTTGTCGTGGCTTCCTCGACAGCACACGGGATTTGGATGAACCCTCCAGAGATTGTTCTTCTAATTTTTCCTGTCTTTGATGTGCAGTTTTATCAGTGTCATTTAAATATAGTAGTAGAGAAGGCACTTGTAAACGGACAGCGTAGTTTTTTCTTTTGTCCAGAGTTCTTTCTTTGACTTTTCCAAATTCAGCACACCTGTAACTGATATGCAGATCAACTTTCTTCACAGAATTACCAGTTGGGAGAAAGACACAAGGAGTTACATCAGCCTCTGCCCATCGTTCATTCAGGTTTAATGTGAACCTTATGGGCAATTCTACATCAGTGGCATTCTGTATGAGATTTAGATTAACATAATTTGCAAGGAGACATCTGATTTCACAAGAAACTAAAAGTTGACTGGCAAGAGGACTGTGCAAATAGACAACAACAACTTTAATCAAGTGCTCCGGCTCCGGAAGATAATGCAGATTGTATTGAACGTGATGCACATGCCAATGACCTAAAAAAGAAAAGACAGACATTGGAATATTAGCATGGAAAAGAGTGCATCTTACTAAGAATTTATAAACTTACTAGGAAATGGTTGAAAAGTAGGATGGAGTAATCTAGGATTAGTTACTGCAGACTAGCTAAAGTCTAAGGCAGAGGATAGTGATGTTCCAAAGATACTAAAACATTGATTTAGTATTCAAAATTCAAGACTAAAGGATACTTAAATTTAAAGCACAGGATAGATTACACATTACAGGGCAATTAGCCTGTTTTAAAGAGTTCACATTAATGCCATTCATTCTTACACTCTTCAGTATCTTTAAAAAAAAAGAAACAAAAAAAAAAAAAAGAGGGACACTGGACCCCCCCCCCCCCCCCAAAAGTCTTGAATTCAAGTGGAATCCACCAGGGAAACAACTATTTCTGAGTACTAGAGATAAAGAGTATTGTTCAAATAGAAGATGGTTAAATTCAAGATTCATATTTTCAGACATTCCATTTTAATTCCAATAACCACAAACATTCCACTGCTTTGAAGGCAGACAATACTGGACTGTGCAGTATCCCCTGGGGGAAGAGATGGATTCACACCACCTTAGCAAAGATTCAAAACAAGAGTAATTAATCTTCAAAACAAAAAAAAATAAATTGAGCTGGTGAGATTCTGCAGAAGCTTACAGGTGGCATTGGTTAAATATCAGCTTTAACTTGAATTGCAAAGTGTTTTTGCAAATCCTGGGTTTAAAATCAAAGCTAAGTTATCCCAGCTCTTAAAAAAAAGAAGAGTTGTTGATTGTGTAGTAGGCTAAACTCACTGCCCACGATTACAATTCGCCAATGCAGTTTGAAAGACATTAATCAATAATACGATGCTTTCATTGAACTCAAAGCCAAGTTTCTAGAGGATGTTGATTTACCGGAGTCGGCGAGCAGGACACTTGCACTGGGTTTCACCAACCGAATGGTGTTAGTCATAATGGTCCGGTTAACTTTAGGCTTCCCATCTCGATCTGCTAACTGCTTGTAGAGAGTGGCCATGTATTCCATGTGTTGATCATCCATCCCCTGTTTCGAGGGCAGCGGAGGACGGGGACTAACTTTTCCAGCCAACATCTCGACGAGGGGACCCAGGTCTCTAACCTCCCTCTCAGCAGGCGCTTGTTTCTCCCCAGCCCCTCCATGTAAAGCTACAAGCTCCAGGAAACAGATCAACACTCGGAATACGTTACGATTCCGAATCATCGCCCAGCACATGTTAGCTGCTAATGGTAACATCATACAAGTTTCTGCAAATCAGGCAGGACCATAGCTCTGAGGCACTACTAAACTCCAACAGACTACCCCCAAGGCTCCATAAAGCAGTTTGTGCAAATTAGCTCCTCATTAAGGGGAATCTCATGTGATATGATTGAATCGACCCATTGTCAGTGACGTAATTAATTTCCATTGGCATAATTTAATGACTTTGATAAGATTGGTGGCACGATTATATTTGTTCAACGTGAGGCGATTTTTTTTATGATAAAGGAGTTACACTTTCGGTATTTAGTAATTTATGACTTATTGTGTCCAGATTTCAGAAAGTACCTGGTTAAAAGGCAATTACATTCTTAATCATCTTAAAAGGGACTTTTCATCAGAGCTTGGCGTTCTCCGTAATTGGAGCATCAACATTGGACCAGGATATTTTCACGTGCGATGTCATTGACCATTCTAAAATGTCTCGATATTTCACAAATAGGTTAATGGCCATTGATTCCAGTATCGCAATTTGAGCTTTCCTTTGCATCTTCACCTCCCGGGTTAGGTCCAGTATCTATATTTCAAGGGGGAAAAAAATCTTGTCTCTAAACATGGTGAATATCGATAGTTAACTTTTGTTAGAAAGCCACTTTGAAGTCCTGATAGAAGGATTGGATGACGTTTATTGCCTGTGTGTGCTGTTCAGTTGACATTGATTAGTTATCATATTAATAAAGAATCTACAGTTTAAACATTGTAAATTAGAATTTTAACGGGAAAGTATTTTACGTACATTACTTTGATAAAAAGGGTACTTGCAAAGTACCAGTCTAAAGTATTCTGTTTAATTCCTCATTCTTTTACATATTATATAGCTCATTTCCCCCCACCACGAACAGCATTCTAAATGAAAACCGAACTGCGGATGCTGTAAATCAGAGACAAAAACAGAGACTGCTGGAAAAGCTCAGCAGGTCTGGCAGCATCTGTGGGGAGAAATCAGAGTTGACATTTCGGGTCGAGTGACCTCTCCTTGGATCTTCCTCAGAACGATCAGCATTCCTTTTCTTTACTGTCCAATATTCAAGCTGATGTTGAGACAAAATATTTTCAGGAAAACTTTTCTTAAAAAAAACAAATTTTATTCAGAGGGTTAGTGATGATGAACCCTCAGCTGCCAAAAACTCAATATAAACCCTGACTGCAAGAAATTTTTCTACTTTTAGTATGTCACTAAGCATGAATAATACTTGCTAATTCCTGACACAGAACTCAAATTGGCATCAGAATATGAGGAGAAAGCAGGAGAATGTCATATACCCATCCAGTCTGCTCCATCATTCAATATAATCATGGTTGATCTTGGCTGTGGACTCCATTCTCCCAACCACTTTGCATAACTCTTGTTTCCCTGACAGACAACAAACCTGTACAATTTGGTATTAAATATAATCAGTGATGATGCATCCATAACCCTCTTGAGCACCATACTTGCAAAGTATTTGTCTAAAGTATTCTGTATACTTCCCAGTATGTTACAAAACCTATAAAGTCAACTATATAGTAACAAGTGTACGTTTGATGGAAAAATATTCTTCCTTTAGAATGTTTTTAATCAACCTGTTCCAACATATTATGACACACCTCTGGAGCATATGGGACTTGAACCCAGGCCTTTGGCATAGACATAGGGACACTACCACAGTGCCTCAAGAGCCTGATCTCCTGCCTTTAAGCTGATAGCAAATATCAATCATTAATTTGTTAAATTGCTGTAAAAATATTTTGTCATCTTGATAAAAAGTTTGGAAGGCCATGGTTGGCTGTAGGTACTGTTCAGTTAATATTAGAATAGTCATCATATTAATAAGGAAGCTGCCATGAACAAAATTATTCATAATTTTCTGATTTAAAATGATAAATATATATATTCATATGATGCTCTTCCTGTCAAAACAGACATCTTAGTTTTTTATTATAAGTTTTTTTTATTATTCATTCATGTGATATAGGCAGTACTGACTAGATCAGTGTACATTGCCCATCCATAATAGCCTTAAGACATAGAAACAGAAATTAGGCCTTTTGACCCATCGAGTCTGCTCTGCCACTCAATCATGGATGATAAGTTTCTCAATCCCATTTTGCCGCTTTCTCCCTGAAACCTTTGATCCCCTTCACAATCAAGAACCTATATATCTCCATCTTAAATACACTTAATGACCTGGCCTCTGCAGCCTTTTGTGGCAATGAGTTCCATAGATTCACCACTCTGTCTGAAGAAGTTTCTCCACTTCTCTGTTCTAAAGGGTCTTCCCTTTATTCTAAAGCTGTGCCCTTGGATCCTAGCTTCTCCTGCTAATGGAAACATCTTCCCAATGTGCACTGTGTCCAGGCCATTCAGTATCATGACTATTACGAGGGGGCATAATTTTAAGGTGATTGGAGGAGGTATAGGGGAGATGTCAGAAGTAGGTTCTTCCCACAGAGAGTGGTCAGCATGTGCAATGTGCTGCCGGCAGTGGTAGTGGAGTCAGATACTTAAGAGACTTTTAAGCGACTCTTGGATAGGCACATGGAGCATAGTAAAATATAGAGTATGCAGGGTAGATTGATCTTAGTAGGATAATAGGTCGGCACAACATCGTGGGTCGAAGGCCCTGTACTGTGCTGTACTGTTCTATGTTCAGTGTTCTATTCTGTAAGATGTTCAGTATTCTCCCAGAGAAAATGTTACTGAGTCCCTTCTTGAACTCTGGCGTTCTTGAGGCTAGGTTACCTGGCAATGTTGTTAAAAAAGGATTTCAAGGATTTTGATCGATATAATTTAAAATCAGGATGGTATGTGCTTGGAGGGGAGCTTGCAAGTGGTAATGTTCCCACACATCTGCTGCTTTTGCCCTTCCACATGGTGGAAACTATTGCCTTTTTGGTTCTGCTTTCTAATTTAGCCCCTATTTGCTTACATTCCCTCAGCAGAACCCCTTTCCTGTTTCTCCATATATTGTTGCTACCGACATGGACACAAAAACTGAATCTTTCCCTTCCACTCCAAGCTCCTCTGCAGACCAGGTGAGATCGCCTAAACCCAGGCACCTGGTAGGTAAGACAGCCTTTGGGACTCCCGATCCTGGCTGCAGACAACAATGTCTATTTCTCTGACTATTACTATCCCCAATTACAAATACATTTCTCTTCCCATCAACTCTTGAATTGTTCCCTGTACCACATTGTTATGGTCAATTTGCTTATCCTTCCTACAGGCCCCACCCTCATCCACACAGGGAACAAGAATCTCAAGCTCAAAGGCTGAGGATCCTTCAGCACTACCTCCTAAATCCCCCTACATGCCTCACTCATAGTCACACCTTCCTATGCCTAATCACTGATCAAGTTCAAGATAGTTCATCTAAGGTGTGTGACTGCCTCCTGAAACACAGCATCAAGATAATTCTCTCCCTCGCTGGTGTGTCACAGTGTTCAAAGTTCAGACTGCAGCTCATCAACTTTGACCCAGAGGTCCTCAGGTTACTATCACTTGCAACAGATGTGACCACTATGAATCACAATGGGGTCCACCAGCGCCCACATCATGCAATTACAATACATCACCTGGCCCTGTATCTCTATTTCAATTATTTAGTTCCTAATTTGATTTGTAAAAATTTTATACTGGTCTTTTAGCTTGTAACCTGAAAATAGTAACCTATAATAGATAGTTAAATTAGTAGCTATCACCAACCAATGTACTTACGATTTACCTTTGATGTCACTCTTTTGTGCATAACCCGATCCTGGGCTTCATTTTGTCCCGTTTAAAAATAAAACTTACAGACTATGAGTCAAAAAAAAGCAAAATGTATCTCTTCTCCTCTGCAGCAAATTCCTGTGCTGCCTCCAAATTTCCCGAACTATATACTCACATTAGCAGAAGAAACTAGGACTATATGCTCACTTGGGCTGTGTCTCACTCTGGATATGGTTTCTCCCTCCTGACTGTGTAAAGCTTATTGATCCCAAGTGAGGAGGACTGATCTGGATCCCTTTCTTTATACACTTTATCCTTGATTGGGTAATAGGAAGGTTAACTTATAAAGGATTCTTTCCCTTGTGGATAGTTTCCTCTCAGAATAAATGAAGTAAGATTTAAGAGAAGCCAATTTAATCAGGTTTCCCTCAGTTAACAAAAGAAAAATTTCATTAGTTACAAAACGTGAGAAAAAAAGAAAACAAACGCATATATTACAAATAAGGAGCAAGTCCGACAAAAGAAGTTTAAAAATAAATACATATGGTTCAATCCCAGAGTCATTTGTGGAAAATAGACAGTAGAATGCTGTAGCTATTAAATGGAATGGTAACAACAGTATTAACATTGGTGGTTAATTTCAAGATTCTTGGCTTTTCAAACTGATTGAAATTCTTTTGTTCTGGTTCCTTTCAACAGACGCTGTCTGGCAGAACGCAGATTGAGAGACAATTTTTTTCCTTTCTTTATCTGCAGTGCAGGAGTTTTTAATGGCTGCTCCCAAGGTGTGACCTTCATAACACATTGACCCACACTCAAGCAGTCTTGTGATTTTTTTTAACCCTTTTTTTGTAAACCCCCTGGAAGGGTGAAATACAAACCTGACTGCAAGAGAGATGCATGTCATCAGTCTCTCATCATCTTTTCCTTGTCAGTTTGAAGTTTGAAGTTTCCCTCACCCTGTACGGGTGTGAGATCCCATGGGTCCACAGAGGACTCTGCCAGACAGTTACTGAATTCATATCCATAGTCCACTTTGGCAGTTGCAGTGTTCTTCTGAAAAATAATGTATTGAAATTAAAAGTTTGATATGTCAGCCAGCCAGACACTTTGAAGGAACATTACTGGCATGTATGTCTTTAAGGGGAAATCACGATTAGCCATCTTGCTGGAACATTTTTTGAAAAGGTAACTGATTTTCAGGATAATGCTGCTGATGTGTGCATGGACTTTCAGAACACGTTTGATAAAATGTCACACAACAGACTTGTGAGCAAAGTGAGATAATAGAATTAAAGAGACAGTAGCAACAGAGATACAACATTGGCTGAGTGATGGGAAACAGAAAGCAATGGATAATTGATATTTTTTGGGCTGGAAGGAGGTATGAAGAGAAGTTCTGCATTGGTTGGTATTAGGACACTTAGTTTTCCTGCTATATATTAAAAATCCAGATCTTGATGTACAGGAAAATATCTCAAAGTTTCTGTAGAATACAAAATGTGGAAGCATTGTAAACTCTGAGGACAGTGGACAACTTCAAAAGGGATTGATAAGTTGGTGGAATAGACAGATAGATAACAGGTGAAATGGTAGAGTCATGTATTCATAGAGATTTACAGCTCAGTAAAAGGCCCTTTGGCCCATCAAGTCTGCATAATCAAAAACAACTGCCCAACTATTTTAACCCAATTTTCCAGCACCTGTCCCATAATCTTGTTGTCTTGGCATCTTAAGTATGCAGCTAAATACTGCTTAAATATTATGAGGTTTTCTGGCTCTACCATCCTTACAGGCAGTAACTTCCAAATTCACACTACCCTTGAATGAAACTTTTGTACTCTTCTCATCATCAGTCTCCTGCCGTACCCTTAATGTATGCCATCTGGTCATTGATCCCCCCGCACGGGGAAAAGTTCCTTCCTGTACCCTGTTTATGCCTGTCATAATTTTATACGTCAACATGTCCCCCACAGTTTATTCAACTTCAATTTATCCAATCTCTCTTCTTCATAGCCAGGCAACATCCTGGTAAATCAGCTCCAGACCCTGTCCAGTGCAATCACGCCCTTCCTATCATGTGTACTCCAGAACGGCACACAATTCTCTAGTTGTGGCTTTACCAATATTTTTTACCGTTCAAGCATAACCTTCATGTTCTTAAACTCTGTGACTTGTCTAATAAAGGCAGGTGTTCCATATGCCTTCTTAACCACTTTATGTGCCCGTCCTGCTATCTTAAGGGACCTGTAGACATGTATACCGAGGTCATAGGGTCATACAACACAAAAACAGGCCCTTCGGTCATCTATGCTGACCAAATTTCCCAAATTAAACTAGTCCCATTTGCCCGCATTTGGCCCATATTCCTCCAAACTTTTCTAATTCATGTACTTGTCATACTTGTCAAACTTTCTTTTAAATGTTGTAACTGTACCTGCCTCTACCACTTCCTCTGACAGTTCATTCCTTTTATCTTCTGTGTGAAAAATAACACAGTGTGGAGCTGGAGGAACACAGCAGGCCAGGCAGCATCAGAGGAGCAGGAAGGCTGACGTTTCGGGCCTAGACCCTTCTTCATTTTTTCTGAAGAAGGG
>JAHRHZ010000016.1:26251625-26282246 GCA_024137785.1 Ginglymostoma cirratum | reverse complement strand
CCCTTCTTCAGAAAAAATGAAGAAGGGTCTAGGCCCGAAACGTCAGCCTTCCTGCTCCTCTGATGCTGCTTGGCCTGCTGTGTTCATTCAGCTCTACACCTTGTTATCTCAGATTCTCCAGAATCTGCAGCTCCTACTATCTCTGAAACAATTTCGGGTTGGGACCCTTCTTCAGAAAAAAGGGCCCCAACCTGAAACGCCAGCTTTCCTGCTCTTCTGATGCTGCCTGGCCTGCTGTGTTCCTCCAGCTCCACACTGTGTCATCTCTGACTCCAGCATTGGCAGTTCTTACTATTTCTGTGTGAAAAAGTTGCCCTTCTGGTCCCTTTTAAAACTCTTCCCTCTAACTTTAAACCTATGCCCTCTAGTCTTGAACTCCCCTACCAAGAGAGAAGACCTTTGCTATTCACTTTATCTATGTCCCTCCATCGAATCTTGCTGCTTCCCTGAGTCCTACAGTTTTTCATGTACTTCCTCTCCTTATCTGTCCTCCCCTAGTGCACCAACACACACTTATCCAGATTGAATTCCATTTGCTACTGATCAGCCCATCTAACCAGCTCATCTATGCCCCCCTGTAACCTAAGACCACCCTTCTTAGCATTTGCCACCCCACTAACTTCTGTATCATCTGCAAATTTACTGATCAACCCTCCTACATTCAAGTCAAAATCTTTTATATATGTACCACAAACAGCAAGAGCCCCAACACTAATCCCTGTGGAACAGCACTGGACACAGGCTTCCAGTCACAAAAACTCCTCAGCCATTACCCTCAGCTTCCTACCACACAGCTAATTCTGCATCCAATTAGCTAAATTTCCTTTAATTCATGGGCTGTTTCCTTTGCTATTGGTCCCCCTTGTAGGACCTTGTCAAAAGCCTTGCTGAAGACCAAGTCAACTGTGTCAAATACATTGCCCTCATCTACACAAATAGTCATCTCTCCGAGCAGATTCCGTTCAATGCAAAGACGTGTGAGGTGATACATTTTGAGACAGTACAAACTGAAGGGTACTACTCCAAAGAGTGTGCAGGACAAGAAGGACCTGGGTATACATGTGGATAAGTCAGTAAAGATGACAGGACAGGCAGAGAGACCAGTTAATAACACACACTGTGTTCTACACTTTATTAATAATGGATAGAATACAGTACAAGGAGGTTATGCTGAACTAATGTAAGACACTAGGTAACCCTCAGCTGGAGTATTGTGTACAGTTCTGCATGGAATACGTCAGGAAGGATATGACCAAATTGGAAAGAGTGCGGAATAGACTTACAAGAATTTTTCCAGGGATGAGGAACTTTAGTTATGAAAACAGATTGGAGAAGTTAGGACTGTTTTCCTTGGAAAGGAGAAGGCTAAGGAGAGAGTTGATAGAAGATAAACACTTAAGTAGGAAGAGCAGTAGAAAGAGAGAAGTTGAATTAAAAAGAGAGGATGAAGAAAAACGAGACTGCACCTACTTCAAGTCACTAGCATTAATTGCCTTTTCAAAGGTTTTATAAAGTCAGGGGCAGCCAACACTGTTTCATTTATTAGGACTGCCTTCAGCTTCACAAAGGCTGCTTGGCACTCTGCTTCCTGCACCACCTTTACCTGTTTTCATAACACACTTGTTAAAGGTACAGGTATTGTGCTGGTGTTAGGCACAAATTGCTGATAAAACCCACACGTAAATAGAAATCTCATAATTTTCTCAATAGTTTTAAGAATAAGGAATGCTTTCAGAGTTTTCAAGTTCATTGTTACTAGCAACACTTGCCCTTGCCCTATCATATGTCCTGGATACCCTTGCTTTTGCAAATTCACTTCTGGCAAAATAAATTGCTAAACCAGCTAATTATAGTTGCTTAAACCAAGTGACTTTACATATTCTTCGCAGGTGTGTACCATAACATCTAAATGCCTTATGTCTACATGTATAACATATAAATAAATTACACAATTAGGTACTTTAGATACAATTTGATTCATGAGTATTTGGAAAATAACTGGGACATTTTAAAAGATAAATAGTCCACCTGTTAAAATCTACATGGTGTAACAAAAACTGTAGGCATTTGATGTTAATGGTGTACTCCAGTACCTCTTCAATAAATTTATCTTCGAAAGGGTCACTGCCAACACTATCTTCTAACTAAGGAAGTAGGATTGAATCAGTTTTCATCATTGCATTTACTTTTCTGTAATCTATGCAGTGTCACAATCCACTGTGACAGTGCACTGATATTCAAGTATCACTGTTCCCAGGATTGTCACAGAAGTTAATAATTTAAACAAATTACTTGAAGTGCCCAATTTTATTGTATTCACTCGTGTGATATGGGCATTGCTTGCTGGGTCGGCATTTATTGCCCATCCCCAGTTGCCTTGAGAAGGTGGTAGTGAGCTGCCTTCTTCAACTGCTGTAGTCCACGTCCTGTAGGTTGACCCGCAATGCCATTAGGGAGACAATTCCAGGATTTTGACCCAGTGACACTGAAGGAACGGTGATATTTTTCCAAGTCAGGATGGAACTTGCAGGTGGTAGTATTCCCATGTATCTACTGCCGTTGTCCTTCTACATGGAAGTGGGTCTTTGGTAAATTTTTGAAGTTAATCGTGTAGATAGTACACACTGCTGCTACTGACCATCAGTGATAAATGGAATGGATGCTTGTGGATGTGGTGCCAATCAAACATCTTGGATGGTGTCAAGCTTCTTGAGTGTTGTTGGACCTTCACCCATCCAGGCAAATGGGGAGTATTCCATCACACTCCTGACTTGTGCCTTGTAGGTGGTGGACGGGCTTTGGCGAGTCAAGAAGTGAGTTATTCACCACAGTATTCCTAGCATCTGACCTGCTGTTGTAGCCGTTATGTTTATCTGAGTCTTGTTAAGTTTCTGGTCAATGGTAGCCCTGAGGGTGTTGGAAGTGGGGGTTTCAGTGATGGTAACACTATTGAATGTCAAGAGGTGGTGTTAGATTGTCTCATATTGTAGATGGTCAGTTACCTGGCATTTTCCTGTGTGAATAACTCAAGTCAGCGTTTAATACGCTGGATAGAATGTTAATAAGTAGGATCGCATAGGTAGCAATAATTTATTACTCCTAGTGATGTGCACTAGTGAAATAAGCAGATAGGGAGGATTAAGGCATGCCTTAAGATGTGATGCAGGAGGTTGAGCTCCTCATTCTTGGGATGGAAAAGTCACAATCAAAAAGAACGGGCTCTGCCTCAACAATGCTGTAACCAACATCTTTGCACAGAAGTTTCTTCCTGGGGTTGCAAATTCTTAAACTAATTTGGCAGAGAGATGAGCACCAGCATTTGGAGTAGAAAAGAGGAATAAGATGCACAAAAGAGTAAATGTTTTGGATAATGCTAGAGAAGGGAATGGTGAGGTGCACAGGTGGCCATAGTACATAGAAGCAGACTACAAAGTGCCACAAGAATACAAGTTTATAATGTATGCATACAAGTATACAAAGTGTGTTGAATAAAGCTGCTGAACTATCGACACAAAAAGCCATGTGGGAATATCATATAGTGACAGCAACAAAAGTGTGGCTGCAATTTTCCTTAAGTAGGTAAAATGCTGGTTAGTGATGCTTAGTGATAGTTAATGATGAACTAACATTAGTTAGTGATGTTTTCTGTATTCTTACATGCCCTGCCATTGGAATTTCACGTGCTGCTTTCAATATCTCTTTATGCTATTTGGACAATATCACCATCTGTTAAATAACCAAATCTTACTCGTCCATAGGTCTATGAGGATGTCTCCACTTCTTCAACAGGACTTCATTTTTCTAATATTATAACTCTTGGGAACTCCTTCAGCTTAGACTTCAATGTGAGCTACCTATACTAAATTATTTAATTCTAGAACTGCTTTCTGAGTTTGTTGGTGAAAATTTTTTTTTAAATTTTCATCATCCCCATCCTTAAAAGGAAGGTTTATCCTGACCTCCTGTAAATGGATGACACTACATACACCTCTGCATATCGTCCACAAGGCTTCCTAGAGGTTAATGCCCTTTCTGCAGAGGGGATATGAATTTGCTCATGCGTGCATGTTGCGAAGTATCTATGTATCCTGTTCTGAAATGCTTGAGGACAATTCAGCTCAGTCAGTTTAAAGGTATAGCGTCAATGGACACCAGATGGCAATATGTTGGGATTGTGCAGTGCTGCCGAGGTTCAGAAGTGTTTGAATGAAGAACCAGATGTGAGTTACGACTGCTTAAAATACTGTTCTTTTTGTTCAAGTGGGTCTAAAATTGCGACACTTTTAATTAAAATTCTTTCTGTATATTCCTAATTTTCCCTTAAGTAAAATGATCCAACTACTGAACCTTGGATTGGAATGTGACAAAATCAGTTAGTGTTTTTTTTAACAACAGTTACATATTATTTAGAGAGAGAATAGATAACTTTCAGGTGCGGTATCAAATTTTCTTTTAACAAGCAACTGTTTCCAGTTGGTTGAATGGTGTAGACCGATGTTGATGTAGGCAAATAGAATTGGAAAAAACAAGTTAACATTGAAATTTTGTACATAAGAATGGCCTCCATACTTTCCCAAGCATGACCATGAATTTCTGCTCTAAATGCATTTAATAAGGCGGGGTCTTTACCATGCGCCTCCTGAAATTAACCTGAATTTCTGTTCATGAAATACCTTGTTGGAATAATTTCTGTAAAAATGATGGAGCTGAGACATTTTGGGTGCCCACTGGGGTGAAGATGTTGGAAGGATGGAAGTTCTCCTGGCATCGGTCACCTCAGTTAATTGGTCTTTAATTGCTGCATAGAATACATTATGAGTGCCTGGTTAAGGCCTTGATTTCATTCAGGTCCACAAGAAAGGAAAAAAGAAAACCGTCAACTTCTGGATTTTTAGATGAGTATAGTGCCGTTGATATCACCCATGTCACTATAAGGGACCATCCTAAAATGTCCTCAATATGAACCTTCATGTGCAGGAAGGAATTTTGTTTGCAGGAAATGCAGATCGTGAGTGTTGACAGCCAATTCTTGTTGCAGCTCTGTGTATGCTATCTAGGGAGTAAAAAAAAAATGACTATATGTTCACAGGAAATCCAGGACTCCACTACAGTTTAGCCAAGGCAATGTGGCAGGGTAGCTGACAAGAGATTAGAACTAGCCATTTAAGACTTGGTTAACAACATCTTAAACATCTACATATAAAATTCAAAACAGTTTCATTGAGACTTTGCTCTCAATAGCCTTAATATGGAATGGATTAACTAAAGTCTCAAGACCTGTCCTGTACCTGACTGGTTATAAGAAACTCCAACTTATGGCACAAGAATTTATAGAAAAGTTATAGTTTCCTGCAATCTTCAGAAGTTCGGGTCATTACAAGGAAGTTAGAAAAGGAGAAAGAAGATGCTGACAATAAATTCTTTTTGTGTGATGCAATAAAACACTTCACGATCGCTTGCCTTGCTCAATACTAAATTAAGCTGCAATGTGTCAAATATCTTCTGTGAGACTGTAGATGCAAACAATAATTGCTATGCCAACGGGATAACAGAAAACCACCATAGGAAAAATACGCATAAAGACCAAATTTTCAGAAATGTCTATATTTAATACTGCCTAGACATTTCCATATCCCCCATAATGACTGTTGTTTCTCATTACTATGACTGTCCTTTGGGAATAAAATTCTTTTCATGTCTTATCCTAACCTCACATTCTTATGCATTACTACCTCCAAGGTGGAAGGTTGTAATTTGTAGCAGCAGCTGTACTGAAGGACTCTTTGAAATAAAGGACACATACATCTCAAAGCCAAGATTCAATTTCATAAATATAATTCTGCTTTTGTGTCTAATTTTGGCTGAGCCCAGATCTGAAACTTCCTCTTTAAAGGAACTTTATTCATGCCATTACAATGACACTGCCGTGAAAAACAGCAACATTTTCATTCTGAAGAAGGGTCTAGGCTCGAAACATCAGCTTTCCTGCTCCTCTGATGCTGCTTGGCCTGCTGTGTTCATCCAGCTCTACACCTTGTTATCTGACATTTTCATTAACTTCTTTCTGGTCATTGAGCTCATCCAAAGGTCTTTCAGAGAAGGAAGAGAGAAAAGTGAAGGCTAAACGTCTACCAGAGCTTCATGTTATACTCAAGTTTAAATGCTTTTTGCAAATTCCAGGCATATATTTCTAGTTATTCTCTTAATTCAATGAAATACAATCTAGGAGACTTCTGACAGCTGCTTCTTTATAAATGTTTGAAAACCTCTTGCAAAAACCAAAAACCATTGAAGTGAATCAAACAAAAATAGAACAACCCATTATGGCCATGTCCCTAACGGATCAGATCAATATGCAATCAATGGGGGACATAATGCAGCCATGCACCTCCTCTCTCTCACCCTGTCTGTCTCCCTTCCCCTCCCCTCTACACCCCTCCTGTCCCAGTATACAAGCTTGAACTTATGCTGCTTTAAAGGCAAAAACATACATTTGTTCTCAAATAGGATAGACAAGATAGACGACAGACCATTCACAGAAACACACGAGTGGAAAATATAGGCACAAAGAAAAAAAGTATTCTGATGAAGAGTCTAAACCATAAGGAGGAGACAGAGTGATTTTCTTTCAGATTTTTGGGGGCGGTTTTGATAGTGATATCACACTGTTGTCAACCACAGAAGATCCTCCTTTCGGTAGCTGTCAGTTGGCCCTAGGTCTTTTCCTTGAGTTAGAAATCCTTCTTTGTAAAGTCTTGGAGTGTTGGCCCCCTTCCACTCATAGGGGGAGAGAGAGGGAGATCTTGCTGCTTGCGGGTTTTGCAGGTCAGAGAGCCCAGGTGCACCGTCTCCTCTCAGGTCTGTGACACACTGCTACTTACAACCAATCCACAAGCTGTTGCTGGGTAGTTTCTTTTTCTTCAAACCAAAGACACCTGGTCTTAGCGAGTCTCACAAAAGTACTAAATCCAGTTCCTTCAAAATTTACAGACTCATGCATGACCAATGTATAACCAATTGCACCATCACAAACTTACGTGAGTTTTGTTAATCATGGATAGTTTTATTTTTTGAAATATATGTGCATAACTTTGTCTAGTGGTGTATTAATGTTTTACTGTTTGCTTAATATACTATGTGTGCAGGCTGCTGTATACCCATCCCTTTGTGAAACATAAGTTAGGAATGTCAACCGCTCCTACAACTAGGTGTTAATTTTTTTCTCTATTTGAAAACTGAATTTAGGTTTGTGGGCAGGATTTTGTTCATCTGGTGCACTTACCAATGATTCCAGTGTATTTTTCAAGGCAGACAACAATCTTACTACTGCCTGTAATATGGAGCTCACCATTGCGGGCAGGGGTTCTCAATTATTGACTACCCTTTAGAGAGGTCTTACATTGAAAGAAAAAAAAATCCAAGTTAATGCAAAGGAGCAGCTATGAACAAGACCTCAGAAAGAATGCATAGGACATTTACTCAAATGGTACTGGGGATTATTAGCAAAATTCTGATTGTTTCCCTTAGAGCAGATAAAGGTTAAGTAGAGATTTGATTAAGGTGTTTGAAATCATTGGTTTTTGACAGAGTAAACAATGGCAGAAAGCTGAATAACCAGAAGACGCAGATTTAAGCTCATTGACAAAAAGCCAGAGGTGATATTAAGGGGTAAAATGCTGCAAGTTGTTATGATTCACAGTGCACTCACTGAAAGATGACAGAAATAGATTCTTCAAAAACAGAGTTAGATAAATAGTTGAAAGGGGATTTAAGGTTTTGGAGTAGATCTGTAGCTCGGGATTATTTCCATGGTTATGAGGAAAGGGCAATGGTGTGGAACTAATTGTCCAGACAGCTTCAGACAGCTAGCACAGAAACAATGGGATGAGTGGCCTCTTTCTGCGCTGTGTTGTTATATGATCCTACGTTTTGTACTCCTGATTTGAATGAAATGTTTACACATCTGTAGAGAAAACAATAGTGCAGAACACATTTAATTGTTCAACCCAAATTTTACTACTTTCCCAATCCTGTAAAACTATGGCATCCTATGAGCCAGCCAAAGCCATGGTTTAGTAAAACTTGGATAAAATATGGTACAAAACATTCCCAGAATGAACAGCATGATTACAAATCAGCACAGACAAAAAGTGTCACATATAATCCCCTCATTCAAATGACCATCTGTTTAAGGAGGTTGTAAAGAAAAAGTGAAGCGTTTACTAAGAACAGGAAAAGTGAGTCATAAATAAGTCTAGAGGGAAGTCTTGAGTATTTCCCAAGAATGCTCCTGTCATCAACAATTTTGGTTTGAATGGGTGTGCATGTGTGTTAATCCAGGATTAAAATCCTTTTCTCTACAGCTCCATGAACACCACACGTGTGTATTTTTTTCCCGTTTACATGTTTGAATGATAGTGTTTGTCAATTATAATGCAATGTAACTGTTGGATTCAATTCATGAAACAAGACTTCGAAATCAACTCAAAGTTCGATGATAACAAGCATGGGGCTGGATGAGCACAGCAGGTCAAGCAGCATCATAGGAGCAGGAAAACTTGACGTTTCGGGCCTAAACCCTTCATCAGAAATGGGGGAGGGGAAGAGGGTTCTGAAATAAATAGGGAGAGAGGGGGAGGCGGATAGAGGATGGATAGAGGAGAGGATAGGTGGAGAGGAGGCAGACAGGTCGAAGAGGCGGGGATGGAGCCAGTAAAGGTGAGTGTAGGTAGGGGGGTAGGGAGGAGATAGGTCAGTCCAGGGAGGACGGACAGGTCAAGGGGGCGGGATGATGTTAGTAGATAGGAGATGGGGGTGTGGCTTGGGGTGAGAGGAAAAACAGGTTAGGGAGGTGGAGATGAGCTGGGCTGGTTTTGGGATGCGGTTGGGGGAGGGGAGATTTTGAAGCTTGTGAAATCCACATTGATGCCATTGGGCTGCAGGGTTCCCAGGCTGAATATGATTTGCTGTTCCTGCAGCCTTCGGGTGGCATCACTGTGGCATTGTAGGAGGCCAAGGATGGACATGTCATCTGAGGAATGGGAGGGGGAGTTGAAATGGTTCGCGACTGGGAGGTGCAGTTGTTTGTTGCGAACTGAGCGCAGGTGTTCTGCAAAGCGGTCCCCAAGCCGTTCGATGAGCTGGGATTGCTGACACAGGCATAATCTATTGACAATATTAAGGTGCTGATAGTGTAGTCCTGAAGGTTAACTATTACCATCATCACCCAATGCTACAAAAATACATGTATTGATTTTTCTTATTTATTTTGCAACTTCTTCGTCTGTTGGATTTCCTGTCCCATTGCACCCAGTGGAAGAAGCAGGTGAACAATCTGATCTCTGACTTCCATCATGCTGTAATCAGACATGAAACTTGTACTTCTGAATGCCTGTGCAATTTAATTTCATATCCCTTCCTTATGCCAGAGCTGGGTTTGAAGATTCACTGTATGGACAGCTGTGGGTGCAGAATCATTCTGCACAAACACAGGTGCCAGTAATCCACCAAACTATTTGTTTATGATTTCTATCTTTGAAAGGAGCAAGGGACAATTTACACTAGATTAACTATTAAAAATAAAAAGGTACTTTTAAGGTTAGCATGCTGTCTCATCTGCCACCATCTGCACAACTTCTGGAAGTAAATGCATAAGATGATGTGACCTGTGGCTCATGCAGATCAACATAATCCCAAGTTTGATCACTGCTCTGTAATTTCAAATTGGTTGGTCTCAGCTAAAGCATTATTAGGGGCTTTATGTCCCAGGATTGGAAGGTTAAAAATAAGGCAGAGTTCCAGCTCCTGCATTCAAAAATCTTTTGGGAATTCATTAAGGACTGGATTTTATCCAACCCTGCTGGGTGTATTTTCAGTAAGTGTAAAGTAGGTCAGGTAGCAAGTCCGCCACTTTGTTGCCCATCCCTAAACTGACCCCAAAAACATGCTAGATGAAAGAGGCTCAGAAATCAGCAGCCTGTCCCCCATATTTAAATGAATAATTAAAGACCAGTTCGTCTTGTTATCAGTCCTATCGATCTGGATTATGTTACTCATGTCATAACATAGCTGGTATGCACAGGCAGACAGCCTAGATGGAAAGGAGAAAGAAGGCAGGAAAGGCCCTAATTTGGGCAGTATTCACCACGCATGAGGGTCACCCCCTTCTTTAATATCTTCCAAAACACGACCTCCAACAACCCCCGGCCACTCCACCCTCCCTGACCACCACCCTAAAAGGTCAGGTTTTGCCTTTCGGTGCTCCTTCATATAACCCTGACGGTATTTGGTACTGAACTCTGGTGCTGCCAGAACTACTGGTGTTGCTGCCAACCATGTTGGTCAGTAATTCCTGTGGGCAGGACTGGCTTCCACTGAGGAACTCAAGTCCCAGTGTAACCCTAAACATACTCCCAGTGTTATGGCTGTGAGTTGCTTCAAGTTGATCAGATTTTGGCTAAATTTCCTTCCCCCAGGTTAGGGTGTAGGGGTTCAGCATTCTGCCCTCCCCACCCTAATTTACAGCTCAAGGATGGAAACTAGGTAAGAGCATGAACAGGTTTGGTCAGCTTTGCTATTGGTTAACCTGCTAATATTCACTTATTAGCGAAGAATGAAGCATTGAACAGAAGTATAAGTGGTACAAGTAATCTCAAGCCCAATTCTCTATTTATCATCTGGCCCACACCTTCCTTTCCCTTTGTAACTGACCTTTGTAATTTGAACTTGGTGAGATCCTATAAAGTAGACATTCTAAATTAGATTTATAAAGGAAGTCATGTCATATTCCATCCAAAAGTAAACTAATCACTTCTGTGTTTTTTTTGGTCCTGGAAGGCTGTTGATAGTTTGGAGGGGAAACTGCAGATCATCCTGCAAGACAACTCAAAACAGCTGTATTCTAGAAAACCTGGCTTCAGGTTCTACCATCCTGACAGGGTGGCAGCTGTGGGGGCTGGTTGGCTGAGGAATAAAAGCAAGGGCAAGCTGGTGTAGCAGGAGCGGAGGACAGTTTCTGCCTTTCTGAGAGGGAACAGCAAGTTTGTACGCCACAGAACCTGGCACAGACCTTCAGCAGTTCTAGAATTCTGTAGTCCAACTTACTGGACTGCTATAGCATCCTGCATGCCCCATTCCACAGCGTAAACCACAACTATGATGGCAACAGAGCCTGCATGACAGCAAACTGACCTTGCATGACAATAATCTTAACTTGCAACCTAACAGTCAGATGGCTTCATTGCATTGACAGTCAGACATCACATCATTGTTAGATTCACAGCTGTGTAAATAGAATTAACAGTCATTTACATGCTGCAGATTATAGGCTGCAGGCCCTGCCTGAAGCCCTCTGTCAATTTGATGCTGGGCTTAGTGAATGAAGGCAGTCTTTCTTCCAGCCTTTTTTAGTGCACCAAGAATTTTCCAATACATATCCATCTCTGCTCCTTTGAAGGCTGCCCCATCAACTTCTTCATCTGGATGCACTGCCGAAGAACCTTTGTGCCAAATCCCCCTGTAGTGAAACAGCAACTACACTGCCTTACCCTCTGCGGTAAGAGCCCAGTCGTACTTGGTTTCTCATCATGTGCAGAATGCACATCTCATTCTCTAGAACAGATGTTGGAAATAATTCTGGGAAAGGGCATAACCAGACATGAATATTTGTATTGCTAGTTGTCATGCCAGTTTGCTGTACCATCCATCTCCAAGGCCACTTGCCCAGAGGTGGGAATAGCACATTAAAGTAAGTCCTTTGGCCTTCACTGGCTATTTAGGGAGGGTCATTGAGGTGCCAGGAATGAGCCTACTTGCATGGATACTATCTTTCTTTGGCAGATTTAGGGAATCAGCAGTCCATTCAGGCTTTCAGGCCCATGCTCAACTGCTTGACCAGGGCCAAGGCTGTGGGGGGCTTGAAACAAACCCTTCTATACATGTTGAAATGATACCTCAAGATGGAGATATCTCTCTCCCTTACTTGAAATGGCAGTCTGCAGCTCCTGATATGCTGGAGGACCTGCTAGGTCTCCAGCATCATGACCTTAATTAGACGGTGAGAGCACTTTTAGCTGTTAATTGCCCATTTCAGAGAAAATCACTACAAGGCTTCTGTGACCCTCACAATTCAGGGTCAGAATTCCGATTTGGCTGAAGAGTTGGAGTCTGGACCCAAAGTGCAAAAGTCTGGTCAGAATGACAATATTTAAGTTGGTGGCTGCATGTACATTGAGTGAGAGTGCTGTGTTTACATTATCACTCTCTTCTCAGTGTTCCTCCAGGGCCTAATCAGAATGAACCCTTTTAGAATCTCGAAGGAAAAGGTGTAAGAATTAGGTTACGGGGAAGGGAGTGGGCTAAAGCAAGAGATTTCAGTAAATATAATCTGGAATTTGAAAATCAGAATAGACCATGGGATTACAGAGAAGTCAGATGTGAGAAAAAATTATGTCTGAGTATTCTGTCAATTTTGATGGTTACAGCCAGGATGGCCTCACTGGGAGTATTGAGCAACCATTGGAGGTAAAAGAAACTGAGATGTTATAGCTGGAACATATTGGGGTGTTAGACTGTAATGTGACTAGACCTAAAATTCACAGGAAGAAGCAGAATTTATTAAAAAGGAAGGTGGTGTGGAAATTCAGTTATCTGACATTATCTTTAAAATGTAAGTTGGAAGGAGAAGGCAAACAGAATGAGGCAGATATGCTTAGGTCACCATTTTTGGAATGCAATAGTTTGATCTTTAATTGAGAGAGAGCTGTATAGAATAGCCTACTTCGAAATTAAACCTGAAGCAATACTTGTATAACTTAAAAAGACAACAAGTTAATGAGGAACTGGAGATTACCTTAAATACCAGCTGATGAGGAATGGGCAATGGCCCATCAGGTGATAGTTCCATCTGAGTCTGATAATGACATTTTACAAGTGCCTCAAAAAGATGTAATAGCAAATCACTCAGGTGTTAAGAAAACATAAGCCAGAATACAGAAACCTTTTTATTAGCCAGAATTACATAGAATGTGGAAAAATTCTGCCAGACAAGCCATACATGTTAGGTAGTGTGGAATCCCCGAATATCAATTATACCCACACTTTCAATTATGAAACCACCTTTTATAAAACAATTAAGCAGGACTTAATAGATCAAGCAAAAGAAAATAAAGAACTGACAAATCTGGAATTATCAGCAACAAAACTGGATTCTAGCAGTTCTGAAGAAGGGTCACTGGACCCGAAATGTTAACTCTGCTTTCTGTCCACAGGTGCTGCCAGACCTGCTGAGTTTTTCCAGCAAATTTTTTTTTGGTTTCAGGACTTAATAGATTATTAACTATGAGTTGGAATCATATGGCTGAATTGTGTTTTGTTTTATAACTAAGTCTGAGTGGTGTGGGTTTTATGAAGGGATTTCTGGCCAAGTCCTAGCAAGTTTTCTTGCAAAGTCTTATCAAAGTCATCACATAAATTAATAATGCTGCCCATATGGCACCCTCATGTCTGATTCCAGCACCATTCTACCATGTGTGTGCCCAGAACAACTTGCCATTCAGCCAACATCTGCTGAAAGACTGTTATCCCTTGTACCCATGCCATTTTTAAAAAGCTCCTGTGTAACCGAACAAGCATTGTTATTCTGAAGCTACCTAGCTTGGTAATGGACAGGATCTAAAGATGTCAGAGAGTGGGAAGCTGGCACTGTGATTCACTGACAGGGAACTAGAGATTCTGCTGGTCAGGCTGATGTATAGGAGAGCAGATCTCATCCTTGAGGACCATCAGAGGAGACCATGACACCAGAACCTGGCAGCCTGGCCTAAGGTCATCCTTGAAACCAACCAGGTCAGTCCCATCTCCGTGCTCTGGAGGAATGGCTAGAACTGCTTTAAGAAAGTCAAAGACCTTTTCCACTCCTTAAGGGTAAGTGACACAGTATTCTCTTTGCTTCCTCACACATACTCAATCTCTGCTAAGGTACACAACTCCCACCAAGGCTCATAGGCTGTCACTCTCACACCTGCAACATCATCCCTCACTTGTTCCCTCCAATGCCCCCCAAACACCACTAACCCTGCCACGGCCTCCTCACTAACTCAAAAAACCTCACTGTCTTTCCAGTACCTGTAACAGGACTAACAGCTGTGCCACCCACTTTCAGCTCACTTAATCCCTTTCTCTCTCCCATTGCAGGAGAAGGCATAAGGGAGCAGAGACAGTCCATTGGGGTGGAGAGGTGCAAGACATTAGGCAACTCACCTGGCTATTATACAGGAAGACCATGACTGCTTCTGTAGGGAAGCAAAGACCTACATGTCCCACCAAATATGTAAATACCATTCTTCATTTCACAATAACTCATCACATGCTGTCAGTGTCATTCATTGCACATCACCTCCAATCACTGAATGCAGTGCCTTCTTTGCCTCTTGTGCCTTGCAGGTACTAGTGGGATGTCTACCATCAGGTAGCTGCCTCCTGGAGCTCTGAGAACAAGAGTAGTGCTATGTCAGAGGAAGCATCAGTAGGGCTGACTCCTGCACTCCCTGCCAGCTGAAATCCTTACATCTCATCGGGAATGTCAGGCTTAGAAATATTGGGAGCATTAGCTGGTGAGCACCTCTGTACAACAGTTCTACAGCTGTCTGAGGAAGAAATGTCCCAGGCTACTGATGACTCGGAGGACTGCTGGAGACTGGTTCAGCCTTAGCCAGCAGAAGGCTCTATGGTGTCAATAATCAGAGACTTCATCCCCAGACACAGGGAGGAGCAACAGAAGCAGACAGGGAGGTGGGACACAATGGCCCTTAGTGCCCAGAAGCTACAGCAGTTCAGGGAATCATGCAACCATCTGGCTGTCTTCACAGACAGATTGGTATCTGCTATGGAGGGCCAGGCCCAGCTCCCTGAGGGGCTGCTGGAGAAGTGCAAACACCAACACTCCATTGGCTCAACCATTGGTCCACAGGAGAAAAGGAAAGCCACTTCCTCACAAGGAGTCGGGGGCATCCAGCTAGAAGAGGAACCACATATAATCCACTTACATATCACCATTCAGGACACTCCTGGGGAGGCCATCCCTTCACCTTCACCCTGCCTGCCTGGTATTCATCCCTGAGCTGAGAAGGTGGTAAACAAGGCAATTATCATCAACCCAGACAGTTTTCCAGTGACTGATGTTGGAACAGAATTTTTTTTTAATACATTGACCCTTCTTATTAAATATTTCATAGTCAAAGAGAGAGTATTGTGAATTAAATCCAAATTCAATGCAGCTGTGATACTCCCTCATTCACATATGGGTGACAGAAAACTGAACTCTAGGCTGAAATAAGGGGAAGTTGTTAATACCCATTTAAGAATGGAACTGCCATTTCAGAAAAAAAGGAATTTGATTTATACATGAAAAAGAAAATTAAAAACCCTGGTTGTGAAACTTGTTGATAGCTCTTTTAAAGAACCAGAACCAAAGCAAAGGGCTGGAATGTCTCTTCTGTGCTGGCTGATTCAATGAAAAATAAACTAGAGAAATCGGATGAAAATTGCAGAACACATTCAGAGAGAGAAACTTTCATCATTAATAAACTTAAGATTTAGGATACTAGGTCACAAGAATGGAAAACTTTGAAATCGATTATTTCCCAGATTTCTTTAGGATTCCAAACAAGTACTGGATTAAAACCAAACACTAACTCCCTAACGGACGGAGGTCCAAGTCTCAAAGTTCCGCCTTTGCGTTGCAATGGTTTGGTGCCGACACTTCACGCCGAGAAATGATTCGTTCCACCTAATGTCAATCTGAGAGGGGCGGAGGGGGGCTTTTTGGGGGAAGCTGTGTGTCAATGTCATTTCCGTAATGGATGGACTGTAGGAGTTAGTGGGAGAAGAGAAAAAAAAAATCAATGGGAATGTGATGGAACTCCGAGTAATCGAAGATTATGGAGCGCAGCAGAGAGACAGCCAGCATCTACCAACATATTCATGTGCAGTTACAAGGAGGAGCTCCATGGGGCTTCACTCTTAAAGGGGGGCTGGAACATGGAGAGTCTCTCACCATCTCAAAGGTAAAAAACTTTAAGGAACTCGCGTCTCCCGCCCCCCAACAACTGCAAACAGAAAAAAAAATGTCCATTACAGCTGCAAAAAATAAGTGGCAAAGAAATAGGCTTCTACACTGTTATGTTTTGGCCAGCGTTATCCATTTCCCAGCAGTGAGACAAAGAAGTCCAAAAGTTAAAGTCGAAATTTTAGATGTACATTTGAATATAGAATACCCATAAATAATTGTGGTCTTAAATGATCAGCGTGCATAGAAATACGGTTCTCCCCAGCACTAGCTGCTGAATGAGAATATGGAGAATGGAATGCAGATTAAATCGCATGTGGGTCGAAATACTTTCTGCCAAAATTAATTTTTTTTGAATGATACAGTGGGAACGATTTAGTTTATAGTGTTACAACGCTACATAGTTTTTGTTTCCGAGTAACTTTTTTTTTCCTGGAGGTATTGTGATTAATTGAAGGACACAGTTCTCTTCGGAAATTAAGGTGTAATTTTAAAATTGCGAATTATGCTAAGGTTATTGCAAAGGGGTTATTTTCACCTTGGATTGGTACTTCGTGCCTGTAGGCTCTGGTAAGGTTTGTTTTGGAGCAGAAAGGCAGTGGCAGGAACCCTGGCTCCTGTATCATGTGGGTAAATGATTAACCACCCTCAGCCAAATCGCGAAAATTCGTCCGTCGCTCCTCTGCGCTCGGTTGCTTCAAAAACATGTTTGCGCCAAATGCAGAAATACAACGATAACAGGGATTCAGAGAAAGTTGTCATGGTTTGCTGCTTTCCTCTTTGCAAGAAATAACCGCGAGTCACTATTTGGGATAATTTTATTGACCTGGAGCATTGTTGCTGATGTAACCTGTTCAGCCCCCCACTTACTAGCAGAAAAAGCACGGCCCTCGGTTCAATCTGTCTAGCGGTGGGCCATTGCGACTCTTCTTTCGTTAATTGTCGCCAGATGCCAAAAGAAGGCGGCGGGACCGGGGGTAGGTAATGCTGTCTTGAAATGCAGTAAAGCTGTACCTTGTTTTCCAAAGGGAGCCGTGTCGTTCAAATGCTCAAATACCTCGAGAAAAGTGCCACCATTGAATGTTTTGGTGAGGATGGAGTGCTTGCGATTTTATTTTGAGCAACCCAAAGGGAAGTTCTGTTACATGAGAAGCGAGTTCTGATTATTTGGGGGGTGGGGGAGAAGGGGTTACGGGGATTGCTGGATACTGTTCACAGTAGAGACGCAGTGATTAAAAGATGTCATCCTGTGCCCAATTGCTGTGCTGCAGCTATCCTCTTGTGTCCTTGAAACGGAAATCTTGAATGCCCGAGAGTGAGTAAACTTGTTGCACGGACGCTGCTGACAGCCAAGTCTAACTCAGCACCACCTCTCTGAACTCCCTCTGCTGCCTGCCTTGTCATATGGCTTGGGTAGCATCTATTAGAGGGCGAGCAGAATTTTGCTCCAATTAAATTTAGGGAAGAATTATCTTCGGTTTTGGCCACTTGCTTCATTGCGCTCTTGGTTACTGAGAATCAGTTGGACACTTCATAGTCTAAGCATCCTATCTAAGTCTGCACTGTACTTTGAACGCTTTTGTCTCTTTTACAAACCTGCCTCCCATAACCTGTGACTCTGCACAAATGTAGAAGAATACAAAGATATTAGAAGTTGTGTATTTGGAGGAAGTTATAGTGATGGGGAGGGCATGTCCAGGGAGAGATTTGAAAATTTAAGATGAGCATTTTAAAATTTGAAGTGTTATAGAATTTCTACAGAGTGGAAGCAGGCCATTCAGCCCTTCAAGTTCACACTGAACCTCTGAAGAACATCCAACCGAGAGCCATTCTCTCACCCTATCCCTGTGACCCTGCATTTTCCCATGGCTAACTCACCTAGCCTGTACACCATGGGCAATTTAGCATGGCCCACCCACCTAACCTGCACATCTTTGGAGTGTGGGAGGAAACCCGTGCAAACTGTTGGAGAGTGGGCAAACTGCACACAGACAATCGCCCAAGGTTGGAATCAAACCTGGGTCCCTGGTGCTGTGAGGCAGCAGTGTTAACCACTGAGCCACCATGCTGCCCAATGGTTGAACCCAGAGCTACGGGGTGATTGGTGAGTGGTTGCAGGTTAGGTCATGGCCAGCAGAGCTTTGAATGTACTCTCAAGTTTATGGAAGAGGGGTTGCTGAAAGCAAGCCAAGAGAGCCTTGGAAGAATAAAATATTGAGTTAACAAAGGCATGGATAAGTATTTCTGCGGAAGACAGTGTGAGGTGGGGATGGGAAATTGTTGTGAGATGGATTTTTATGATATAAAGATCTGTGTTTTGGAACTCACCTTGGGGTCAAATAAGGTGCAGACATTGTGATCAGTCTGGTTCAGCTTCACTCAGTAGTGAGGGTAACAAATGGAGATGGTGGCTAGGTAGCTGAGCTTATACTGGTGTTTTAAGGTAATGGCTTTTGGTTTCCCAATACTTGAAGGAAATTTGTCCTCCTCCACTACTTACTGTTGGACAAGAAGTGTAACAAATTAGACATAGTGGAGTTATAAGATGAGGTTAGAAATTGGTTTTCCACCCAGGATGCTACAGAAATCGTTGTGACTGGATTTGCTCTCTGGAGCTGGCATCTGGCTGTGTGTACCCCAGCGACGTCGACTGAAGGACAAATGACCCCTCTTGTACTATGTTGTTTCGACGACAACCAATGAGTTACATGTGTTTGTCGCTAAATAAGGTTCTTTTAAAAAAGAGAATCATCACAGCAGATTACATCAATTACACTTACTCGTGAAATGTCAAATTGGAAATTGGCTTCAGTTTTCATCAACCTAATGTTGAAAGTATGACTGAGAAATCCCATCATTTCCAACGGTGAATCCCTTTTCAAATGATGTCATGATCACTTTTGATCTGATACTGTACACTTGTGTTATTGCTGAATAGTTGATACTGGGCCAATGGTATCGCTGTCTGTTTAACACTTGGATTTGTTGATAGCCTTGATCTGCTTGTTATCACCTTGATCTTTTGCTAATTTTTACATTCTCTGTTGTTTTGTCCAAAAATATGTTTTGTTTCCTAGTGGAAAATTGCAGAATGTTAAAACACTCTGTTGGATTAATAGTCAGAAAACAAGCAGATGTGGTGTACTTGTGGATGAAATTATTGCAGTGAGACTATTAGCAGGTAATTTGCCAAAAGCCTTTACATTCCTGACAAACTTGGATTAAAATACCCAAACCTTTAAACTTGGAAAGGGCAGGTCTAGAAAAAATTTTTGCAGTTGATCATTCACTCCCTCAAAAATCTGTCCACTTCTCAAGTTTTTCCAACACACTGTCTTTCTGGTTAAGTGTCACAAAATGTTGTCACCCTGTAAATAAAGTTGCTAGTCCGTGTATGTTCCTTCTTCTAAGCTTATGGCTTGTGATGTATTTTTCATAGAGTTCTGGCGATCTATTATCAGAGTTCAGTTGTTTCTTCCATGAATGCTGTCACCTTTGAGCCTAGTCTTGTCCAAAACTAAACAAACTAAGGCTTTCAACCATGTTTGCATGCAGATTCTTCAAGCAAAATTCAAAATCATGCAGGAAGGAATAGGATAGATGGGAATAAACTGTTCCCGCTTGTAAAAGAATTAGTACTGAGAAGACATGGATCTAAAGTGTTGTGCAAAAGCAATGAAGGTGATGTGAGAGGTGGAGGTGGGCGAAATGTTTTCTCACGATGAGTAGTTTAGGTTGCAAAGCATGGCCTGGAAATGTGGTGGAGGCCAATTCAATTGAGGCAATCAAGAATACATTGGATGATTATTTAAATAGAAACAATATATAAGTGTTTAGGAAAAAGGTAGGAGAATGGAGAGGCAGCGCAGACACAATGGGCCAAACAGCCGCTTTGTGCGCAGCAATACTCCTGTGATTCTGTATCTGTTTACTTTCCTTTTCCTCGATAATCTCTGATCGGGGTATCTTGAGTTCATGTGGAGGAGGGATACCAAGGTGTGTTTTGGTGATGAGGTGCGCATCAACATTTTATCCATTTGGTCAGGTCAGCTAGTAAAATATAATATTGATATTTTTATCCATGAAGTCAGTTTCAGCTTAAGTTAACATGTCAAGGTTAAGGATGATGAGGATTTTGTTTGCAAACGAATGACATTCTAGAAAGATTTCTCTTTCTTTTGACTTCTGTTATTAATTCCTACAGTGATTGAACATTTTTGTTTTCAAATTCAGAATTTATATAAATTTTAATAAAAACTATAGAAAATAGATAAATTTAATCATTTTAAAAATAAGGGCATTACTTAAAATTTAAAAATGCAAATGGATTTGTATGTATCCCACCTTTCTAATGTATACTTTTTCAGTCTATCGATCCTTCACTTAAAGTAGGTCTTTGGCTACTCCACCACATTCTCCATGTAGCCACCCTAGGCAATATCCTGAGAGATTGACTTACAAAAGTGTAAGTAGACTGATTCTGAACTTTATAACCTTTTTTCAAAAATGCCTTGTATATTGACTGTACCAAATACTGAAGAAATATTAGCTGTTGAGCAAAATCACTTTCAGTGAAAAACATTCACAAAAGGAACATAGGAGCTTGCTGTGTGAGGTGCAATAATGGAACTTCTGGCCAAAATGTGCCTTTTCTTGGAAAGCATGTGGTTAATATTACTTACAAGAATCTGCATGCTTAGTTGAGTCAAAATACAGGGGTTTTGAGATATTTGTCTGCATTTGTGGAATACCTAACTATGGCCAGTGCTCAAACTGCAGATCCTATTGTGCAGAATTCAATAGGCAATAATTGTTACAATTCCATTGCCTGGGATTTGTAATGTTGGCACAATTAAATTAGTGTTTGCTTGTTAGGTCCCCCATTTCATACACGTCTGGTTGGCTATTTGTTCTTCTTTTTCTTGGTGATGGGTGTTGCTGACTAGCTGGCATTTATAGCCTATTCCTAACTGCCTTTGAGAAGGCGATAGTGGCCCACTTTTTTGAGTTGTAGCGATCTTATATGGCGCAGGTACGTTCGCAGTGCTAGTGGGGAGGGAGTTCCAGAATTTTGAACTAGTAAAAGTACAGCAACAACTATATAGTTCCAAGCCAGAATGATGTCTGGTTGGGAGAGGAAGCTGCAGGTGTGGCGTTCGTATGCACTTGCTGTGTTTGTCCTTCTGGGTGGCAGAAAATGTGAGTTGTGTTGCTGAAGGAGGCTTGATGAGTGGCTGCAGTACATCCAATAAACATGACACATAGCTGCCACTGTGCACCACTGTTAGAGGGAGTAAATTTTTAAAGTGGTGGAAGGGTGTCAGATTAAACAGGCTACTTTGTCTTGTGTGGCATCCCTTTTACCTGCAGGAGCAATAGTGAGGGTTGAGGTAGGACAACAGCCGGTGGTGGGGGAGTGGGAGTGCTGGAAGGGTTGTGTGAAAGAGAGAGAGACAGAGAGAGAGTGTCTGCAGTGATGATATTGGGGATTAGTGCATCAAGGGGGAGAGGTGAGGTTGAATAAAGTCAGTCGCAGAAATGCTGAGTTGAATGAAGTTTGAATTTTGAAAGGGTTCTAGAAATTAATTAGGGAATACTTGTTTCCAGAGGTGGACACAGAACATGGTAGGGATTGTGGATTGAAGGGGGAATATGGATGGAGAGTGATACAAGGAAGTGACCAAAGATGGTCTTATCTGTGATGTGTACAATTGAAGTATTGACGCCAAGTGAGATGACAAAAGTTAAAGGGCTGTCTGTGAATGAGGTTATGGTAGTTTAAATGTACAGAGAGATTTGGGGAGTTTGTGAGGGCAGTGAACTCAAAGTGAATGAAGGTTAAACCACCCAGGATGAGTTGGTGTTTAGTGCTGAGTCCGAGAGAGAAACGCAGCAGAGATATGAGACAATTTATACCCATAGTGTCCAGGTATGTACAGGTTATGTGGGTTAGGGAAACCCATTTTGGGAAATGCAGGAGTAGGGTAGGGTGGAGAGTCTGGGTGGGATGCTCTTCAGAGGGTTGGGGTGGACTTGTTGGGCTGAATAGCCTGTTTCCACACTCTGTGGATTCTATGGATCTATGGATATGGAATGGTCGTAAAGAATGAAGATTTTGAATGAAAAGCAAGAGGTGTGGGACAAGGTGAGAAGCCCAGAGGAGAGAGGACTTAAGCCAAGGAGCGATTTTAGTGATGAGTACAATGCCTCCACCATGATGGTTTTCATAGAATCCCTAAGGTGTGGAAGCAGGCCATTTGGCCCATTGAGGCTGCATTAACTCTCTGAAGAGCATCCCACCCAGACCCACCGTTCCCCCACCCTGTCCTGTAACCCTGCATTTTCCATGGCAAATCCACCTAGCCTGCACGTTCCTGGATACTGTGGGCAGTTTAGCGTGGCTAATCCATATGCACATCTTTGGACTGTGGGAGAAAACTGGAGCACCCGAAGGAAACCCATGGGGAGAATGTGCAAACTCCAAATAGACAGTTGCCTGAGTGTGGAATTGAACCCGGGTCCTTGGTGCTGTGAGGCAGCAGTGTTGACCACTGAGCCACCATGCCACCCCAATGAGCTACCATGCTGTTCATGTCGAGAGAAGGCAAGAACTTATGAAAAGGGTGCATGAAGATCAAAAGGAAAGGGCTCCATTTGTGAATGGAATCATCTGACTAAAAAAGGCAAGGAGATAATGGTGGCACTAAGAGCGTTTTCAATCACACTGGGCTTACAGTTTGTTGAGGTGGGAACATGGAGCTCTTGTTGAGAACAGATGATTCAGAATCAAAACAGAGTATTTAGATGAGATGGCAAACACCCAGCAATTTGATGTTTGGAACAGCTGGCTTAGAAGTAGAGCTAGGTCTGATGCCAGGGCTATCAAAGTAAGCTGGTGTGAATAGGAAAATGGCTTTAAGCAGTAGCTGGAACTTTGTTAGCTGTGAATTTGTCAAAGTAACAGGAGATGAAAGTTGATGTTAAACTGAGGATGAAGACTTTATGTTGCTGAGGGGCAACTTGTACAGAGGTGATCGTGTAAAAGGGATTGCTTAGAGAATATGATTCAAAATGGATTTGGTATATGCAGTCTCCCAAGAAAGTGAAAAGAACAGCAGTGACGGGGAACAGGCTGATTAATGCAAAGGGTAATCTTAATGAAAAAAGGAATGGATTGTTTAAGGGTAAGCTAAGTTTCTAATCATCTTGCAGCCACAAATGTGGCTCGTGTGTAAATGGAACAATAAAGATTATTTAACAGTCGGTGGTTTGTCTTGTCAGTAAAGAAATAAGATTGAACCTGTGACCTTCCTCGACTTTTGTCTAATGTTAAAAATTACTCAACCTCACTCTAGTGTATTTCAGTTGGTATTGTAAATTGTAACACTCATTTGCACTTCTTAAAATATTCTTTCAGATTGAGGATGGAGGCAAAGCTGCTTTGTCGAGAAAACTACAGGTTGGTGATGAAATTGTAAACATCAATGGCTCCCCACTGTATGGCTCAAGGCAAGAGGCACTCATCCTCATTAAAGGATCCTACAGGGCATTGAAGATGGTGGTGAAACGGTGAGAAATTAATTCTATAATTATCAAAAAACCTCAATAAATTGCATTCTGTTTCAGTGCAATTGTCAAATTTGCGTTTACTAAGAAATAGTTCCTTTGAATTAATAGAAATGTCCATGTACCTTCTGGGCCGATTAACTTACTGGCTGTCATTGTGTGTCCCTAATTTCCTTATAATGAAGCTCAGGTCCATATCGATAATTTTGGGTGTCTGCTCTTCCACCAGCTCTGCACTACATACATGCCTACAAGCATTACTCTTCCTCCACCACCTCAAGCACCCCCACCCACCCAACCCTCCCACTGACCCACAAGCCTGTGGTTACTCGGGGCAGTTTGCTAATGCTATCGATCAGCATTTAATCTAACTTGGCAAACAAGGTGGGGGTACAGGAATCAAGATGTAGCATTTCAAAGGTAAGCCAAGGTACACACTGAACTGGGAGAGATAGATAATATGAGAGAAGCAAAATGTAAAATTAAATGTAGTATCAGAGTAAAAGGGACTGTAGCTAAGGGCCAAGTTAGTTGTATATGGCTGTGGACGAATGATGCATGATGAGTAAGGGTTGTGAGCTTCAGACACAGAGAAATGGGAGAATATGATGTGATGGTAATTACAGAAACCTGGAACAAAAAGGATGCTAGGTACTCCTGAACACAAGATTTTCAAGAAGATAGGAAAGAAAAGGGGGGAGTTGGCGGCATTGATTGAATTGAATATTAGGACTGAGAGGATGTCCTGAAGATGTCAAGGACAAAATCTATTTGGTTAATGCATAATAAAGACTGTATTACACTCAGTATATTCTAATGTCACCAACAATTGGGAAAGATGTAGAGCAAGAAATATGCAGTAAAAGCGTATAGGGATTAATGAGCAAAACGTGGCAAGTAGGGATGATTGGTGATCTAATTATCCTTATATAGATTGGAATTGGAGTAGTGTAAAGGTGACGGGGAAGAATTTATGACATTTGTTCAGGAGAATTTTTGTAGATCAATATGTTTCCAGCCCAGCGAGAAGGAGGTACTGCTGCATCTGGTTCTTCTGAGTGGCATGGGTGAAGTGGGTATCTGTTAATAAGGGGGTAGTAATCTTGGTATCATAAGATTTAGGTTCGCAATGGAAAAGGCCAAGATGCAAACCAATATAAAATTAAAAAATTGAATTGAGAACCATCTAGCTGAAGTACATTGGAATCAAAGATTGGCAGACAAAACTGAGTATAGGAACAATAAGTTACCTTTTAAAGGGGGACTGGTTCGGGTAAAATTGAGGTACACTCTCAAATAGGAAAGATCAGAGAAACAAATTCAGAGCTGTCTGGCTGATAGAAGAAAAAGGAAGTAAAATGAAGAAGATAAAATGGGCATATGATAGATATCAAATTGATAATGCAAGTACGAAACAGGCTGAATACAAAAAAATTCAGTGGAGAGTGTGAAAACTAATAAGAGAATCAAAAACAAGACTATGAATGTAAACATGATTACTCAAATTGAAATCCAAAAACTGTCATCAGCATTTTGCATCACATCATATCATCATCTTATAATCAGCAATCCATTAGTTTGCCTATTCCTCTTTTCTCTCTCTTGCTGACCCCATCTCCATGTATTTTAGTCTCCCCACCCATCATAAACATAACTACCACCTTTTTGCAGCTCTTTTCAGTTCTGACAAAGGGTCACTGAACTCAAAATGTTAACACTTTCTCTCTCTACCAGACCTCTTCAATTTCACTATTAGTTTCTATTTTTATTCCAAAAGTTTTTTTTTTTGGTGTCACTTTTGAGATGTGGATATCTCCACCATCCTTAGTTGCCCATGAGAAGGTGGTGTGGTGCTGTCTTCTTGAACGGCTGCAGTCCATGTTTTTGCCATTGCCATTTCTGGTACCTACATCAATGCCAGGTGGTCGGTCTGTTTCAGTTCCTTTTCTTCCCTTCCTTGCAGTCAATACAACTGAATGGCTTGCTGATCAACCTCATTGTTGTGGGTCTGGAGTTGCGTATAGGCCAGACCAAGTAAGGATGGTAGTTTCCTTCCTGAATAACATTAGTGAAGAGATGGGTTTCTCCTGACAATCGACAGTTGTTTAATTCCAGATTAAAACTTGGTCTCCAGCACATTACCAGTCTGGTGAATATTCTAACGATAATACCACTAGACCATCTCTTTACCTGAGGTAATGGTAAATGAAAGGGTGGAGTTAATCACAGCAGAAGTGGATTAATGCATGGAGCCAGAAGGCATGGTTGAGATACTTAATGAGTAATGTGCATCTGTCTTTATTGAGGAAGAAGTCGTTGCCTGAGTCATAAGATAAAAAACCATAGTTGATACATGAGCTAAGAGAAAGTTACATCACCAGGATTGGACTAGATGCATTCAACTTGCTAAGGAGAACAAGGGTGGGAATTGTAGAAGTGTTGAAATAATCTTCCAATTTCAATACAGGAGTAATGAAAAATTGCAAATGTTCAAAAATAGGTGTAAAGATAAGCCCGATAATAACATAATAGTTAATGTAACTTCTATGATAGTTTTAGATTTTTAAAATATTTTCTTTATCAATCTGTTCAGAGAAGTTATTACACATCAGGGACTTGAACTCGAGTCTCTTAGCTCAAGGGCAGGGACATCACCACTGTGCAACAAAAAGCCTTTAAACTTTTAGAAACAATTTGACAGGAGACTATTAAGTCACTTAGGCAAGTGTGGGTTAATTAACGAAAGCCATGGATTTGGTAAGAGCTAATTGTGCTTAGTGAATTTGATTGAAATTTTTGACGAGGCAGCAGAGGTGATTGTTTGGTTTACGTGGCCTTTCAAAAGAAATTTGAAATACCACCTAACAGGCTTATCAACAAAGACCGTGGACTGGATTTGGAGCCTCTTTTTATTTTGAACCAGCTAAATAAATAAAAATGATCTATATATGAAACAACTGCAGATGCTGGAAATTTGTAACACACAAAACAGAAGTTGCTGGAGAAACTCAGCAGGTCTGGCAGCATCGGTGCAGAGAAAACAATTAACATTTTGAGTCCAGTGACGACTGTTCAGAACCATTGGTAAATGTGTCCTCGTGGATGTTGGCAAGAACTAGATTAGCTGTGGTCTACTTTGTATTTGTGTTTGAATAACATCGATATTTCTTGCCCAGGAATTCTGAAGAAGGGTAACAACTCAAAATGTTAACTTTGTTTTCTATCTACAGATGCTGCCAGACCTGCTGAGTTTCTGCAGCAATTTCTATTTTATATGTTACAACATCTATCCAGCCAGATTTCATTCTGGGATGTGTCTTATCCAGTAGTACCATCAGCTGATATCCTAACAAGTATAATAAGGATATGTCAGCTTTGATGCACAGCAGTTGTTTCAGCAACTTGTTGTAATACATAGTGATGTGATGTAGATTCACATCTATAACTTATTTATTTTTATTCTCTCATGGGATGTGGACACTGCTAGCTGGGCCAGCCCCTAGTTGCCGTTGAGAAGGTGATGGTGCGTTGCTTTTTTGAACTACTGCAGCCCATACACTGTAGATTGACCCACACACCATTAGGGAAGGAATTCCAGGATTTTGACCTTGACGGTGAAGGAACAGTGAAATATTTTCAAGTGAGTATGGTGATTGGCTTGGAGGGGAACTTGCAGCTGATGGAGTTCCCATGTATCTGCTGCCTTTGTCCTTCTAGATGGAAGTAGTTGTGAGCTTGGAAGGTGCTGTCTAAGGATTGACCTGCTCTTGTAGCCACTGTATTTATATGGCAAGTCCAGTTAAGTTTCTGATCAATGGTAACCCCCAGCAAGTTGATCATGAGGATTTCAGTAAAGGTAACACAATTGAACGTCAAGGGGCATTGGTTTGATTGTCTCTTATTGGAGATGATCATTGTGAGGTGTAGATTTTACATAACTTTTTATATATAAGATTTTATACTTGTCAGCCCACACTTGGATACTGTCCAGATCTTGTTGCATTTGAACATGGACTGCTTCACTGTCTGAGGAGTCATGAATGATACAGAACATTGTGCGGTCATCGGCAAACTCCCCCACTTCTGAACTTATGATGGAGGGATGGATGCAGCAGCTGGGACTAGGACACTACCCTGAGGAACTCCTGCAGAGATGAATGACCTGTAACAACCACATTCCTCTTCCTGTCAACCAGATATGATTCCAGCCAGTGGAGAGCTTTTCCCTGATTTCTATTGATTGCAATTTTGCTAGGGCTCCTTGATGGCATACTCAGTCGGATGCAGCCTTGATGTCAAGGGCTGTCGCTGTTGCTCTCACGTCACCTCTGGAGTTCAGCTGTTCTGTCCATATTTGAACCAACGCAGTAATGAGGTCAGGAGCTGAGTGGTCCTGGCAGAACATAAACTGGGTGTCACTCAGCAGGTTATTGCTGAACAGGTGCTGCTTGATAGCACTGTTGGTGACACCTTCCAGCACTTCACTGATGATCAAGAGTAGATTGATAGGGCAGTAATTGGCTAAGTTGGATTTATCCTGCTTTTTATGCACAGGACATACTTGGGTAATTTTCCACATTGTTGGGTAGATGCCAGTGTTGTAACTGCACTGGAGCAGCTTGGCTAGGGGAGAGGTAAGTTCTGAAGCACAAGTCTTCAGTACCATTGCTGGAATGTTGTTAGGCCCATAGCCTTCACCGTATCCAGTGCCTCGAAACATTTCTTCATACCACTAGGAGTGAATCGATATGGCTGAAGACAGGTTTCAGTGATCCTGGGGACCACTGAAGCCGGTCAAGGTGGATCATCCACTCTGCATTTCTGGCTGCAAAATGCTGCAAGTGCTTCAACCTTATCTTTTGCACTGATGTGTTGTGCTGTTTCATCATTGAGAGTGAGGATGTTTGTGGAACCTCCTCCTCCGTGAGATGTTTAATTGTCCACCACTATTCATGACTGAATGTGGCAGGACTACAGAACTTAGATTGGGTCTGTTGGTTACGGGACTCCTTAGCTTTGTCTGTCACTTGTTGCATATGTTGCTTGGCACACAGTAGTCCTGTTTGGTGGCTTCACCAGGTTGGTACCTCCTTTTCAAGTATGCCTGGTGCTGCACCTGGCATGCCCCCTGCACTCTGCATTGAACCAGGGTTGATCCCCTGGCTTGATGGTAATGGTTGAGTGGAGGATTTGCTGGGCCATGAGGTTACAGATTGTGCTGGAGTACAATTCTGCTGCTGTTGATGGCACACAGCGCCTCATAGATGCCTGGGTCTTGAGTTGCTAGATCTGTTTGAAGTCTGTCCCATTTAGCATGGTGATAGCACCCAACAACATGATGGAGGGTGGACTTTGTCTCTACAAGGACTTTGCGGTGGTCACTCTTAGTGTTATATGCAGATACATCTGCAGCCAGCAGATTGGTAAGGATGAGTTCAAGTACATTTTTACCTCTTTTTGGTTCTTTCATCACCTGCCACAGACCCAATCAAGCAGTTATGTTCTTTAGGACCCAACCAGCTCGATCAGTAGTAGTGTTGCTGAGCCATTTTTGGTGGTGGACATTGAAATCCATCTGACCCAGAGTACATTTTTCACTATTGCCATTTCTAACTGAGTGGGCACCATGGTCAGCATGGACCAGTTTAGGCCGAAGGGCCTGTTTCCATGCTGTATTACTCTATGACTGTATCTCAGAACTGCCTCCAAGTGTTGCTCATCAGCTGAGGGAGGACTGTATGTGGTAATCAATAGGAGGTTTCCTTGCCCATCTTTATCTGATGCCACAAGACGTCATGCGGTTGAGATTCAATAAGAACTCTCAAGGCAGCTCCTACCATGCCAGCACGTACGCCGAGTCTGTCCTGCCAGGGGAACAGGACATGTCTAGGGATGGCGATGGTGATGGTGGTGGTGGTGTGTGGGACATAGTCAAACTCTGGAACCATTCCTTAGAGACAATGCCAAGTTATTGCTTCACTGGCCTGTGAGACAGTTCTTCCAAATTTGGTACTAGCTCCCACATGTTGGTAAGGAGGACTTTATAGGGTCAGCAGGGCTGTTCTTGCCTTTGTTGTTTCCAGTGCCTGGGTTGATGCTAGGTGATCCACCTGGTTTTATTTTTTGTTGAGACTTCGTACCGATTGATACAACTTGAGTAGCTTGCTCGACCATTTCACAGGGCAGTTGAGCGTCGACCACATTGCTATGGACCTGGAGTCACATGTGGCCAGACCAGGTTAGGATGGTTAATTTCCTTCTCTGAAGGACATTAGTGAACTAGATGGGTTGTTCCTAACGATATCTTCACGGTCATCAGAAGAAGTTTAATTCCAGATGTTTTTTAATTGAATTGCAAATTCCATCATCTGCAGTAGTGGGTTTGGAGCTTGGGTCCTCAGTACATTAGCTGAGTTTCTGGATCAATAGTCTGATGATATTACTGCTATGCCGTCACCTCCCCTTTGAAAAAGTTGTCTTTCTTTGTTATGAGAAGACACTGGATGCCTGGGAGCTGCTGATGTAAGGCATGATTTTTATTTTTGGTGAGTAACTATATTGCGCAAACTCATTGTGGATATGAGCTCCTTACTTGGAAGTCTTACCTGCTTCTTAAATATTGCCAGCTGTGTGACCAAGTATGCAGGCTGTTCTTTCAAATTTGGCTTTTTGTCCATTTCTGTACCCTGTCCACTGTACTATTTTTAATGGGAGAACCTGAACCACTATCCTGCTGCACGTTGGAATTCATTTACAAAATCCATGTTCCTTGTTACTCCTCCCTTCTCCTCACAAATCCACATCCCCATTTCCCACACTGTATTTTCTGATTTCCTTCAAGTTCACTTGGGCTTTCATCAGTTGAAAAAAAAAGCTACATGAGCATGTAAGATAACAAGGCGTGGTGCTGGATGAACACAGCAGGCCAAGCAGCATCATAGGAGCAGGAAAGCTTGACGTTTCGGGCCTAGAGATGAAGGGTCTAGGCC
>JAHRHZ010000016.1:26228044-26241625 GCA_024137785.1 Ginglymostoma cirratum | reverse complement strand
CCCCTCTCTCCCTATTTATTTCAGAACCCTCTTCCCCTCCCCCATTTCTGATGAAGGGTTTAGGCCCGAAACGTCAAGTTTTCCTGCTCCTCTGATGCTGCTTGACCTGCTGTGTTCATCCAGCCCCATGCTTGTTATCTCGGATTCTCCAGCATCTGCAGTACCTTTTATCTCTGATACAAAAGGGTGTTTGGTCTGTTTTCTTTTTAACACAAGCTATTACCACAGTTAAAGTCATCTTTAAGTTACAATGCCCACTTCACAGCTCGAAACCAAAATTGATAAAATAATGAAAATGTAAAAATGAAAAATCAGCAACACTGCATTACACCCACTTCTAAGATGAGATACCAACACATGGCCAATTTTCATCTCTGTAGCATTACCCAACTCCATCCGTGTCGACTCACTGCTGCTGAAATCCTCATCCTGCTTTTGTTACCCCTAGACTTAACTATTCCAGTACACTGCTGACCAGCCTTCCATGTTCTCCAGTTCATAAATTTGAGCTTATCCACTTTTGTTCAGAATAACTTTTCTGCCTGTGTCAGAATTTGAAAAAGTCCCTTTTTGTCCCTCGCCCTGTTATTGCTGACCTATGTTGACTGCCAGTTAACCAATGCCTCAATTTTAAAGTCCTCATCCTTGCTTTAAAATCTGTGGAAGTCCTCTGTCCTCCCTCTCTGTGCAATCTCTTCCTTTGTGCATCCCTGATTTTAATTATTTCACCATTGTAACCATACCATTGTTACCTTCCCTCTGGAATTCCCTCCCACAAACTTTTAATATCTCTATCTCACTTTTTTCCTTTAAAATCAACCGCTTTAACCAAGCTTTTAGTTACTTGACCAATTGTCTCCTTGTGTGACTCAGTGTCAGGTTTTTAATCTTGTGCTGTACTTCAAGTGAGATTTAAATACAAGTGTTATTTTAACATGATACTGATACAGCTCACGTTAAGGGTTTGACTGCGTCAGTTATTATAGCCTAAAGTTGGGGATGCTTTATTGCTCAGAATTTGAGGAAGGTACTTCATGTACAATCAGACATGATTGTAATTGGGCTACTTTTTCTAGAAGGTGTGTCTTGTCCTGCATGGATATAAATGGAAGATGTCAACATAAAAGCTACATTCTTGATTAACATCTTTCCTTTTTGTCCTTTCTGTCCTTTGTACAACTGTAATTTTTCTAGTTGCCCTGAATTTTCAGTTAAATCTCCCTTTTTGAAGAGGAGTTGGTACAAAGGTCTTTTCCCCAGGGGAGGAGCATACAAAACCAGAGGGCATAGGTTTAAGATGAGTAGGGAAAGATTTAAAAGGGACTTAAGGAGCAACTTTTTCAAGCAGGGAGTGGTGTGTGTATAGAATGAACTACCAGAGGCGGGTACAGTTACAACATTTAAATGGCATCTGGATGGGTACATGAACAGAAAGGGTTTGGAGGGACATGGACCAAATGCTTGCAAATGGGACTTGATTAATTTAGGATATCTGGTCAGCATAGACCAGTCTGTTTCCATGCTGTACATCTCTATGACTGTATATGCCCCCTCCTCGCTCTTTATTAAAATGCTTATTTACTTTGTTAAATGGGTAGGATGCTCACAGATTTAAAGCACAAAACATGCCATGCTTTTTACTGAGCAGGATAGATTTTTTTTATTTTAAAAGAAAGTTAAGTGACTCCAGAATTTCCGTGTAGAGGAATCTGGATGCTCTTGTGCATGAGTCACAAAATGTTAGCAAGCAGGTGCAGCAAGTAATTTTGGCAGCTAATAGAATACCGTCTTTTATTATGAGAGGAATTGAGCATAAAAGTAAGGATGTTATTCAGGGTATTGTTTCAAAACTATGTGCAATTTTGGTCGTCTTATTTAGGGAAGGATTCGGGTTCATTAGAGATGGTTCAGTGGACATCCATTTGCTTGATATTTGGAATTACCAGGTTATCTTTAGCATGAAAGATTGGACAGGCTTGGCTTATTTTTGCTTGAGTTTAGAAGAGTGAGTGTTGATTTGTTGAAGTTTGACATTCTGAATGGTGTTGATAAGGTTAGTATGGAAAAGATGTTTTCTTTTGTGGATGAGCCCAGCACCATGGGACACTTGTTCAAAATCAGGAATCACTTGTTTAGGATGTTCCAGAGGATAACTTTTTTTTTCTGAGGGTTGTGTGACTTTTTAACTCTCTACCTCAGAAGGCCACGGAGGGTGGGGGTCATTGAATATTTTTAATATGAGCCAGTAAGATAGAACATAAACGGATCAACCATGATCCTTTTGAATGACGGAGCAGGCTTGAGGAACCCAATGGTGTATCTCTGCTCCTAATTCATATGTCCATATACTGTTCATCCAGTGACAGCAATTTAGATGCTATGTCCTTGCCTTCAGCAACACCCTAAGTACCTTGTATTTATTCCTCCATCTTTATTCCAACGTTTTTCTAAATTTCCCTAAATTTCTTGACTACCTGCTGGATATCCACCCCTTGAAAAGTGCACTGAGTCTTGGCAACTGCTTTTGCAGATATCTTATCAAGAAAATACAAGTGGGAAGAGAGGCTGGGTGTCTTGTGCCAGCTAAACTTTCATATGATAGTTACTCTCATAGACAGTCACTGCAGTTATTATCAGCAGGAAATCTAAAGCTGCTGCACCCCCACCAAACATTTAGTTGACTGAGGCTGGCTGCTTCTAATTAAAAAAATAACTTGCAGGGAAATAGTTGGTAACTCTTCTAAATTTGTAATTTATTCGGAAGCTCAGACTTGTACTTGAGAGACAGCAGATCCAGGCAAATGTGTCTCCGGTGAGTCCACGATTAATCTGTTTGAGGCTGCTTGTGAGTGGGTTTTGTTCAACTTGCACTGATTCAGCTTGGAAATCATTTCTTCGTATTATAATTTTTAAAAAGTATATCCCGTTTCTTAAAAAAATGCACGTTCGATGTGAGTAAGTGCCAGTTAGATCTTGCAGACGGGGGTTGGCTTGGAGGAATTCTGAATTCAGTGAGGTGAGAGGACTTTTGTTTCTTAAAGACTGGAATACCTGTCAATGTTCCCTGCCTGAGCTTGAGTCACATGAAGATCATTAACTTGAGTGCAGTATTGGAGAGAATATACAATGTTGTTGCAAAGTAAATTTGAAACTGAGGGAGAGGAGCACGCACTGATGAAACTAATAATGTCCTGTCTCTCTCCTTCGTTTCTTTCTACAATCCCCATCCTCACCGACCAAGATCTCTCAAATTAATTATTATCTATTTCAAAAGTGGAATTTGAGTCAGCACTTAGATTGTTTTAAAAAAAAACTGTAAAGCAATTCATTTTCAGGTTAGGAATTTTTTTTTCCGCTTCGCTAAGCTGAGATATTGGGTGCTAAGTTGTCCCAATTAGGATGGGATAGCTGAATGGATAGTCCTACCTTTACTAGTATGTTGCCAGGGCTGGGGAATTGTAGCAATCAGGATAGGTTGGAGAAGTTGGGGTGGTTTTCTTGGAACAGAGAAGGCTGAGTGGTGACATGATTGAGGTGTACAAAATTGAGAGGTGTAGAAATAGAGTCGACAGGAGGAACCTGTTTCTCTTGGCAGAGAGTCCAAAAAGGGGTTGTGGATTCAAGCTATGTGGCGAAAAAGGATTAGAGGGGATGTGAGGAAAAACTTCTTTATGCAGAGAGTGTTGGGTGTCAGGAATTTGCTGCTTAAATTGGTGATTGGAGGCAGAGGCTGTTTTTAAACTACTTGAGTCAGCACTTTAAGAGTTGTAAACTGAGGACTATAGGCAATGTGCAGGGAGGTGGGATTAGAAAGGGCATCTGGGTGTCTTTGGGTTAGCATGGATAAGATGGGTTGAATGACCCCCTTCTGTGCTGTATCATTTCTATGCTTTAGCTCCTTGGTGAGGTTGGAGTTTGATCTTTTAAATAAGAAGTTTTAATGATTCTTGCTGGACTGGTAATCTGGAGCAAATGTTGTGACTGTGACAGGAAGAAAGCACAGATAATTAAACCCCAGTACTCTTCCAGTTACACCATTCATGTAAATATATTGATTCAATTCTATACCAATGACCTCTCTTTTGCACAACTGTCCAGAATACTATAAATGTTTGCAGATTATTAGGAACAAAACGTATTCTTAAAGCATGTGGAATACACTGGTTAACCACTAACCAAGATCCAAAAATTAAATTATATCTCCTTAATTATACACACAGACACTCAACAACACAAATAGATGTGTCGCAGCAGAAGTGATGGGTTGTTTCAACAAAAGGAAAAAGACGTGGAGAGCCCTGAGTCTATCAAATAAAAACAAGTAAAAATGACTGTAAACACTGTCTCAGGGAATATGTTTACCTTGTCTTGAAAAGCATAATAAGGGAAAACAACATATAAGCTTAGACTAAAATTCACAACTGAGGTTCTCCTTGCAGCAATTCCCTACCTTTCCCCAGAAGGACTTTATCTACTTATCAAGCCCTTGAGGATTCCTTCATTTTCTGGGACCAAACAAAAGTACCACAGCTCTCAGGATTCACTTCGATATCTTCTTAATGTTTCCCAAGTTGCGAAATTTCATGGGATCCTTCCATTAGCATTTGATAACCAATCCTGCTCCTCTCGTAAGACATCATGATTGTGGTCTTCTCAGCTCAAGCACATGTCCCTGCCTTCTTGCTTAGTACTTACAGAAATGACCTTGATTTTTGGCTGTTCTTTTACTCCTGGTCATCAACTTTGTTTCTCTGCGGGCTGAACTCAAGGCTTAGAGCCACCAATGTGGAAGAATTGCACAACTAAATACCTAGAATACCAATGAAGGCTCCACTCTGAATTAGTGAAATCCACGGTAACAGGTTAGTTGAGTTGCCTGATAGATTTTTAGATTAATTAACTAATTTTTAGCTTCAATATTGAACCTTAGACATGAGGTCTGCATGAATAACTTAAATTTCTGTTAAAATTAGGTGGATTCTCTTCAGACATGCTGTCTGCAGTTTCCTCAGCTGAGTGATGACCATCAATCATCTTTATGGCTTTCATCTTCAAACTCTGACCAAGCATAGAACACTTTGAACTGCCATTGCAATTTCCAACATTTTAATTACCTTAGTCCTACAATTTCAATCTTCCTAAATGTTAAACGATTAACATAAACCCTGAACTCGATGATTATAACACAATGTAGTTCCTAACTTGTTATGAATAATATAACACGTGACAACAGGGAAAGAGATAAATGGGAGCAGTAGGGAAGATCTGTGACTGGATGGTTATTCAAAGGTCTTAGCTAATAATTCAGAATGCAAGTTAAATTCTACTCTGGTAATTTGAGAACTTCTTTTATTACATTAAAAAGAAATCAAGAACCAAAACCTTGGATTTGATTTAAATTCTAGATGGGATATATGGAAAAAAATGATCATTATGCTTATATTAGAGTGACAATGTGCAGGGCTTTTGCTGGTTGGACTTCTTTCAAGATCAAAAGACCTGGAAGTTAGCATAAACTAGCTACTTGACTTTTTTAAAATGTATTCATTTTGTGGAATGTGGGTATCGCTGGCTGGCCAACATTTATTGCCCTTGAGAAGGTGATGGTGAGCTGCCTTCTTGAACTGCTGCAGCCTACCTGCGTGAGTTGACCCACAATGCCATTAGAGAGGGAATTAAAATCATTGCAGGTAGGAGGTCACCACTAGGTGCAGAGTGACTGACCCAGCACAAGGTAAATGCTACTCAGTTTTACAGTACTGTTGTGAGGCATACCACATGGGCTGTTGTGTCCAAGAAGAAGGCTAATGACTGCTTTTCAGAGTAACAAGATCTGACTAATAAAGAAAGATGCCCAAATTTAAAGAGAGAGTGTTTAAAAGCAGGGGTTGTAAGAGGGGTAAGAAAAATCCATGTTGCCTTTTGTTTGATACAATTGGATTTTATAGGCATGTTGCAAATATAATACTGTGACTTTAATTAGGACACTAATTCAATGATTCTGATGATGATTTTTAGTCTTGCAGAATGGTATTCAGCTGCATATGGTCATCAAAATTTTTTTCTCACGGTGTGGGCCATACACTCAAAATGCTTTCCTAGTGACCTCACACTTCCTTTCCTCTGGTTTATTTCCCCAGACTGCATCCTGTAGGGAGGGATTGGATTTGGCAAGGAACAGCCATTTTACAGAATGAGCTAATTTTACAGGTCTGTGAGGAGCATGAACCTGACAGTTTTCTGTTTTTTTAAGATCATCACAACTGTTAAAATAGTGCAGCTTGCTGTGCAAAGGGAGTGGCAGCAGCCATTTGGCAACAAGTTCCTACACTGCTGCATAAGGGTGGATCCAAAAGCAATACCCTGTTGCCTAGACGTAGAATTCTAGAATTGCTTCCAGTTCACTTTTAAGTCTTCAGCTCAGATTAGTAGGTACATGTAACAAATTGAGTTTTGAGGGCGGCATAATCATGATGATTGTTCAACCATAACATGTTCAGAAGGAGCTAGACCAAGGGTAGCATTGGGCGAACTTTCTGGTTGCAGGGCCACACTCGGTTATATAAATTAAGTGAGAGTTTGGTCATACGTGCTCAAGACATGTACAGTTATAATACAGATAAATATTGGGGCAAATAAAAACAAAATCTTTGCAGCTAGACCATTGTAACATACAATAATGAAACCAAATGTACCATCTTTGTCACAATGCAATTAGTCACTGTTGCAACTAGCTGAGGTGGAAAATTCATCTCTCTTTCACTCCCTCTGTCAGTCACTACAAACATTCTTTTTTGCTTGCATGCAGGTATCACTCTTCAGTTAAAACATAGTAGAAAACGAAGGAGTGAATTGCCAGAATTCTCTTGATTGAAAAAGAAATCTTCTTATCTTCAGGTGGGGGTGGAGGGAAGAAATAAAAACGTGACATGAAACACAGACAAATACAGATAACATCAAGTTTCAAAGTGAGTGTGTCTGCTACAGGCTGGTAGAACAACAGTTAGACAATTAAACATGCCAGACACTTTGAGAAGTTAGCTTCTTAACCTGGACTACAGCTGGCTATTTGTTAACTCTCATCTGCAGCAGCATTAAAATCTGCACATATCTTTGTTTCAACAAATGGTCGATTTTCCCAAGTTGCATTTTCATCAGGCATGTTTTCCTAAATGATGAGAGACACAGGCAGGGAAAGCAAAAGTTCCAGCTGTTGCTGTCACATTCATTTTTCCCTTCTCTGTTCTGCTGCTCTGAAGTGATAGTTGAAGTTTAGTTCACTTTTTTATGCCAGAGTCTAGCTCTGTTGTCTTTACAAGCTGGCTAACTGGCAAGTGAACCTTTCATGTCCCAATATTTGAAGTTATCATACATGTGTAAATTAAACAGAGATAACAATTTCTTGACACAGACTCAGTTGCCTGGTTTCAGTGCCTTTAGATAAAATACCAATTTGAATCAGATGTCTTAGTTTATTCCACATAGGTCTCCAAAATTTGTGTCAATCTATTAGGTAACCATTGTTGCAAAGTTAGGTCCATGAATCTAACATTTTGAAATGGCAGAAGTTAAAATTTAATATTTACGACTATCATAACATCTCACTTCTTTTCAGTGACATCAAGTTCTTGTGTTAATCTTTCCTGGCATCTATAGTATTCTTTTGTCTTGCCAATGTAAATGTTGCTTTACTATGTTTTACAATTTGGTGTTTCGAGCCACCAAGGGAAAAGCAGTAAAGAGAAAGAAAATGTAGAGAGACTGACAAGCATTTCACGGGCAGTTTCTACTTCCATGTGAAGTACCATGATCTGTATCATCTCTCTACCTCTCATTCCTGGAGTTGGGTTTTAACAATCCCAATGCTCATTTTAAAAGAGGTCCCCTCAGGGACACCTGAAATCTGTTTCACACCTGTTAGGAAACATGTTTCCATTCTTCAATATTCTCAAAATGTAAAAATCTAACAAAACCATACACTCCTCATTCTCTGTTATGTTCATTATTCTCCTTCTAGGAATCTAAAGCTTAGCTGCTTTTTCAAGTCTTATTTTCAGAACTTCATAAACATATGAGCTCCTGTGGGAGCTTGACAAGAGTGGATGCTGAAAGGATGTTTCCTTTTGCGGGAGTGCATGGGGGCACAGTTTAAAAGTAAGGAGTCTCCTACTGAAAGTTGAAATTAGGGGATTGTTTTCTGAATGTCATGGATCGGTGGAACTCTGTTCCCCAGCGCGTGGTGAAGGCGGAGTTAGTAAATATTTTTAAGGCAGAGTTAAATTACTGGGAGTAGTCAGGAAAAGGGAGTTCAGACCACAATTGGATCGACAATGATCTTTTGAAATGACAGAGCAAGCTCAAGAGGTCAAATAACCTACTCTTGTATCAGCAATCTAATCAGTGAGATAACTGAAAACGTTAAACCACAATTGTTAATTGAGATCTTCTGTTGTATGGATCTTGGGACTTGTTACAGGAGACATTATAGTGATGGCTTCCTGTCTTTCACTGACCTCCAAATGGAAGTTTAACAAACTCCTGCAATGAGTTTTATTTTGTCATAGCCGGTCTGACTTATGCTTGGAAATAGCTGGTACCTGGGAGCAACCATTTTTTGGAATTTTCCCTTCCCATGGCACCGTGAAGTTCTACTCCAGTTGCATTATGAACAGAAATTGTAGGGTGGATGTAAAATAATTGGGCACAACAAATCTGGACAGAAGTGAAAGTGTGTAGAGGCCTGAGAGATTTTAAAATACCTTTGAAACGATTCAGACATAAAATGTTTCTTTTCGGTGATTTGATTTATTTTCTATTATTGACAATGCAGAATGGAAAATAGAGGAAATAGGTTATTTCCAACTTGCGAAGTGAGTTAACCTGATTATGTTTTATTATACTGTAGCTTTTTGTGTATTTGTCTACTAAAATCCTGCTTTTAGCATATGCTGCTGTAAACTGGTCTGAAGGCTGGCAATTCAGGAGTTTTTAAACAATAAGTAACAGTCAACATTCTGAATATAATCTTCCATCTTATTATTTGCATTCTGTTCCTCCCATCCACTCACCCACCCATATGGACGGTGAATCAAGCTGAACCATCAACAAACTGGATAATAAATTTTGTTAATGTTCAGGAGGATTATGGGCTATTACTGTGGAGTGAGTTGCCTATGCAAGGACAATGTGACCATTCTTGTCTCTGAAATGTGGGAAATGGAAAATTACCCAACTTGTTCAATTAAACATCGAGAAAACATTTCACTCTGCTGGTCAAATTGCCAGTGTTTAATTCCTAGCATGTGGTCTCACTAGTGTTGCCAAAAAGTAACTTCTGACTGGCTGGCTGACTGACTATATTCGGAAGTAGGTGATGCAGATAAATTGACCCTTTGTAAGCTGTGGCCAGTACATTAATCATTTGTATGCAAAGCCTGCAGTTTTGATAGTATTCCAGTTCAGATCTCCAAACCTGGTGGACATTTGTTATGTTGAGAATCCTGAACGCATTCTTACCAATTTGAAAGGGATTAGAAATGTGACAGTTGTGACTTCTGTAATGAAGGAGAGAGAAATCATGCTGTTGAAACTGTAGAACATAGAACAGTACAAGACGGGAACAGGCTCTTTGGCCCACCTTATCTGTGCTGACCATGACGCCTTACCAAACTAATCCCATCTGCCTGCACACGGACTGTATCCCTCTATCCCTCTATTTCCTGTCTGTCCAAGTGCCTGGGTAAGTGTCTATCATCTGTTCTTCTGCTACCTCTCCTGGTACTTACCTGTCCCAGACACCTACCACCCCCTGTTTTAAAAAAAACTTTCCTCACACATCACCCTTAAACTTTTACCCTCTCACCTTGAAGCTACAGCCCAAGTATTTAACATTTCCACCCTGGGAAAGAGACTCTGACTATCCGCTGTGTCCACACCTGTCATGATCTTAGATAGTTCTATCAGGTTGTCCCTCAGCCTCTAATACTTTAGCAACAACAATCCAAGTTTGTCCGAGCCCTCCTTCTAGCTAGTACACTCCAACCCAGGCAATTTACTGGTAAACCTCTTTTACACCCTCTCCAAAGCCTCCACGTCCTTCAGAGAGTGTGGCGACCAAAGCTATATGCGATACTCCAAATGTGGCCGAATTAAAGTCTTGTATCGCTGCAACATGACATGGTAACTTTTATACTCACTGGCCTGTCTGATAAAGGTAAGCATTCCATATTCCTTCTTTACCACTTCATCCGCTTGTGTTGCCACTTTCAGGAAGCTATGGACTTTGACCTCACCCCCTTCCTCGGCTCCTAGTTTGCCCTTGAAATTTTTTCTTTGTCCTTGAGTGGACCTGTCCTTTCCCTAGCTACCTTATTTCTCCTAATAAAGTGTATAAAATGCCTTGGGCATCTCCTTAATCCTACTTACCAACGACGTTTCTTGGCCCCTTTTAGCCTTCCTAATTTCTTAAGTTTTTTTTATTCTGCTTCCTCTATAGTTACCTTGTTGGGATTATACTACAGGTCTCCCAATGGTCACTGGGAGATAGAGGGAGATATGTAGGCAAACCACAGAAAGGTGTGAGAGAAACAGGGTTATAATTGTAGAGGACTTCTACTTTTCTAACGTTCACTGAGATCACCTTAGTGAGAAAAGATCAGAGGGGTGGAATTTTTAATGTGCATTGGGAGAGCTTTTTGTGCCAGTACGTAGATATTCCTACCAGAGATGGGGCAGTGCTAGGTCTAATCCCAGAATGAAGCCAGTCAAGTGTTTGAAACTTTGAGTCAGTGAACATTTTGGGGATAGTGACCATAACTCTAAGTTTCAAAGTCATTCTGGAAAGGGATAAGGGTAGTGCGGATGCTAAGTATCTAAAATGGGGGAAGGCTGATTTTAATATCATTATACAGGATCTGGCAAATACATCCTGGGAGCAGGTGCTAATGGGTAAGCCTGTGGAAAATGGGAATCTTTTAAAAGTAGTATAGTATGATAAGAATTCAGGGCTCTCTTATTCCTCTCGGAGTGAAAGGGAAGGGCAGCACGTCCAGGAAGGGATATCAATAGTTTTGCAAAGAAAAAGAAAGAAGTATATGTCAAGTACAGTGCATTAAAAATGGGGGAGGCCCTTCAAAATTAAAGAGACTTTAGGAGGTTTCTTAAAAAGGAGGGCAAAGAGAGGTCACAAAATATCTTGGGTGAGTGGGGTTGAGGAAAGCCACAAGGCTGTTTATAAGTATGTTAAGATGAAGAGGATTACCTAGGAAAGAATGGGACCTATTGAAGACCAAGGGGACAATCTGTGCGTGAAGCCAGCAGATGTGAGTGAGGTCTTAAATGAATAGTTCTCATCTGTAGTCACGAAGGAGAAAGACTTTGTAGTTGGACATTTCAGTTGGTACGGTGAGGTTCTAGAACACACTAAGATTAAAAATGAGCATTAGATGTTTTCATGGGCATATAGTTGTGCAAATCTACAGGACCTAATGAGATATGTCCAAGGCTGCTATGGGAGGCAAGGATGGAGATTCCTCAGGCCTTGGCAGAGATATTTCATACTTTGCTGGCCCCGTGTAATGTGTCAAATGACTGGGGGCTAGTTAATGTGGTTCCTTTGTTCAAGAAGGGCAGCAGGAATAAACCAGATAATTATAGACCACTTAGTCTGACGTCAGTGGTAGGGAAATCATTGGAAAAATTCTGAAGGGCAGGATTAATGAATACCTGGAAAGGCGGGATTAATCAGGGATAGTCAGCAAAGATTTGTTTAGAGGAAGATCCTGTCTGACTAACTAAATTGAGTTTTTTGAATTGCTAACTAAATATGTTGAAGAGATAGTGCAGATGTTGCGTTTTACATGGACTTCAGTAAGGCCTTTGACAAGGTCCCACATGGAAGACTGGTCCAAAAGGTAGCCAGTGGGTTCCCTGGTCCATGGGTTCCATCACCAGTTGGCAAACTGAATTCAACATTGGCTTATGAATAGGAGACAAAGGGTGATGGTGGAGGGTTGTTTTTGTAATTGAAAGCTTGGCACTCTTGCTATTTGTTCACACATTAACAATTTGGATATGAATGCAGAAGGTATATTTAGTGAATTTGCAGATAACATGAAAATTGGGGATGTTGTTAATAATGAGGAGGATGGTCTGTGGTTACAGTCTGATATTGATCAACTGGGAAATTGGACAGAACAAGGCAGATGGAATTTAATCCTGATAAGTTAAAAGTAATGAATTTTCAAAGGTCTAATAAGGGAAGGATATACTCAGTGTATGGTATGGCCTTAGGGAGTACTGAGGAGCAAAGGGACCTTGGTGTATAAGGCCATAGATCCCTGAATGTGTCAGCACAAGTAGACAGGGTGGTGAAGAAGGCATATGGGATGTTTCTCTTCATTAGTTGGTGTGTGTACAACTTTACGAAACAATGGTTAGGCCATAGATGGAACACTGTGTGTTGTTCTCATTAATACACTATCAGAAAGTGGTAATTGTACAGGAGAAGGTGCAGTGGAAATTCACCAGGATGTCGCCTGAGATGAAGAGCCTCAGTTATGAGGAGAGACTGGGCAGGCTGGGTTTGTTCTCCATTCAGCAGAGGAGGCTGAGTGGGGATCAGATTGAGATGTACAGGATTAAGAGAGGTATAGCCAGAGCAGTCTGTGAGAACCTCTTCCCCATGACAGACATGTCTAAGATCAGAGGGCAGAAGTTTAAGGTGATGAGCAAGTGGTTTAGAGGAAATTTGAGGACAAATATTTTCACCCAGAAGGTGGTAGGTAAATGTTCTGCCTGAGAGATGGGTGGAGGCACGTACTCTTGCAAGATTTGAAAAGCATCTGGATGAGCACTTAAAATGCCAGGGCATAGCAGGTTATGGACCAACTGCAGCTAAATGGGATTAGTGTCGTTTGGAGTTTGTTGGTCAGCATCATTGAAAAACATGCTAGCAAGTGAACGAGCTAACATGCCAGGTGAGTAGGCTGGCAACTTCTACCAGACAATTTGGGACTGGGGCTAGGAGTGTATTAGTCTTTCCCTGTTGGAAGCCGCTTTCTCTCCTGTCAGATTCATGTATTACTTCTTACCCCGCTAATCCTGGCATCTCAAACCCAGTCCTTCACCCCTGTCATTGGGTCTGTCTGCCTGCCATATTCCACCAATGCTTCACCTCAATAATCACCTTTTCTTTAGTTCCCACAGTGGCTGCTGCTCAGCTTGGCTGTGGCAGGCCTAAAGAGCTGACAGCCTATTGAATTGGCAGTCTCCTTTCTAAGGAAAGACTTACTCCCTAGGTGGGGGCAGTAGCCTCACCATGGGCCAACATAATGCCTTTCCAATGTAAGATGGTTGTTAGACAGCCAGCATTTTGATGAGTGGCCTCACAACTTGTATAATAATTTTTTGGTATCTTGTAAAATCTAACCCCATATAGTTGAATGATATGTTCTCATTCTTTTGAATTTCAAACCTATTGTACTCAACCTCTTTTTTCATAGTCTCCTCATGCCAGGAGTTGATCTTGTGAATATTAGTTGCATCACTCTAAGGCAGGTATACGCTTTCCTCTTTTTTTTT
>JAHRHZ010000016.1:26212375-26227644 GCA_024137785.1 Ginglymostoma cirratum | reverse complement strand
TTCTTCAGAAAAGACCCTTTTTCTGAAGAAGGGTCTAGGCCCGAAACGTCAGCCTTCCTGCTCCTCTGATGCTGCTTGGCCTGCTGTGTTCATCCAGCTCTTCACCTTGTTATCTCAGATTCCCCAGCATCTGCAATTCCTACTATCTCTTTTACCCCAGTCTGTAAGTTTAATACTGTGATTTGTTTACAGGGACCCTAAAGTCCTTAGCATGCCAATAATTATTGGTTTCTCTTTTAAAAATATTTTGCTGTTCCATTCTTTCTATCAAACGGGATAATTCCTTATATCCACATTATATTCCATCTGCCACTTACTTGCCCAATAACATAACTGGTATTTGGCTCTTCCCAGCATCTCTGCATTCTGATCACAGATTGTGTTCTCAATCTAATTTTGTGTTCTCAGCAAAACTTGGATATGTTTACAAGCACTGGAAGTTTAGCTAACAATGTCTAAAACAGATCCAGGGATTTGATTTTTAAGTTTTAATTTCAGAGGTTTGGTTTTTTTTTAGTCTTCAGGAATTCGAGCGTTTTACTTCATTCCTCCAGTGATGTTTTTCTTTGTGCATTTAGGAGTGTGTTTTTTACAGATGTTAAATCATTTTACTTTCTAAGTTGAATTCTATAGTAAGTACTTCTGGGGATTATTTGAATCACTTTCTTAAAAACAAACTACTAAATTTTAACACGTTTTAGGCGTTGAACTCTTGAGAATATTTTTGAGAATTCTCCTCTTCTGAATATTGTTTTGTTCTTTCTCACTCAGTTCCCAAGGAAATGAGGAATAATAGGTTTATTCTCAATTATTTCCAAAATCTGTTGTGGGCTGCTGATGATTTAGTTCCAAAATTATTACCATTAGTCTTGGTATCACAAAGTGTACTAGATTTACTAGAATTTAGTTGCCAAGTGACAATCGTTTCTATTTTTTTCCTTGTATCTAGTTAACTAAAGGAACGCAACTTAGAAGTAGTTTACCATGTTAAAACAATAGGTCATATCTTCAACACATTTTGATTAGGTGTTGATAAGAACCAGTGCTCACTGTAGAGTATGAGGGGAGAAGTGAATGAAATAAATTCTCTTTAATGTGTTACTAATCTTCCTTCAATGCTGGTTCTTGTTCTGCTTCTTCCCCATCTAGGCATGACCCTTTTCACCTCTTTCATCACTAGCTGGCCATTCTTAATCCCTTACTTCATTCAACCGTTCTACCTTTCGTAGAGTATTAAGACAGCAGAAGTCATATGATTATATGGAGAGAACTGAAAGGGAACAGAAGCTCAAGACCTATCTGGAGAGCATGCTTTTTAATTATAAACCTGTAAATAACATTCTTGTAGCGGCTCCATGGACTCAAGCAGTACTTTGGAAGACTGAATAGAGTAAAAACCTGTACTTTCCACAAAACTCTGTTGTCACACGTTTTTAAGTGAGAACTGCTAATTAACCTACACCACATTCACTGTACTAGATTTGATTCATGGCTTAATTTTCATGAGTGTCATTTGTCAGGGTCATAAAACCAGCTGCCCCACCATAGAATAGCTTTTTTTAATGTATAATATGAGGCTACTGTAACATAGGCTGTTAAATAATTTGTTTTTTGGATTTTTATTTGATTAGCTTTTGTACCTTGCGTATCTTGCTCTTTGAATTAACAAATAAATTGCAAGTTGCTTGAATTAGTAAGATAATAAACAGCAAGAAAATGCCATCAGTTTGAAACATGCACTATTTAATTGCACTGCTCCGATTATTCTGTTTCATTTATGACCCATACTGTGCCACAAGCTATATAATGTTGGTACACAACAGAGGCAACACTTTTTCACCAGGAGCTGAATTTGGTATTCAGCTGATTTTCAGGTAATCAGGCTTAGTAACACCATGAGACAAATAAGTCCTTTAATCACTGACCATAAATGCATATAATTTAGAAAATATTTGAGGAATATGGAGTAAAGAGAGAAAAGGAAATAGTTAGAAACCAAATGGTGTGTCAAGCATGGCTTGGAGAATGATTTAGTAGAAACAGGGTTGAGCGCAGGAGGCAAAAGATTCATGAAGTAGCTAAGTTTGAGAGGGCATATAGCAAGATCAAAGTAAAACCAGACAGTGATGTGCATATAGATGGATGGCAGGAGAATATCTTCGTGGAAAGTTGCCTCAACAGGCTAGATGGCAGATTGAGAAGTTGCAATGATGCATGTCATTAGCAGCAGCAAAACTGTATTCAGCAATGATTTGTAACCTTATGGTCCAGCATATCCCCATTCTACCATTACCACCAAGCTGGGAAATCGACCCTGGTTCAATAAAACATGGAGGGGAGTGTGCCAGGATCAGCATAGGCTAATGTGAAGCTGGAACATTGGATTATTTGCATGCGTAGTGGTAGAGGTAGTATAGACAGAGCTAACCAATCGCAAAATCAAAGGATCAATTTTAAGATGTGTCATCCTGCTGTGTCCAACTGTGAATTATGGTGAATAATCAAACAACTAACAGGAGGAAGTTTCACAAATATCCCTGTCCTCAGTGACGGAGGAGTCCAGCACATTGTTGTAAATGCTTTGGCCTTATCTTTGCACCAATCTTCAGCCAGAAGAGCAGAATGGATAACCCATCTTGGGTGGTCCCCAGCACCACTAGTACCAATCTTCACCAATCCAATTCACTCCACATAATGTCAAGAATGGTTGAAGGCTTTGAATACTGTAAATTATTGTAATAGAGCTAAAGACATGCTGCAGAATTAGCTGTGTCCCTAGCCAAGCAATTCAGAGCAGCTTCAACACTGGTATCTACCTGGCAATATGAAAAGTTACTTAGGATATGGCCTTTTCACAGAAAGCAGAGCAAATTAAACCTGGCTAATTACTATTCAGTCTACTTTTAATTTTTCAACACAGTGATGGAAGGGGTCATTGACGTGCTATCAAGCAGTACTTGCCCAGTAATATCCTGCTTGTCAAGACTCAATTTTGGTTTTGCTAAGGCTGCCTCGCTTCTGATTTCATGACAGTCTTGGTTCCAACATGGGCAGAAGAGCTGTACTCAAGGGATGAGAAGAAAGTGACTGCTCTAGACATCAAGACAGAATTTTGCTGAGTTTGGCATCAAGGCCCCCTTAGCAGACCAGCATTGATGGAATTGGGGATGGTGGGGGGAGGATTCTCCATTGATTGGAGTCAGACTCAACAGAAAGGCAGATGGTTATGGTCAGTGGAGTTCATTCAGCTCAATCCCAAAACCTCACTGCTGGAGTTCCTCAGGTTAGTGTCCTAGGACCAACTATCTTCGTTTGCTTCATCTTCATTTGATCTCTCTCCATCTTAAAGTCAAAGATGAGGATGCTCGCAGCTGATCACTCAATACTCTGTGCCACTGGACCAGGACCACTGTCAGGTATATTCCATGTTCGTATGCATTTGTATAGGTTATTTTGTGATATTTCGGAGACAGCAAGGAAAAAAAAGGAAAGACAAAGAAAAACAATTATTTCTCTGTGATTAGTGCTAACAAAATTTGGTGGCTTGCCAAAAACCAAAAATTTTCTCGAGTTCCTAAATTATTGATCGATAAGTCAGGAGCTCATAAAATGGAGGAGAGAAGGGATTTCTTGATATCTGCAGCAGTTACTGGTACCTAAACCATGACATAGATTCAGGCTCAAATTAAGTAGTTGTTAACAATGAGAGAAGCTTTGGGCTCAAAACTGATTACAGTGATCTGTAAACTTGAATGCAAATGTACTGTTGAGATGCAAAGAACTTATTGAACTGTCCAAATAGCTGGTGTTCTGAGTGTGTTATAAGAAAAGCCTTTATAATAGATGCACCATGCGTTGGTAGCAGTTCTCACTTAAAAACTGAGGCATTTTCTTACTTGAATTTTGTGATGCCTGCTTCTACAAATAATGTCAATGACATGTTTGTGGCAAGTAGCTGGGTGAGAACAAGGATCTATAGATATTTTAATCAACCTATTCAGACACATAGTAACACATCTGGAGCAGGTGGAACTTGAGCCTCCTGGCCCAGAAGTAGAACATTACCATTGTACTATGAGTCCTGACGTGTGGACCAGTAAGTTATTCCTGCGCTGCATTGCATGTCTGGCATTTGCATCTTTCAGAACTTTGGGCAATGGTAGTCTGTCAAGATACTTTGGGATGAGCATTAAAGCTTTATATCCTGATGTTTCATTAGTGTATTCAACACAAAGGCAGTCATGTACCAGCTTTTTCTTTTAACGATAGTCTAGGAGGTCTCAATGTAAACTGTTCTTGTGGTAATGACCAGCTACAGTAAATACAGTTGCACACCTCCATTCTGACTTTGAATTGCTGGCCTTCACTTACATTAACGTTACACTGCTGTATCTGGCATTCTATTTCAAATGCGAAAAGAGGTACCCAGTACAAAATGATTATTGTGTACATAATCTATGGAAGATTAGCATGTATGTAGCCTATTTTTAGGCATGAAGAGAGGAGCCATACATATGGTCTTGTTTATGGGGAAGTGAGAACTTCTCTAGGGCCAATGGGCTGTATGATTTCCTATTTTTGTAATCATCAACCCATTTTCTTTGTGGATCTAATAGGATCTTTAAAAATTGAGCCTGAACACTGCAGAATGCACACATTTGATCTATGGGAATTTTCATCCTTTTATATCTGTGCTTACCAGCACTAGAAGCTCTGCCTATTATCACCCAGCGATAAGAGTTGCAGATGCAGATCTCCCAACTTGTTGGAGATGCAAGTGAGTTTAAGCTGCTTTTACACTATACAAAGACTGATGTTGGTGGTTCTTTAACTCCCACTGTACTCATATCATGCAGCTGGGCTGCAACTGAGCTATGAACTCACTGGAATTAAGTCACAGATCACTTTGTGGGATGTCTTTATCAGATGCTGGGCCACTAACGTGGATGTTGTGGAATGTAAAATCACAATGTTAGCTGCTTAAAGGTTTAAGTCTGTTCAGTTACCACATCATTGGGATCTCTCTGTTAAACATAGCATTTTGTGCAAATTTGTGCTGTGAACTTTCACCTAGTGATAACTGAATTAACACGGTTTCAACTTAATTTCACTTAATATTCTTGTAAATTCAGGGTGGGCAGATATTCATTCCATTAGTCTAGACGTGATTTGATCCCAGGTTCCAGAGGTGAAGGATCATTATTCAACTGGGCTATGTCATGCAATTCGCTGGCTATTTGATGGATCACTTTCAGATAGAAGTTTGGACTGGCCTGCTTGCTCAGCTAACACAACGAAGGCTATGTTCAGCATAAACAAGTCTCGGAAATTGCGCAAGCCCTTTTATTTCTGGGCTTGCATGTCTGTCTTAGAGGATTCGAATTTGGATTCTGTTTAATTGTTAGCACAATGAATTTCTGAGTTGTAGCAAGCAGCTGCCTCTCTGAACTACTAAGCCCATGTACTGAGGAAAGCCCCTAGTTGGATAGAATTCAGGAATGTATTTTCCAGTTGTTTTTTGTTTGAATTCTGTTTCGTTTTATTTAATTTGATTCAATACTCTTGAGAAAGTTTTTAAAAAAACTGAATTCGCCTTCTTGTTTCTCCTTGGGGCTCTGTTCAGGGTTAGCAAAGAGACACCATGCATTGGTTATAACTGCATTTTTGAAATATGAAGCTCAAATGTTTCAGTTCTGCTTTCCTTGCACATTCCACAGACCTTGATCTCTACCTGTCCGTTGATACAATTTGACTGTTCCACTGGGCTCACCATCATTAACAATGGGACAAAATTCTTTGATTTATCAATGCTTCTGACGCATGAACCTTTGAAACTAGGCGATGTTTGAAATGTTTCACTGTTTTACACAAACCTTTCGGTAACCAGAGATGTGCTGGGAGTTACGGGGCTGGGAAGAGTTCTGGACAATCACGCAGGAAGAAACTGAATGTCCTGGGCTTCTTAAATAGTTTCTTCTGACTCCAGTTTTTGGAACCCAGGGTCAGCCTCGCTGCCCTTATGTATTTTACTTGAACTTGATGTGTGGTCTTACCAAAACAGTGCTGTTTTAAGATGTTGATTTTTGCTTTGTAGTTTACAAATGTAGGAACACAATTCAGCATGTAATTGTCCTTTGGTTGTTGTAGTTGGTGTTTAGCAAGTGTTAAATCTGTACTATTCCCAGATGTTAAGAAAGATTTACTTCACTTATTTTTGCCACACGATATATCCAGTTTCTTCCCCTCTTTGTTTTTTTTGAAGCTGCTGATTCTCTTTCTAGTCAGTCATTACAAAAGAGGAAGAGGCCTTAGCACCTCCATGTTGTCATTCCATAGAAGTATCCATTCAGTCACTCCATACCACTCCTCTATCTCACTATCCTTAAAGTTTTATTTTCCTCAACTACCTATCCAGTTATGTTTTGAAAACATTATTTGTCTCTGCTTTCACCACTCTCTTAGGCAGCAGGTACCAGGTTTTAAGGCAGTAATGAAGATGGCTGTTGAGTTTAAACTTGCATCATTTGTTTTGCTTAGCTAGCAAGCATGGGGCTGGATGAACACAGCAGGTCAAGCAGCATCATAGGAGCAGGAAAGCTTGACGTTTCGGGCCTAGACCCTTCATCAGAAATGGGGGAGGGGAAGAGGGTTCTGAAATAAATAGGGAGAGAGGGGGAGGCGGATAGAGGATGGATAGAGGAGATAGGTCAGTCCAGGGAGGACGGACAGGTCAAGGGGGTGGGATGATGTTAGTAGATAGGAGATGGGGGTGTGGCTTGAGGTGAGAGGAAAAACAGGTTAGGGAGGTGGAGATGAGCTGGGCTGGTTTTGGGATGCGGTTGGGGGAGGGGAGATTTTGAAGCTTGTGAAATCCACATAGATGCCATTGGGCTGCAGGGTTCCCAGGCTGAATATGATTTGCTGTTCCTGGCATCACTGTGGCATTGCAGGAGGCCCAGGATGGACATGTCATCTGAGGAATGGGAGGGGGAGTTGAAATGGTTCGCGACTGGGAGGTGCAGTTGTTTGTTGCGAACTGAGCGCAGGTGTTCTGCAAAGCGGTCCCCAAGCCTACGCTTGGTTTCCCCAATGTAGAGGAAGCCACAACAGGTACAGCGGATGCAGTATACCACATTGGCAGATGTGCAGGTGAACATCTAACTGATGTGGAAAGTCTTTTTGGGGCCTGGGATTGGGGTGAGGGAGGAGGTGTGGGGGCAGGTGTAGCACTTCCTGCGGTTACAAGGAAAAGTGCCAGGTGTGGTGGGGCTGGAGGGGAGTGTGGAGCGGACAAGGGAGTCGCGGAGGGAGTGGTCCCTCCGGAAGGCAGATAAGGGTGGGGAGGGAAAAATGTCTTTGGTGGTGGGGTCTGATTGCAGATGGCGGAAGTGTCGGAGGATGATGCGTTGGATCCGGAGGTTGGTGGGGTGGTATGTGAGGACGAGGGGGATTCTTTTTTGGTTATTATTGCGGGGACGGGGCGTGAGGGATGTGTTCCGGGAAATGCGAGAGACACGGTCGAGGGCATTCTCGACCACTGTGGGGGGGGATGTTGCGGTCTGTGAAGAATGAGGACATTTGGGATGTACGGGAGTGGAATGTCTCATCCTGGGAGCAGATGCGGCGGAGGCGAAGGAATTGGGAATAGGGGATGGCATTTTTGCAGGAGGGTGGGTGGGAGGAGGTGTATTCCAGGTAGCTGTGGGAGTCAGTGGGCTTGAAATGGACATCTGTTTCTAGGTGGTTGCCTGAGATGGAGACAGAGAGGTCCAGGAAGGAGAGAGAAGTGTTGGAGAGGGTCCAGGTGAACTTCAGGTTGGGGTGGAAGGTGTTTTGCTTGGAGCCTTTCATGAATTAAAACATCCTTGTTAATAAAGGAAGAAATATGGACCCAAAATAGCTACAGTGGTCATCTACCCACAATTAAGAAACATTTGTGAGGCCCTCGTAATTAAATGAAACTAACCATAACAAAGCTACTATTTTATCTAAACAAATTTAAGCCAGGTACTTGTACCTGCATTAAAAAATTCAAATCTCCTGTTTTAACTTATAATTGCATGATAATTTCACATATTGAAAGGCTCGCTTGTCAGTGGTTTAGCTTGAAAAGGCAATGGAACTAGATTCAGGAAAATATGCTGGACCATATTTCAATTGAACACAGCAGAGAGAATTAAAAATAGATTTGTAAGTAAGGACTGGAAGACCCTCCTTCATTCCCTTTCTCCCTTCCTATGGACACAATGAGAACTTCAAACACAGCCTTTCAAGTTGGGTGTGAGATGAGTTAGAACAGTCTTGACTGTGACTTCTTGTGAGCACAAAGTTAGTAAGGGACTGATGATCATTTCTTCAGATTACGTCCCAATCTGCAGATATATTTTGTGTTTTCTTGTTTGAAGAATGCACAAGGAGTTTCAACTCTACTAGAACATACTAGTGAGCCTGAATGCTCATGAAACACAGTTGAAGAACTATCCCCTGGTCACCCTAGTGTTACAAGTAAAGACCTTCTCTCATTCTGAGTGCTGCAAATCAGTAAAAAGGAAAGCAGGACAATAAAAAGATGCTCTTTCACCCTAAATTCTGGAATTCTTTCACAGTCAAAAGGAATCAGAACTGCAAAATCTTAATCAGTCTGCAAAATACAAAGAGTACGAAAATGCCTCTTCAATTAGCAACATCACCACTGCCTGTGACTCCACTGCAATGGTCATAACATTAAAATGGATCAAAAGGCAAAATAATGGTTGTAAGATGAAATTAATAACTGTTTACTTGAATGCATGTGGTATTTAGAACAATTTGGTAATGGGAATGATATTATAGTCACTATAGAAATATGGTTACAAGATGATCAAAGCTGGTGACTACATTTTCAGGAGCATCTGACTTTTGGAAAGGACAGGCAGGAAGGAAAAGGTGGTGGGTAGAGTTGTTGCGATAAGATGGAATAAGTTTCATAGCAGTTAATGTTCTTGAAACTGGAAGATGTAGAATCCATATTTGTGGAGGTTAGAAATTAAAAGGGGAAAGAAAAGACACCAGCAGGAGTAGTCTATAGGACCCCAAACAGTAGTATTACTGTAGGAGAATAAATCAGGAGATAATGAGGGCATGTAACAAAGGTGCTGCATTAATCATAGTGACCTTGATTTTCATGTAAATTGGGATAGTCTGATTGGCAAAGGAAGCCATGAGCAAGAATTCATGGAGTGTATTTTGAACATTTCCCTAGAACAAGTTGTCATGGATTCAACCCAGGATCAGGTTTAATAAATAATGTTAAAGATCCCCTAGGAAACAGTGACCATAAACATGGTAGAAATTAGCATTAAGTTTGAGTGGGAGGAACTTGGGTTGGAAACAACTGTGCTAAGTTTAAATAAGAGTAATTGTAAAGGAATGAGGGCAGAGCTGGTTGGAATGGACTAAGGAAGGAGTTTAGCAACAAAAATGGTTGAGATCAATAGTAAAGGTTTAAGAAATTAGTTCATGGCTTACAACAAAGGTGTACTCCAGTGAAGAGGGAGAAAGCTAGGAAGGGGAATAGCGAACCATGGTTAACCAGGGAAGTCAAAGATTGCATCAGATTAGAAAAAAAAATACAATGTGACAAAGATGAGTGGTAAGCCAGTGGATTGTGAAAGATTTTAAAATCAACAAAAGATGACCAAAAAAAGGGAGAAGATAAACATTGAATGTAAATTTGCTAGTAATATCAAAAAAAAAAGCAAGCATGTCTTTAAATATATAAGAAGGAAGAGAGAAGCCCCAGTGAATACAGGTCCTCTAGGGAATGAAGCTGGTAAACCAATAATGGGGAATCAGGAAAAGCAGAAGCATTGACTAAATACTTTATTATCGGTTTTCACAGTAGAGGACACTAATAGTATTACAAAATTACTAAATATTCAAGGCGCAAAAGGACAAAAAATAAATACATTAACTATAGGTGGAGGAAAAAGTGCTAGGGAAATGAATAGAGGTAAAATTGACAAGCTCCCTTGAACTGATGGAATGGATCCTAGTATATTAAAGAAATTAGTTGCAGAGATAATAGTTGGACTGGTAGTAACCTTTAAGGAATCTATAGATTTTGGGAACATCCCAGTGGATTGGAAGACTGTCAAAGAAACACCTTTATTGCGTTATGGGTGGAGAACTATGCCTCTAGGAATTCCCGTGTGTGTCTGTGTTTGGCTTGGGCTACTATAGTCACGCTATCCCTGTTAAACTGATGGCCTTCATTCTGACATGGTTCTGCACCCATAATGTAATCAACAAACATATAGAATTGGACCCCATATACAAACCCATACGGAACAAAACCTGAAATGACACTGCTCCCCATAACAGATCAGACAGTATAAATTCCAAGTGGAGTAGAACAACATTGCTTCATCGGAGGCCTCACTGATGATGTTACCTAGCATGGTGACAAAACGTCTGAATGAAAATAAGCCAGCTCGGTGAGCAAGTCAGCAACCTCAACATATATTGATGACTTGGATGAGGAAATTGAGTATACTGTAGCTGAGCTTGTGGGCACTGCAAAAATAAGTTGAAAGGTAAGTGGTGATGATGATAATGCCAACAGAAGGATAAAGACAGGCTAAGTGAATGGGCAAGAATTTGGAAAGCCGGAACATGTGGCGGCATGGTGGCTCAATGGTTAGCACTGCAGCCTCACAGCGCCAAGGACCCGGGTTCGATTCTAGCCTCAGGTGACTGTCTGTGTGGAGTTTGCACATTCTCCCGATGTCTGCGTGGGTTTCCTCCGGGTGCTCCGGTTTCCTTCCACAGTCCAAAGATGTGCGGGCTAGGTGGATTGGCCATGCTAAATTGCCCATAGTGTTCAGGGTTGTGTGGGTTATAGGAGGATGGGTCTGGGTGGGATGCACCAAGGGTCGGTGTGGACTTGTTGGGCCAAAGGGCCTGTTTCCACATTGTAGGGATTCTAATTCTAACATAATATGGTGAAATGTGAGGTAATGTACTTTGTCAGGAAGAATAGAGAAGCTGTGTATTATTTAAATGGGGAAAGACTTCAAATGAGATGGCACAATGGCGCAGTGTTTCGCACTGCTACCTCACAGCATCAGGGACCAGGTTCAATTCTGCCCTCAAGTGACTGCCTGTATGGAGTTTGCATGTTTTCTCTGTGTCTGCGTGGGTTTCCTTTAGGTGCTGTGGTTTCCTCCCACAGCCCAAAGATGTGCAGGTTAGGTGGATTGGCCATGTTAAATTGCCCATAGTGAACAGGGATCCGCAGGCTAGATGGATTAGCCATAGGAAAATGCAGGGTTATAAGGATTTGGTGGGGGGTGGGGGCAGTGGGGAGCAAAGTAATGTCTGACTGGGATGCTCTTCAGAGGGTCAGTGTGAATTCGATGGGCCAAAGGGCCTGCTTCGACACTGAGGGGATTCTGTGATTCTATGACTGCAAAATTCTGTGGAACAGAGGGTTTTGGGAGTCCTCGTTCATGAAACACAAAATCCTAGCATTCAAGTTCAGCAGATAGTAGGAAGGCAAATGGAATGTTGGCCTTTATTTCAAAAGGAATGGAATATAAAAATGGGGAAGGTTTGATAAAACTGTACAAGGCACTAGTGAGACCACAGCTGGAATCCTGTGAGCAGTTTTGGGCCTCTTCATTAAGAAAGATATTGGAAACAGTCCGAAGAACATTCACTAGGCTGATAACAGGTATGGAGGGACTGTCTTATGATGAGAGGAGTAGAAGATTGGGACTGTACTCATTGCAATATGGAAGTGAGAGGTGACATTATTGGAACTTGACAAGATGGATGCAGAAAGGTTGTTTCCCCCTGTGGGAGACTCTAGAGCAAGAGGGCATAATCTCAGAATTAGTCACACAACACTAGTCCAACAGGTTTATTTGAAATCACAAGCTTTCGGAGTGTAGCCACTTCATCAGGAGGATGAAAGAGCAGTGCTATGAAAGCTTGTGAATTTAAATAAACCTGTTGGACCATAACCTGGTGTTGTGTGATTTTAGAATAAGGGGTTGGACGTTTAAGACCGACGAGGTGGAATTTCTTCTCCGAGGGTAGTGAATCTCTGGAATTCTTTACCAAAGAGGACTGTGGAAGCTTGGTTATTGAGTATTCAAGGTTGAGATAGACAGATTTTTACTTAGTAAAGGATTCAAAAGTTTTGGGGGAAAGACAGAAAAGTGGATTTGAGAATTATTAGATCAGCCATAATCTCATTTAGTGGCAGAGAAGATTCGATGGACTGGATGGCCTGAGTTCTGCTCCTGAGTCTTATGGTCTAACTATTCAATCTTCATGAACAATTCAGAGAATGGTCCATATTTTTGAATGTTTTATCTTTTCGGACTTGCGTGTTATTTCTAGTCTATATATGTTGTATTACTAATTCTTCTTGCATTTAGTAATTAATAATCTCACTCACTGTTAATTCAAGGAAATCTTGTTACATGGGCCCCTACTATAACAATTTCATTTGGATCTTCAAGAAATGTATCCACGATGGAAGAGATCTTTTCTGAATTAAAGATACTTCTGATGAAGGGTTTAGGCCCGGAACGTCAAGTTTTCCTGCTCCTATGATGCTGCTTGACCTGCTGTGTTCATCCAGCCCCATGCTTGTTATCTCGGATTCTCCAGCATCTGCAGTACCTTTTATCTCTTTTCTGAATTAACCTTGTTGTACTCCAGGCAGCAGTGTAAATGAGAGTGTAAATGAAGAAGAGAAACCAATTCATTCCTCCTCACCACAAGCTTGATAGTTTGGGATATCCCATCTACAATTGCAACTAATTGGGGAAACTCAACCCAGGGTCTAGTTGGAACATTTTCATTCAAGAGTATCTTGTGATTGACTCTGTTGTTTAAGATAGTTAATTGTAGCTTTCGTTGAAGTACAATATAGCTGCATGCGAAAAGCAAACAATATATTTGTTGTAACCAGAGGGGAGCTGAATCTCAACTCCTGGGCATAAGACCATTCCTTATTATTTATTGGGGTCACATATATGCCAGACCAGAGAAGCAGTGGCCTAGTGATAGTGTTGCTGGACTGATAATCTAGAGACCCAGGGGACCTGTGTTCAAATTCTGCTGTGGCAGGTGGTGGAATTTGAATTCGGTAAATATCTGAAATTAAGAATCTAACGATGACCATGAATCCGTTGCCGATTGTCAGGAAAAACCCATCTGGCTCGCTAATGTTCTTTAAGGAAGGAAACTGCCATCCATACCTGGTCTGACCTACCTGTGACTACAGACCCACAGCAATGTGGTTGTCTCTGAATTGCCCTCTGGGCAATTGGGGATGGGCAACAAACGTTGCCTAGCTAGTGATGCCCTCATCGCGTGATGAGCAAAAAAAAGGTACCAGCACTGAAGCTTGTTATATTATCCATTTGTGTGATATGCAAAGTACCTTTTGGCTTGGCAGCATCATCCTGCTCATGAAGAAAACCACTTCTGTATTTACTGCAAAGTAACAACGTGAGACAGCTAGTCTCACCTGTTGTTTAAATTTTGTTTAGTTCCATGAAACTAACGAGTTTGACCAAGCATTAGTCATCTGCTCTAGCGTCTCCTCATATGCCTCAGTGTCATGTTTTGTTTTAAAATGCTCCTGTAATGTTCTTTGGGATATTTAATTACATTAAAGATGAGATATAAATAGAATTTCTTGTATCCATCATGTTCAAATGTTCTTGCACGATGTTTATTTTCTTCCAGACTGGCTGCAGCTACTTTTTGAAATAACAGGAAATTTCCTGTTATGAATACATTAGCTAGCCTGATTTTAACATTCCTACCAAAGCATTTTATAGAGTTGACAGGATTGAAACAATGAGATGAAGGATTACAGTGAGGTCCCTGTCTTTAGCATTTGACAACAGCTTGTGGATAGCTGAATTGTTTGAGTTGTAATGCCCTGCTGTGTTCTTTAACTTTTGAAAGCAGTGTTCAATTTATCTGCTAATGTGGTATACTGTATCCGCTGTACCCGTTGTGGCCTCCTCTACATCAGGGAAACCAAGCGGAGGCTTGGGGACCGCTTTGCAGAACACCTACGCTCAGTTCGCAACAAACAACTACACCTCCCAGTCGCGAACCATTTCAACTCACCACCCCCCCACCTCCCAACTCCTCAGACGACATGTCCTTCCTCGGCCTCCTGCATTGCCACAATGATGCCACCCGAAAGCTGCAGGAACAGCATCACATATTTCGCTTGGGAACCCTGCAACCCAAGGGTATCAATGTGGACTTCACAAGCTTCAAAATCTCCCCTCCCCCAACGACATCCCAAAACCAGCCCAGCTAGTCCCCACCTCCCTAACCATTCCTCCCACCTCAAGCCCCACCCCCATCTCCTGCACACTAACCTCATCCCGCCTCCTTGACCTGTCCGTCCTCCCTGGACTGACCTATTCCCCCACCTAAATCCCCACCTACATTCACCTTTACTGGCTCCATCCCCGCCTCTTTGACCTGTCTGTCTCCTCTCCACCTATCTTCTCCTTTATCCATCTTCTATCCGCCTACCCCTCTCTCCCTATTTATTTCAGAATCCCCTTCCCCTCCCCCATTTCTGAAGAACGGTCTCGACCCGAAACGTCAACTTTCCTGCTCCTCTGATGCTGCTCGGCCTGCTGTGTTCATCCAGCTCCACAACGTTTTATTTCAATTTATCTACATGTCTTTGATGAAGGTTCCTTTGTTACCTTTGATAGTTGGTAAATTATTTTTTCTGTCACAATGGCTTAAAAATCACAGGATGGAAATGAGAGGAACACTTCTTGTGCTTTCAGAGGATCTCGATGTTGCTAGCTAAGTCAGCATTTTCTGCCCATCCCTAATTGACTTGTAAAATGTTGTAGTGAACCACCATCTTAAATGGCTGCAGTGCTTGTGGTGTAGGCACACCCACAATCCTGTTGTAGAATTTTGATGTAGCAGCAAGAATCATTTGTGGTATAATTCAGGATGGTGTGTGTTTTGAAGAGCAACCTACAGGTCTTCCTTTGCATCTGCTGCTGTTGTCCTGCTTGATGGTAGAGATCATGGTCTTGGATAGTGCTGCTGAAGGAGTCTTGCTGCAGTGCAACTTGTAGATGGTACTCAACTTTTCCCACTATATCCCACCCAAAGAACTATAGATGCTGAAAATCAGACACAAAACCAGAAAGTGCTGGAAAAGCTCAGCAGGTCTGGCAGCATCTATGGAGAGAAATCAGAGTTAATGTTTCGGGTCC
>JAHRHZ010000016.1:26175086-26211975 GCA_024137785.1 Ginglymostoma cirratum | reverse complement strand
GTCTGGCAGCATCTATGGAGAGAAATCAGAGTTAATGTTTCGGGTCCGGTGACCCAACTAGCTGCCATCAGTTCTGAGGAAGGGTCACTGGACCCGAAACATTAACTCTGATTTCTCTCCATAGATGCTGCCAGACCTGCTGAGCTTTTACAACCATTTCTGTTCTTGTTCCCACTATATGATGCTGGTGGAGGGAGAAAATGCTTAAATTGATGGATGACATGCCAATCAAGTGGACAGCTTAGCCGTGGATGGCATTAAGCTGCTTAAGTGTTGGAGCTGTACTCATCCAAGCAAATGGGAAATATGCCATAAGCTCCTGACTTGTCCCCTGTAGATGATGAATTAGCTTTAGGGATTGAGGAGGTGGGTTACTCACTGTTGAATTCCCACCCTCTGACCTGCTCTTATAGCTGAGTATTTAGATGGCTGATCCAGTTTAGTTTCTGGACCATACTGACCCCAGGATGTTGACATTGGGTCCTAATGATGGTGATGTCATTTAATGTCCAGGATATGTAACTGGATTTTCCTTTGTTACAGGCATTGCCCAGCATTTGTGTGTCATGAATGTTACATGCTATTAGCCTGAATTGATTAATCAATCAGTAAGTGTAGGAAAGTCTGCAGAGCTAGACTGAAGGAAAGCGATGTTTTAGCTATTCTTAAAAAAAAAAAAGTTTGTTTCTTCATATCCAGGCGCAGAATAGTTGGCCTGGGGCCACGACCTAATTGAACTCCAGCCTTAGTTCCTTATGGCTGTGATGAGAGCAGCTCTCTTCAATTCTTACATTTTTTTTGGGCGACAGGAAGGGTTTGCATTTACAAAATTTTTCACGCTGATTTTTTTACATCTTTTCCGGGCATTGTTTCCTTGCTGTTTCTATCTCAGTTCCTGCATTATAATTGGACTTTTTTTAAAAAAAAAGTGACCGTAAAACAATCATTATCTGATTTGGAACTGAATGTGATGAAAGGGTGAGATGAAGTCAATTTAAAAAGGAGCGAGGGAAACTCTTTTATTGTAGACACAAATGATTGGCTGTAACAAGCTTGCAAAAAAAAATTGATTGTTCTCTAAGTTTTCCGTTTACTGTCCTATGTCGTCCAGCAGAAAAGACCAGACTCTGGTTTGAATTATTTGCTGTTTTAATATCTCTGTTTGCAGCCAGCAGCTGTCCAGCAATCTCCTTTTACTACTTAATGTTGCGTCTTACATCTCTTATTGGAAACCTCACCAGTAGAATATAATTGCCATAAAGGGCAGAAATTTTATGAAACTGCAGTGAGTCTGTGAAAAAGAAAATGACATATAGGGTTTGACAGACTGAGTGAGTTGCCTAAGCAGGCATCAAGGAACAGGCTGGAGTCTTGTGAGAATCTGCTGCAGTGCTACTGGACTCAGGACGACACGGGAGAATTCTAGTAGTGAGTATGAAATGAAAGTGAAGATATTGACATGAAACATCATAAGCTATCATCTGAAGTTTAGTTGCCTGTATTCAAATTCAGTTTTGAAATGAACATTTTAAAATATTGGATTTTCTTAAACATCCGAACCCATTAATTTGGATGTATTTGAGGAATGGTTGATGAAGCATTTTTGATGGATTATTTACCTGAAGTAATTTAAGTTAAACTAAGTGTTATGGTTAGGATATTAGTAAAACATTGAACATATTTTGAAATACTTCTCTGTGAATTTTTGAAAAAAATCTAACCGTACATTTGGTTATTGTGTTCTATTAAGTTTGGATTTTATCTAGAAAGAGTATTTTGAGTTGTACAGTTGTAAAGTGAAATGCCTGTGATTACAAGTTTACCACTGGTAACATTAATGTTGGGATCAATTTGAAGAGATAAATTGGGTCACCCAAGAGTGTTTCACAATATTAAAGTCTCTTGACTCAATTGTGGTTTATTTTATCTGGTTGAATATATTGGCACCAGAACATTTGTATTTATATAGTATCCTGTCACATCTTTCAGAAATGAATCAAGTGCTTCATGTAGAGTGAACCATTTTTAAATACAATAACTGATATGGACAAACCTAGCAGCTAGATGTCCCATTACAGTTAAAATAGTTAAAATTCACAGGGAAATATGAAGATTGACACTAATAATGAGGGTGTAAAAACTTCTATAAATGCTAGACCGAAGGTTGTGAAGTCAGGTCATCAGAGGCCACAGTATTCATCAATTATGTTTTGGTGTGTTTTATTTTTCAGTGAAAGATTGTTGCTTATATGGTTTTCCTTGAGCACAGGCGTTTTTGGTCTGTATTGCTGTTTTCTTGTTTGGGTTTTTCACAAACAATATAGCCTAAAATTATTGTTGGTGATACTAGCAAATAATGTTTTTCGCTCCGTTATTGTAATAGAATGCATTAACTCATTAAAATCAACTAGTCTTGCTATTGAAATAGGAAAAGCTAGTGTTACTAAGAGTGAGGTGAAGCTATTGGATAATTATGAAACCCAATGTCCTTTTAAACAAGAAAACTTGTTATTCTTACCTAATCTGGCTGATGCATAACTCTAACCCAAAACAATGTAACTGACTCTTAACAACGCTCCGAAGTATACTCTAAAGTTAAAAGGTTCTGTTAAACTGTTAGCGTTTCAAGAAAGTGACCCATCATAACTTACTCAGGGCAAGTAAATATGACAATAAATGCTTGGCTAGTTAGTGATGCCCACATCCTAAGTATGAATGGGAACAAAGGTAAGTGGTGTTAAACAATCCACCTACTTTTGTTACCTTCAGCAATTATTAGCATCATGTTTGAAAGTATTTCAAGCTAACAGTAAGCATTCTTTTTATTCATTCTTTGGATGCGTGTGTGTTCCTGGCTAGGCCAACATTTTATTGCTCATCCAGGCTTTTTTTCACCCAACAACAGTGAAGGAACAGTGATATAGTTCCAAGTCAGGAAGACGTGTGGCTTGGCACAAAACATGCAGCTGGTGGTGTTCCCATGTATCTGCTGCCCTTGTTCTTCTAGCTAGTGAAGGTTTGGAGTGTGTTGTTGAAGGAATCTTGGTGAGGTTCAGCAGTGTATCTTGTAGACTGTGCACAATACTGTTTCTCTACACTGGTGGAAGGACTGAATATGGTGGCGGATGTGGTGCTCATCAAACAGGTTGCTTTATCCTAAATAGTGTTAAGACTCCTGAGTGTCATTGGAGTTGCACACATCCAGTCAAGTAGGGACTATTCCATCACACTCCTGATCTGGGCTTTGTGGTGACAAGAGGTGCGTTACTTGCCACAGAATTCCCAGCCCCTGACCTGCTCTAGTAGCTATATATTTGTATGGCAGGTCTAGATAATTTTCTAATCAATCATATTCCATTCTCAGATTTTGTTAACTTGCTGTCATCTCTTCAAAAACTCTTTAAAATGTAGTTTGGTTAAACTAGTTAAATCAAAATGGCCTCATGTAATCCTGCTTTACCTCTTTCATGGCTGAAATGGGTGGAGATATAATCGCCATCCATATCTGTCTTGAAAATGTAGGTTGCACTACAGTGGGCATTGTCGAACGTTTTAGTTTATAAATATCTGACATTAGATTTATTATAATTATATTGAAGTCTTTCTCAGAGCTTTAAGGAAGCCAGGGGGCAGAGGTGTGCGTAGTGGCCAGTACTAAGGAAAAGGTGCTAGGGAAGCTGAAAGGTCTGAAGGTGGATAAATCAGCCGGATTAGATGGGCTACACCCCAGGATTCTGAAGGGGGTAGTGGAGGAGAATTGTAGAGGCTTTGTTGGTGATCTTTCAGGAATCACTGGATTCAACAAGGGCCTCAGAGGTCTAGACAATGGTTAATGTAATATCTCGCTTTAAGAAGTGAGGGAGGCAGAAGATAGGAAATTATAGGCCAGTTAGCCTGACCTTGTCTTTGGTAAGATTAAGGAGTCCATTATTGAGGATGAGATTGTGAAGTACTTGTAAGTGTATGGTAAAATAGGGCTGAGTCAACATGGCTTCATCAAAGGGAGGTCATGCCTGACAAATCTGTTAGAATTCTCTGAGTAGGTAATAAGCACGTTAGCCAAAGAAGAACCAGTGGACTTGATCTATTTGGATTTCCAGAAAGCCTTTGACAAATTTTAACACGGGAGACTGCTAAATAAGAGTCCAAAGTTTTAGAGGCAAGATACTAGTGTGGATGAGGATTGGCCGACTGGCAGAAGGCAGAGGATGCGGGAAAAGTGGGTCTTTTTCAGGATGGCAGCTGGTGACTAGTGGAGTTCCGCAAGGGCCAGTGTTCTAGTATTGGGACCACATCTATTTCCGTTATACATTTAACAACATGAAGACATTGTTGCTATGTATGCAGACAACGCAAAGGTAGGTGAAGGGACAGGTACTATTGAGGAAGTGGGAAAGCTGCAGAAGGACTGGGACAGGCTGGGAGAGTGGGCAAAGAAGTGGCAGATTGAATACAACGTGAGAAAGTGTGAAGTTATGCACTTTTCGTAAGAAGGATAGAGGTGTTGACTATTTTCTAAATGGGAAAAGGCTTTGGAAATCTGAGGCACCAGGGGACTTTGGAATCTTTGTTCAGGATTCTCTTCAGGTTAATATGCAAATTATGAATGCAAATCCAATGTTAGCCTTCATTTTGAGAGGGCTAAAATACAAGAGCAGAGATGTACTGCTGAAGCCGTATAAGGCTCTGGTCAGACCACATTTTAAATATTATAGGCTGTTTAGGGTGCAACGTCTAAGGAAGCATGTGCTGGCATTGGAGGGGATCCAGAGGAGGTTCATAACAATGATCCTGGAGTGAAGGGCTTGTCATTTGAGAACTCTGGGTCTGTATTCAATGTAGCTTAGAAGGATGAGGGGAGATCTGATTGAATCTTACAGAATGCTGAGAGGCCTGGATAGAGTGGACGTGGAGAATATGTTTCCACTAGGAGGACTGATAAGGACTTGAGCCCACAGCCTCTGAGTAAAGGGATGACCCTTCAAAATTGGGATAAAGAGAAATTTCTTCAGCCTGGGCATTGTTCATCTGTGGAACTCATTGCTGCAGAGAGCAATGGAGGCCAAGATAGCCAGATTCTGAATTAATAAGGGGATTAATAATTACAGGGAGAAGGCAGGAGATTGGGATTGAGAAATATATCAGCCACAATCAAATGGTGGAGCGGGTTCAACGGGCTGAATAGCCTAATTGTGCTCCTATATCTTATGGTTAATGGTCTAATTAATATTTTGGGAGCCTGGGTTTCACCTCCACCATAGCAGATGGTGGAATTTGAATTCAATTAAAACAAAAATCTGGAATTAAGCATTGAATGATGACCTTGAAACCATTATCGATTGTGAGAAAAACCCTTCCAGTTCATTAATGTCCATGAGGGAAAAGTAACTGTCATCTTTACTTGGTAACAAGGTGTGGGGCTGGATGAACACAGCAGGCCAAGCAGCATCATAGGAGCAGGAAAGCTTGACGTTTCGGGCCTAGACCCTTCATCAGAAATGGGGGAGGGGAAGAGGGTTCTGAAATAAATAGGGAGAGAGGGGGAGGCGGATAGAAGATGGATAGAGGAGAAGATAGATGGAGAGGAGACAGACCGGTCAAAGAGGTGGGGATGGAGCCAGTAAAGGTGAGTGTAGGTGGGGGGGTAGGGAGGAGATAGGTCAGTCCATGGAGGACGGACAGGTCAAGGGGGTGGGATGATGTTAGTAGATAGGAGATGGGGGTGGGGCTTGAGGTGGGAGGAGGGGATAGGTGAGAGGAAGGACAGGTTAGGGAGGCGGAGATGAGCTGGGCTGGTTTTGGGATGTCGTTGGGGGAGGGGAGATTTTGAAGCTTGTGAAATTCACATTGATACCATTGGGCTGCAGGGTTCCCAGGCTGAATATGATTTGCTGTTCCTGCAGCCTTCGGGTGGCATCACTATGGCATTGCAGGAGGCCCAGGATGGACATGTCATCTGAGGAATGGGAGGGGGAGTTGAAATGGTTAGCGACTGGGAGGTGCAGTTGTTTGTTGCGAACTGAGCGCAGGTGTTCTGCAAAGCGGTCCCCAAGCCTCCGCTTGGTTTCCCCGATGTAGAGGAAGCCACAACGGGTACAGCGGATGCAGTATACCACATTGGCAGATATGCAGGTGAACATCTGCCTGATGTGGAAAGTCTTTTTGGGGCCTGGGATTGGGGTGAGGGAGGTGGTGTGGGGGCAGGTGTAGCACTTCCTGCGGTTGCAGGGAAAAGTGCCGGGTGTGGTGGGGCTGGAGGGGAGTGTGGAGCGGACAAGGGAGTCGCAGAGGGAGTGGTCCCTCCGGAAAGCAGATAAGGGTGGGAAGGGAAAAATGTCTTTGGTAGTGGGGTCTGATTGCAGATGGCGGAAGTGTCGGAGGATGATGCGTTGGATCCGGAGGTTGGTGGGGTGATACGTGAGGACGAGGGGGATTCTTTTTTGGTTCTTATTGCGGGGACAGGATGTGAGGGATGAGTTACGGGAAATGCGGGAGACATGGTCGAGGGCGTTCTCGACCACTGTTGGGGGGGGAGTTGCGGTCCTTGAAGAATGAGGACATCTGAGATGTACGGGAGTGGAATGTCTCATCCTGGGAGCAGATGCGGCGGAGGCGAAGGAATTGGGAATGGGGGATGGCAGTTTTGCAGGAAGGTGGGTGGGAGGAGGTGTATTCCAGGTAGCTGTGGGAGTCAGTGGTTTTATCTCGTCATCTTTACTTGATCTGGCCTACATTTAACTCCGAACCCACAGTAATGTCGTTGACTCTTAACTGCTGTCTGGACAATTCGAGGGGGGCAACATATGCTGGCCTAGCCAGTGATGCCCATACCCTGTGAATGAATAAGTGGGTGTGAAGAGGCCACAGGGACTGGCCAATTAGCAAAGGTGATACATGAGGTGTGTCCAATTATATGGCAGCAACAAATTCTTTTGCTGCTTTGACTGACGATGTTGGCTCTTGTGTCTGCAGCTATCTCTTTTTTTTAGCCTTGCTCTACTCATGTCCACTATTTTGATCACCATTAAAACATAAAGGCTGAGTTACACTGTGCATAGAATCACACTAAATTTGTTCCACACCATGCTGTTGCAAGATTAACACATAAGAAAATAATGATAGGTGATTATATGCTAAAAATCAAAGTCCTGCTGCTCAAGATCATTTTATGGTTTAAGATTTTTTCTCATAACCCAGGCTTCAGTGTCAAAAAGGATGTGATATACTGAGCTTAATTTAACAAAAAAAAGGTCACTAGTTGCTGGCCCACCTTTTGATTCACGCACTTCAGACCATTCCATCTCATTCTCCCCCTCTGATCTCTGTTTCTCAGACTGTAGCTTTGCAAAGTCCTTACGTCCTGCTGTGAAATGCAGCTGTGACATTGCTGACCTGAACCTCCCCACTTCAACACTGCCAGCATTCACTTGTCAGCGATTTTTTTTGTTTTTTTTTTTGGAAAGCTCCTGATCTGCTCACAACTTGCTGAATTGCCAAAGGTATATTTAATCCCATTCACCAGCATGCAAATTATTCTCAATTGGCTTCCTGTCAATTCAAGTTGCCATGGGTTTGCCACTTTGCTGACTTCATACCGGTTATTCAATCAGCTTTCAGTTCCCACCATAGAATCCTTCCTGCCCACTCATGCCCAATTTTAAGGCCCTTTCTGCCACAGGCCTGTCTTGCCAGTTCAACTAAAGCCTACCTCCTGTTTCACTGGAAGTTCGGTCAAGTTCCTAATTTTTAAGTTTTTTCCTCTTAAGATTCATTTATGGATTGTGGGCATCTTTGGCTTTGCCAGCATTTATTGCAGATCACTTATTGCACGGAAGAAGGCAAAGGTGTGCTGCCTTCTAGAAGCATTGTTGTACCTAGGGTGTTGTGACAGCCGAAGTGGTGTGAGGCAGGGAGTTCCAGGATTTTAAACCATTGACAGTGAAGGGGTGAGATATAATTGCAAATCAGGATGGTGAATGGCTTCGAGGCGAATTTGCAGATTGTAACATTCCTATGTGTCTGCTTCCCCTGTTCTTCTAGATGTTTGAGGTCACAGGTTTGAAAGGTGCTGTTGGAGAACCTTGTTGAGTTGTTGCACAGTATCCTTAGATGGTACATACTGCTGCTGTTGTGTGTCAGTGGTGAAGTGAATGACTACCAAAGGTGGTGGATGAGGTGCCATTCAAGTGAGTTGTTTTGTACTGGATGGTGTCAAGCTTCTTCAGTGTTGTTGGAGCTGCACTCATCTAGTTTTCTATCACACTCCTGACTGGTGCCTTGTAGATGGTGGATAGACATGGGAAGGACAAGAGGTAGAAGGATTCCCAGTTTCTGACCTACTTTTGTAGCCCAGAGTATTTATATGACTTGTTCTGTTTAGTTTCCGGTCAGTGGTAACCACCAAGCTGTTGGTAATGGAGGATTCAGCAGTTGTAATGATATTGAACAACAAGGGGTGATGGTTAGTTTTTTTTTCTAGTTAAGGATGGTCATTGCCTGGCAGTTGTTTGGCATAAATGTTACTTGCCACTTGTTATCCAGGTTTTGTTGCAATAGAGCAGGACTGCGTCAGTATTTAAGGATCGGAAATGGTTCTGAATATCGTGCAATCAATGAACAGTCCCACTTTTGACCTTAAGACTGAGGGGACTTCTACTGGTTTCCACACTGGGCTATTTTTGGTCTCTTGGTGCTATGTGTCGGCTCTCTACATTGGCACACACAAATTAACGTCACAATGTGGAATATTTTGATTGTTGAGTTCTGCTTTAATTTGGGTTTTCACCTTGTTCAATTCTTTCTCCCTCATCCGCCATTCTTGGAGGAGTGTCAGGCAATAAGCTTTTCCCAAGCAGGCAGCTAACTACTGGGGAATGCATTGGCCTGAAACAACTTTACAGCCACTTGTTTCTTTCTCTGTTCCACATTTGGAGGTGTTGTTTGGTGCTCTGCATGGTTCCAGGGATACAGATAGCCTAAACAAACCTTAGTTGCTTTTCTTGAGTTGCGATCCCAGTGTTTTTGAGAATAACACTCGATAGGACATTAGAATGTTGCAGTGAGGACTAATACATATACATCTTCTGCGATTTCTTTATGCTCGGTGGTCAGCAGCTCCATTTTGAGCTGGCTTCATTTTCCTTTAGGCCCATGGACACTGAGGCGAAATTGTCGGAGCTCTCCCAGCCTTGGTGATTAATTAGAAACATGGTGCCATGTCCACACTTTACAAGAGGAGGGAAGAAAATTGCTAAGAAGGAAAGTTTGGATTCTTTTGAAATGAGAAAGAAATCCCACGTCACATCTGTTTGTTTTCATAGAACTGAAATGATTGGGAAGCAACACTGATTAAATCATAAAGATCAGTCTTCTCTCTTCAAAATATAAATTGTATGGTAAACATTTCGGTACACACTCCTCGAGGGAGTTCAAGAATTCTTGTTATGCTGCTATTTAAATGTGGAACACAAAAAATAACAATGTGTTTCTTCTTTTTATGGACAGGAGAATTGCAGGAAATGGTTTCTGAGTTGGGCAGTTGAAATATCCTGTGTTTAAAATTTGAAAGAGGCCAGAAAGCTGCAGTGTTTTCTTAAGCCTTGCATTCAGATAGGACTTCCAAACTCATGCAATCATTTCCCCTCACCCGACTTTTTAAAAACGGGACTTTACTTTCAGGATTGCTTGATTTTTAAAAAAGGCAGGCTGCAACTAACTTACTTTACTGAATTGAATTGAATCTACTGTCTTTCTAAACTGTTTGTTTTAGACAACTACTATTGATTGCATGGGGGAGTTTGCCTGTGAGAATTCCCAAGTGAGTTGGGTTAACCTGAGCATGTGATGAGAACTCCAGTAAAACCAATGGTGCTAATCATATAGCTTGGGTACTTTTACGTCAGTTATTTCTATTTTTTCAGGTTGTGTGAGATTAATAATCTTGTCTTCCCTCCCTATTTTTCAATTCTTAAAACTAACTAGCTTCCTTGGGGTACCTTGGAATTGATGCCCATGATAATATAGCTCTATTACTCTGCTGTCCAGATAAGAAAGTTTATATTAATAATACCCATGCTCTGATGGTGAAACCACGGCAAATGTTCTTCAGTGCCAAGTATGAACAAAAAATTGTAATTCCACTGGACCAAAATAAGAACAAAACTTGCTAGAATTGTTCAAGGAGGACAAGTAGCATCTATGGAGAATGAAAAAGTTAGCATTTCAGATCGATGATCTTTCACCAGAACCAGGAAAAAATTAAAGATGTGTTGCCTCTATATCTACTGATGTTACTTTAGCTCCTACATATAATTGGCCCCAGTTGCTCAATTCAATCAATGCCCTCCTGCCTGTAGTCTCCACTCATAAAATAACTCGGCACAAATGTCCAGTCTCCTTACAGTGGGGTGCATTCCATAGAGAGAAGGATTTCAATCTTCATGAATCGACAGGATTGCAGACGCACGAGAATGCAGATTTATGAATCTCAAGTGACTAAGAAGTTGTTTCTGGGAAGTAAAAGGACGGGGTTGATTGTTATTTGCAGACTTCATCAGCATTTGGGAGAATTTGGCATTGACTTGCTGTCTAAATGTGAATAAGGCACCCTTCTGTGACTGAGAGTGTGGTTAGAAGTTATTTTTGCACAACCCAGTTCTCTTTGCATCACTCGGTTTAGCAACTCCTTCCAGCCAGCATGATGTTTTACTGATGCACGTGTGCTGATCGTAGTTCAGCTCCCTCATTATTAACTCTGGTTTGAGGAAATGTGAGAGAAATTTATAATGAAAAAGTGAGACCAATGATCAACTCTGTAAATCTATCAGTGTGTTTATTTTTAAGTGAAAATACTTCAAAATTTGCCATTTTTCAAGAGGAACAATTTTCACTGACCCTGACCGTTTGACCTGAGCACCATCCACTTATCAGCCTGATGTGGAAATATAGCACTGTTCCTTCACTGTCACCAGATCAAAATCCTGGAACTCCTTCCTTAATAGTGTAGAGATACACTAAGTGGACTGCAGCAGTTCACCACCATTTTCTCAAGGTCAACTAGGGATGAGCAACAAATGCTTGCCCAGCCAGCGATGCCCACACCCCCAAATCAATATAAAAAATAATTCAGCTAGTCCTCGCAGCCAGAGCCTGTATTACTATGTTGCTTACATCATCAAATCTACCAACAAAGTACTGTGATCTTTATTGTGTTTTGGGTTTCCTGAACTTTTATGTGGCGAAAGATACTTTTTAATCTCAATATCTTGGTGACACATCCACTTCAAATGGGGCCACTAATGGTGGAGAGTGCAAGGTTTTGAAACTAACACTTCAGAATAATGTTCTGTGATTCTGTAACAATGGCTTGAATGGAATTGACTTAAAAAGTTTGAGTGCTGGGTGACACACTCTTACATCATAGTGGTTTCCTTATATTTCAATTGTAGATCCTTGAATATTTCCTGAAAACATTTGGAATAATTATTAGACTTTTGAATTAATAACAGGCACTGGACCTGCTTTTACAGTAATTACAGAACTCCTGGTATGATGCAGGTGTTGACTTTGCTTTCACCTGCAGCTGTCAGCCTGAACGTCTCAATCTGAAATGTGTCTAGTAAGCAAATTGCCCTGAGTATGTGACACACTAATGCATACTGACTGAGAGGTCACCTGTTATTTTCCTATATAGTACAGAGCTCAGAATGCTTTGTGTTGAAGAAAAATTGAGGACTCCTGTTCAAAGGAATATCGTTGTCAAAAAAAAATACATAATGAACTTTTATTTTAAATCTGTTTGGGGAAAGAGAAAATCTGCGCACCATTTTCCTCCAGGGTTGTACCATATGTAGACTGGACTATTATACATTTCTATATGGTTCTAACACTGTATTATTGTTTACATGCTCCATATAGCTGCACAGAGATGGTTGCCACGGTGAAAGATTTTCCTTGCTTCAAGATTTAGATTTAGATTTTATTGTCACGCGTACCCAAGTAAAGGAATATAGCAGTACAGTGAAAAGTTTTCAAAGTCACCATTCTCCAGTGCCATCTTAGTAAGCAAAAGGCAGTATTAAAAACAGAAGCAGAAATTTTAAAAATCAGCCACAAGGAAAGGAAATGTCCAGATCACTCCATCGCCTCCATCACAAGTTCTTGCCAACAGAAAAACAAAGCCATAAAATCTATCCCTCAGTCCACGAACACTCGGGTATCCCGAGATCCTGCACACCACCACAGCCAAAGAGTCAGCTGGCTCTGCCATCAGGTACCTGGGCACAGCCACACCCTGGAGCCACACTGCCATTGCTGGAACTGTGTAGCCATTCTTCGGAGGAGGAGAAATTGAGCTGAAGGATAATAGGTATGGACTATAACTAGAGTCCATATTAATGGCGCAGCAGGGAGAAGCTGATTAACAATTTTGTGCTACAGGTTGCCTTATTTTGACTGAGGGAGAAGGAAATTAGCAATGTTCCCTGTTCTGACCACAGTCTAGTGATGATTGTTAGAAAATGTGTCAGTCAGTGGAGTTGTTTTTGATTATAGGAAGGTCCTTGCACGTGAGGTAAGATGCTGGAATGTTGCAATACCTGAGGAACTGTACCAAAGTGAGGGTCACTACGTTAAAGAAAAACTTGAGGAAGCTGCTGAAACTGCATTGCACCTAGTAACACCCAAAAATTTAAGAAAACTATTAATATATATGCTAAAGCTAATTTCAATGTTCATTTGTCTTATGAACATACTGATCTTGGATTTCTCAGCAGCTTTTATGTGCAGCGTTTAATTGATTTTAGTTCTTGTGAAGATAAGTATTAAACTCGCATTGGTGCATCAACTTTCATGTCTATTGGACATCTCGAGGTGCTTCCAAGCTAGATCAAGTACTTTTGAAGTGTTTGGTAGCCTGATAAAGTCTACAAATAGAAGTGACTAAATAGTACATGCAATTAAATGCTACATTACCTTGCATCTACAGCTCACGTTTGTGTGCTATCTTTTAGGAGGAATGGTCCAGGCATACGACCTTACACATGGCACTTAGCCAAGTCATCAGAGGCACAGCCTGAGGCCGCTATGATGCTCTATTCATCAGGATGTTTCAGCTTGTCATGGCACTCAGGATATGACACCAGGTGAGTCTTATGGACTATTACTGGAAATGGTAATCAGCATTGTTATTGTGATAGGAATGAGTATGTGAAAAGGAAACAGTTAAGCTATTTGCTAAATACATCACAAAGTACCTCAGAGAACGCAGACCGGAAATTAACCGACTCAAATCCTGCTGTGAGTCAACCAATGCAAACTGGGGTGACAATTGCAGGGCTACATAAGTTTCAGTGCTCCTAAGCTAGGGAAGAGAAAATCAATAGGATTTCTGCTCCTCATTGGTAACTAATCACCTTTTCTGGGATCTGGCTGTAAATAAATTGGGGTAAGGAATGGATTAGATTCAACTCTGCCCATTCACGTGAAGAGCTGTCACTTGGGGGTATCATTGGCTAAACAGAGTTCATAATAAATCATCCCGTACAGGAATACAATAGAGAAAATGGGGGATAAATGTTAAAACAAATCTCGGAGTATAGGAATGCTGACTATCTAGCATTATTTTGTTTGGATGTCCATGGCTCGCTGCTGGTTGTCTGTGTTGCTGGCCTAATAGGAATCATTGTATTGGTGTTAATTACACAAGGACCCTGTCACATGCAACATCATGGAAACCTGTTTTGCTGAATGCTGAAGAAGCTGGCGTCAGCTGACAACTAAACTTCATTACGTATTTTAATTTATGTTTTAAACCACCATTTTCATGCTGTTTTTGAAAGGTCATGCAGAAGTAAAGGGAGAAGTTGGAAGAGAACATTACTGAGGTGTGGGGGTGGGGTGGCCTTTGATGATGTTAGCAGCCTTTCCACCACAACGAGAGGTGTAGATGGAGTTCATGGATGCACTTTAAGTGGCAAGTGCAATCAGGACAAATTCCACCTAGACGTTAGAGATTATGTGGGTCACCAAATGACATTGAATTCTGTATCCTTTACAAGGCATTCCGATCCGTTTACTTCTGAAGGTCTGGTTTGGATTGCCCGCAAAAATCTCTCCAACTCAAACTGCTTCAACAACTTCTCCAAGCTGGATATTTCGATCTTTTTGCCAGACACTGACTTCTCTAGAGCTTTTGATGCTGCTGGTAGTCTCTGGATAATGGCACATTTCCAACTTTTATGAAACATCTAGTTTTACCCAGCTTCTGCTGAGTTTCTCTTTGCTCCAGTCTTTCACAGTTGCTCGCAGGCTTTCTTCACCCATGCTCAGCTGCACTGAACTATCAGCGACATTCAGGGCTTTTTTTTTAAGCCCTGACCTTTACTTCCATTCTGCAGGACTTCTCTTGAGCCATAACTATCTAGACTCTGCCAAAGATAGCAGTTGCATTGCCTGGAGCCACTTCTTCTGCTTCAGTACTCTGCCACTTTCAAACTGCAACTACCTTCTCCAAGCAAACGGATACGCACATCCAATATGTTGAAACCAAAGATTCCCCTTAAGCTCCACTCTTCTCCGTTTTGATACAGCCTGATCGACGCTGTCCTTATCTGGACTTTTTGGGTTTACTGAATACTTTCAAGCTAATTTAGCTCCATGCCCCTCTGGCCTAATGTTGAGTGCAAGCATTTCAGACATCAAGTAACCACTTGACTAGATACACCTATTGTTTATACAGCACCATCTCTTCCAATCTAATTTTGGTAAACAAACATGGGTAACCTTCTGAACTGCCTTTTGTCCCAGGTGTTGTGTAAATAACTCGAGCACAGTGTTTTAACTACTTTCCTAGCTATTAAACTTTGAAAACAATATCACCTCAACCTTTTAAATACATTGGATCAAGGTGTTTCAGTTACGTTTATCCCATTTTCTACTGTTTATTTTTGCTTTTAGGAATTAACGTCTATATATGGAAACACTTAGACCATGAACTAGATGTTCAGAAAACTTTAGCACACCTTAAGCATATAATGTATTATAAATCTGCAGCCAGATAGCAGGAATGGTGGTAAAGACACTTGGGCAGTTCTAAATTGTGTGCTAAAACATATTTCAAAAGAATTGTGATTTCTATGGCATTTTAAAGTTTGTCCGTGTTCTGTTGTTTCTTCTAGTGACTATTCTGCACAGTGGGATCAATTAGCTCTTCGTCGAAACACAGATCAGAGGAGTTCATTTGGAAGTATGGACAGTCTTGACCAGCCCGGTCAAAACTGTGACCAAGGCACATATCCTAACAAAAGGGACTCTGCCTACAGCTCTTTTTCTGCAAGTTCTAATACCTCTGACTATACTTTGTCATCGTCAGTGAAGACTGATGAGTCAGCCTCCATGGACAGCATACTACACGGCTTAGGGCCATGGTTACCAACCAGGTATGGAGATGCCCAGTATCTTCAAAATGGAAGTGAAGGCAGGGAACGGCCAGTTGAAGAGCAGCCTTGTTCTCACTGTGGAAAAGGATCGTCTGCAAGTGGCAACATGTTGTCATCCCATGCACATGAAGATAGTGCTTCAAGTTCTGCCAAATCAGTACCTCCCCCGCCACCAGTTCGCAGAGAAAGTTTTGTGGCAGCCAAAGCTCGCTCTGCATCCCTGTGCATGACAAATTCTGAGGCACTTGCAGCAACAAACCTGCTGCTCCATTCCGGAAGGTGTGCTTCCGAAACTTTGTTATCTACAAAAGATAAAGATTTTGAAGGACGGTATTTTGCCAGTGTTCCAAAGTGCTCTGTCGGTACTACCCTGCACTCCCGTAAACCAATCTCTGGCCATTGTCCAGTAGAATGTTGCTGCTTGTTAAGGCAACAACCAAAGCAACATTGCCGTTCTCAGAGTCAAAGTGAAAAAAATATTTCGCATGAAAATACAACATTCTCTAGAAAAGCCAGTCGATATTTGATGGAGCAGTTGGACTTATACAATTTGATTGAGCCGTCATTTGTTACCAGTCACTATGTAAGCCTGGGTCAAGTGAAGCAGAACGAAAGGTTGCCTTTGAATTTGCATAGACACAGTGCACCCGAGAAGTTGTTAACAGCGCAAATGCATTCATTACCGATTGCAGTCTGTGGCAAAATTGACTTGAGATCACACTGTCAGCAGGAAAGTCATCAATGGGCCAACTGTGCATCAAAGCCTCAACAGGAACATCAGTCCAACATACAGCATACTCATAAAGCTTTAAATAAAGTTGATTTTTCACCAGAAGAGCAGATGGAAGAGAATTCCTTGAATCCTGAATCCGTACCAAAACAGAAGCAACAAGAAATTGAAGTAGCCAATTGTAATCAGTCTATGGATACTCAGCTACATTCTTCCCCTTGCAAGGGCGAGCCGAACAATGTAACTTGTATAAGTGCTTCTCTCCAAACTGCCGCCCAGCAGCAAAACTCGCATTTGCCTCCAAGACCACCAAATCAAATGATTGGGGGTCAAAGTGGCAATAATTTGGAAGATGAGACAGACATGGAAGAGGCAAAGAATGAAACTGACAGAAATACTCGAGTGTGCTGTTCTAGAGTAGCTAGAATGCGGCGCAAAAGTGACCGTTTTGCCACAAATTTGCGTAATGAAATACAAATGAAGAAAGCTCAGTTGCAGAAGAACAAGAGTGGAACTGTGCTGTTACAAATGGAAGAAGCTTCAGAAAAATTGGATAACTTGAGAGAGAAGCCATCCAATTCCTATACATGTATTGCTGGTGAGTCTGATTACGGTGGCTCAGCAGAAGAAGTTTTAGACACAAAATCGCAGACCACAAATCCTAATAAAACTCTGGACAATTTGGAAGAGGTTCATAAAACAGGAAGTATGTATTTGTGTCCATTGACTGAAAACTCCTGTATTCCACAAAGCAGATGCAAAACAAGTTCATTATCCCAAGATATTGAGGAGCAGAAGACTGTGCAAGAAGTGATTGGAACTGGCCAGTGTAGATGGACGCCAGATGATGGATGGGAGTCACAAAGTAAGGCAGTAAAGAACATCCGCTTTGATGAGACAAAAACCTGTGCGGCAGCAGTGTCACAGGAACCAGATACGTCTCCACTTGTGTCCTTTGCAGAGAGAAGAAAATTCTTTGAAGAGACTAGTAAAAATTTTTCTGCCTCTGATTCTTACAATTTTGTGAAACCTCAAAGCAAATCAAATACGTTAGGAAAATCTAAAGGGCAGAGTTTTTGCAACAAATTACATGTGCTCCCAAATGATCACCTGAGACAATCTGCAAAGGAGGTGTTCCAACATCCCTCCTGTAGAGTCAGTCAAGATTCTGGGCAAGCTCCCATATGTTCACCTAGAAAACTGGAGCAAGCAATTCACCATGGACAAGGAAAGAAGTTGTATGAGCAAGAATGTGAACATTTAGAACCTCTCAAACTGAGTAAATCAAGCACTTTGAAAGACCATCGTATTTCTCATGTTCAGCAGGTGCAACATTCTGATCTAACTCCAACACTGCATTATCAGTATTTCCTTCCAGATAACAGTCACCTAGAAGATCCTCATCCCACCCTAAGGTCCAACCAGTCACAACCTTCTTTTCCTGAGGTAGGATATGTCTAAGTTTCCTACTTTGTTTATATGCTGCATTTTGTCACAGGTGCATTCCCTAGTGAGACAAACAACCTTGTTGAGCTAACCAGATGAACAATGATCTCAGGGTAATCAAAGTGTCCAGAAGAAACAAATTGATCAAATCCTTCTTCCCTTTTCCTTACAAGGAGCATTCTCTTGTGCAGTCTCACCCTTCACTGCAGCTTGTGAAAGATCAGAGCCTCGTTGGGGTGGGTCAGGGGCGGAAGTGGTGGGTGAATAAGGGAAATATGGGCATGAACAAAGAAAGATCTCTTTGAGTAAGTGAAATCTACCTTGCCCATATAGATTGAATGAATATTATTCTTTTTAACGCTGTACCTGTTCATAACTGGAATATGAAGGCAGCACCCTAACCGCCAGCTGATGTAATTTTATTTGGCACATGGCAAAGCTAACAGCATAACAAACACAAGCTTGTGGATATGTTAGACTGAATTTTACTTGGCCAGGCAAGGAAGGAATACTGAAAGTATCCAGATGGGCTGAATGAGTAAGTGCCATGACAATAAAGGTTCGATTCCACCCTCGGGTGACTGTGTGGACTTTGCACATTCTCCCCGTGTCTGCGTAGGTTTCCTTCAGGTGCTGCTGTTTCCTCCCACAGTCCAAAGATGTGCAGGTTAGGTGGATTGGCCATGCTAAATTGCCCGTAGTGTCCAGAGATGTTTAGGTTGGGTGGATTGACCATGGGAAATGCAGGGTTACAGGCATAGGTTTGGGGGAGTGAGTCTGGATGGTATGTTCTTCAGAGAGTCAGTGTGGACTTTTGGGCTGAATGGCCTGTTTCCGCCTTGTGGGGATTCTGTGAAAGAAAAACAAATTGCTATGAGTTCAGTAAAAAGATTAAAGGACGTGAGACAGTGCAGGCAAATGGCGCTGAGGTGGATCTTCAGCCGTGAACTGAATGGCAAGGTTAGCTCTAGAGGCCGAATGCCGTATTCTGTATTCCTCTCATTTATATGTTCTTCAGAGTGGTTTCCGTTTCTAAATGAATAGACTTTTTAGCGTTACTGGTGGAGCTTGTGTGCCAGATTTTTGTTCCTGATAAGGATAAGTATGTGAGAGAATCTCCATGCTAACATGATTGCATCGGAACATTGCCCTGAATTGCAGGATCTTCACACCTGGGGAGCGGGTAGATGATGGAATCGAACATCCGTCCTCCCTGGTGCAGATCAGAGGTGGCCACAGGGGCTACTGAATGCTGAAATGGGATGTTTAAAAGGCCTCCTTCAGTTTTTTTGGTTCTTCTTTCTGGCTGTTTTATTAAAATACATGTGAGATCTCAACTCCTCTCGACCACTCACTCACGACACGTCCACACCAGCTCTTGCCTCCATTCAACCCCCACGGTCCTGCATGCCATCCATGCTGACTTATTACCGCCCCCCCCCCCAACTAACAATAATTGCTTATCATGCCTGCAGTTTCAACTTAATAACATGTTACCCCCATCACTACAATCCACCAACTTTTGCTCTTATGTTGCTGATAAGATGAAATGAATTAAAGTTCTGAACTACACCCAGAGTTCTAAAGGAGATAGCTGAAGAGAAAGTGGAGGCGTTAGTGGTGATCTTTCAAGAATCGCTAGCGTCAGGGAGGGTCCCAGTGGACTGGAAAATCGCTAACGTGACACCCTTGTTTAAAAAGAGAGTAAGGCAAAAGGCTGAAAATTACAACCGAATAGCCTACCGTCAGTCATTGGTAAGATTTTAGAGTCCATTGTGAACGATGAGATTTCTGAATACTTGGAAGTGCGTGGTAAAATAGAGCAAAGTCAGCATGGCTTCATCAAAGGGAAGTCATGCCTGACAAATCTGTCAGAATTCTTTGAGGAAGTAACGAGCAGGTTAGACCAAACAGAGCCAACAGTTGTTATCTACCTGGACTTCAAGAAGGCCTTTGACAAGGTGCTTTAACAAGGCCGCTGACTAAGATAGGGGCCCATGGTGTTAGAGGCAAGGTGCTTGCATGGATAGAAGATTGGCTGTCTGGAAGAAAGCAGAGAGTGGGGTTAAAAGGGTCTTTCTCAGGATGGCAGCCGGTGACAAGTGGTTTTCCACAAGGGTCAGTGTTGAGACCACAACTTTTCACTTTATACGTTAATGATCTAGATGAAGGAACTGAGGGCATTCTGGCTAAGTTTGCAGACAACACAAAGATATGTAGAGGGACAGGTAGTATTGAGGCAGGGAGGCTGCAGAAGCATTTGGACAGGTTAGGAGAGTGGGCCAGATGGAGTACAGTGTGGGAAGGCGTGAGGTCATGCACTTTGGTAAGAAGAATAGAAGCTTGGACTATTTTCTAAGTGGGGAGAAAATTCAGAAGTCTGAAGTGCAAAGAAACTTGGGAGTTCTAGTCCAGGATTGTCTCAATGTAAACTGGCAGGTAAGTCAGTAGTCAGGAAGGCAAATGCAATTTTGACATTTATTTTGAGGGGACTTGAATATAAAAGCAGGGATGTACTTCCAAGGCTCTGGTCAGGCCACATTTGGAGTATTGTGTGCAGTTTTGGGCCCCATATCTCAGGAAGGATGTACTGACCCTGAAGTGAGTTCAGAGGAGGTTCACGAGAATGGTCCCAGGAATGAAAAGCTTAACATATGAGCAATGTTTGAGGATTCTGGGTCTATACTCGATGGGGTGTAGAAGGATGAGGGGGGATCTAATTGAAACTTACAGAATACTGAATGGCCTGGACAAAGTGGATGTTGGGAAGATGTTTCCATTGGTAGGAGAGACTGGGACCTGAGGGCACAGCCTTAAAGGGAAAACCTTTTTTAGAATGGAGATAAGGAGAAACTTCTTCAGCCAGAGAGTGGTGAATCTATGGAATTCACTGCCACAGAAGGCTGTGGAGGCCAGGTCATTGAGTGCATTTAAGATGGAGATAGGTTCTTGATTGTCAAGGGGATCAAAGGTTATGGGGAGAAAGCGGGAGAATGGGGTTGAGAAACTTATCAGCCATGATTGAATGGCAGAGCAGATTGATGGACTGAATGGCCTAATTTCTGCTCCTATGTCTTATGGTCTTAAACTTTCAATATCGGCTTTGTTATAGGTTTTAAAACAAAACTGACGTTCATGAAAGCCCACTGAAAACATTTAAATCCCTGTTTAAAAGATGTATCTACACATCAAAGAGAACTAATCATTTACTAACTTCTTTGAGCTGTCTGTCAAGGTGTGAATGTATAGCTGCCTATTGAAATAATGATTGGTTGTGGAAATAAGCATTAGTAATGACATCATAGCCATGTGGGTAATGTCAACAACCAGCTATTATAACTAGCAGAATAGAATTTTTCAAGTCTCAATGACGGAGGTAGTCTTTTCAAAAAATACTAAATAGATGAATATTTAAATAATGTCATAGCTTGAGTATTTTATAATCTGTCACTGACACATTTCTAATTTTAAAAAAAATCTTCAAGAATCAGCACAAAGTGAGACCATCTTCCAATAACATCCTTATCTTATAATGAATGTCGCTGGTAAAATCCTCTGGATACTTTGGTTTGAGCTCTGCGATTACAATTTACACCTTTGTTTTAAGTTTTTATAAATTTAAATTTAAACAACTTTGCAGCTTGACAGTTCTTCAGACTTTGTCCATCCTTTGAGTTCTTTTGAGTATTATAAAAGTTTCTATCTCCCACTCTGGGTTTTGGTTAAGGTCCTTGCTACAGTGAAAATGGCATCTGTTTGAATGATGTTCAGGTGGCCTGCTGAGTTTGGATTTCTTGCCTGTGTTGGTCTCCACTCCAAGTAAATTCAGGTTATAGTGTCTCACTGTATTGAGGAAGCAAATGTATGGGAAAGTTAAGAGAAGACACTGACTGTATTCTTGTACTTAATAAGACTACTATTTATTGCGTATAAGTACATTCTAGTCACTACGAGCTATCAATATATGGCTCTACCTGTTAAAACTCTTAACCCCCTTTTATATCCTGTATACACATAACCAGACAGACACAGACAAACCAAAAAGAATTATTTCATGGGTAGAGAAAATAAAACTTGAGAAACACCAGTCCACCTGGTTCATGAGTGGACCCCTTTGCTTGTCAATATATTCTGTTCAGTCTCCTTTCTCCTTCACAGGAGGCATAAAGGGATTAGCAGGTTAACTACAAAGTCATTTGCTTACCTGTTAAAGGCAACAGTTTATGGCAACTGATGGGAGAATACAACTTATATAATTTCTGCAAGCTTCAGGTATTTTCACTACAGAGAGAGACACACAAACATGTACTCCTTCTGGAAGATTGAAGACTTCTCCCCACGGATCATTGGAAATCATTGACACCAATGATTTCCAGTGATCCACTGTCACATCTTCTGCTTCAAGAAAAGTCTTAGCAACATTTGAAGCCATTTGAAAATTCAAACCAAAGTGGTACGCTTTACAGCAATACCTGTTTCTATACCCAGTATCTTGATATGCTGTTTCTTTAAGAATTCACAGATCCGTCTAAATTCAAGGATTTTTGATTCTGGGTAAGACGCACTCTGTGATCCTAGTTAATATTAATACTGAAAGTGTCAGTTTGAATCCTGGCTTTATACAACCTAATTTTGTTGCCTATAGTTTTGTAACTGTAGGTCAGTCACTGAACATATTCACAAGGGTATGTCATTGCAGTTTTGAGAAACAAAAAGTTTGTTAAACAACAAAAACACACAAACTACTTGCACTAGAAAATAAAGTAGGAAAAAAAAGTCATTACAAACACTAAAAAATGATTCAAGCCCCCACTATTCCTTTTTATCCCAGCAATATCCTTACAAACAGCAAACACCCAGCAAAGATTTACTGTAGTCTCGATACCAAGGCTTTTTGCTCAGACAGGGACAGCTGCAAGTTGTTTCCTTTCAGTGAATTTCTGCATATTCAGGAGATGCTTTTTCCTCAGCTGTTGCCCCTCTCCCTGAGACAGCTTAAAAAAAAATCTGCATAACAAGCTCAAGTTCCTGAAAATCAGATTTGAGCAATCTTATGAGAATTTAACACACTTGCTTCCACTTGCTGGCGAGTTTTCTGTGTCCCTGTGGGTCTCTGGTCCACTGTTTCTAGGCAACAGCACTGTTTTATTTCAAGCTTTCTTATTTCGCGACACAACTATCCCCATCTCTTCGCTTCAAGGGTTGTAAAACCTCATTAAAAATGCATGGACACAAACAGCTTCCCAAGCTTCGTAGCACTAAGTTCCTAAGAACAACTTCAAAAATAAAGTTAAAGCCGTGCCTCCCCATTCTTAGCACAAAAATATAATTTGAACTCATAAGTTATTGTTCCTAACACTAGTAATATACTTTTCTTCATCCCTACAGGTTCAGAAATCTTAAATAAATTATAGGTGAGAAATGCTGGTGGATTCTAGGAATACCTTTTTGCTGCTATTTAGACATCACATTCACAGTAGTTGGTTGTTTGCTGTTTTTTGCAGAGGAGTAAAAGTTAAATTATCTATGTTTAAAGAGCACCTTGCATTTATTTTATCTTGCAAAAATCGGAAAGGCCTGCATTGGCATGTTTTGTTTTAAGCTTGAGCTTGTTCCTTCCTCCCGTTCTCAGATGTTGACAAATGCATGAGGTACAGTTCCATGTCCTCTGGCACGTTGCCAGTTGCTTAATTTTAAGCCAGTATAAACAGCAAGCATTACTTAATTATTTCAAAATGATGTAGCATTACTGCCAAGCTCTCCATCAGTCTTCACCCAGCATCTACACATGTACTTCTCTCCCAGAAAACAGTCAGGAAAATTATCTTCTTGTCCTCCTCGCAAAATTCTAGTTGTCTTGCTTGCCCAGGATCCAATACTGGATGAACAGAATCTTCCTCTTGTTGGGTATGATGAAAGCAGAAAAAATTGTCTTCATTCCCGAGTTAATGATTCCATCTTTCTCCATGGCAACTATCTGATATTGACCAGGCTGGTCACATCCTAGGTGTCATATTTGACCCTGTGATAAGCCTTTAATTGCACAACAGCAAAATCAATCCCTATGTTTATTTCCACCTTAGTAACATTGGCCAACTGCCTTGCCTCACCTGTTACTGAAGTACATATTTTTGCTTCCTCTAGACTGGATTATTCTAATGCATTCCATGCCAGCCTTGCTCCTTCATAACCTTGTGATTATCCAAATTCTACTGCCTGTGACCTTATTTGCACCAATTTCTGGTCATCCGTCACCCTGCAGTGTTCCAGGATCTCTACTGACACCCAGTTTTAAAATGTTCCTCCTTAATCTGAAATCCCTCCATAACCTTGTCCCCTCCCTAGCTCTACAGTCTGTCTGGCTCACAATCCTCTGAGCAGTTGTCTTTATGTAATTGTGGCCTCTTGAGTGTCTCCGATATTATTTGTTCCATTTTTGCCGGTTGTCACTTTGCCGCCTAGGACCTTCTCTAAACAGCACTACTTCTCTCATCTAGGAGGCCTGGTGTTGAATTTCACATGGTGGTACTCTGAAGGTTCTCCGAGTATGTTATTACATTAAAGATGTTATTTGGATACAAGTTCTTATAATGTCCTAATTCCCCCTTTCAAGGTTGAGATCAGAGGAAGCTGGGGTTCGTACCAGTTGCCAATCAGGTTATCTACTGAGCCCTTGGAAGACTACCATGTTGTTTTGTCACCTTTCTTGAACCAAACTAAAATGTTTCTTTATATTCAACTTCTTTTCTTTGAATTGGTGCTATTCATACTACTTTGTTCAATTAGATTTGGTGTTTGACAATTTATTCAGAATTTAATTTTTATTCCCCTTCACCTCCTTTTTCAACTATTCCTCTTCACCTCCACGTCTTCCAATGTTTGTATGTTACTTAATCATTTGCTGCTTTCATTTTAATGACATTCATGCCAGCCACTATTTTGATTAAATGATACTTCTTCATGTGTGACCCTGAGGAGTGAGTGCCAATAATCTAATAAACCCTGGGATGCTTTACCATCCTAAATTTGGTCCTTTTCCTAGAGCACAACAAAAGGAAGATAAATAATGATCAGGAACAGTGCCCTTCCTGGTTTATACCTGTAAGAAACAAGTGATGAGGGTTATTGTTGCATTTTGCATCACTTTTCGGTTGACATGAGACAACTTGCTGCACGCTAGGATTGAGCCTTCAACTTCTCAAAACTAGTTTGATATGGCTAAATATTTTTATACAGGACAGCTGCAGAGATACTTTAAACTAGACAACTCAGGCAGCCTTGCATGAACCTCCTTTATCCTTCCTACTAGTCTCCTTGTGCTTCTTTTCACATTTGCTCACTGATGGGTTTAAAAGTAGAAGTCATGTAAAATTTACCAGACAACATATCTACCTGCCCTAAACAGCCTTTTATAGGGGATTGGGGAGACTTTGGGTGGCCCACCTGCCTTGGGCCTATGACTTTAATCATGACTTCTTAAGGGCATCAGCTTGCACCACCAGCATTTTACCCAGAGTGGAAGGATGCCCACACTACACAGGATGCCCACACTTTTATTTGTGTGAGTCAGTGTTGGGAAAGGCATGTGAATATTCCTTTGAAGGCTCCATGCATTCACCACAGAATCACACCTTACCCGCTTCCCTGTGCTATAGTAGAAAGGTCGTCTTCTCCCCGTCGAGAAAGACATGGTCTTGTCTTAGACTGATTCACAGTACTTCCAGTGTTAAATTACTGTTGGGACTGTAGGTGGGCTCCTTTCCTCAATTCTTTTTTAAGCCAGAGGGAGGGCACCACATGTAATCTCATAATATTCAGCCTCATGATTTTCATTGTCTCCAGATTGTTACATCAGTGAGGGATGAAATTAAAGAAGCTCTGGACATGGTAATGCAATCATTCCTGACTCCATTAGTGGGACCAGAGAATTGGTGGACTGCCAGTGTTGAATAGTTGTCTAAAAAGGGAGGAAAGGATCGTCAGAATAATTATAACCAGTTATCTTAACCTCAGAGCATTCATTGGAAATGCATTGATCAATCAAGGAAAGTCAGCAGGAATTTCTTAACTGAAAGTCACATCTGATTAACTTGATTTGTGTTTCTTTGTGTGGTGGTGAGAAGTAGGTTTTTTGAGGGCAGTATGATCAATGCAGCTCATTTGGATTTTAACAAGGCTTTGAAAGGCTGTGCAAAAAGAAAAAATCCTTAGGATCCACAGAAGAGTTGTAAATTGGATCCTAAGTCAGTTTACTGGCAGGAAGTAAAGGTTAATGTTTGATGGGTGGTATTGTGGCTGGAAACCTGAACCCGTGTGGTTCCACCAGGCACAGTACTTGGTCTCTTGCAGTTAGTAGTGATATAGTAATGATAATGATACAGGTTCATGAACGATAAAAGAGTTTGCATGTTATATAAAAAAAAGTAGAGTGTTTGATAATGAGGAGCAAAGCTTTAATCAACAGAAAGGTATTGATAATTTGATCAGAGGCAGTAAAGTGGGTACTAGAAGTCAATTCAGAAAGATGCGCAATAAATCATTTTGGGAAATGCAGTAAGCCAAATAAAAGCACAACAAATGGGAAGATCCTGAGTACTGTGGAGGAACAGAGTGACCTTGCAGTGTATGTCCACAGATGCCAAGAGATTGCAAACTGATCAAAGGATGGTTGAGATGGTATGATTTTGTTGATTAGCCAAGACATAAAATTTGAGAGCAGGAAGGTTATGGTGGAACTATGCACAGCACTGGTCAGACCACAGCTTGAATACTGTGGATTCTTTTGACTGTAGAGGAATTCACAAGGATGTTGTCAAGACTAGAAAATTATAACTTTAGAAAGCTAGGGTTGTTTTCCTTGGAGCCAAGTTACTTAACCCAGATACATAAAAGTATGATTAGACTAGATAGAGTAGATTGGGTCATCCTACAGAGTCAAAAACTAAGATTTATAGATTTAAAGTAATTGAAATACAAATTAGTGGCAAAACAACAAAATCTTTTGCTTTTCCTCATTGACCTAGAACTGAGTGCTGTGGGTTTCTGTCCATATCAGCCTTTCAGGCACATGTAAAAGTCACATGGATATTTACGAGAAGAGTCTTTTACTGAAGAGTTATGGACAAAGTACAGAATCATTTGGCTGGATAACTCTTTGTTCAGTAATGAACATGATGAGAGTCATGGTCTCCAATGTCATAATTTTTATGAAAGCCCACCATTCTTGACGGTAAACTCTTAAACTAGGCTGGCTGTGGAGAATGGTGGATGCTGAATCAAAATGGCTGAGTGGAATTTCCCTTAAACTATATGAATAGCTGTTTAGTTCATCATGACCTATTTCTATGTTCAGTCTGTTCTTTCAATATTCTCTCCCAATGTAGTAGCCCTCGAGCAGCGGAACTTAATGGAAGTTGATGTGAATATTTGGACTCAAAGGAAGTAGAATACACAAAGGAAACTGGCTGTGTCATATGGGAGGGCTGCTGAATGTCTAACAATAAATTGCATGGGTAGTGAGAGAATCAGCAATAGGCTGCGAGGCAGTTGAATGTTCTGATAGTGTATGGTTATTAGATTGAATAATTGCCTTTTTGTCATCTGTGCTTGAATTCGTGGCGCTCCCATCTCTTGAGAAATGAGATTTGGATTCAAATTCAAGTCCTGCTCCAGTGCGTTCTGAGGACTTGCTGTATTGCTGTCTTTTAGGTGAGATGTTAAACCCAGGCCCCATCTACCTACTTGAATAGATAGAAAAGATCTCAAACGCTATTTCAAAAAGGAATAAGGCAGTCATTTCCGGTGCCCTATGAAATATTTATTCCTCAGTCAATATCATAAAAACAACTTCTCTGGGTTAATACCACATTGCTGTTTGAGAAAATTTGCTGAGTGCAAATTGGCTACCATGATACCTAAATTACAGCAATATCTGCGTTTCAAAGTAGCTTCATTGACTATTGAGTGTTTTGAGGCATCATACTATATATATCCATCTTTATGCAAATTATTTCGAAGCTTGCTGTTAGTATTGGTCATGTCACCTCGTAGTGTCATATCTCACACAGCAGGTGCCATACAAATGGTAAAGGTGAAAGGTTCTTGACTTGCCCCTCCATATTTTTCTTACCTGATGACAGTGATGTTTGCAGAAGATGTGTTTGTGCCAGCAGATCTGGCCTGTCCCAATGCAGTAATTCCTTGTCTATGAGCCTGAGCAGCCAGTTTGACATAGACAATGGACAGGTGAGTCAAAGTTTGTTCTCCCTTGAAGCAAAGATCACTGTTTAGCCAGTGCAAGAAACTTACTTTTTTTCATTCTAGTCTCTAATATAGGCACATTAAAATTATTTGTAATTGTCCTACTCCCTAACTGGAAACAGCTAATTAATATTGGGCAGTAGAAATAGAACTTTCCTAATCTATTGCTAGGCATGTGATATGATTTATTTAATAATTGTATCAGGGGAAAAAGAGGGTATAGTGTTCTATGGTGTGAAAAGTAGTAGCTCTGAAAGGGGTAATGTTGGAGGCTGCATTAACTTCCACTGAATCTGATATTATTCAGTCTCGGGTGAGGAAAAGAGTGTCTAGCTAGAGATCCTGATGGGGCCAGACATTTAATTCCTGGCTCCTGATAGTCTAATTAGTAATGTCTAATGAGCTAATGGAACTTCCAGCAGTAGCGATCATGCAATAAAGTACATCTTGAATTTTAAGACAAGTGCCTCCAATTAAGACTCGCGAGCTGTTAATCTTCTACCAGTGTTAATTGAATAGGCTCCGTGACCCAGCATAGAAAGGAGGATTGATAGGTTCTTGTGATATAATGGTAGAGTCCCTACATCTGAGCTAGGATACCCAGGTTTGTGTCCTGCCTGCCCTATAACTGTGTACAGGCTGTTCAGAAAATATCTAGAAAGGCGGATCGAGGGTCTCTTGTGCTATAGTAGTGCCCCTATCTCTGAGCCAAGAGACCCAGCTTCAAGTCCTACCTGCTTCAGAAGTGTCTAATAACATCTCTGAACAGGTTGACTGTTTGTTCAGCAGGGACGATTAGCTGGTTATGGTTAGTTTTGCAGTACATACAACATAGTGATCAGTGGTGGAGTTATTGACTAAATACCAAAAGCTAACAAGGGTGCAAAAAAATCCATCTACTTAGGAAGGTAATATTTTTAGAAAACGAGTGAGTTTGTTACTTTGAAGACATTACTACTTTTAGAATGCTCAGACAGTCTGGTAAGAGTTTCAAGCTCTTGACAAATGTAGAACGCCTAGAAGATAAGGTGGGGCAAGAACAGCCCCTTAGAGCTGGTAAGAAGTGAAGGGGAAGCAGTGTAGGCTAATAAGTGTGTAAAGAAACTAGTCACACTTGTTAGATCCTGGCCTGACAAAAGAGAAATGTGTAGGTGCAGACCAATTTGAGGTTCAGCTGAGAAGTGACCATTGTAGAGTCCCATAGTAAGGTTAAAGGTGTCTGTAAGCAAGGGGGATAAAACACTTTAAGTTAATGGTGCAAAGAACCAGGCAGAGAAGGGTAGAATTGGGGGAAGGAAAAGGCACTAACCATTGACAGTGAGTATTGTTGCCAATAAGAGCAGGCACCACAAGGCATGGCTAGTGCTGCTCGATCAAGACCATTAAACTAATTTATACTGAGACCGCAGCCTCAGGAACATTGGAGCAGATGATGATTCTGAAAAGAGCTGTTTTGAAAACCAAGTCTGACAGAAGATGATAGAAGAATTTTGAGACTGTGATACGGTCAAAGACATAAATCATTTAAAGCATGGATTTAGCAAGAAGATTTATTAAGGCTACAGCCATAGAGATTCATTTTGAAAGTAAGAGACAGGGGCTTGCACAGTGTTTTAGGCTGTGAACGATGAGAATATGTCAGTTTTTTTCCTGCTAAAATGCGAGAAACCTTCATCTTAGCCGCTGAAGGTAGAGAAATAAAAGAACAGTTTAATTGCCAAAAATGCAGAAACCCCCCAGTAAGCAATACAGTGATACAGTATTGCTATTTAATATTTTTTAAAGGTAAGTAGAATATGACAACATTACCAAAATACAGAACCGGAAGCTATATTTGAATAAAATGAGTGTCGCTAGAATAGAGGACATGAGAACAGGATTGCTATTTAGTAAAATTATCAAAATCAGTGGGTAGAAGATTTAAAGAAAAGCAATGATATATTAAAAGTTAAAAGCTTAGAGCCAGCAGATGACAAACAGCATTGGGTACTGCAAATTTCAATGAAGAAATATAAATTATCACATTTAAGAAGAAAATGGCGGGAGAAATAATACTACTACGAAGAATTAATATCAAAGATACACCAAACAGAACAAAGGATTGAGCACTTCATGGAAAATAATTCTTAATATGACAAATTGCTTTAAAACTAAAGACTAAACCTCAAGCTGAACAAATAACAACATATTGTCGTCAACGGGATCTACGGCTAATGTTAAAAATCACCAAAACACAAAAGAAGTCACAGATTTGTTTGAAGGTGTGCTTCAAGCTTTTGACAATTACTTTAATCTGAGAACAAACAAAATTATTGAAAGCACAAGATTTAACAAGAGTTCAGCACCTAGAATTGATGGATCTTTTCATTAATGGTACCTACTGATCAAATAAAATCTCTGACAATGGAGCTTTGATATCCAAAAGCCTCTGACTATCCACACTATCTATGCCTCTCATAATTTTGTAGACCTGTATCACATTCCCCCTCAGCCTTTATCTTGCCAGTGAAAGCAAGCTGAGTTTATCCAACCTCTCCTCATAATAAAAACATTCCAGACCAGGCAGCATCCTGATGAACCTTCTCTGCGCCCTCTCCAAAGTGACCAGATGGAGCATAATCCAGCTGTGACATAACTTGCCAACTTTTATATTCGATGGCCTGGCCGATGAAGACAAGCACATTGCATGCCTTCTTGACCACCTTATCCACCTGTGCTGCCACTTTCAGGGGTCTGTGGACACCCAGCTGCCTCTGTACGTCAGCGCTCCTAAAGCTTCTGCCCTTTATTGTATAATTCGCACCCGAATTTTATCTTCCAAGATACATCACCTCACATTTGTCTGGATTAAACTCCATTTGACGTTTCTCTGCTAAAATCTGCAATCTAGCTCCATGCCCTTGTATCTTTTGACAATCCTCGTCATTGTCTACAAGTCCGTCAATTTTGATTTCATCTGCAAACTTACTAATCAAAGCCACCTACATTTTCCTCCACATTTAACAACAAAGGTGCCAGCACTGACCCCTGCTGAACACCACTAGTTACTGATCTCCATTCCAAAAAGTACCCTTCCACTGCTACTCTATGTTGAACATCACTAAAGAAGCTGAAGTTACAGCCTACAGAGAAAAATACATGATTCAGGAGGAATCACTCACAAGATTAAAAGTGTAATACAGGGAACACTGCAACACAAAGCGCTTCAGAGAGTTCATAATGTATATGTAATTCAATATTTCTCACTTTAGACCCAGTCTTGGCCTCGACATCCTTGAGGTAGCATAACTATGGGGGAACAGATAGTTCAGGGAGTGATGTTGCATAAAAGACAGGAGGATGGCAGTACTTTACACCAACCTTTTGCTAGTTTTGCTTGTTCCACAGCACATCAAACATTCTGTTTTCAATTAATTACATATACAGTATTGAAAATAGTAATGCTGTATTGTTCATTTTGAGGAAGGTTACTAATTCAGGCACTTTCTGCCCAACTTGCTTCCTTCCTGATTATAAGCAATACACTTACAGAGATACATGACGTTCAAACAAGTGTCAGGAACTCTGTCACACTTCTGAGCTGTGTTGAGTCACAAGGTGATTTACTCGCTGCACATTCCCAGCCTCTGACCTGCTCTAGTGTTTGTTTGACAAGCCCAGCTCAGTTTCTATTCAATGGTCATTCCTAGACTATTGATGATGAGTAATTCAGCAATGATAATGGTGAATGTCTATAGTTAGACTACCTGTTATAGATGGTCATTGCCTGGAACGTGCGATGTGCAAATGTTAGTTACCATTTATTAGCTCAATCCTGGACACTGCCCGAGTCTTGCTGTGTTTGGATACTGACTCCTTCAGAATCTAAGTAGTCAGGAATAGTACTGAATATCATTCAATCATCACTGAACATCCCCGCTACTAGCATTATGATGGAATGGGATAGGCCTATGACACCAGCCTGAGGAACTCTTAGAGCAGTGTCATTGGTCTGAGATGTTTGATCCCTACATACCGTATGATACCATAGAATATGATTTCAATTTTGCAAGAACTCCGTACAAAGTAAAATTCTACCTTGATGTCAAAGGCACTCACTTACGGCTCTGCTTTAATTTCAGCTCCTTTGCCTATGCTTGAACTGTAACTGCATCTATAGCCAAGTGTCCCCAAATTGATCATCTCTGAGCAAGTTATTGCAGTGTAAGTGAGGTGGCTTAATGCTGTCAATGACACCTTCCACAATATTGCTTATGAACAAACATAGAGTTATTGGTTCAGGAAGTATTGGGCCAGATTGGATTTGTACTGCTTTTTATTGATAGAACATACCTGGACAATATTCCAAACCTATTATGACCCCTATGTTTCAGTCTCTGTGTCCAAACCAACTGGGGAGACTACACATGCTCAAGTTCTATAAATTGAGACTCCGTTGATGCGTTCAAAGCTTTGAGGTCAATATCATTTAAATCTTGTTTAGCTGGGGCTTCTCACAGGATAAGTGCAGTCATAGGTTGGTGCTAATTTATACTGACCAATGTTGATTCCCAGTTTTCCCTGTCTTAGACTGGCAGACCTGCTCAACAGAGATTCCCACACCTCATTATAATCCAGTCATGTCAGTTCAACTGTGATTAATTCCTCTCGTTCCCGTAGTTGAACAGGCTGACTTCTGTGTCTTACACAGAAGAAATTGCATCAGCTTAGGCAAGAGGGGATGGGGAAAGTATTTGCTGAATTGCACCATAGCTCCAGCCAGCAGATTTAGCACCTTTATAATCTTTTTATCTTTTTTTTTAAACGTAGCTCCTGAAGATGTCAGTGTTCATCAAATGTAGTAGAGGTGGTGTAAAACAGTAATGAATAGGATGAAGATAACTGATGAATAACAGAAGTGTATTTTTGTACTTTTTCAACAGCACACTAGTTATTAAATGACTATTTCAGGTATCGTTCACCATCCTGGGATTGTACTGCAGTTTTTATTTCAAGTTCTACGTTTTCTGTCCAGTCACTGTGATATATTTACTTCAGTTGTTAATTAAACGAACTGTCTCCACTCTAGCAAGTGAGAGTAAAGCCAAGACAATGTTGATGTGTTTCCCAACTGTGCTGTAAATAGGTCTACGGATGTTTCTCTGTACTGACTGGCAAATCTTCTTTGCAGGGATATCCGGTGGAAAAACTAAATCAGACTGAAATAATAAACAGGAAGTTTACTGCAACAGAAAGGTAGGAGCTTGGTGATTAATTCCATGGAACCCTTTCATGCTTCCCTGCCCACTACTCAAATTGATGACAAATTATATGTTTAAATCTTGTGTGGTTTTGGACTATCAGGCATTTTTCTGATTGAAGAATGTTCTCCAACATGAGGTTCAGGATAGTGTAATATTAAGTCATAGCATTATTTAATAAAAATAAATTTGCCATAGTCCTAGCAGACCATAGGGCTGCTCTCTCATTCCAGGGAGATGATTGGTGGTCATTTAACCTGAGGATCACGACACACTAGGCAAAAGGAGAGATTGAGATGGAGAGTCCTTCACGGTAACCTTAGCAAATCTGGGAATTGAATCCATGCTATTGGCATTACTTTGGGTTGCAAACCAGCCATAATTGCCCATCATCAGCTGATAATGAATTGGTTCGTTCTGCTTATTTCTCCTGCTAGTTTGCAACAACCCACCATAACGAAGCCTGCTGACCCCAATGACCCGGAGAGACCTGGAGCTTAAAATGTAAATCATCTTGATAGGAAGGAATTAGCTAAACTGGTTTTTCAAAAATAAAAGTCATGAACTCCTTTATCCCTTATCTCAGGTAAGCTTGTAAGTTTGGTCCAGAGCATTTACCATCGGTCCAGCACTAAATATATCAATAAATGTCAACTTACTGCTCTGTTTTCTCAAAAAAAATTGCCAGAGTTTAAAAGTCTGCCCAGTCCTAGAAGCCTCAGTCAAAGGCTGCTTTCTTGGCCTGTTCATGTAGTGCCAGGGAGGTGAAGCCATGTCCACCATGACACTAGAGGAACTGTGATTACCCCTTAAGGACAGCAGCAAACAGAATAGAGATTTGCACTAAATGGCATGTCATGTGGGTATTACATAGCTCTTAATTATACTATTCACTTTTAATCAATGCTCATTATTATTTTTATTGATTTATTGTAAGTTTAATGCACTTTATTAAACAATAATTGCATTAAATTTTAATTACAAATGTAATTAGTATTTCCCCATTGTCACCTGAAGGCACGTTGACATTTGATCGTACTAACATATATATTAGCTTGAAGAGCGCAAAAGCTAAGTTTAATAGATAAGTTTTTTTTCTCCTAGTCCACCAGTTCATAACAAGCCTTCCAATTTTTCAAAAATGTATTTGTAAAGTGACTCACCACATTGCTGAAATGTCTCAAACTGCTTCACACAATGAATTAATTTGAACCATATGTCATATGCTTTCCCTCACTTTAATCTTTCTGTCCATTTCAGGAGTCCCAGCCACCTTTGACCATTTTACACTTCCTTATTATTGCACTGAATTGCTGGTTTGATTTATTTGCTTGAATCCTGTACGGATTTCCAAGACACAACTTTGTGACTGAAGTTGAGAGTAATGCTACCTGAGTCAATCTGACACGCGTGCATACGTGCGCACTTGCGCTCTCTCTCTCTCTCTCTCAATATTCGATTAGAGTTTAAGTTCATTTATGTGCTGGATTTTCCAGAGTGACGGATCAAACCAGACTTAGTGGGTGACTACAAGTTCAGCTATGAAACAGTATTCTGGAATTTTATCTTAAAACATTTAAAAAAACCAAAAGAGCTGCGGATGCTGTGAATCAGGAACAAAAACAAAGTCGCTGAAAAAGCTCGGCAGATCTGGCAGCATCTGTGGAGGAGAAAACAGAGTTAACATTTCGAGTCGGGTGACCCTTCCTCAGAATTGATGGTGGCTGGGAAAATATCAGTTTATACGCAGCAAATAGGGAGGTGGGTGGGGTAGGTAGGGAGTAAGTGATAGGATAGAGTCCAAAGAGAGAGAAAGACAGTTGGACAGACAAAAGAATGGCAATCGATCAGGCTGGGAGGGTAAATAGTTGTTAATGGGGACTGTTAGTGACTAACAACAGGGGGTGTGTTTAAAAAATCTCTTTTGCAAGTTACTTTGAGAAATAAATGTATAAGTAGATAGCATACACCACAGTAAGAAAACTGAAGGAAAATTAAAACCTTCTGTCCCAAAAATGGAGGTTGAGCATTCCCACATGATATGGTGCGGTCATTAAGAGCTGTATTGTACAACAGGTACACCAATGATGTACATACATTTGCTGTTTACTGTTTAAAAATAAGTCTTAAGACATTTTCTATAACTCATTCACAAAAAGTGGGCGTTGCTGGCTAAGGTCAGCATTTATTGACCATCCCAAATTGCCCAGAGGGTAGTTAGGAGTAATCCACATTGCTGTGGGTCTGAAGTCAATGTAGGCCAGACCAGGTAAGGATAGCAGATTTCCTTCCTTAGAGTACATTAGTGAACCAGATGGAATTTGAAATTGTAATAGCTTTTTTTTTCCCATTATTGAATTCAAATTTCATCATTTGCTATTATGGGATTTGAACACACACACACACCGAGAACATTAACATGGGATTCTGGATTACTCATCCAGTGCCATTAACACTATGCCACCGCCTCCATCCCTCAGATAACCATTTTCACCATAACCTGGCCACCAGTCTCTCTCAGCCTTGATCATACTCTTGACCCAACCATTCTGGAAGACTGGCTAGTATCCAGCAAAGGCAATGACTGCCTAGTTATTTGTGGAAACTCTAATTTGAAAATAATCAGAGAGCTTTGGATCCTGCAATACACTGATTGGCATGACTCGATGCTAGTTGTGAGCAAATTTATTCCTACACAGTGCTACACAGCAATCCTATCAACAACTCTGTTTCTTCTACATAGTTAATAACAGCTTCTGGAACTAGGATTATGATTATTCTTATGTTCCCTGGCCCAGTGCTTAATTTATTATCTTGGAGCCCACTAATGCAAAAAGATAAATAAACCAAGTTTCTAAAAAAAAAACTATTTTTAAGACTAGACAAATGCTGCATCTCTAACCAGTGAGATTGTGAGTGGAAGTAGACAGGGCTAAACTGTCCTTCTCTGCGCAATGTCTGCATAACTAAACTATGGGAACTAAGACAAAGCAAAGTGATTTGACTTTAATTAGAATTTTTTATTCATATGTGCAGAACCATACCATCAAATTATTGTGCCAGCTTAATTCAATCGAAGCACACAATAACTTTACAAAATTAATTAAAATTTAAAAATTGGATGTTTGGTGTGTTTCAGAGAGATGAAGAATCTGAGTGTTGGTAACTTGCAAGAAATATTTTCTGAAATGAATTCAAAAGAAAGCATCAAGGACGAGCAGGACAATCCAGAACTAGAAACGTCTGCTTGGGAGAGGCCCAGCAAAGCCGCTACACTGCCAGAGGGTTTCTCTGAGTATAGCCCAGCGTACCCACAAAGGGAAGTGGTTGCATACACATGTTGCACAGGCCATATTAGTTGTGAATCACTGGATACGTTGAATAAGTTTGAAGAAGGGAAGCTTGCTCCACGTGATTCAGGGATGAATAGACATGAAGATTTAACCAGCAACAAAATGACAAAAAGGCCCCCACCACAAAGACCACCGCCACCAGATTTGCAAAAATATCGACTGCAGAAACTGTCCCAGCACGAGCTGGCGGATTTGGAGAAGTGCCAGTCCCGGAAACAGTCTCAGCACGAGCTGGCGGATTTGGAGAAGTGCCAGTCTCGGAAACTGTCCCAGCACGAGCTGGCGGATTTGGAGAAGTGCCAGTCTCGGAAACTGTCCCAACACGAGCTGGCAGATTTGGAGAGGTACCAGTCTCGGAAACATTCCCAGCACGAGTTGGCGGATTTGGAGAGGTACCAGTCCCGGAAACTGTCCCAGCACGAG
>JAHRHZ010000016.1:26075390-26175076 GCA_024137785.1 Ginglymostoma cirratum | reverse complement strand
TCCCAGCACGAGCTGGCGGATTTGGAGAGGTACCAGTCCCGGAAACTAACACAACAGGAAAAGACAACAGACGTAGATAATTACCAGACCTGGAAACCATCTCAAAATCAAGTACGAGAATTACCCAGATACCACCTCCGGAAGCTGTCTCTACATGAATTACCAGATTTAGAAACCTACCAGACCCGGAAATTATCCTTACACGATTTTCCAGATTTGGAAAAATACCAGTCCTGGAATCAGTCTCGAGATGAATTGCCAGATTTGGATAAATATTGGTCACGGAGGGGTTCTCATTGTGAATTAGATCCTGCATTGATTTCACATCCCACATCAATTAATTGGAAAAGGCCAGAACATATTTGTGACAGAGAGACATTGGGTTATTCAGATCTTTCTTCAAAACCTGGGTCTGCCATGGACAATACAACATTGTATTCTCATCCATCACAATTGGGTGCGGACTACATAACGAGTCTTGAGTACAGGTATCCAAGATCAGATTTCAATGATCCAAGATGCTTAGTGTCCGCCTCAGCTGTTCCAGTTCCAGGTGAACAATTGATCCCGTCCCTATATAGCTATAAGTCACAGAAGCCAATGATGAAATTGGTAACATCCCTGGAGAGTGATGCTGCATCAAGGTAATTGTATAAAAAGTAATTTGAACATTTCTGAGTCTCTGTTCAAAATTGGACTGGAAATTATGACTCCAAATTAGACTACAGTGGTTAATTTGTGCTCTAACGTTTTGCCTGGCAGAATGATGAACTATATACTTGTAAGCAGGATCTATAACATCACATCTTTGCTACTTCTGTTCCTAAATTGATCTGTCTGAACCTGGAATGATTTAGGTTCTGCTACTGATAGTAAATGTGAAGTGGACATTCACTAGACTATATATATCCACCATGTTCTGTTAACTTGACTTAATAATTAAAGCACAGTTCTTCACTGAGGCAAGCTTGATTATCGATAAGTATAAAAGGGAGAAAAAGTATTTTTATTGAGAGTTTCTATCCCACTCAGGAGGCATCAGACCAATTCATGTCCAAAGACTTGCTTTGAAAACTCTGTTTGAGCTTTGACAGCTGTGAGGAATTGCATCACGTCAACTGAAACAATTCACAACAATCTCAAACAGTTGACGTCATTCTAAACAAAATTGCTCCTTGCGCTGTACCTGATCTGTAGATCAGATTTTGTTAAAATTTCAGCTATGACTTTTTCAATTTATGTTATTTACCCACTGATTGATATTCAGGGGCAAAAACAAAACTTCCGACCTTGAGTGGCAGAGATAATATACTAAGGGCAGCCTTACTATTCATTGTCTACCTTGGTTCAATGACAAGGGCAGAACTGAAAAGTTACTTCCAATATGATCACTATGGCACATTTATAATACTTATTACTACCATATTGCCCTTCAGAAGGAAAAGTATTTTTCTCTTGCCCTTGAAACCCAGAATTAACTATGTCCCCGCTCCATTTGTCCCAAGGCTACATATTTAAAACTGAGTACATATTTATGTTGAAAGAAATTACATTCCTTTGAGAACCTGAAAGACGTGCAAACGTAGAATTTGAATCATAGCATCCCTACAGTTTTGAAACGGCCATTCGGCCCAACAAGTCCACACAGGCTGTCCAAAGACCATCCCATCGAGACTCGCCCTCCACCCTATTCCTGTAACCATGCATTTCCCATGGCTAATCCATGTAACCTACACAACCCTGGACACTGTGGCCAATTTAGCATGGCCAATCCACCTAACCTGCACGTCTTTGGATTGTGGGAGGAAACCCACGCAGACATGGGAGGAATGTGTAAACTCTACACAGACAGTCATCTGAGGCTGGAACTAAACCCAGGTCCCTGGCACTGTGAGGCAGTAGTGCCAACCACTGAGCTACTGTGCTACCCCGTTTGACTAGAAATGAAATCAGAGTGTCATCTTTCTTGTTTTTGATTTCGCAATTGTGTTAGGGCTTTGACGTTTGAGACAACAGTTATCCATTTGGCCCAGCATGTTCATGTCAGTTAACAAAGACCTGACTAATCCCATTTCCAGCTCTTGGCCTCATAGCATTAGGGCTATGAATTTTTTGACTGATGTTATTTACCAGTTGATACGAGTAAATACTCCTAAATCTTGGTTAAATGTTGAAAGAATTTCTGACTCCCTGCTCTTTCAGGCAGTGAATTCCAGACACTTACCACCTGTCAGGTGAAGACGTTTCTCCTCAACTCTCCTACTTGCCTTCTACCTCTTACCTTAAGTCGTGCTGCTGGTTATTGACCCCTCTGCTAGTGGAAAATGTGTTTTTCTGTTCATCCTTTCTATAAACCAAGTAACCTTGAAATGTCTTGATCAAACCCCTTATCGATCTTTGCAGCTTCAAGGAAAACAACCCCATCCCATCTAACCTTTCCTCAGACCCCCAAACTAGGCAGCATCTCCTTTACACTGTCTCTAGTCACATCCTTCCTGCTGTGCGCTGACCAGAACTGCATGGAGTGCTTCAATTGTGGCCTAACCTGCATTTTACACGGTCCCAGGGTAATCTCCCTGCCCATCTATTCTGTGCCTTGGTTTAACAAAGGCAAATATCTTAAAAGAGAGATGGCAAGGACTACAGATGCTGGAATCTGAGATAACACAGTGTGGAGCTGGAGGAACACAGCAGGCCAGACAACATCAGAAGAACAGGAAAGTTGACGTGGCAGGTCGGGACATTTCTTCAGAAAATATCAGCTTAACCACCTTTTCTACCTGCCCTGCTTCCTTCAGAAATCTGCAATACGCACACCAAAGTTCCTCTTGTCTTTGATACTATCCAGGGCCCTGCCATTCATACTTAATCTCTTGCATTGTTAACTGTCCCAAAAGCATTACTTCTCACTTTTCCAGGTTGAATTCCAATTGCCACTGCCCTGCCCACCTGATCAGTTCATTGATATCCTCTTCACTTTTTACTACTCCACAAATTTGTGTATGAACTGAAAATTTCATGTCATCTGTGACTGTCTTGTTCATACCCACTGCATTTAAGAACAAATCATCAATGTGCACTACAAATCGCAACACCCCCATACAGAGTCCTGTGGAACCCCACTGGAAATAAATAAACCTGTACCATCACACTCTGCTTTTCTGCCTCTCAGCCAATTTGGATCCAATGGTCCGGATTGTTTTTGGTTCTTACTTTCTTGACCAGTCTGCCATGAGGGATCTGATCAAAGCTAAAGTCCATGTAATCCCTATGAAATACATTACACTAATCGACACTCCTACGTATCTCATCAAGAAATTGCATCACATTTGTAAAAGATGAGCTGTTCTCTTCTCTCAGTCTCCCAGTTGCACATAAACTCAATCTCTCAGAATCCTTTCTAGTAACATTGCCTCTACTGAGGTTAGACTGAATAACCTGTAAAATCCTGGTCTGTCCCCTCTCTCCCTTTTTTAAATAAAATCTGCAGCCCTCCAGTCCTCTGGCACCTTGCCTGTGGTCAGAAAGGTTTTGGAAACTACTGCCAGGGCTCCCCGCTGCCTCTCGCTCTCTTTCTGCTTCTTGCTGTCTGTTCACCCAACCCCTGCAAATAGCCATCCCCAATGAGGGAGTGTCTTTCTCATGTCTGTCTGGTTCAAAGTGGTACCATGCTTGGCTGTTATACCCTCAACATTGGAATGGCCTCCATGCCATACCAGTATAATTAATGTATTATATGCAGTGCCAGTAACAATGTAGCCATAGTCCACCAAGAGCCAGCTTTAAGTGAGAAGAACTTTTTTTTAAAAAAGTGTTCACACCAACAATAATATTTCCCAGTTGAGGAGAGAATGCTGTCTATCAGAATATGGCAGTTTTTAGCAGTTGGCAATTTGCTTGGATCTGAACAATCATTGGCTGTGGAAGGACTTAGCATTTCAAAGAAAACAGCTTTTGAAGTATAGCTATAACTGTGACCTCTGTAAGGAGGAAAAGTCCCATTGTGTGTTTGCAGTGAGCTGGTCGGTTCTCAGTCATTGCTTGTAAAATTTTAGCATTGTTTTAAAGAACGTGCACCTCATGAGGCACAATTAAGGGCTGTTTCGTACAGACAGTTCCTGATTTAGTTCATTTGGTAATAAGTCAGGAGCCTCCTTATGATTAACATACTTAGTTTTTCCCTGTTCTAGAAGTTTCCTCTTCTCGAGGCAGTTGCTGATGTCAGGGTGTGGTTTCACAGGTGGCAGCTGCAATGTGGCACTTCACACAAATAGCCATTATTTATCTGTGTGCCTTATGCAGAGTGCTGGCATGCTACTCAAGCCTGGCTGATGTAATTGTTCAATTTAATTCTGTCCATATATACACTTTAAAGCAGGAGTCAGCAGTTCGGAGTGAACTCAGCCTGGTTATTTTATCCCTTGTATTTTTTTTCCCTTACTTCCATGAATTCTAAGGCCAATTGGCTGTGATTAGCTAAGAGCTTTATGGACAGTTTGGATCAATGCCCCACCACGTGCACTGACTTCGTTCCATGCAGGCAAGAGACCTGTGTTATATTGTTTCAATGAAGCTGTGAAACAAGGTAGCATTTTAACAATTAGCTGTACAACATGTGACATCTAGAGTTCCAATCGATGTGGTAGTGCCATTCATGGGGTGTTGTTCTTGAATATAGAGATTTCAGTCAGATACAGTGTCCTGCAACTGATTCCATTTAATTACCTGCTTTGTGTTGGTGTCAAGGTATTCTCCCCCTCATACTGACAAAGAATGACTATTTAGACACATTTTCAGAGCAAATCCAAGGAATAGAATGTTATCTGTCAGAGTGAAGGGGACAAGTTGGAAAATGCTAACGATATTGCTGCCAATGATCAGCTATATAAAGGGAAAAAAACAGAATGAAAATTCTCAGCTGGCTTAGTTCATTGAGTTTTGCATTGCTCCAGAGGTGCGCAAGGGGATCCTGTGGAATTCCCACCATTGCAGACTCCGAAGGAATTGCCTGGGAGCTTGAGTATGCTGCTGGGCAATTCCTGTATGCCTGGAACCCTCCAAAAGTTGCTATTTAAATCTGGAGAATTTAGAGGATTTTGATGAAATTAGATGAGTAGTTACTCAGGAAAAGTTAGACTATTAAATACCTAGCAAATTATTCAACTGACTCCATACTTAGCTGTCATGCCCCCAACTGTACCTATTCCTGACCTCTCCTGACTTGACATCCAACCACCCTTTACCTCACCACGGCACCTGATTCCCCTCCTAACCTAGCTACGCTTGGCACCTGATTCCCTTCCCCTTTCATGCCCAGGACCTGTATCACTTTGCTGCACAACATGTGCCACCTTCTCTTATCAAGTTCCATATTCGAACACCTTTCACCCCCAACCCTTAACCAACCTCCATACCCTGCCCCTGTGACATGCACCCCCATTCCCTGCTTATTACTGAATCCACTGCACCACCCCTCACTCCCTTACACCCCTTCCCCAGCTCTGGATGGGTCTGACTCCCCTTTAACCCCAGCACATGTTCCATCCTTCCTGCTCCATACCCAATGCCACTTTGCTCCGCCACCGGATATCCTCTCTATTTCCCCTACTCCACACCCAATCCCCTTTTATTCACCACCAGAGCTGACGTCCATTACTCCTTTTCTGGACCTGAACCACCCCCCATCCAGCATTGCCCCTGCCCTTTGGACTTGAGCCTGCCTCCCCCTCAAATTGCACCTGACTCCCCTTGCCCTGCTGCTGGCCATGCTTGCCCTTTACCCCAGCTCTACACCCACCCACCACCTTGCCCCACCACTGGACATGCTCTCTCTGCTTCGTGCCTGACCCTCCCAACTTGACCAGCTGACAAATCCAGACCCACCCACCCACCACCATTGGATTCCAACCCTCCGGACCTGACACCCTCCTGGACTGGTTTACTCCCTCCTGCCCCAATCGACTCTAAACACTGCATTGCTTACCCAATCTCTCAGAAGTATTCTTACAGACACAAAATCAGGATGTGATAATTAATGAAGCTCTTCACTTCCAATTTTTAACTTTCGCCGAGAATGTAAAGATTAATTGAGACAAGGGTTGTGATTGCAGTGGAAGCTAAAATATCATAAACAATAAAATTTGGAAAATGTGAAATTTCTTAAAACGCAGCAATTTGACATTCAAACAAACATTGAATTATTCTTTCGGTGACAGGGAGGTTGTTAACAGTTGTTTAAGGAATAAATAATGAAGTTAGCATTGCAGTTTAAAACCTACTTACACCTAATTCAACAAGATTTAATGTTTTCCAAGGACATTTACAGTGAGACTGAATGTAAGAATGAGAGTTCTTCAGCTGTTAATTTTTATTTATTGCACTGTCTTTGGAGAAGCATGAAATCATTGATAGCACTTGATTTCTACTTTATTCTGTGTGTGCACAAACTCCAGAAACTGCTGTTACGTTGCAGAAAGTTCTGAACTCGCACACATTGTGAAATGCCCCACAGCAAAAACAAAATGGCAGTGCCCAAATAAGCATAATAAGTATGAACAAACAGTATAGAATGACGTCAATGGCTATACTGGCATGGATATTGCACATAAATGATTTACAACCATGTGCTGAGTATCAGCAGAAGTTCTCATGACAGAATCTTTCATTAAGTTTAAAGAAGATAAAGTTCAATCTGGAATTAGGGTCTTAAATGTAAACAAGGGCAATTATGAAGGTATGAGGAGGAAGTTAGCTGTGGTGGATTGGAAAAATACACTCAAATGTTTGGAAGATAAGCGATGGCTAGTAATTAATGAATAAATGTTTGGCTTTCAAAAAAAATGTAATTCTTCCATAAATGGCCAAAGGAAAAAATGAGAGACATAACTAATTAAAAATACTGCCAAATCAAGGAATAAGTTTTACAAATTTTCAAAAAAAAAAGTTGCAAGCCTGATGACTGGGAGAATTTTACAATTGAGCAAAGATGGACTTATGGAAAGAGAGGAAATAGAATATTAATGTAAAATTGTAAGGAATATAAAAACAGACTGTGAGAACGTGTGGGCAGCATGGTGGCTCAGTAGTTAACATTGCTGCCTTACAGTGCCAGGGACCTGGGTTCAGTTCCAGCCTCAGGTGACTGTCTGTGTGGAGTTTGCAAATTCTCCCTGTGTCAGCTTGGGTTTCCTCTGGGTGCTCTGGTTTCCTCCTGTAGTCCAAAGATGTGAAGGTTATGTGGATTGGCTGTGCTAAATTACCCATTGTGTTCAGGGGCGTATAAATTAGGTGGATTAGACATGGGAAATGCAGGATTACAGGGATAGGATAGGGGGGGGGTGGATCTGGGTGGGATGCTCTTTAGAGGGGCGGTGTTGACTTGTTGGGCCGAATGGATTATTTCCACACTGTAAGGATTCTGTGATTCTGTGAACCTCAATAGGTGCATAAGGGGGAAAAGGTGAGTAAAGAAAAATGTGAGTAGACAAAAAAGGCAGAAAGGGGACAATTTGTAATAGGAATTAGAGAAATGGCAAAAGTCCTGAACAATTACTTTGTATTGCCTTTCACAGAGAAAGAGACAAGGCTCCATGCAATAATTGAGATCCAAGGGTCTAGTGAGAAAATGGAATTGAAAGAAATTAGGATTAGTTAAAAAGGTAGTATTGATAATAACAAGGGGACTGAAAGTTAAATCCCTGGGACCAAATGACCTTCATTTAGAGTGTTAAAAGAGATGGCTACAGAGATAAGGGCTGCATTGGTGATTATCTTTTAAAACTCACTTAATTATGAAGTGGTGCCTGCGGATTGGAAGGTTACAAATGGTCCTTCAATGTTTCAGAATGGAAGAAGAGAAAAATGGGCACATACAGAACTGTAAGTCTGAAATCAGTGGGAAGAATACTAGAATCTATTATAACACATGTATTTACTTAAAATATAATTTGATTGGACAGAGTTAAAATGGATTTATGATGGAAAAATCATGTTTGACTGTTGGGTCTTTTATGAGGATATTACTAGCAGAGTCAACAATGTACAACTATAATCTATCTTTATAGGAATAAACTCCCATACAAGAAATTAGTAAACAAAACTAAAATGCATGGAATTGGGGCAGTACTCTAGCATGGATTGAGGATTACTTAATGCAGAGCGAGAAAGAGAATAGGAATAAATGAGATATTCTCAGGTTGGCAGATTGAGGTGACCAGTAGGGTACAATAAGGAATAGTGTGTGGGCACCAGATGTTCACAATCTATATCAATGATTTGGATGTGGAGGTCAATTATTACATTTCCAAGTTTGCAGATGGTGGAAAATGTGAGAATACAAGTTGTGATGAGGATGCAAAGAGGCTGCAAGGGATTTAGACAGACTGAGTGGGAAAGAGCAGAGAGAATATAATGTGGATAAGTGAGAGGTTGTTTTGGAAGGTGGAATGAAGGCACAGAGTATTTCAATGGTGAGAGATTGGCAAGTGTTGATGCCCAAAGGGACAAAGGTATCCTTGTTAATAAGCCACTAAAAGCCAGTATTCAAGTACAGTAGCTAATTTTGAAGGAAAATTATACGTTACTTTTTAATCACAAGTGGATTTGAGAACAGAAGTAAAAGAAGTCTTGCTTCATTTGTATAGAACACTGATAAGACTCCACCTGGAGTATTGGGTGGAGCTCTGGTCCGCTTGTCTATTGAAGGAGTGCAGCACAGGTTCAACAGACTGATCTCTGCGATGGTGGGCCTGTCTTATAAGAAGACCTTGAGAAGCCAGGGCCTGTATTCTCTGCTGTTGAGGTAGATGATCAGCCATGATCTAGAATTGTGGATCAGGCTGGAGGGCTCCTGTTCCCATATTCCTACATCTCCTGTGCCCCAGTTGATTTCTGTTGCTATCTCAGTACAGACAACTCTCCGGCACCGATAGCCATACTGAGTCCCATGGTACAATGTGTGAGATAATATTAGCTAGCTATTCTCCTCAGAGCAGATAAACTGAAGAAAGTGATGTGAGGATAATTAAAGATACACAGCAAGTGATTTTGATCTGGAATGCACTGTGAGAGACGCTAGTGAAAGCAAAAGTAATAACCTTCAAAAGGCAATTTGTTAAAAACTTGACAAATGAATATTTAAGCTATGGAGAAAGAGGAGTGAAATTCACTTGGTAACTCCTTCCAAGATCTGGTGCAAGCAGAATGGCCTTCTGTGCTATCCTTTGTGATATTTGCTGACTTTTATGGGAAATATTCTGCTTGCCCCTGCCTCTCCCCACCCTACAGAAAAGCTAAAAGAAACCATCCAGTTTTGAGGAGATGAGAATTGGACTTTGCTCCTCAGTGATTTGAAGATTTCATCCATTCGTATTATCTCCCACCTTTTAGTCCATTGGGTTGATAGAACAGCCTACCAGCTCCTAGCCTCTTCCACATGCCAACCATACCATGACATGTACAGCATAATTGATTGACTTGTCAATAGACTCAACTGCTTCTTTTTGTTTAAGTGGCCAACAGTCTGCCAATTTAATGGGGACTGAGCTTGTGGGTAGTGCGCTAGCCACCTGATTTATTTTATGTGCATTACTCCCTGGCTTCTTTTGCAAGTGCCTGAGCTCGGGGCTGTAAAATCCAGCCCAGTGCTTCCCTCAGCATCGACAGCTTCCAACAATAGTTACCGAACTATGCTTAGGAGCAGGAATTCTTGCTACACTTCTTCTCTCCCCCATTCCAACCCCTTCTTTCCTGTCTCGAGCCTATGCTGTAGTTCATGGGCATTGAACCAGTTGTAGTACCTTAAAAATAACCTAGCTGAAATTCAGTGTATAATAAACCACACTTGATACCTTCCAGTTTATTTCATTCACGTCATTGAGGAGCCCCAAAATCCTGACTTTGTGTGTGAATTAGACAGAATGTGTTTGCTCTAACAGTCAATGAATCTCTCTGAGACTGGTGACGTCCCATTGGTGATTTTTGTGATCTCTCATGCATAGGGTTTAACCTGCCATATCTGTCAGGATCTGTTAATCTTTCAGTTGTATGCTGGCAATATAGTTGCAGCATGCCATTCAGCAAGGAGATGCTGATGACTTAATGGTACTATCGCTAGACTACTAATCCAGAGACCCAGCTAATCTGCCATGGCAGTTGGTAGAATTTGAATTCAATAAAAATCTGTAGTAAAGAGTTTAATAATAACCATGAAATCATTGCCAATCGACAGAAAAAACCCGTCTGGATCACTAATGCGCTTTTAGGGAAGGAAACTGACATCCTTACTTAGTCTGGACTACACGTGACTCCAGACACACAGCAATGTGGTTGACACTTAATGGCAATTAGGTTTGGTTATAAATGCTGGCCTGGCCGATGACATCCACATCCCGTGAATAAATTTTAAAAAAGCCGTCACTAATATGTAGCACCATCTATTTATCTCTTTTTCCTTAGAACTCAAAAATTCATGTCTCCAATGGGTGAGATGATATCCAGAGGCGGTAGAAACTGGCCCTTTAAAGGACTGTACTCCCCACACAACATGCCGTCTTCAAAGAATGAAATGGATCTGGGCTGTCAGAGATGTGGAGAGTCATACTTCTGTGTTGTCAACAGACAAGATGAGAGGTGGGAAGATTCTGAGATTTACATAAAACCTATCACCATACCACTAAGCAACACCATTAAAAGTCCTTCTCAGGAACCCAGTGAGGGAATTGAGACTGTGAGATGCAGTTCAAGTGCTCAGAGCAGACCACCTGCTGAGCTAACTTCAGAGGAGCTGGTGCGGGACATTGCAGAAAAAGACCAATCTCTGGCAGACATTCTGGATCCAAACTCGAAGATGAAGAGTGCTGTAGGCTTGATAGGTGGAATCTTCCCAGAAAGCAAAGAGGAACTGTCACAGGCACGCGAGCACAAGAAACGGAATCGACCACAGCTGTGTCTGAATGTTGACCAGGAGAAGTAAGTCTGTTTTCTTGCAGCTTTTCACTTGTTATTTACCTTCTTAAAATCCAGATCCAAGTCTTAATCAGTGCTGAGGTTGTTGTTCCCACTCTAAGCAGTAAAGAAGTGAGGGGAAAAAAAACCCACACACGGTTTCCGTTCCTGATTAATATCCAGTGAGCCAGATAAGTCAACATGTGCTTATAGATATTGGTTAAGAATACATTTGGGTTGGACTGTGATCCTTCTCCCATGATAAAATAAGCATGTGCCAAAGATCTAGCCACACTAGCAAGATACTAGAGAGAAGTAAGCACCACACTTCAGCAAAAGGCTGGTAAAATTGATCTGGCAGTGTTGGTGTTCAGATGATGCATCCACTTTGCTTCTCTGTCATATTTGTGGTCTAATTTTGAACGTAATTATGGGCGGCTTTTCAATGCAAATTTTATTTAGGTACAGATACATTCCACATGGTGTGTCTTTAATCCAGTCCCATATGCGGACTCTGGCTGCTACAAAATGATCCATACATGATGAGTGGGTGACATATGGTTAAACAGATGGAAGCAGTTAATAATTAAACTTACAGTTTCTTGAACACTTGTATATCTGTTAACCACTGGAAAGGTTGACCTTTATTCTCAAAGAACATCACTCAAGTGAGGGTAGGGCAGTGGATGTTGTCTATATGGACTTTAGTAAGGCCTTTGACAAGGTCCCACATGGCAGGCTAATAATGAAACATAAGTTGTATGGGATCCAGGGAAAGCAAGCTAATTGGATTCAAAATTGGCACGATGGTAGGAAGAGGGTGATGGCTGAAGGTTGTTTCTCGGACTGGAGGCCTGTGACCAGTGGTGTGCCACAGGGACAGGTGCTAGGACCTCTGTTATTTGTTATTTACTTAATTGATCTGGATGTGAATATACAAGGCATGATTAGTAAGTTTGCGGATGATACAAAATTAGGAGGATAGCGAGGAAGGTTATCAAAAATTACAGAAGGATCTTGATCAGATGGGGATTGGCAAATGCAATTTAATACAGTTAAGTGTGAGGTGTTGCACTTTGGAAAGTTAATCAAGATAGGACTTGTACAGTAAATGCTAATGTCCTGAGGAGTGTTGTGGAACAGAGGGATCTAGGAGTACAAGTATATAGTTCGTTCAAAGCTGCGTCACAGGTGGACAGGGTGGTAAAGAAGGCATTTAGCATTCTGGCCTTAATCGATCGAGGCACTGAGTATAGGAGTTGGGATCTTATGTTACAGTTGTATAAGTCGTTGGCGAGGCCACACTTGGAATATTGTGTACAGTTTTGGTCATCCTGTTATGGGAAAGACATAGTTAAACTGGAAAGTTAGCAAAGAAGATTTACGAGGATGTTGCCAGGACTAGCAGGCCAGAGTTATAGGGAGAGGTTGGCCATGGTAGGAATTTATTCCTTGGAACATAGGAGAATGAGGGGTGACCTTATTGAGGTGTATAAAATTATGAGGGGCATAGAAAAAATGAATGCATATAGTCTTTTTCCCAGGAATGGGGAATCGAAAACTAGAGAGCATAGGTTTAAGGTAAGAGGGGATAGATTTAAGAAGGACCTGAGGGGCAACTTCTTCATGCAGTGAGTTGTGCACTGGAATGGGCTATATGGAATGGGCTGCCAGAGAAAATGGTTGAGGCGGGTGCAATAGCAACATTTAAAAAACATATGGATAGATACCTGGGTGGGAAGGGTTTAGAGGGATGTGGACCAAATGCGTGCAGTTGGAACTAGCTGAGTGGGCACCATGGTCAACAGTTTGGGCCGAAAGGCCTTTTCCATGCTGTATTACTCTAGGACTCTAAGTGCTCATCGTTCCCCACTGCTACCATTGCTTGCAGACACTGACTGGGTTGCATATTATCATTATATAAACTGTATTGCTTTTCTTTCACTGAGTCAAAATCTTGGAACTTCCTTCCTAAAAGCTCCATGGGTTATCTATAGTATGTTGGCTGCAACAGTCCGTGAAAGCAACTCACTATAACCTTTTCAAGGACAATTAGGGATGGTTGACAAATATTGGTCTAGAAAACATGGTCACATCTGTAAAAGATTAAACAAAAATCTCCCACACTTATCATTAAGGAATGACCATAAATCACTTAACTTGACAAATAAGTTGAAATCTGACCAGCTTACATTGTATCTCCAAAATTTGTGATTACTTTGCTTCTTTGTCCAACAGTTCCAGTCAACAATGAGGTCTGAGGAGCATTTGCACTCCACAGGCTGCAATATTTATAAAAGGAACAGAAAACATAACCAGATTATGGTTAAGAGGAATTTGTCCTGTTTATTAGATCTATTACAGTGTAAGTGCTTAGACCAGGGATGTTGATCTCCATTTGGCAACTGACTTTTGGTAAACAGCTTCTTTGGCAGGATGATTAGGAAATGAGTCCCGCTCCTAAATTTCAGTCAATGCCATTCGGAACCAATCGACAAGAGGCGAATAAAAATTGGCCAGACTAGGTATTGACTTGATTTTCCATGTACTTCAGAAAAAATAACAGAGCTCAAATAGTGATAACACAGTGTGGAGCTGGAGGAACACAGCAAGCCTGGCAGCATCAGGAGAACAGGAAGGTTGCCGTTTCAGGTCGGGACCCTTCTTCAGAAATGGGCCCATTACGCCTGCCTAACTTGTCTGGAAAAGTTACAAGTTGAAATAAATAAGAATCAATTTGGCAAACCTTTCAACAATAATATCCATGTTAGACCTCATCTGTCAACTCAAATCTCAAAAGTAGCACATTTGACTCTGTCAGGAGGCTGTGGGTTCATCCACTTCAAGACTTGGACGCAAATTTCTGGGCTGACACTCCAAGCCAGCACTGAAGGAATTCAGTATTCATGGGGGTGCCACCTTTCAGAACAAAACAATAAACTAAGGCCCTGTTTGCTTCCTCAAATGAATCTATAAATCTCTTGGCACTGTTTTGGAAGAAGAGCAAGGGAGATGTTCTGGTCAATAATTCTCCCTCAAATAATACCACAGAAACCAGATATCCAATAGTTGTAATGCTGTTTGCGAGACCTCATTCTGTACAAACTGACTGGCCCATTTCCTACAACAGTGACTATACTTCTAATGAACTTTTATTGGTTATGAAGGGTTTTGAGGCATCTAGTGGTCATGAAAGGTCCCATACCTAAATGCAAATTTTTTTTCCTATGTGTAATTTTTCAATTTGTGAGGCCCTGTGAATTTTGGAATGCCTTTTATGAATTTGTAAAAGGATAGCCCAGGGATTCCTGCCTCACTACTCTTTTAATGCCGAGTCGCTTTATTTTTGAATAACTGTGAGAAGGCAAGTTCCGAACAAGGTTTGTATCTGTGTGTCTTAGCCACAGGCTGATTTGAAATCTGTTCTGAATAGCATCTTTCATCAATGTGTTGGTGTCATTATGCATTATCCTTGCCAACTAGAGGACTATTCAAATGATTTAATCATGCAGTGGCCTGGCACAATTCCTACTTTTGCAATCTAAAATACTAATGTAAAAGTCCATTCAAGATCTGTGCTGCTGATTTCCTATAAAATATTTGTACCTGAATTGTACCTGAATCATGGGTTCACAAAGTATAGAGAAATAATAGGCAAAGAATGCTGGCAATGTTTCCAGCACTGACTGGGGTTACACCGAGCTTAAAGGAAGATGATTTTTGGAGGTCAGTCATCTCAATCCAAGGACATCACTGCAAGGATTCCTAAGAATAGTGTCTCAGGCCCAAACACCTTCAGCTTCTTCATCAGTTCCCTATCATTGGCATCCTACCATTGACTAGAAACAGAATTTGACCAGCCATATGAATACTGTGGCTACGAGAGTAGATCAGAAGCTTGAAATTCTGCAGTGAGTAACAAACCTTCTGTCTGCCCAGAGCTCATCCACTATCTGCAAGGCACAAACCAGATGTATGATGGAATACTCTTCATTTGTCTCAAACATTGACTCCATCCATGATAGATATACCATTGAGCACTTAAACATTCATCATTGGATCTTAGTAGCAGCAGCCGCTATCATATGTAGCACTTCACAAAGCTCCTTTCACTGCACCATCCAGACGTAGGACCTCTATCAACTAGAAGGACAAGGACAGTAGATGCATGGGAACACAACCTGAAAATTCCCTTCCAAGTTGTATGTCATTTTTACTTGGAAATATATCACCATTACTCACTGACACTGAGTCACAATCCTGGAATTTCATCTCTAATAACATTTTGGGTGTAGCACAGCAGATAACTTCAGTATTTTAAGAAAAGGCTCATCATCACCTTTTTAAGGGCAGTTAGGGATAGGCAAAAATTGTTGATCTTGTAAGCAATTCTGAAATAATTTTTAAAATGAACAAGCTCTAAATTTCCCTTTCTATACCTCACTGTGTCATTTTCCCCCTTTAAGGCAGTTCTTTAGATCTAACCCTTTGACCGAAACTTTGGTCATCAGACCTTGTATCTTCTTGTGTGGCTCGGCGTTTTGGTCATCTTATAATGCTCCCACGAAGCACCTCGTGATGTTTAATTATCTTTAAAGGCACTATATCAATAGTTGCAACTTCAAGGTAATCGGAATAGAATGTTCCATTTCAAAGTCTTCTGTAGCGACCAGGGTTTCTACTAAGTGCCTTTCTAAGTTCAGGGTGTATCTTGGAATGCAGCATCTCCATGATAATCCTTATCTGAATTACTTGCTGCCCTGTGCTGTATGCTTCACAGCTGCTTATATATAGCTTTGAGACAGTCCATTGGTTAGAATTTACAGTCTTTCTGAAGCTCCAGCCACAACTCTCAATAACGCTTGAGGGGTTTGTTCCATGTAACTTAGCAGGCTCCTCTTCCTCAGATTATTTATGGAACTGGTGAATCTAAACTCCTCTTTCCAAGGAGGGTTGTGGATTCTAACAAACTGCTACTTTTTTCCTTTTAATAGTTAGATTTGTGGTTCCTATGAATAACATGTTTGGAAAAGTAAAACTGAAAATACTTGGAATACTAAGCAGGTCTAGCAGCGTCTGTGGAGAGGAGAACAATTAGAATTTAAGGACCGATTGCATCAGACCTTTTAGTTCTGATGAAAAGTCGTGGAAGAGGTTGGTACATTACTTCAGTTTTCTTCATGCGGATCGTAAGAAACACAGAAAATAGGTGCAGAAGTAAACCACTCGGCCCTTCAAGCCTGCACCACCATCCAATATGATCATGGTTGATCATGCATGTTCAGTATCCCACTCCCACTTTCTCTCCATACCCGTTGATCCCTTTAGCTGCAAGGGCCACGTCCAGCTCCCTCTTGAATATATCTAATGAACAGGCTCCAACAGCTTTCTGTAGAGAATACCACAGGTTTACAACTCTGACAGAAGAAATTAAGACAATAAGACATAGGAGCAGAAATTAGGCCATTCGGCCCTTAAGAGTCTGCTCGGCCATTCAATCATGGCTGGTAAGTTCCTCAACCCCATTCTCCCACTTTCTCCCCATAACCCTTGATCCCCTTGATAATCAAGAACCCATCTATCTCAGTCTTAAATGTACTCAATGACCTGGCCTCCACAGCCTTCTGTGGCAGCGAATTCCATAGATTCACCACTCTCTGGCTGAAGAAGTTTCTCCTTATCTCCATTCTAAAAGGTCTTCCCTTTACTCTGAGGGTATGCCCTCGGATCCTAGACTCTCCTACCAATGAAAGCATCTTCCCAACATCCATTTTTTCCAAGCCATTCAGTATTTTGAAAGTTTCAATTAGATCCCCCCTCATCCTTCTAAACTCCAATGAGTATAGTCCCAGAGTCCTCAAACGTTCCTCATATGTTAAGCTTTCCATTCCTGGGACCATTCTTGTGAACCTCCTCTGAATCTGCTCCAGGGCCAGTGCATCTTTCCTGAGATATGGGGCCCAAAACTGCACACAATACTCCAAATGTGGCCTGACCAACGCCTTATAAAGCCTCAGTTGTGCATCCCTGCTTTTATATTCAAGTCCTTTCAAAATAAATGCCAACATTGCATTTGCCTTCTGAACTACTGATTCAACCTGCAAGCTTACCTTGAGAGAATCCTGGACCAGAACTCCCAAGTCTTTTTGCACTTCAGACTTCTGAATTTTCTCCCCATTTAGAAAACAGTCCATGCTTTTATTCTTCTTACCAAAGTGCGTGACCTCACACTTTCCAACGTTGTACTCCATCTACCACTTCTTTGCCCACTCTCCTAACCTGTCCAAGTCCTTCTGCAGCCTCCCCACCTTCTCAATACTACCTGTACCTCTACCTATCATTGTATCATCTGCAAACTTAGCCAGAACGCCCTCAGTTCCTTCATCTAGATCCTTAATGTATAAAGTGAAAAGTTGTGGTCCCAGCACCGAACCTTGCGGAACTCCACTTGTCGCCGGCTGCCATCCTGAGAAAGACCCTTTTATCCCCACTCTCTGCTTTCTACCAGACAGCCAATCTTCTATCCATGCTAGCACCTTGCCTGTAACACCATGGGCCTTTATCTTACTCAGCAGCCTGCTGTGCAGCACCTTATTAAAGGCCTTCTTGAAGTCCAGGTAGATAACATCCATTGGCTCTCCTTGGTCCACCCTGCTCGTTACTTCCTCAAACAATTCTAGCAGATTTATCAGGCATGACCTCCCCTTGACGAAACCATGCTGACTTTGCCCTATTTTACTGTACATTCCAAATATTCAGAAATCTCATCCTTTACAATGGACTCCAAAATCTTGCCCATGACCGAGGTTAGGTTAATCGGCCTGTAATTTTCCGTCTTTTGCCTTACTCCCCTTTTAAACAGAGGTGTCACGTTAGCAATTTTCCAGTCCTCTGGGACCCTCCCTGACTCTAGCAATTCTTGAAAGATCACCACTAACGCTTCCACTATCTTTTCAGCTATCTCCTTTAGAACTCTGGTGTGTAGTCCACTTGTCCAGGTGATTTGTCCACCTTCAGGCCAATCAGTTTTACCAGCACCTTTTCCTTGGTGATGGCAACCATACTCAGCTCCGCCCCCTGACTCTCTCAAATTTTTGGGATATTACTCGTGTCTTCCACTGTGAAGACTGATGCGAAGTAATTATTCAGTTCCTCAGCCGTTTCCTTGTTCCCCACTACTATCTGTCCACAGTCATTTTCCAGTAGTCCAGTGTTCACTTCTGCCTCTCTTTTGCCCTTTTTATACCTAAAGAAATTCTTACAGTCTTCATTTATATTACTGGCTAGCTTACCCTCATATTTAATCTTCTCCCTCCTTATTTCTTTTTTTGTTGCCCTCTGTTGGTCTTTGTAAGCTCCTCAGTCCTCTGGTTTCCCATTGCCCTTCGCCACATTATATGCTTTCTCTTTTGCTTTTATGCTATCCCTGACTTCCTTAGCCATGGTTGCTTCCACATCATCTTCCTCATCTCAGTCCTGAATGGCTTACCCCTTATTCTTAGACTGTGATCCCTAGTTCTGGACTTCCCCAACATTGGGAACATTCTTTCTGCATCTAGCTTGTCCAGTCCAAACAGGATTTTATATGTTTCTGTGAGATCCCCTCTTTCTTTCAAATTCCAGCAAGTATAAGCCCAGTTGATCCAGTCTTTCTTCCTATGTCAGACCTGCTATCCTGGGAATCAGTGTGATAAACCTTGCTAGACTCCCTTATGCAAGAATGTCCTTCCTCATACTAGGAGAACAAAACTGCACACAATACTCAAGGTGTGGCCTCACCAAGGCCCTGTATAACTGCAGCAAGACATCCCTACTCCTGTACTCACATTCTCTCCCTGTGAAGGTCAACATGCTTTACTCACTGCCTACTGCACCTGCATGCCAATCTTCGGCGACTGTTCCACCATGGCACCCAGGTCTTGTTGCATCTCACCTTTTCCTAAACTGCCACCATTCAGATAATATTCTGCCTTACTGTTTTTGCGACTGAAGTGGGTAAGCTCACATTTATCCACATTATATTGCATTTGCCAAGTATTCGCCCACTCTGCCAGTCTGTTCAAGTCACCCTGCAGCCTCTTAGCATCCTGCTCACAGCACACACTGCCACCCAGCTTAGCGTCATCTGCAAATCTGGAGATATGGCATTCAATTCTTTGGTCCAAATCGCTAATGTATATTGTGAACAGCTGGGCCCAAGTTGTTGCATACATTGGAGAACAAATCTATGTTATGTTGCATGCGAGCTTTGAACAGCAGCTAGTGCACAATCACTAGATTACAGTTACATAGTCAAATGAACTTTTAATTCGTTTGGCCTAATGATTGTTCTTCATGTTTGAGCATTGACTGGCTAATTGCTAAAGGAAGCTGAGCCCAATCCTGTCAGCATGAACAAACTTCCAGCTGTGATTGCTGAATGACATTCACAAGCAGGAAGCTTGACTGGGTTAGTTGGTTTTCTTTTTCTCATCTGAGAATTATGACTGGGATAATATAACATTGCTGAGGTCAGTAACAGTACCTGTGTTCAGATTGACTAGGTCTGTGTAGCTACTGGGATTTGAACTCTAGATCTTGCTTCTCTCTATGATACAGCTAAACACCAGATAAATGTGCTGTCTTCTTTTCCTATTCTGTGTGCATGTTATGTTAGAGGGCCCTAAATTAGTTGCAGGACATACCACTACCCTTGCCAGAAATATCATGAGAAAGTTATTAGTGAAGCTTATGTCCCCTGCAAAGGTTGTTCTGGATCCTGGGGGTATGTTTCATTGGTAATATTTAACAAGTGGCTAACAAAGTTATTTCTCTGCACTTTGAAAAAAATTATTCTCAGCGAGGCACTTTTGGACTCTGTCCTGATGTCTGGTTTTCAGCTTAATTCATACTTTTTTTCAGAACACATAGGGAGATGTGAGCCATCCAAGATGAACGCACTAGTGGGAGAAAGTTCAAAGCAGGGCTTGCACCCGCTGGTAGCTGGTAGCTAACCCTAAGGGTCACTTGTTTTAGTCCTGGTCTGTGTTTTATTAGCTGCAAACAAATACAGCACCAGTTGCAGCACCAGAGTTGGCCTTAAACTCTTCGGCTGCTTTTGGTTAGACCCAGGATGAGATATTTGAAGATTAGATCAGGCTCAGCTCTAGTTTTCTATAGTTAACTAGCCTAGGGAGGCTTGTTTTGTTTTTGAGCAGCAGCTACAGCCAGCTGTACCAGAGTACACAGCTTCTCTGCAATGCCAGTGATTAATGCAAGTGATTAATCTTTAAACTGTATAAAATGTACTTTGTGTCCTAACCACAAATCAGAACTCCATTTTTGTGGTTGCCATATTTGGTGCCTCTGAGTGAGCCTAACAGTGAACATGTGCCATTTGTACTGAATTATAGGCAGTTTGTTCCGCTTTGAAGCTATGCCAAATAAAAGAAGGGAGAAACTGCCTGTACTCAGGTTAAGTTGTTTGCAACTGATACAGAGTGAATTATTATCTATAATTCAAATTTCTGTAGCTGATACAGCTATTGCGATGTCAAATAGTCTACTATAAATCAGTCCTTCAAATAAGTCATTATCAGTTCAGTAAGTGAAAATGCTGACTTTTCAAACTCTGCAGGCCTCAGAGCAAAATCCTGTTGATGTTCTGTATATGGATGTATTTTTAACTGTATCTACAGCAATGTATATAGTATTCTGAACAAAGCCATCAATCAATTACAAGTGTTCACTTGAACAGGAGCTAATTACTGAGCGTGGGAAGCGCTTGTAATGTGTATAAAATTAACAGTTTCTGTTGATAAATGTAGTGATTGTAAACAGAGTGAACTAGCTTAAAGTATGTTGGAAGGACAAGTCAAATGCTGGTCGTGACATCTTGGAGCAGGAGGCTGTGCAAGAGAGTGAAGATGTGAAGCAGAATGTGATAGTTTTCGGAGATTTAATAATTCAGAGGACAAATAACATCTTTTTGCGAGCAGAATAAGTTTCATTACCTACCTGGTGCCAAATTGAAGGATTATTAACAACAGGAATGAAGACAGTTGAAGTAATGAGTCATTGGGAACAATAACATAGAAGATTAGACAGGAGGTCCTGTTTGAAGAGTACTAGGAGCTAAATTAAAGAATAGGTCTCCAAAGGTTGAAATCCCTGGATTATTGCCAGAATTACATGCAGATTTGTGTAACTGATTTTGTTGCAGAAAACAAATGTGGCCAAAGGGACTACATATCATTGAACTGGTACCATTACTGGGACTGAAAGGAACTATCTTCGGACTGGGCTGCACCTAAATTGGGCTTGTGCCAGGGTCCTAGTGAAAAGGATAGTTAAGGCAATTTACAGAGACTTCAAACTATTAAGCAGAAGCATAGGTGGTAAAGTTTCAGTCAAAACAAATTAAATAGAAAAGAACAGAGTAGCTGTTACAAATTTGCTTGGGGCTGTATAAGTGAAGAGAAAATAAATAGAAGGATGTAAAGTATTTCAGCAGGAAAAGGAAGTAAGAAACATGCGAATAAAAGATTTGGGCTGAGGGATGGGTTACAATTAACTGCTCAAATAAGCATTCTTTATATAAATGCAAGCAGTACCTGCTGAGTAAATTAAATGAATTGCAGGTATAAATTCAGTTTGGAGATATGTCATAGTTACAGACATTGTAAAACAGTCAGGAGTGGAAACTAAACCTAGCAGGTCATAAGGTCTATATGAAAGATAGAGAAAATATTACAAGGGAGGAGTGGGATAAAGCAGTAAATCACTTCAGTGATAAGAGGATTTCATGAAAGGTGAGCAAGCAATGATGACTTTATGGGTAGAATGAAGAAATAGAAAAATCAATTAGATTACAGTGGAAGATGTCTATATGTCCTCTGGTGCCAAGTTTGAAATAATATATATATGTAATCAAGCCAGTGACTTGAATGGGGGATTTTAACTTGCACAATAATTAGATAGGTGGTAAAAGGGCACTGACCCGGTTGAGTTGCATCAAAACTCAATATGTTTCAATAAGATCATCTCATTTTTCTAAAATCCAATAAGTTCAAACTGTTCAGACTTTACTCAAGACAACCTGTTCATTTGTGGAATCAACATAGTGAGCCTTCCCTGAACTTCTTCCAATGCAAGTGTATCCCTCATTAATTAAAGAGAGCAAAACTGTATGTATTACTCAAGGTGAAGTCCTATTGATGTCCTGTAAAGTTATAACAGCACTTCCTTACCCTTAAAGTCCATTCCCCTTGTAATAAAGGCCAACATTCTAGGACATCTAGATGCCTCTGCACCACAGCAACGCCAATGAGACGTATCAGTTCATGTATATACATCATTTAAAAAGTGATGAATTGTTACAGAAAATAAAGACTAACAAATGTCTGCTTTCATATTTAAAAAATTGAAATTAAAGGGAGTAGAAAAATTATGACACAGCTGTGCAGCACCATAGTTAGACCACACTAGGCGTACTCTGAACAATTCCACGTACCATACCTTAGCATACTAACTTTGAAGGGAGTGAAGCATCAGTTTACTGAAATGATATCTGAACTACAGAAGTTAAATTACCATGAGAGATTACAAACTAGAGTAATAGCCCTGAAGTTTACAAAATGTTATGGTGAATAGATAGGCTGAATGATGGAAAAAAATTCTGATAGTTGGGAGTTTAAGATGAGATTTTTGCACGTGAAAGTGAGAAATTTCGCAAAGGGGATTAGTAGTTTGGAACACACTTCTGCCAATGATAGTTGATGCTAGTCAATTGTCAGTAGTTTTAGTTTTCAATCTCAGATTTAAAGTTAAGAGTTATAGAGCAACAGCAAATATGTGAAGTTGGATCACAGAGCAGTTATGATCCATTGGATGGAGGGACAAGCTTGAGGGGTTCAATAGCCAATTCCTCTATTTATGTCCAATTTCAAAAATGAATGAGATTTTTAGAGAGGATCTGTGTATAGTATGACTTACTGAATTGTGACTGCATAGAAGTACTTACGTACTCGGATTTTTAAAAGGTATCTGACAAGGTGTTGTTTTAAACGTTACTATAGGAGATGAGATCATCTGGCATGATGGGGTAATACATTAGCATGAGTACAGGATTGGCTAAATAACTGGGATATTTTCGTATTGTTTAGCTGTAATTAGTTGTGTGACACAAGGGTCAGAGCTGGGGCCTGCATTATTTATGATCTATAGTAATGACATGGATGAAGGGATTGACATACTGTGACCGGTGTGCTGATAATAAAAATGTAAGTAGGAAAGCGAGTTGTAAGAAAAGATGGGTTAAATGAGGGTACACAAAATCGGTAAATGGAGTATAATATGGGAAAATGTGAAGTTGTCTTCTTTGGTCAGAGTATTACATGGAGCAAGACTACAAAATATTGTAATGCAGAAGTATCTGGGTGTCCTTGTAGGTGAATAATGAAGTTAGCTTTTTTTAATTCATTCATGGGGCGTAAGCATTTCTGGCTATGCCAGAAATCGTTGCCATTTTTAATTGCCCTGGAGAAGTTGGTGGCCTATTTCACTGACAGAAGTCCTTGTGTTGTAGGGAAACCCACTGAGATGTTAGAAAGAGAGTTCCACTGTTTTTTCCATCACTTAACTAGTGATCAGTAAAGCGGACGTTGCCGTAGTTCCAGAGGATTGCTAGTTTAACAGGGAGCGAGGGAGAGAGAGCACACGTTGGGGAGAGAAAACGAGACGACAGGTGATGGTTTAACCTGAGGACCACCGCACATCAAGCAAGGTGGGGAGGTTACGATGGTGGGACCTTCATGGTGACCTCAGTGTAGCTATTGGAGCCAGGTAGATACCATTGACTACGAGATCTTTGGCCCAGGTTAACAACCCCATTCAAGAAAGCCCTGGCTGACCAATATAAGCAGGAGATTTAGAACCCCCTCAGTTCAGGGGACTGACTCCGAGCTGGTTGGCCACAGCCAGTGTCCTGTGCGTAAGTAAATAGTGGGTGACTTGGTGACGGGATACCGGCTTCTATGCAGTTATTTCACTCTGCCTACGTTGTTAGTGTTTTCTGCCACACACAGTAGCGATCCAGCGTGCTGAGCTAACTGACCCTACCTGGTGATCGAGGGTAGACTGATACTATGGTAATGAGCCAGGTTGTATTTATTCTGCTTTGTATGGTCAGGACGTACTTGGAAAGTTTTTCACATCGTCTGGTAAGTGTCACTTGCAGGTGCACTAGAACAACTTGCCTGGAAATATAGCTAATTCTGGCATTAGAAATGAAGATTCCAGAATGTTATCAGGGCACATACTCTTTGCAGTATAAAGAGCCTTCAGCCATTATTGCTTGTATGTGGCGTGAATTGAATTGGCTAAAAAGTGGCATCCATGATGCTGGGGACCTCAGGAAGGCTGAGATGGATCATCTATTGGGCACATCTGGCTAAAGATGAATGCAATTGCTCCAGCCTTACTTTTTGCATTTGTTACACCTCACTGGGATAGCACAATGGAAATCAAGGATGTGAAAACAGCACTTGTAATGTGTGTCAGGTAACTTGCTTTTAAAAGTGCAGTAATCCAGCGACCATCTTTGTTGTTAAAAAGTCTGTTTCCTATTTCAGTTCACATTCAAAATTACTGAAAAATAAAAAAAAAAGTTACAGCCATTAGACATTGATGTGTTCACCTCAGCTATCATTGAGGACTGCAACATTTGTGAAGTAGCCTCCTCCAATGAGCTGTTGTGTGGTTCACTATTCATTAACTGGATTGCAGGGCTGCAGATCCTGACTCTGATGCATTGGTTGTGGAATCACTTAGCCTCGTCCATTGCTCAGAGTCAGGGGAGATGTCAGAGGTAGATTCTTTACACAGAGAGTGGTGGGTGTGTGGAATGCACTGCCAGCGGTGGTAGTGGAGTCAGATACATTAGGGATATTTGAGTGACTCTTGGATAGGCACATGGATGATAGTAAAATGAAAGGAATCCAGGTTAGTTTGATCTTAGAGTAGGATAATAGGTTGGCACAACAGCATGGGCCAAAGGGCCTGTACTGTTCTATGTTCTATGTTCTACTGCACGCTGCTTATGCTTTTTGTTATGCAAGTAGTTCTGTGTTCTAGCTTCACTAAGTTAACACTTTATTTTTAGGTATGCCTGGTGCTGCTACTGGCATGCCTTCCCTTTTGTTTCATTGAGCAAGAATTAATCTTCTAGCTTGATGGTGGTGATAGACTGGGATTGACCAGGCCATGAGGTTACACATTGAGGCTGAATATAATTCGGCTGCTGCTGATGGTCCACTCTATTCAGTTTTGAATTGCTAGTTCTGTTTGATGTTTGTTCAATTTGCAGAGGTCGTACCACATAGCGTAATAGGGAGTATCCACAATGATGTGCATTGGTCACTCCTGCTGATACTGTCATGAGCGGACACGTCCTTCAACAAGTAGCCTGGTGAATACAAAGACGAGTATGGTTTTCCCTTTTGGTTCCGCAGACTGAGTTAAGCAGCAATGCCCTTTAGAGCTCGACCACGCTCAGTGACTGATTTAATTTTGTCAACCAAAACTTTTTAAAATTTGTTTTAATTTTAAAAAAGACAAACCTTGAAATTACTGAGGTAATACAATCCTTGCAGATGAATTTGGAATCTTTGTGTTCAGGCTGCATAAATTCAGGATCAATATGGGGAAAAGTGTAGTGGATGCTATTGTAATGAACGTTGTGCGCAAACTGTTAAATTTGTGTTGGAGGTTGGATTCGGAGATGCAGTACAATGTCAAATTTCTGTCCTGATTGCAGCATTTCTTGTCCACAACACCATCATTTGAATAATGCAGCTCCTTTATAGGAATAGAATGATTTTAGGAACTGGTGAGCTATAACACGTGCTCACCTCATACTCTGTTTTGCTCACTTTTAGATTACAATCAGACAGGAAAGCTAATGTCGTGATAAGGGGACTGAAGAATGACAAAGATAAGCTCAGAGGTATTGACAGGAATGGCAGAAGCAATGACTAACTACTTTATCTTCTTCTATCAAAACTGAGGCATTTTAGTAGAAACCAATAGTGGATGAACTTAAGGATATTAACAACGCTGGGAAGAATATGGAGAAAATAATTGGCAAACTAGCAAATATTAAAGAATATAAAGTCACAGGTCCAAATGGTACACAGCCAATATATATTCAGGGAAATTAAGCATGAGGTGGTAGATCTGTTTTTGTAATTTCCATGCTATATCATTGATATCAGTGATACAAATTCCAACATATCTTTTCTACTAAATCTGGTGAAAAAACCTCCACCAAGAAAATGTTATACTTAATAATTGTAGGCATAGATTACAAAAGGCTCAATCGTGCTCAAAGAGTCTGGTAGAATTCCTTCGACGTAATGGTAAGGGTCAATTTCATATTTTGGTTTTCAAGAGGCCTTTCAGATAGTACCACATGGTAGGTCATGACAAGGGTTAGAGCATGTGGAGTTAGACCAAGTAGCAGATTAGAAAATGAATTGGCTGTAAGGTAAAGTCAAGTGTAGGATTGAATTATTAGATTAGTTTGGAAGTGGTGTTCAGTAATATCGCTGCTAATAATGCGTTGTTTTAATGAAAAACAAGTAGCTCACCATCCAAACGTACACTTGATAGTAAGCTGGTGATCTATAGCTAACAAGAAACTATAGACAATGTGTAGGCTGGGTAGTTGTGACAAATTTACATTAATAGATAAATGACAAATTATACACATTGGTTGATAAAACAAAAACATCACTTCAACCTTAGAAAATTTGGTTGAAATGCAAAGAGATATAGGTAAAATCAATAACAGCAGCATCATAGATCAACAAATGAATTACAAATATTAATAAAGCATTAATTTTGTCTGAAAGTATATAACATCCAAAAGTGGTGAAAGTGCAAGACTGTAGTCAGGCTGCACTTGGAGGTGTACAAAGTTCTAGTCTGCATATTGAAAATGACTGGGAAAAATGCAAGCCAGATTTGGATGAGAACAAAGGTGAAACCAGAATTGAAAATTTTTCTATAGGTATCAGTTAGGATTGAACAGGTTGATATTTTTCCCATGAGCATATAAAAATTCTAGAATCAACCTGATCAAAATCGTTGCAATTACAAACAGAATGGCCAGGTAAAGGGTCCATAAATACAAAGTACTTATTCTGTAGGGAAATGAGAATGTCTATAGTCAGGTTAAATTGAGGAATCGAATACCATAAAAGATGAGATGAACAGCTTAGACGATTGCAGAAGAATATTAGACAAGAGGAAAATCAGTGGAAAGGTATGCTTAAAGCAGAGAAGAGATGGAATGGAAAGAAACTTGTGTGGAAGATAAACAACAGCATAGATGGTTTGGAGCAAATTGTTTCATTCTGTGCTGGAAATTGTATGTAATCCATATGTTGATGAAATCACGAGGGGAAGGGTATTTGATACTACTTTCAGTCAGTACTTTTATTAGAATTTGTCTTCGTTCCTTGCATAGCTAATGTGATAGTTTTTCTCTGTAACCTTTACAGGTGTACTGCACAGGCCACATCCCCAACAGCAATCATTAGCTCAACTTCCTGCTCTGCCTATTATAGCACATCTGCTGCCAAGGCAGAGCTGTTGAACAAAATGAAGGACTTTCCAAATATGGCTGAAGAGTATTTGGAGGAGGACGAGGAGGAGGAAGAAGAGAACAAGTTGATAGAAAAGAAGGTAATATGTTCTTACTAGAAACAGAATCATCTCAGGTGATGAGAAGAGGCACTTGCTAAATGAGGTCAGCAGGCAGAAAGGTCTAAAAAGTAATCTGAAAGCAATCCTTCATGTAAATGTCAAGAATTCGTTATTTAGGTCAAGGCCTGTCTGCAGGTTCATCCTGCTAAGAGACATCATGTATCATGTGGTGAACTGTTTATACTTTCACATCATTTTGGGCAAACAAGATCTCTTCTAATCAGTATTTTTTTCTTATAAATTTCCACAGCAACAACTGATTAGCAGCCTTAGCAGGAAACTCTCTGTGTTGCATGAAGCCCAGAAGAGCCTCTTGGAAGACATCAGTGCAAACAGTGCACTGGGGGAAGAGGCTGAAAGATTGGTCAAGAATGTCTGCAAACCAAATGAGTTTGATAAGTACCGAATGTTCATCGGGGATTTGGATAAAGTTGTGAACCTGTTGCTGTCTCTCTCGGGCCGACTTGCTCGAGTGGAAAATGCTTTAAATAACCTGGATGTTGGCATGAGCGAAGAAGAAAGGGTAGGTATTGTCATCAATGCCAATTCATAAATGTATCATAGATGTAGTGCCTTTAAATGGTAAGTGGAAATGGTTAGATGCCCTGTTTGGATATGGCCATTGCCTGATGCTTGTGTGACATGACTGTAACTTCGCATTTAAAGCCTGCCTTTTTCCTATAATGTTTGATTCCGTTACTAATTAAAAATCTATCTCAGCCTAGAATATTCTTAATAACCCAACCTTGACTGCTCTTTAAGAATGCAACTTGTCAGTTGTCAGCTTGAATGCACATGTCAGCCCAGGTCTAGATTTTGACCCACTCTTGCTGCATTTGGACATGAATTGCTTCAGTGTCCAAGGAGTCCAATCTCTGCAGTAGGGTATTGAAGACCCTGTTCTCGTGCACCATCTCAAATCATAGTACATTATGATTCATGGTAATGATACCTATGGTAATGTCACTGATTGCTTGGATCTTGTCAGAAGAGAGTGAAAGTAGAGTGGTACTAAATAATTTAGTTACAATTGATACGTGAAATTCTGCTTTGTAGTAACTGATAGTAAGATCTGTTTTTAAATATTGTGAATAATTTTGACATTCCTGTTGCATAAGAACTTCGCTTAGTACAGATGACTCAAATCAAACACCTAACAACACCAACAAACTCTGATAATTCAATAATATATGTTGATGCAGATCAAATGAGAAGGGATGAAATGGTTTTCCTCTTCTATCACTCCCCATTTGGTTGCAGCAGAAACTTTGAATTTTAGAATGATACTGGGTTGCCAACTGGATATGCTTTTGACTGTGCAGTTTCTAAGAAATAAGCCAGACCAATATTTTTAAATTAACCACGTATGTGATTACTCTTATTACTAAGACCCAGCAATATAAAAATGTCAAAAATGTGCGAATAGGTCCTACTTCCCGCTATTGCATGCAAACACAGACACACTTCCACAACCTGCAGCAAAGTACAGCTTTACAGAGTATTAGATGATGAATTTAGCTAGGTAAAATGAAGATTAAAAAGGTGAAGTCAATAAAGCGTCACTGACTGGTTCCAGATGTTTTGTTTCTCATTGAGGCAGTTGCTGTATAGTCATTGTGGGTATTGTATTTTCTCTTGGAATCACTGTTGTAGAAAATCCACTGGTTTTCAGTGGAAAATCTCTGCTGTGGGGATGTAAACACCTTCAGTTGAACAGAACGTGGAGCTTAAATCTCATGTTGAGAAGAGAGGGGTAAGATGGCTACCCACTGCAGCTAATATCAATCACTGTCCAGACCCTAATTGCAATGGCCGCACAGAACGTTGTCAATATGACCTCTCTCTCGATGCTAACTCTGTAATCCAAAAAATATAGAGGGCTAGTTCATACAGCTCCTATTTAGCTGTTGTTACACAGCCTAATTGATTAATTTTTAATGTCCATGCAATTACCTTCTGAATAGATACATCTTCATTGATAAGAAAGGAAGGAAGCTATCACAGCTCCAGGAAATCTGTTGTCCCTGTTGGGCCTTTTCACCTTTGTGTGGCCATATTCTGTTTCCTTGGACAATGATGCAAAATGCAAATTAGTCTTAGTCATCTGAAACTTCAATGTCCTTTGTTTCAGTTAAAAACTCTCTTTTTCATTTTAAAAAAAACTCAAAAGTATGAAAGCAGCTGAGGAAACTATAATATTTTACAAAGAACATATCTTTTTGACAGTTTGATTCTGCTGATGTTCCAGTGAATTTCTGCAATGCTGAGTGGTATGAGTATTCCAGTATAGATTCTGTTCTGAACTAGCTGACCGCCCCTGCACCCCTCCCCCAAAAAAAACCTGACAGGAAGCAAAAGGTGGAGATGGATGTTTTGTAGTATCTCGAGCACTTTTAAGAGTAACTTTAGCTGTCAGTTAAAAATAAAAGTTGTTACAAAGTCCCTGCTGTTGATTTGCTATCAGACAACTGTATTGAAAATGTGTCAGCTGAGAAGAGAATGAGTTTCATGCTGACACTGTTTGTTCAAATGTGAGTAACAGCCATCTGGGAAAGATGCCACAACATTTCTGCCTCCTGTGGATCAGCAATCTACATGTTACAACAGTTGGGAGACAATAGAAGGAAGTGCAGAGACAGAGAAAAAAATCAGGGGAAAGCAAATGTAACTGATTAGCATTGTTCATTTTAATTTGCAGCATGCGTTGACTGAAAAGAAAAAGCAACTTTTAGCTCAGCTGGAAGAGGCCAAAGAGCTGAAGGAACATGTGGATCGCAGGGAACATGCTGTTCATAATATCCTAGTCAAGCACCTGTCAGAGGAGGAGCTGCAGGATTACACTCACTTTGTAAAGATGAAATCTGCCCTCATCATTGAACAGAGAGAGCTGGAGGACAAAATCAAACTTGGCGAGGAGCAGCTCAAGTGTCTGAGGGAGAGTTTATCCAACGAGCATGCTAAAACAGCAACATTGAAATGCAGAACACTTTAAAGTTGAAGTTTGGTCTAAATCATTAAACTGAAATGCTTCACAATTTAACAATGAAACCTTTATCAAATGTGTTCATATTCAATGGTTTTTAAATCTGTATATGTCCCCTATTTGTTACAAACTATTAGAATTATAAATATTAGTCATGCTTATCCTACTAACTGACATTCTTCAGTGAAACCTGCTTATGTGAAAGTAAGGGAGTATTGGCTTCACCCAATTGGTAAGGACAACCACTGGAGTAGCAGGCTATAGAATCAGGAAGGCCCCAAGTTGCATCATCCACATATTGGATTGTCTGATTTTAGTAGAGTGTATCTTAAGTTTCCCAAATGGTCTCTAGTTTCAGAGCTGGAAAATAATGTTAGTTCTGGTTTTATCGAATAACTTGTTGGAAAATGCAGATGTTGGCTGAGAAAAGTTTGGGCTTTGCTATGTAACTGCTTAATTGATAACAATCTGCTAATACTTGATGTCTGAGATCATGATGAAAGATGTTTAATTGAGCAAGGTACTGGAGGGTTGCCAGTCCAAGTGAAATCTTACTTTTGTAAGTATTGGTCTGTTGAGCAGAGGATGATGAGGATATAAAAGAAGAATTTTGAGATTAAATAAATAGCATGATTTCAGGATTTGCCGAAGTAATCCCTAACAGCTGATTTTTTTTTTTGCCAATGCATTTTCTTGAATTGAACTGTACCCTGTATAAAAGAAACCAGTCAGAATCAGCCTGTCTCTACCCCATGAAATTCTTTCTTTCTCAATTGGTGCTGTCATTGTAAAATAAAGTTGTAACTAATTGATTTTTTTTTAAAAAATTCCATTTTGTTTTAAAGTTATGTTTCACTTAAATCCTGCTTCAGGGCATACTACCTTATTGATGTATGGGTCATCAAACATATCCTTGATAAAACCATCATAGAAATGGCTACCTTAAAAAGTAATTGTCATTTGTACTTTTATTTCAATCATGGGTAAGCAACAGACCAATGGCTAATTTATTTAATGTGATTTTTAATAATATTGAAATCACTTTTTGGTGGATGGTTTCTGCCACTTTGCAGACAAAATAATCCTGAAGAAACCACAAGTTATCTTACATGAAGTTCAAGCAATTAGGTGATTTTGCTTTCATAAACTGTATTCTTTTCCATGCATATAAATATTGCCCAAAATTTTCTGTTGCTGTACAAAGGCAATAGGGTGCCATTCAAATGTGTAACTCTTAAATAAAAATGCAATAGTTCCCTCTGATGGCTCATCAGTAAAATACTACTCAGTGTATAAGTGACAACGGAGGCCAGAAGAGTTTAAGTTTTGACCCTTGGTCTGTTCTAAAGTAACTTGCCTTAGCTGGGATGGGATAGAAAATTAGCCACAGTTGCAGCACCTGAGAACTATTCAGCGACATTTATGGAGAAATGTGAATGCGGATGTTGGGTAAGGACGGGATTAGCTTCCATGGTAAAATAGTCTGTCTTTACTGAACATGTGCCCACCCTCCAACCATGGCCATTTTGTCAAGATACTGTAAGTTAGTTTGCAGCCATATTGTCAGGAAATGGGAGGAAGGCCAAGCTCCTTGCTGATGGTCACTTCTACATGAAGTTAAAATTGCAATTAAACTATCAGTTAATTTCAGACAAAATAATCTGCTTGATTCACTCAGCAAATTAGCCCTAATTTCGGAATTTAGTGTTGTACTTAAAAATTGCAGAAAAGAATTGTTAAGTGACAATAGTGTACTCCAAGTCTTTGTGACGTCTGTATATAATAGAATATAGTATGCTTGTGACATCCAGTGGCAAATATCAGTATTACAATAATATTTTTTTCATTCCAGTATCAGCTGATCCATTGAAAATGGTTTCAGTTCTCTCTATAAATGATTACTTGGAGCAGAAACAACCTATTGCACAGGTTGAACTGTGGATTGATTGATCATTTGTCGTCTTCATTATCAATACCATCTAACTGGCAACTATTTTTGTCACCAGAAATGGTGGTTGTGATAAATTTTAAAAAAATAAGAATTGCACACTAATGGCCGCTAACACTCAAGTAAGAATGAAGTGGTGACATATTCCTAGTAGTTGTGTTAAAATAATGAAGGAATATTAAAACCTCCATTGGATAATGGGAGGTTTGAATGATTGTTGTGCCATTTATGTCACATTTTGCACAGACTATGTAACTACTTTTGTTTCGTGTAGACTTGTATGGGAAGGAGGAATTTTTCAGACAGTGTTTCTCATGTTGTTAGTCTGAAGCTTTTATTCAAAAACTGGAATAATTGAATTTCTGCCAAAAGGAATTACAAGGCTGCTTTTATTATTTTGTACTGCAATTTACTGTATTTCATCAGACCTTCAATTGAGGCACCTCAATCAGTATTCAGTGCATGGGAAAGGTTTTTGCTGGATATATGTAGCATTGATGTTTTGAGAATTACCTTTGAAGTTGGAGGTGAATGATAGAGGCACGAAGTGTGCAAATGGAGAGGTTTAATGTCTGGGAAACTTTAAATTACTTGGTATGATTTATAACTTTTAAAAATATTCTTATTTTCCAACTGCAGTTTAGCAGATTAAAGGTGACATTGCTAGGCACCTAAGTCATTGGGAAGGGGTTAGACAGATGCCTGGAAGGTTAGAGGGGTGTGGTGCAATAGAGGAGATTGGCCAATTGCCATAATGGGTGAAGGGGAGGTTGGACAGATCACTGGGGAGGGTTAAACAGACTGTAGTGAATGTCCAACAGATCATGGAGCAGGTTTGCTTATTGAGCTGGCAGAAGACACTCTTGCTTCTGTTCTGTAGGTATGGTGTACTGATGAATCTACTTCTTCACACCTCCCTCAAGCTTGGGAAATGTGACACATTGGTCTTAGAAACAAACCTTTTGTTAAAATGGAGGCTTGTGGTCTCTTTAAAATATTTTGCATTTTGTAAAATTCCAAACTTCCCACTCACATCCTCTTCCATCTCCTGAAAGCAATTTGATTGCATGGTTTCCAATCTGACACACATTCATTTAAACTACAACTGGGCTGGTTGTGATAAAATTTCCCAAATTTCATTTTACTCTCCCCTCATGTCACTCCCATCACCCTCCTCATCACCTTGGGTAACTAAAATATTTCTAGGGTAACTCGAATCACATTTCTACAGATCTTTGATTGTGAAATTACAGCGCATGAACACTTAAATTGTGTGATGTTTTTCCATTCATTATTTTTCTTCAGAGACAATATTTAATTTCAGTATTTACGTTTTTAACTTAGTTTGACTTTTAGCTCTGTATGCTTTACAAATATTCCAGAGGACAAAAATAATTATAAATCTAAGTTAACAGCACTGATTTGATTTCAGAGTTCAGCTTTGAAATCACTGGCAATTTTGCTTTGAACCTTGCAGTATAATCTTCTTTCTGCTGTTCTAAATCAGGATTTAACCTGTTTATTTTAAATCTTTGCTAAAATATCAGATAGAAGAGCACCATACAAACATGTCATCTTGTTTCATTTTCCAGATAATCATTGAAACAGTGATATACAGTTGAATCTTTCATTAAAATGTTGTTTTGATGTGGGAGTTGATTTATCAAATCTAATGAAGACTTGCCTTAACTCACAACTGGAACCACCTTTCCACTCTTTCTGCTCTGCAATCTGTTTGTGACTGCTCGTGTCTTTACCCATAGGCAGTAAGGAGAGATATTGGCATGTGGAAACAGTTTCTGATCTAACTATAAGAAGATTTTTTTTGTACATCAGAAGCAAATAGTTGTAACACAATTTTTTTTCCAGAAAATGAATACACAATGTACCATTCCTATATGTTGTTACTACCCATATTCTAGGGGAGGAAGTAATCCTCAAATGTCATCAATTAGTGGTAATATGCATTAATTTCACAATTACTGATTCAACAATGACCTGAAATTTTTGGGAATTTTTTACGCAATTGCATGTAACTATATTTTTTTTATTCCCATATTATTTTTACTGTTATTGACGTCTGTTTCATTTTTAATCAGAATAACATTCTATGTCTTCTAGCTAGATCATTGAAGAAACATTTGTTTTAAAACTCTTAGGTTATCGTTTTAGGTTGTTTAATACTCATTATCCATTTTGGATGTAAGATCTAGTTTCATAAAAATTAATCTGAGATCGCATATTAACCTAAAAGACTTTGAATGCTAGAAACATAATGAATTAGTAGTCATGTCATCAATGTAACCAGCTAAGTTGACAAACTGGTGCATTGACAGTGAGATCGGACCCCAAAAGAAGCTTGATATTGCCTATGTACCAAAATTTAGAGGAGCAAGATTTATAACCAGAACTTTCCATTTTTATACCTTTTTTGTGCATTGAGGAAGATATGCAGACAGTTTTATGCAGGCAAGCACAGAAATTGAAATATTGACTGCGCTGTTTTCTTAGTCAAATTATGTTTAAAGTTGTTGTTCCTCATGTGACACATACCTAACTTAGATGTTCAAATCTACAGCCTACCCATTACAGCTCTACCATAATTCAATAGGTTTAGCAGCTTAACTAACGGATGGATCCCTGCAGTTTGGCACTCCCTCAATTCCCAAAGTCCTGCTTTGGAGTTCTAATTCACAGATCTGTCGTTAGTATGAAAGCTGCCAGTTAGTATGACTTGCAGCACTCTACTGCTGAGCAGAATGTGATTTGCAATTATTCTTTTGCCTAATCTTTCCCAGTAAATTCATCCCTCTATTAAACATGTTGTGTAGTGATATTGGGGTGAGAAGGGTTGATGAGGATGGTTGGATAGATCTAAGAAATATTATAAGAATCCTTGGAAGGTATTGATCTGCACAATCAAAATAAAGTCTTTTCACTTTCTCCATGTACTTGAAACAGGAATTGACAAAATAACTGGCTCAAGATGTTGGCAGTTAATTTAATCTTTTCCAGAAACATAGAGTGTGAGCACCTTCTTTGACTTAACTTTGTATTTGTGCAAAAGACTCCCCCCATCTCCACCTTAATTAGAACCAGTTATTCTCAGGTCGTCTCCAAGCCTTCCGTTTTAAAACAAAGTGTTTCTCCACTGTGCTTCAGTTCCCAATACCACCTTATTACCCTTCGAGTATGTGTTACTCCTTCGAATGCCTTATGTTCTGAAAAAATGGAGCCAGCTACTGAAAGTTTTGGCCAGCTACTCGATTCTGTTGGACAGGGTTTGTGGGGACCAGACTTGTGGGATATGGATTCACATTATTGTTTCCTAATATTGAAGTACTGCTGTAGGGTGGTGTAGAGCAGAGGACTTATTCTTACAGATATTAAGAAAAAAAACAAGATGGTAAAAGTTATAGGAAGATTTCACGAGTGAGCTGAGCTGGAGCGATCCACATTGTCCATATGTGGGTGGAGGAGAAGAAGAGGAGCAATAAGTAAAATTTGCAAGAAATATTTAGTGGGGTGAAAGTTGCCAAAGCATGAGTTGTTAAAGCCATTATGCTGAAGTACAAATTTTAGAACATTTCTCAGAATGTTCTGAATGACATAAGATAACTGAACTACTCAAAACCTTTCTGTATTGACGGGGAGGTAATGCCTTACATGTGTTCCTATAGTGCAGCACTGAATCATGAAGCTTAATCTTCAAACAAAACCAAAGTAAATGAAGACTTTACCAAATTAAAGCTGTGAATAGCACAGCATCCAGCAGGGAGAGTGCACTGCAATGATTTTGGAACCTACTATAAAATTGTAGACATTTAATTGAAAAATATATAGGAACTGTGAATAATTTATTTTTTTATTGTACATAACAGAACCCAAATTGATTACTGATTAATGTTTGGATATTTTTTATTCCTAACATTTTCTTTATTTAGTTTTGAAACGCAAAAACAAAAACTTTAGATGTTGAAATTCTGGTGATAAAATAGTACATTGTTAGGTGATGTTCACAACTTTCAGTATACATAAGTCTGCTTCCTGATTAGAGACTACAAAACTCTGCCTCTGCCATAAACAGGTAATTGTAAATTCACAAAGGTCAAATGTAATTCAAATTGATTTAATCTTAGTATGATATTTAGCTTAAAGATATTCACATGCACTGTAATATCTCCTACTTTACAGAAGCATTTGATTAAACTGCTTTGTATATACCATGATTCAGTGTGAATTATGTTTGGTATTTTAATGCACCTGAGTAGAAAAATAATCTTTTTGAAGGTCAACAGTGCCAACTAGCAGTATTATTGATACCAATAATGAGATTTACCAATGTCTTATACCTAAAAATGCATATATGTGCTTATTTTCCCTGTAATCCAGCATAGACATAGAAACATAGAAAATAGGATAGGAGTGGGCTATTTGTCCTTCAGACCTGTACCGCCATTCACTGTGATCAAGGCTGATCATTCAACTCAGACCCTGTTCCTGCTTTCTCCCCATACCCTTTGATCCCGAAGAAGTATATGCAACAAATACAACATACAAATAGACTGAATAGTTCATTTGAAAAGACAGATTTGGGATCTTTATAAATTTGCTTGATAGTTACAAAGTGCATATATTTCTGTTGTAATTTTCTCATTGTTTAATTTCTCCCACTTCATCAGACATGTGGGAAATACTTAAGCATGGAATTGAACTTTGGACACAAACGCAAAATACTGGCGCTAATTAAAGTCAGAAATAAAAACAAAATGTAGGAAATACTCATCTGGCCAGGCATCACCTGCGGAGGATAAAAAAAAATACATTTCATCAGACAAAGTGTCATCATTGACTTCAAATTTTGAATTCTGTCAAGCACACTGATTGAAAGTTCCCTGGCTTTTCCTTACCAACTTTCTTAAATAGTGGCACCACATTAGCCAAACTCCAACCTTCTTACATCTCAGCCATGGCTGAGATCCAATATCTCAGCAAGAAACTCAGCAATCACTTCCCTGGCTTCCAACAAAGTTCTGGGAAACACCTGACCAGTTCCTCGGGATTTATCCACCTCTAAGTGTTTTAAGATATTCAGCACTACCACCTCTGTAACATTGACACTTTTCTCATGGTATCACTGTTTATTTCTCCAAGTTCTGTAGCTTCCATATCCTTCTCCACAGTAAATACTGACGCTAAATACTCATTTAGTATCACATTCATCTCTAGCATTTCAACACATGGATGGTCTTGTTGATCTTTAAGGGGCCTTATCTCTCCCTAGTTGTTGTTTTTCCTTTAAAGTGTTTGTAGAATCGCTTTGGATTCTTCTTAACCCTGTTTGCCAAAGCTATCTCGTCCCCTTTGTGCCCTCCTAATTTCCTTCTAGAGTATACTCCTACCACCCTTGTACTCCTTGAGGAATTCTTTCAATCTCAGCTGTCTATACCTGCCATATGCCTCCTATTTCTTGACCAGGGCCTCAATTTATCTAGTATTCCAGCATTGCCCTTCACACTAATAGTTATTGGAGGGGATTCTGAGGGCCAGGACTTGTGTATTCGGAAAGGCAAGGACAGATTAGGAATAGTCAACATGGCTTTGTATGTGGGAAATTATGTCTTACTAACTGGATTGAGTTTTTTGAAGAAGTGATAAAGAAGATTGATGAAGGCAGTGTGGTGGACATTGTCTTTATGGACTTCAGCAAGGTGTTCAACAAGGTTCTGCATGGTGGACTGGTTGCCAAGGTTAGATGACATGGGATCCAGGAAGAGCTAGCCAACTGGATACAAAATTGGCTTGAAGGTGGGAGACAGGGTGGATGTGGAGGAGGGTTGTTTTTCAGACTGGAGGCCTGTGGCCAGCGTTCTGCAAGGATCGGTGCTGGAACCGCTGCTTTTTCTCATTTATATAAATGATTTGAATGTGGACATAGGAGAAATGTTTAGTAAGTTTGTAGATGACACCAAAATTGGTGGTGTAGTGGACAGTAAAGAAGATTATCTCAGTATAACGGGACCTTGATCAAATGGGCCGACGGGCTGAAGTGTGCAAATGGAGTTTAGTTTAGATACGTGAGGTTCTACATTTTGGTAAGACAAATCAAGGCAGGACTTGTACAATTAATGGTAGGATCCCAGGGAGCGTTATCAAGCAAAGAGACCTTGGGATGCAGGTTCATAGTTCTTTAAAGGTGGGGTCACAGCAGACAGGGTAGTGAAGGAGGAGTTTGGTACACTGACCTTTACTGGTTAGTGCATTGAGTAAAGGAGTTGGGATGTCATTTGTGGCTATTCAAGACTTTGGTTAGGCCACTTCTGAATCACTGCATTCAATTCTGGTCTCCTTGCTATAGGAAAGATGTTTTTAAACATGAAAGGGTTCCAAAAAGATTTAAGGATATTGCCAGAGTTGGAGAGTTTGAGCTACACGAAGAGGCTGAATAGACTGGGTCTATTTTCCCTGGAGCATTGGAGGCTGAAGAGTGACTTAGAGTTTTATAAACTCATGAGGGGCACAGATAGGGTGAATAGTCATGGTCTCTTTCCCAGGGGTTGGGGAGTCCAAAACTAGAAGGCATTGTTTTAAGATGAGAGGGGAAAGCTATAGAAGGAACCTAACTGGCAACTTTTTCACGCAAATAGTGGTGTGTGTATGGAATGAGCTGCGGAAGTGGTGGAGGATGGTAAAATTGCAACATTTAAAAGACATCTGGATGGGTACGTGAATAGGAAGGCTTTTTAGAGGGTTATGGACCAAATACTGGCAAATGGGACTACGTTAGGATATCTGGTCAGCATGAATGAGTTGGTCCAAAGGGTCTGTTTTGGTGCTGCACAACTCTGCATGGATGCCGCCTGTTCTACTGAGTATTTTCAACATTAATGCAGATCGTGGAATCTGGCTATGCAAGCTTAAGAAGGATGGTGTCACAAAATAATATCACGTCTGTATGGGAAAATTGCCTCAGTGCCTGACAGTTTTCCTATTACAGTTTCCTCTGTGAGGAGTTTAACTTTTAGAATTAAAGAGTGAGCCTCACTACATTGGTTGTGAAATCATGGAATTACAGTGCCTGATTTTTTTTTTGTGTGAGAAAATGTAGTTTAGTTCTGCTCTCGCCATAGATGTCACAAAAACAACTGTTTTCAACAAAATTGTTGAATAACTGAAATAAATTGAATCGGGACGACAAATATGATAGCAAAATCTAGGAACAGAATTGTACATTTTATTAGTCTGAAATAAAAATAAAATACCTTTCTACAATGATTTGGCTACCTGTTTTGACAATTTATTCAAATCATTAGTCTATGAATACATGTGTTTTACACTTAATTCTGTAAATTTTAGATTGAAGGAGATTAAAGAAAGATCTTCTCAAAATAAAGCTCAAGGTATATCCAAACCTATGTCCCCATAGGAATGAGAGGAGAAACATTGCAAATATATAGTCAATGACATATGTGTCCTATAGAATCTTAAACACCCATCCTGCCAAACTTTAGAAGATCTTGTACTAAAGTGTTAAACTTGTGGATGTTTCTGATGTATCAATAAACAGAAGTCCTACAGAATTGTAAGCCTATGCTTTTGATTGTAGTTTTATGAAAAAATTTTATTCATGTGAAGACATATTTACAAACTTGGAGTTTCCTGTCTGGAGAAATGGCTGCACAGACCACCCAAGTCCCAAAAGTGAACTGGACGTCTGTTTTTCCCAGTTCTGGCTGAGCAAGCTAATCAAGATTTCTAATATGAATTTGATACAATAACAAGCACTAAAGCAATCTGTGATCATATCATGATAGATCGGTCTCTTTAATGTGTGATATTATGATCTCAACTGGTGATACTACTGGACAAGTCAGGTCCTAGACTGATATCTGATCTGATGATATTTTGTTTTCTTTTAGTTTAACATGGTGGTCTTTCACAAACATAAGTACAAAGACTACAGGGTTGATTTTAACAATAAGTTTGCAGTTTATTATACAAAAGAAGGAAAAATAAAACAAAACAAGCTATCTAAGTATAACAATTTAAAATCTTTCAAAACAAAATCTCATTCACTCCCCAACATCATTGTGTTATAGTTACTCCAAGTATCAGGAGAAATACCTTACCTGTCAAATCTGTAGGTGTGACCTAACCGTTTCTTCTTAGCTCCTATCCTGTGAGCTGTGAGGTCATTTCAATGAATGCATACCCAACTGGAAAGCTCATACTGTCTCAGCTTTGAATAGTGAATACAGGTTTCTAACTAGACATTCATTGTCGGGAAGTTATACAAACCAAACCCTTTTAATGAGAACTTTATTTCCTTAGCTGTTCTGAACAAGGATAAACAGATAAACTTTACTTGCGTATAACCACAATCAGGCCTTTTTGAATGAACCCAAAAGCTTTTGAACTAAATTTTTAAAAACTTGCTCATCCTAAACTCTGCTAAGCTTGATGTTTTCTCTCTCTGGTTGTAAACCACCACAGTATAAACAGACTTCTGCTAATACTTCTGGAGGCATGTACAAGTTTTAAAACATGGTTTCAGAAAGGCTGAACTACTTTGTTTAAACCCTTCACAAAAATAGACCAACTCTTGCTTTTCATTAGTTTAAAATGCAAACTTCAAAATACATATAAAACTCAAATTTAATCAGACTGATAATGAAGCTCGTACTGACGTCTCTTTTTTTGGACTCCGAAACATTGACCAATGTTACAATCTTGCACTAGGCCTCCAAATTTATGTTTAAATCTGGGTAGGGAACAGTAACTTTTTAAAAGTAGAAGAAATGTGAGAGCCAGGGGAATAAACAGGACAATGAAATCATAAGATTTAAGTGTACAATAAACATTACACCATTAGAACACTAATGCAACTTACTTACCACATGATACATTGGTATATTAAAAATATGGATACTAGACTGTAATTGAACACCCCATAGAACACATCAAATAGAAAATGCCATCAAAACACATTTCTCAGCAAGTTCCCCCAGACATTAATAACATGGTGGTCACCAAATCTCACTAAACTTCACAAGGGGTTATAATTCTTCATTTATGTCAACTGAGTTTTAATTCCCAAGAAGTCCTACATAAACAACTGCTCCCATTCTGGTCAATCACCCTCATAGCCTGGGTCTACGTTTCTCTGGACTCCAAAACTGCTCTCTTGTACTCATGTACAAGCATACTTTAGTTCTTCACCAACAGCTAGTTTCACTAAGCTAAAAGCGCCTCTAGATTTTCTTTTCCTGAGCTTAAATTTGCATTAAACAAATACTGCTTTTGGCTTTGTAACATGTCTCTGTATTAAATTATTAAACATGCACAGGCTTCTTTTGAATGTTAACCCTATCATAGGTCTTCCCCAAGCCATGATTCCCACTGTTAGATGCCTGCTGATTTCTAGAACTTCTCCCAGAGTTCTACAGTACAGGACTGTAAAACTGTTTTTGACTTTTCATTGAGCCCCCTACAAAGAACATTTAATAGTTTAACTACCTTCCCAAAGTATAGCTAATGGCGGCAATGAGGTGTCAATTAGGTGAAGCCACCAAACAGGACTGCTTGCATGCCAAACAGCATAGCAGCAAGTGATAGACAGAGCTAAGCGATCACACAGCTAACGGATAAGGTCTAAGCTGTGCAGTCCTGCAACATCCTGTCGTGAATGGTGATGGACGATTAAACGATTCACTGGAGGAGGCGGCTCCACAAATATTCCCATTCTCAATGATGGAAGAGCCCAGCACATCAGTGCAAAAGATAAGGCTGAAGCTTTCATAGCAATTTTCAGCCTGAAGTGCTGAGTGGATGATTCATCTTGGCCTCCTCCAGTGGTTCCTAGCATGATAGATAACAGTCTTTAGCTAATTCGACTCACTCCATGTGATATAAAGAAATGGTTGGAGGCACTGAATACCACAAAGGCTACGGGCCCTGACTACATTCCGGCAATAGTACTGAAGACTTGTGCTCCACAACTTGCTGCTCCCCTAGCCAAGCTGTTCCAGTACAGTTACAACACTGGTACCTACCTGACAATGTGGAGAATTGCCCAGGTATGTCCTGTACACAAAAAGCAGGACAAATCCAACCCGGCCAATTACCGCCCCATCAGTCTACTCTCAATTATCAGTAAAGTGATGGAAGGTATCATCAACAGTACTATCAAGCAGCACCTGCTCATCAATAACCTGCCCAGTGACACCCAGTTTGGGTTCTGCCAGGGCCACTCATCTCCTGACCTCATTACAGCCTTGGTTCAAACATGGACAAAAGAACTGAATTCCAGAGATGAGGTGAAAATGACAGCCCTTCACTTCAAGGAGCCCTGGCAAAACTGGAATTAATGGGTATCCGGGGCAAACTCTCCGATGGTTAGAGTTATATCTGACACAGGAAGATGGTCGTGGTTGTTGGACTTCAGTCATCTCAGCTCCAGGAATTCCTCAGGGTAGTGTCCTGAGCCCAACCATCTCCAGCTGCTGCATCAATGAACTTCCCTCCATTATAAGGTGAGAAGTGGGGATGTTCGTTGATGATTGCACAATGTTCAGCGCCACTCGCGATTCCTCAGACGCTGAAGCTGTCCTTATCCGAATGCAACAAATATGGACGGTATCCAAGACTTGGGCTGACAAAACGGAAGTAGAATTCACACCACACAAATGCCAGGCTATGACCATCAACTATAAAAGACAATCAAACCACCGCCCCTTGACATTCAATGGTGTTACCATCACTGAATCTCCCATTATCAATATCCTGGGAGTTATCATTGATCAGAAACTCAACTGGACTCACCACATAAATGCAGTGGCTACAAGTGCAGGTCAGAGGCTAGGAATACAGCAACAAGTAACTCACCTAACTCCCAAAAGCCTGTCCACCATCTACAAAGCACATGTCAGGAGTGTGATGGAATACTCCCCACTTACCTGGATGACTGCAGTCCCAACAACACCCAAGAAGCTTGACACGATCCAGGACAAAGCAGCCTGCTTGATTGGCACTGTATTCACAAGTATCAACTCCTTCCACCACTGACCTTGGTAGCAGCAGTGTGTACTATCTACAAGATGCACTGCAGAAATTCGCCAAAGATCCTCAGGCAGCACCTTCGAAACCCATGACCACTTCCACCTAGAAGGACAAGGGCAGCAGGTATATGGGAAAACCACCACCTTCAAGTTCCCTTCCAAGCCATTCACCATCCTAACTTGGAAATATATCTGCGTTCCTCCACCGTCACTGGTTCAAAATCCTGGAATTCCGCCCCTAATGGCATTGTGGGTCAACTCACAGCAAGTGGACTGCAGCAGTTCAAGAAGGCAGCTCACCACCACCTTCATGGAATCCCTACAGTGTGGAAACAGGCCATTCGGCCCAACAAGTCCAAACCCCCTTCCGAAGAGTATCCCACCCCAACTCATTCCCCTACTCCTGCATTGCCCCATGTCTAATCCATCTAACCTAAACATCCCTGGTCACTACGGGCAATTTAGCATAGCCAATCCACCTACTTTGCACATCTTTGTGGGAGGAAAGAGCACCTGAAGGAAACCCACGCAGACACAAGGAGAATATGCAAATTCCACACAGACAGTCACCCAAGGGTAAATCAAACCCGGGTCCCTGGCGCTGTGAGGCAGCAGTGCTAACCACTGAGCCACTGTACCGCCCAAAAGGTATTTCCCTGCCCAGGAATCCAACCTGGGCTGCAGTGAGAGCGCCGAATCCTAACCACTAGACTACCAAGGAGACGTTCTCAAGGGCAACTAGGGAAGGGCAATAAATGCTGGCCAGCCAGTGGTGCCAACATCCCACAAAAATGAATAAATAAGTAAAAGCACAGTAAAACATTGAGTCTACCTTCGTCTCTATTCCTCCAACTAACTGTTTTCTTTGAACTGCTCAGTGAACCCAAACTGTCCTGAGTGACCTATTGAAAGTCTTTCAATAAGCACCTCCACTATTACTGGGCAGCATTGAATGCAGCCATCTAACAACTCTTGGCTCTGAATACACTCTAAATGTTACAACTCACAGATTGTGCTCAAAGAGCATCAAAAAATTAACAAAAAGTATATTTCACTCCATTTAAAGTATGTTTCTTCCACCTAACCCCATCTCCCCAAATGAGCATTATTCTTTTGTGTTAATGTTGTAATTCTTCAAAATATTCCTCCTTGTTAATTACGTTAATTTTTGACCTTGCCTGGACTAAAGTACTCACTTTAATTTGATTCTGCAGTTAAAGTAGAGGAAAGAGCGAACTTTGGATACAAGTTTTGCAGACACATCTCTGTGTTCATATTTGTAGAATTATTAGCCATAGGTCAAAGACCTCATGAGGTTTTAACAACTTATTCATGGCTCTGGTCCAAAGTTGCTTAAAAACAACTGCTAAATATAACTCCATATCGATCATCAGCTATTTTAATGATAAATAACTTCGCTGTTCATTATGTCCTATGTATGTATTTTCCAATATTTTCCACCTTCCGCAAATTGAGTCTACATCAGAAATTCATGTAAATACATTTTCAGACAGTACTGTGGTTAAATTTTTATTTGACATTATTGAATTATTCAAATGCAAACAACCCAGTGACCTCTCTGTGGCTGAGTCTACACAGCCAGTGTCAATTATTTCACTAAAGGGTAAGAAAAGCCAAATTTGAGCCTGTTTTTCTGACTTCCATAAACACATTCACTTTCCAGTAGAGGATGCTGGAAAGTTATTATTGTGATGGTGTACTACACATAAATCTACATATTAGGACCAGCCGTAGACTATTCTACCCTTTGATCCTGCTCCACGTTTGAAAAGATCATGTCTGAACAGTTTGTGGCCTCAACTCTACATTCCTGTCAGGTGTGGTCAGGTCAGGGATTGAGGTATGTTGTGTTAAATGGTCAGGCAGTGGAGGGTGGTTGGTTTGGGGTTGGGGGAGGGGATTTGATGTCAGGTCAGAGTTGGATTGGGGATGAATTTCCAATCTGGCAGGGAGCAGTCAGAATGTGGAAGCTGTTGAGTTTGTAGAGGTCAGGCTGGTGGTGGTGGGGAAGTGGAATGGATTGTCATATCCAGCAGTTGGGTCAAGGTGGATTTCATCAGGCATGGTTTATATGATGTAGATGTGTCTGGGGTCAGGGGGTGTAATAGGGAAAGGAAAGTCAATGATGAATCAGGGTCCAGTTTAATAGTCGCGTGGGAATTATTTTAAGGTTTTGATTCTCCTTTTTCCAGCTAACTATTAAGCTTAATTGATTCAGAACCCTCTGAAGTTTCCAAATTTGAGAGCTTTTTCATAGGGTTCCAAACACTGGAGAGTTGCCCATCAAGAGTTTCAATTTCTTGGGCAATTCCCACAAAAGTTTGCTGTGCCAGGGATTCTGCATGGTTCCAATATAAAAATTTAACCTATGCTACTCCAGCAACTCTTTAGCCATTGGAATGTCAGGGGCAATGTATTTAATTACATTTTTAACCATTTTTTGTCAAAATTGGCCATTTAGCATGAGTAAACTTTTGGCCAAATATGTAAATGCATTGCTTTTGCATTTTGCCATTGTGTAATAACCAATGCAAATTCAGGTTCCAAATTTGGTGGTTCTTTATTAGTTAGTTGATCCAAGTCTGATAGAAGGGATAAAAGGTATTGCAGATGCTGGAGAATCCGAGATAACAAGCATGGGGCTGGATGAACACAGCAGGTCAAGCAGCATCATAGGAGCAGGAAAACTTGACGTTTCGGGCCTAGACCCTTCATCAGAAATGGGGGAGGGGAAGAGGGTTCTGAAATAAATAGGGAGAGAGGGGGAGGCGGATAGAGGATGGATAGAGGAGAGGATAGGTGGAGAGGAGGCAGACAAGTCGAAGAGGCGGGGATGGAGCCAGTAAAGGTGAGTGGAGGTAGGGGGGTAGGGAGGAGATAGGTCAGTCCAGGGAGGACGGACAGATCAAGGGGGCGGGATGATGTTAGCAGATAGGAGATGGGGGTGTGGCTTGAGGTGAGAGGAAAAACAGGTTAGGGAGGTGGAGATGAGCTAGGCTGGTTTTGGGATGCTGTTGGGGGAGGGGAGATTTTGAAGCTTGTGAAATCCACATTGATGCCATTGGGCTGCAGGGTTCCCAGGCTGAATATGATTTGCTGTTCCTGCAGCCTTCGGGTGGCATCCTCCGTTACATTGATGACTGCATCGGCACCGCCTCGTGCTCCCACGAGGAGCTCGAACAGTTCATCCACTTCGCCAACACCTTCCACCCCAACCTGAAGTTCACCTGGACCATCTCCAACACTTCTCTCTCCTTCTTGGACATCTCTGTCTCCATCTCGGGTAACCACCTAGAAACTGATGTCCATTTCAAGCCCACTGACTCCCACAGCTACCTGGAATACACCTCCTCCCACCCACCATCCTGCAAAACTGACATCCCCTATTCCCAATTCCTTCGCCTCCGCCACATCTGCTCCCAGGATGAGACATTCCACTCCCGTATATCCCAAATGTCCTCATTCTTCAAGGACCGCAACTTCCCCCCAACAGTGGTCGAGAACGCCCTCGACCGTGTCACCCGCATTTCCCAGAACACATCCCTCACGCCCCGTCCCCGCAATAATAACCAAAAAAGAATCCCCCTCGTCCTCACATACCACCCCACCAACCTCTGGATCCAATGCATCATCCTCCGACACTTCCGCCATCTGCAATCAGACCCCACCACCAAAGACATTTTTCCTTCCCCACCCTTATCTGCCTTCTGGAGGGACCACTCCCTCCACGACTCGCTTGTCCGCTCCACACTCCCCTCCAGCCCCACCACACCCAGCACTTTTCCCAGCAACCGCAGGAAGTGCTACACCTGCCCCCACACCTCCTCCCTCACCCCAATCCCAGGCCCCAAAAAGACTTTCCACGTCAGGCACATGTTCACCTGCACATCTGCCAATGTGGTATACTGCATCCGCTGTACCCGTTGTGGCTTCCTCTACATCGGGGAAACCAAGCGTAGGCTTGGGGACCGCTTTGCAGAACACCTGCGCTCAGTTTGCAACAAACAACTGCACCTCCCAGTCGCGAACCATTTCAACTCCCCCTCCCATTCCTCAGATGACATGTCCATCCTGGGCCTCCTGCAATGCCACAGTGATGCCACCCGAAGGCTGCAGGAACAGCAAATCATATTCAGCCTGGGAACCCTGCAGCCCAATGGCATCAATGTGGATTTCACAAGCTTCAAAATCTCCCCTCCCCCAACCGCATCCCAAAACCAGCCCAGCTCATCTCCACCTCCCTAACCTGTTTTTCCTCTCACCCCAAGCCACACCCCCATCTCCTATCTACTAACATCATCCCGCCCCCTTGACCTGTCTGTCCTCCCTGGACTGACCTATCTCCTCCCTACGCCCCTACCTACACTCACCTTTACTGGCTCCATCCCTGCCTCTTCGACTTGTCTGCCTCCTCTCCACCTATCCTCTCTTCTATCCATCCTCTATCCGCCTCCCCCTCTCTCCCAATTTATTTCAGAACCCTCTTCCCCTCCCCCATTTCTGATGAAGGGTCTAGGCCCGAAACGTCAAGTTTTCCTGCTCCTATGATGCTGCTTGACCTGCTGTGTTCATCCAGCCCCATGCTTGTTATCTCCAAGTCTGATAGAAGCTGTTTTGCTACAATTAATCTCATTAACCTTGGATAATAAATGGAAAAAAAACCTGACGATGACACCTTTAAAAAAAATATGCGTGCATGGACATGAAAAGAGGGAATATGTATCTCCACTGTGATGCTTCCTCTGGACAAAATAGCCTGCTGGGTATTTACTGCTTCAACTCATGTGAAGAACTGCCATTTTGGGGTGAAGAACAAAAGGACTGCAAATAGCCCTGGAATGATTCTGCACTACCCAGCATTGTCAAATAAAAACTGGATAGAAAATTGAAAGGACCTGAGGAACTGTCAAAATAATAATGCTGAAATTAGACCACGGATAATAGCGGTTTTCTGTGAGTACTGATTTTGTGTCTTCAAACCTGCAATTTATTTAATGTTACAAAGATGACATTGATGTGTCAGCAAGTATAATTTACGTAAAATTTGTGTTCTCAATCAGCCTCTGATTAACATACCTAAAGTATAAAGCACAAGAGCAAAAGAAAAGAAAAAGTATAAACATATTCACATATTCAATGAATTGAAGATGGTTTTATTTTTTAATTATGGAAAGAGAAAAGCCTCCCAAACGTGCTTATGTTTTCGATCCAAATTCCACTTAAAAATGCATGTGTAGCAGACTTAAATGGTACTGCACGCCAGTAATTACATTGAATTTAGGTGCTGTCTCTTATAATGCTCATAAATGACTGAAAAGTGAAAATTGAATCTCACAATAAATCACCACTGACAAATCTGCTGAATGTTAAACTGACCAATGAACTATTAAGGGTTAATTCCACATTTGAACACCAGGAAAAGACACTTAAGACATACAAGTTGGGAAATTGTGGGCCAAAGCATCTTATTGCCATCCTTTAAATTAATGTACATAAGTTTGGGACTGTATACTGTCAATTTATTAACCGGCAATCCAGGTGAGTTCTGTTAATTGTTCGAAGAATATAGCCAATTGGGAATTCATTCTTGTGGTTTATCATGTGGTTTTTTGTTTTGGCAAAGTATATGAAGGACAATCCAAGAATCAACATGACATGGACTTTACTACAATGCAAGTAAGTCTGACATTTTATCATTGTTGCTGTGGTTTTGATGATGTGGATTGACTATCTCACACCTTATGTGCTGAATAAAATGATTGTAGCTGGGGTAACAGTAGGCATGCTTAAAATAAAAATAAATCAACATGTTCAGTTATGTTGGATGGAATCTTCTAGAGGTTTCAGCAATGGTGGCTAGGGTAAGATGTGTGGCAGTACTGGGTGACAAGTTGGTGAGGCCCATCCTGACGTTGGGAGCAATTCACATTATCTTTTAGGCTTTCCTTAAGTGGTGTGACGAATTCTTGCTCAGTTGTAGTAAATTGCCATTTGACAAGGATTAATGCTTGTTAAACACCTTGTATTGCCACAACTCACCTCATTAATACACAGTGATCCAAATTACAGAATTAGTTAAATAAACTTGATGTCAGGACAACTTGACAAGGAAATTAGAACAAGCACCTGGTGGATTCAGCTCACTGCTTTTTCTGAATGACATTCATGTTGCCTATGACCACACTACAGCCCAGGGCACAATACATGGGCATCAGCTAAGTACACCCCTTGTCCACAGACATTGGCATCCAGCATCTGTCAACCCATCACAGCTGTCCTGGCACCTCTCTGATGCATTGGCAGTAAGGTTTGGAAGCACAGACTGGCATTGCAGGTGCGCTGGCAACTAGCAGTGAAAGGTTGAAGTTGGGGCTCAGCTGCATTTCAGGGCTGCTCATTGCTCTCCTGGGGCTCGTTCGCTTAGCGGCTACCTGCATTCTCACAACATTCCTGCCTTGCCTTGCCATGCCAATTCGTGCAGTCACAAAAACAGGCAACTAGCCTTGCTGGGAGCAGTCCTCAGTTTAAAGGGCAAACATCTTGTAAAATTGCAGATGCCCATGTGCCAACAGCTCACGTGGCAAACACATTGGAAGTATGACTATCTGCCTGCTGAACATGCAAACTTAGGGGAGTAGTCTAAATGAAGACCATGGAGGTGCCCGTCAGTCCCAGCACATTAAATCAAGGTCAGCCTCCCATTCCAGTTTAGGGCATTGGTCACAGTCAGGTGTCCAGACGGGGTTTTATCAGTAAGTTAGTCCAAGCCTCTACAGTCCAAGGGGCGGGGCCAGTCAATCCGTTGTCTCCATATCGATCTGTCCACCCATATTACTAATGGGGGTTGTTTAGGTACATCTTGCTCAGGGCTATCTGGTGATATCAGGGCTATGACCATTCTGTTAGGTTGGTCCACGGAAACTAAAGGAGAAGGGGGGAATGGGAAAAGTGTGGCTGTTGTCACAGGACTGAGGCCTGGTAGGTTACTGTATGGCACTGCAGCCTTCACACTTTAGAAAAGGGAGAAGTACTACTATGATGGAGGGCAGCAGAATCTACAAGGTAGGGATATGGTCAAGCTGCCAGACCATAGGGCTGCCTTCTCATGAGAGAGAGAATGACTAAGGTTGATTTAACCTGAGGGCTACCATACCTCAGGCGAGGTTGAGCAGGCAAGTTCCTGATGGTAACCTCAGCAGTGATGGGAACTGAACCCATGCTGTTGGCATCACACTGCTTCGCAAATAAACCACACAGCCAATTTAGCTAAACCAACCACAAGGGATTTGGTAAAGTATGCCTGTAATGTGGCAGGGAAGGACGTCCACAGTCAGGTGCTCTCTGGCTTCAAGTGTATGGGGGGGCCACGGCAAGAGGGAAGTGTATGACGATAATAGGCATTAGAAAGGTAGGCAGGTGTAGGTACACGTGAGCGGTTTGGGTGGGAACTTGAGAAAGTGTGAAGCCTGTGGGGTTAATGCAGTGAGTTACCAGGAAACAAATGTGGATGTTTGGGGGCCCACGGAAATGTTCAGCTGGAAACCATTGGATTAGGAGTGCTTACTGTCACCTTCCATCATGATGTAAATGGAAAGTGTACAATGGGAAAGAAAATGGCTGTAAACACACACAGAGTTGGTGAGGTAAGTGACTCAACCAATGAGGGAGTGGACTGCAGCAATCACCAATCATAGGGCTCTCAAAGTTAAATCCCATGCAATGTACAGCACACAGTCTGTCTACAATCTGGCCATCCTATAGCACTGATCTGTCTCTGCATTTTGCATCCCTTGGCACAACCACTACTGTACAACTTATTAACAGCTACACCGTTGAGCCAAGATCTAAGGAGGTTCAAAGGGGAGGGTGAACAGTGTTAACATGACTCAATTCCACGTGTATACATTGTCTCCCCCACCTCCCGCTTTTAGATGGTGCACTGCATTTTCATCACAGATCATCATCCATTGACCCTCTTCTGTGGCCACAAGTACTGCCAGAATGTGTGAAAAGGCTTTTGACCCCAATGCAGAGTGACTTATAGTTAAAACCAGGAACTTTTATGCCATACAAGCATTTGCCACCCACGCCACCAAACAGTGCTCAATACATTTTCTTCTCTTTCCCTCCCACTAATCGTAGTCCACTTCCTGGTTCTGTAGTCTAGAGACTTTAATAAATGAGGGTTGGGTTTTGGTATTGCTGGCAGCTTAAAGACACATTTTGTGTAAATATGTGCATGAACAGGAATCAGGAAGTATATGAGTTTTATGTTTGGCTCTGCTTCTCGACACATATGCAAGAAATGTAAAGCAATAGTGTCAGAAAAAAATGAAAATACAAGAAGCTTTTGTCTCACAGCTGAAAGCATGAAATAAAATATATCTGAGCTCAGGATATTGTTTGGGAAGGATTTTGTTTGTGTCATGCTGAGGAATCAGTGCCCAAAGGAGATACAAACCAACTTTCCCCTCATTACTGACTGCTAACATACTCTGAAAAGGATCCTTCCTGTCTGTGGTGGAATTGCAGCTTTGAGATCCAGCAGCAAGCATCCTAGTGCAGCAATGATGCAGAAACCAGATTACCGACCAATCCATTAGCAACCAAATGATGGCATTGCAAGGAAGAAAATGAATGGCGGTAAGAGGGCAAAAATGGATTTTTGAAGGATTAAAAAGAAATGCCAATGAAAGGAGGAAGTGGCAGGGTAATGGAACGAGGAGTTCTGAAGGAGGGTTACTGGACTCAGAACATTAACTCTGTTTTCACTCCACAGATGCTGCCAGACCCGCTGAGTTTGTCCAGCAATTTCAGTTTTTGCTTCAGATTTCCAGCTTCCAAAGTTATTATTTCAGCAAAAACGACTAATGCATGGAGCAATGAGTAATACTAGATGAAAACTTCCAAGGATCCTTCAGCACCACTGCAGAGTGGCAGCAGTGTGTGCGCCATCTGCAAGATGCACTGCATTAAGCCACTTTTGACAGTATTTTCCAAACCTGTGACATGAACGACCTGGAAGGAGAACGGCAGGCATGGGAATATCACAAGTTCCCCTTCAGGTCACGCATCATACAGAGGGTGGCTCATATGCAGAATGAACTTCCTGAGGAAGTGGTAGATGCAAGTACAGTTACAACACTGAAAAGACATTTGGACAGGTACAAGAATAGCAAAGGATTAGAGAGATATGGAGCAAACATGGGCAAATGGGACTAGTTTAGTTTTGGGAATCTTGGTTGGCATGAACGAGTTGAATTGAAGGATCTGTTTTGTACTGTATGACTCTATGACCTCCATCTTCACCACCTACTGAGGCAGAGAGTTTCAAAGTTGTGCACCCTCTGAGAGAAAAATATATCCCACTTCTCTGTCCTAAAATGGCAAACCTTAACTTTAAAAGTGTCACCTGGACTCATCCTCCAGAGTAAATATCCATTCCACGTCCATCGTGTCTAGACCATTTAAGGTCTTATCAACTTCAATCAAATCTAGTGAAAACAAGCCCAACCTCTCTCTTTTTTATATAAAACAGCCTGCTCATCACAAGTATCAGTCTACTTTTGAATAAAATACACTAGACTGTTTTTTTGATGTGCCTGCTGAGGCAATTCTAGAGGAGAGGGTAAACATTTGACTCAAATGAGGGTCTCTGCAACATATTCCTGTCTCCGCATGCTTTTCCCAGAGTATCCCTGCAGCAAGCGCTACCTGGTTGGCAGTGACTTAATAGGACAATTATCCTCATTGTGGAATTGGATTACAATTTTCTTTTGGCTAACAGGCCCCTGGAAATGGAGCCATGAGGTTTCACCGTCTTGAGTTGTGATCCACATCAGGCATTTCATTAAGGCCTTGATATGTTATTAGTGCTCCTTGTCAGAACATACATATTTTTATTTTGAGACTTTTTGGACTAAAATTGAGAAAACCGGACACTGCTTTGAAAAGGGGAGAATGAAGAAAGAGTTGTTTGAAACTTGGAAAAACAAATGAAACTGATGAACGTATGACAGTGGGCAGAATCCTATATAAACCCCTAAGTGACATGCACTACAGCGTGAAATCGTGAAGAATTGCATGAGGCATCAAATGAGGTCTTTCTTCGCGTCAGGAGTACATTCCAAAGAAGTTCCAGAGGTCGAAGTGAGATTCCCGTTAGGCAGAGATAATAGGTACTGCAGATGCTGGAGAATCCGAGATAACAAGATGTGGAGCTGGATGAACGCAGCAGGCCAAGCAGCATCGTAGGAGCAGGAAAGCTTGACGTTTCGTGCCTAGACCATGCAGTACCTATTATCTCTTCCCGTTAGGCAGCATTTTTTCCCCAGCTTTGGCAGATATGGGGAAATTAGCACCCCACTTAAGAGACAAGGACTGAGATATCCCATCGGATAAGTGTAGTGTAGTGTAAAGGCAGGGCATCCACTATCCCAGGACGGGTAACATAGCCTACAAAACCAGATCCTGCCAATTGTCTTCCTACCGAGCATGTCAGCTCTGTAGATCGCCAATGAAAATATCCTATTAAGATGTACAATTAATTGTTTTGGTATCACATCCCCCATTAATACAGTGCCCCCTTTCTACATCCAGTCGCTTTGACACTGTTCTTAATAAAATGTCATTTTATAATCGCAAGTATTTCGAGGGGAAATATAAACGAATAAAATACTGGGTGTCGAACTCGAAAGTTGACGAAAACGAATGCAAACGTGTCTGAGAGACAGCTGGAACGGAGAATCTTGAGATAACAAGGTGTAGAGCTGGATGAACACAACAGGCCAAGCAGCATCAGAGGAGCAGGAAGGCTGACGTTTCGGGCCTAGACCCTTCAGAAAATTTCTGAAGAAGGGTCTAGGCCCGAAACGTCAGCATTCCTGCTGTGTTCATCCAGCTCTACACCTTGTTATTGCAAATGTGTCTCTGCCTTTTTACCCGTCTGTTCAGCCCCTTTATCGCTGAGATCAGGATGTGCTGCTGCCCTCGGTGGACTAGGCCCCGGTTTCCATGGTGACAGCAGAGCCCGCTATCACTTCCGGGGGTGTTGGCGAGGAGGTCGCAGTGAAGGTTGTGATGTGTCGGAGCTTTAACCGAGTGGGCGGCAGTGTGGGCTTCAGGTCGGCCCTGTCCTGCCCTCTTGGCCTCTGGTATGTTGCTCCTGTTGCCGCCGCCGTGGACAACGCCGGTCTGATCACGGGATAGAGCCGGGGGAGGAGCACAGGGACCGGCGCAGGGTTCCAGCTGTCAGGTCGGTGACTCACTCGTCTGTTTCCAGTCACTTCCTCTTCGATCCATCTCCTGTAAATTTCATCTTGTTTTCACGAGTTTATCTCCAGTGGGACGCCCTGAGCTTGGTACTTCATTTGATCAGTTACATCCGTGGTGTCTGTAACAGGTTTTGTTTCCGTTGCATACCAGCATTAGGATATTGAACTGTTGCAGTTTCTCCCTCCTACCGAATATCTTTTCTCGACTTTCAGAATCACTTTTTCACCCAAAACCAGATCTTGTATCAAGCATTCCCAAAACAGATCAAACAGATGTGAGTTTATCTAGCCAGTGAAGTAATTTGGCAGGGATTTGTCACATGATTTTTAATAATGTTAATGGACGATTTGTTTACCGATAAGATTGTGTTCTTGAAGGCAGTGACTCTGTATTCTTAGTCTCTGATAACGTTAATGTGGGGATTACGGGATCACTTTGTTCCGAGCTATTTCTCAGTAATTTCACAGTGGGGTTGCTGTCTATTCGTAAACTCATTCTAGGTTTGAGAACTGCTGAGACAAATACTTCTACCTGGTTCTGAGTACTTTTGAGTCAAATCTGAATAATGCATTTGATTTTCTTGGTGAGTGCAAGATTGACTGAAAAGCTGAGATCTTGCAGTTCTGTATTTGTGTTAAGAAATGAAACATTAATTTATTGCTCTTGATTTAGACATCTCATTTAGGAAACACTGTTGTAAAATTAATAGGTATCAATTTTGGTTTTGATTTTCTGCTGGATTCTATAATTTTCTGATGCAGTGTTGTCGCATATTCCGCATTTTCTATCTTAACAAGTAAAGATAATAGTCATACAGCACAGAAACAGACCCTTTGGTCCAACCAGACCATGCCGACCATAATCTCAAGCTAAACCAGGCCCATGTCCTTCCAAACATTTCTTATTCGTGCACTTATCTAAATGTCTTTTAAATGTAACTGTACCCACATCCACCACTTCCTCTGGAAGTTCATTCCATACACAAACCACTCTTCTAATAAAAAGTGCCCCTCATGTCTTTTTAAAATATTTCTCCTCTCACCTTAGAAATATGCCCCTTGACCTTAAAATCCCCTATCCCAGGGAAAAGATACTTGCCATTCTCCTTACCTTACCCCTCCTAATTTTATAAATCTCTGTAAGGTCACCCCTCAACCTCCTACCTCCTGAGTGAATCCCAGCCTATCCCAACTTTCCTTATAATGCAAACCCTCCATTCCCAGCAACATCCTGGTAAATCTCTTCTGAACCCTCTCGAGCTTAATAATATCCTTCCTATAATAGGGTAACGAGAACTGGACATGGTATGCCAGAAGAGACTTCACCAATTTCCTGTACAACCTCAACATAATGTCACAATTCCTCAAAGGTCTGAGCAATGACGGCAAGCCTGCTAAATGCTGCCTTAACCACCCTATCTACATGTGTTGCAAACTTAAAAGAATTATGTACCTGAATCCTGTCTGTTTTACAACAGTCCTCAAGGCGTTCCTTTTAATTGTATAAGTGCTGTCCTTGTTTGTTTTACTAAAATGCAATATCTCGCATTTATCCACGTTAAACTCCATCTGCCAATCTTCACCCCCTTGACCTAACTATTCAAGATCTCTTTGTAATCTTAGTCTTCTTCACTGTTGACTAAGCCACCAGTTTTGGGGTCATCTGCAAACTTACTAACTATGCCTTCTATGTTCTCGTGTAAATCATTTATGTAAATGACGAACAAAAGTGGACCCCGTACTGATCCCTGTGGAACGCCACTGGTCACAGGCCTCCAGTCTGAAAAGCAACTCTCCACCATGACTCTGTCTTCTGCCGTTAAGCTATTTTTGTATCCAATTAGCAAGCTCACCCTGAATCCCGTGTCATCTAACTTCAGTAATTAATCTACCAGGCGGAACCTTGTCAATGGCTTTACTAGAGTCCAAGTAAACAATGTCTACCACTCTGCCCTTATCAATCATCTTGATTACTTCCTCAAAAAACTCAATTAATTCGTGAGATACGATTTCCCTCATTTAAAAAGAAGTACAGATTGACTATCCCTAATCGTACCTTACTCTCCAAAATACATATAAATCCTAAATTTCAGAATCACTTTTAACAACTTACCCAGCACCGAAGTCAAACTCACCGGTCTGTAGTTCCCAGTCTTCTCCTTACAGCCTTTCTTAAACAAAGGCACAACATTAGCCCTTCTCCAGTCATCTGGCATTTCACCCGTAGTTATAGATGATACTAATATTTTTGCGAGGGGGCCACGCAGTTTTCTCCCTAACTTCCCACAGTGAACCGGGATACACTAGATCAGGTACTGGAGATTTATCCACCTTTATATTTTCTAAGATCTCCAGCACTTCCTCTCCTGTTGCCATGTGAACTGTTTTCAAAACATCAATATTTATTTCCCTCAATTCTCTAGCCTCCGCTTCTTTCTCCACAATAAAAGCTGATGCAAAATATTCATTCAATATTACCTTATTTTCCCAAGGCTATCTCATATCCTCTATTTGCTGACCTGATCCCCCTCTTAAAAATGCCTGTACACTCTTTGTACTCTTCAAGAGATTCATTTGAACCTTGTTGTCTACATCTAATATAAGATTTTTTTTATTCTTGACTGGAACCTCAGTATCTTTATTCATCTGTTGTTCTCTAATCCTTTGGGCCTTACCTTTCACTCTGACTGGAACACAATGACTCTGAACTCTCTTTACCATACTTGTGAAAGCCTCCCTCTTATTAGACTTCCCTTTACCTGCAAACAGTTTGCTCTGGTCAATTTTTGAAAGTCCTTGTCTCCTACCATTAAAATCTGCCTTACTCCAATTAAAGACTTAAATTTTTATGGAAAGCTTTTTCTTTTCCATTACTATTTTAAAACACATGGAATAATGATCACTAGACCCAAAGTGTTCCCCCACTATCACTTCAGTCATTTGCCCTGCCTTATTACCCAAGAGAAGGTCAAATTTTGCTCTTTCACTAGAAGAAACATTTTACATATTGATGAAGAAAATTTTCTTGACCACATTTAACAAATTCTTCACCATCTAAACCTTTAACACTATGGTAGTCCCAGTCACTTCCCGTTAAAATTAAAATTAAAATCACCTATCATTACGACCTTTTTGTTATATATCTGTGAGACGTTGAGTTGTCCAGCAGACAGCTTTCAATCTTCTGATTTAAATAAAAAATCTCATTCCTGAGCCATCCATGTGTAGGTATCTCCAAAGGCTCCATAAACACTTGCCATTCCCCAAAATTGACTTGACACAACTTGATCCGACGAACACCCTGGTCCAGCCTGGGCCCAATCTGCCAAACGTGACCTGGACCTATCCCTGCTGGAAATAACTGGCTCCCACCACTAACCCAGACAATCTCCTCCAATTCAACCTTCTGACAGATTCTAAGCACTCATCCACTTGCCTGGCATCTACCCACCTCACCCACTCTGCATACCACCCCATTACCTACCCACCTTCCACACCAGCCCTTCGTTTGCCTCACACACTCACACTCACTTTTCCTCGGTCGCTGTCAAATTGCCTTTGAGATTTTTAAGTCCTGAAATACTGCACTGAGTGGACTTCTCTCCAGTTTTCTGATGATTGTATTAGGACAGGCCAGGCTTAGAATCTTGGCCAAAAAATATCAGCGACAGACAAGTGGGTAATTTTAAAGAAGGTTACCATTGAATTTAAACATCTGGACCAATGTCCATGAAGCTGCTGTCACAGCACAATTGGGAAGAGTGTGCCAATAAACAAGGTCCACTATTCCATAAGCCATCACAAGATTATGCTACTTGAAATGATCACTTTGCCTGACTGCTACTCAGAACAAAAACAATTCGTGCTGGGTTTCATCATTAATTGGAAAATAACTATTGTAAATGCACTAATTCGTCAACAAATAGAAAAAAACCAGATTACTGATTTCCTATTATGTCACTTTAAGCTTTATTCCTTTTAAAACATCAAGCATACACAGACATTCATTGATGAACAAGACAATTAAAAAAAAATGGATTGGCACAGATGTTGTGCATTGGAAAATATGGACAGGGAAAATAAATTCTCTGTTCTTATGGCATCAGCAGCTACCAAGATAACAAGGTGTAGAGCTGGATGAACAGAGCAGGCCAAGCAGCATCATAGGAGCAGGAAAGCTTGACATTTTGGGCCTAGACCTTTCATCAGAAATGATTTGTGGCTAGGTGCCATAAAATGAGAATCACCAATAATTCCAGTTCAGAGATCTGGAGAAACTTTTTCATTTAAAGAATTGTTAGAATTACTTTTCATCTTAGGAGGAACTCTGTACCGCAAAAAAGTTGAGGTGAATATGTTAGATGCATTTGAGAGGAAGCTGGATAAACACATAAGGGAAGGAAAGAATAGAAGAGTTTGTGGATAGGGTTGGTCAAAGAAAGATAGGAGGTGGCATAAATTGGCACACCTTTTGGGTTGCATCATAAAGTGATGCAATAAAAGCCTTCTATCATAGGCATCTGAGTTAGAAAAGATCAATTCCACCTTTCAATGCAGTAGATCTAACTGAGGAGAGTGGAGTCTTATTTACGTTTTACTGTTTGCAAAGTCAGAACAAGAGTACAAGTCGGATCTCGTCAATTTTAAATGATGACACATTTTTGCTTTTTGGGATGATTAATAAAAATGAAAGTTGGACAGGTATATAATTGAATTGTTATGAGAGTTTTTCAACTTAAAAATCAAGTGCACTGTAATTTTGACCTGTGCAATACGATGTGGCTATTTAGTGAGCGAGTTTTTGACTGAGCAGCACTGAGTCTTTTTATTTTGAGTTGAGGAAATTCTGCATGACACCAGCTCTCAGGCTGAATTGCAGATTGTTAAAACCCTGTAAATGCCAGTCAGCAAGGAGAATCATCCACGACATGGAAATTGAAAACCTCCATCTCTCTATCTCATTTTTTTGTCTCCATCTCTCTCTGTCCCTCTGGAGGAAAGAACAGAAAACCAAGAAAGCTTAAAGGAAAGAATTCTACCAAGAAAAGACCAAAGTCCACCTAGTCAACAGTCAAATTTCAAATTTACTCGTGACTGTTAATAATTTAAAAAAAAGACTAAGTGAGACAATTTAACCCTTGAAATCTGGATTTATCTTAAGATAAGTGAGTCAGCAGTGCCAACTGCTGTGCTGGTCACAAAATCTGAACTGGCAGCCAGCAGGATTGACCAGTATAGTGTTTGAACCCACAACCTTGGCATTATTATCATCATGCCCTAACCATCTAAACTGACTGGCCAGGGAGGCAACATCAATACCTTCAGGAGGAGAGGAAGGAAATATACTAACATGGAAACTGCCCACAGTACAGTTCTGTTAAATATTTCTAACCAAGTTTTTTTTGTCTTCTGGAGTTTGAAATGACGACAAGCAGTTTGTTTATAAAAACGCGTTATTGTTTTCGCTGCTGCTATTTGGATCATAGCAAATTTTGACTGAACGATAACGTAAAATCTAATGGATAATTAACACAGACTTTTTAAATCTGTTTTGTCAAAATTTGCAACTTATTCCTTCCACTTGGTTGCCTTGTGTAAGACTTGAGAATGTGGCTTTCCAAGGTTTAGTCTGTATTGACTAATGTACCAGTAAGTAAGCGTTAATATTTGAAAGTAACTTTCATTTCAAACTTAGATCTTTTCAGTTCCTCATTTTAAAATTAGTTTCATTCTGCTGTCAATGTCTTATCAGAACATGCTCTAGATACTTTCTAAACAACTTGTTCAGAGATGTTATTACACACCTCTGGAGTAGGTGGGACATGAACCTGGGACTCCTGGCTTAGAGGTAGGGATACTACCACTGCACTATAACAGCCCCTTGAGAGTCTAGTTCAAAGCAGTGAACTAGTTGCAAACAGCCTGAAATGTTTATTGTAAATTGGCTTTGTATTTTGATCATAATGGAAAGATTAGATTAGTTAGTTAAGTACACTTTCATGTTTTTGACATTTCTCTGAATTAAGAAGATCAGTCATCAATATATGAGAAAACAAGTGCAATTGAATTTTGGTAAAGCATGGTAGGAGATCTTAAAAACGGCTTTAGATAATTTTTCAGTCACTGGCTGTGAAGTTTAAAAGTAAGTCTTGTTAAAGAACATTCCTGAAGCGCCTGGAAAATTATGCACACACCCATACTGCTTAGGTACTTGGCAATTATACAGTTGTTCTTTGGATAAAAATAACATTTAGATTAAAAAAAATTGTACAAATTTTATAGCAACTCAACTGGCCTCACTGTGTTGCCCCTTCACCAGAATATGAAAATGTTTTCTCTCCAGGTGCTTATCCAGATCCATTTTAAAAGTGGTAATTGAATTGGTCTCCAACATGTTGCCAGGATGTATCTTCTAAGTCCTAATCACGCACTGTGTAAGAAAGTTCTTCCCTATGTCGCCTTGGCTTTTTTGTCACTCATTTTAAATTGGCGTCTTCCGGTTCTTGACCTTTCAGCCAATTGAAAGAATTTCTGTCTATCTACTGTATACACACTAATTTGTTTTGAATGCTGTAATTAAATCTCCTGTCAACCTTCTCAGCAGTAAGGGGAACATCTTCAGCTTCTCAATTAGTCCCCCTAACTAAAGTCCCAGGGACCACGTTCAGTATTCTTTACTGGACTCTTTTTTTTTTTGTTAAAGCCTTTCATTCCTTCCTAAAATGGTATGCCCAGAATTAAACACAATACTCCAGCTAGGGCAGAGCTATTTTTTATAAATATATTCTATAAATAATCTGCATGCTTTGTACTTCATACCTCTGTTTGTAAAGCTCAGGGTCTTTTACACCTTTTTTAACAATTTTCTCAAACTTCTGCGCAACTTTCAACGATTGTCATATGCCATAAGCAAAGATGCCTGAAATAAAACGACTGGTGTAGGAAATAGTTAAGTTGTGACACTGACTTTATGAAATGTATAAATATGGGACTTGCCAAATAACTCAATGGTATATCATCACTTCACCTGCTGAGGAACTTCAGAGCATTGTGGCTGAAGAAATAAGATTAGAAGTCGACCATATGACCCTTAGAGCCTGCTCTGCCATTTGCTACAGCCATGGCTAATCTGCCTCAATTATACTTTACTCCCGCACTACATGCCCCTTGATTTTCTTAGGGATTAGCCTTGAATACAATTCATTATGGAACATGTGAAATCTTAGGGTGGAGGGAATTCAAAACACTCAATGTAAGAAAACTTACCTTGGTCATAAATGATCGACTCCTTGTCCCAAGGCTCTGCCCCTCTAATTTTGAGACTGCCAGCTGTGAAAAGCAACTTTTCTGTGCCTACCATGTCAAACCCCCTCAGATGTTTCAGTGAGATCGCTTCTTGTTCTTCTAAATTCCAGAAAGCATAGGCTCACTTTATATAGCCTCTTGTCATCGGGCAACTCTTTTTCCAGGAGAAGAATCTGGTGAATATTCACTGTACTGCTTTCTATCCTTTCTTTAGATGTTGAGATTAAAACTGCACATTGTACTTCAAGTGTGTTCTCATCCCAGTCTTATACAAGCTCAGCAAGACTTCAAGACTGCAGTTCAAGAATAATGACCATCATTCCTTTTGCCTTCATTGCTTGCTGTACCTCCATACTAACTTTTAACTTTCCTTGTACAAGCACACCCACATCGCTCTCAATGTCAGCATTTGATGAGCTTCTCACGCCTTTTAAAAATATTCCGTTTTTCTACTGAAGTGAATAGCTTCCAACTTCCCCACCTTATACTCAATCTGCCAACTTCATACTCAGTCATTTAGCTTGTTTCTATCATTTTGCAGCCTCCTTATGTCATAGAGTCATACAGGACGGAAACAGACCCTTCCGTCTAACTCGTCTGTGCCAACCAGACCTCCTAACCTGACCTAGTCCCATTTGCCAGCATTTGGCCCATATACCTTTGAACCCTTACTATTTACGTGCCCATCCAGGTGTCCTTACATTTTTAAATTCCTATTTAACCTTGTACCTTCAGCAAACTTGGATACATTACTTTTGGACTTCTTGCATAAATCATTAATATAAATGAAAATACCTGTGGCCCCAGTAGTCATCTTCGAGATTCTCCAATAGATGTGGTCTGCTAACTTAAAATGTCCCATTTATCCCTATCTTTTGCTTTCTGCCTATTAAATCCAAGCTAATATATTGCTCCCAGAACTGTAATACCTTATTACCCTTTGTGTGGCATCTTATTAAATGGATTTTGAAAATTCAAGTAAGTGTAAGTCAACAGGCTCCCCTGTATTAACCCTCTAATTACAGCCTCAAAAAATGTCAAAGTTGTCAAACCCTATTTCCTTTTCATAAAATCATGCTAACTCTGTCTGGTCTTATAAAAAGTTTATAAATGCATTGTTAAGACTTTATAAAAGAATCTAGAATTTTCCCACAACTAGTGTCAGGTTAATTGGTCTGTAAGGTTCTGTTTTCTCTCTTTTTTTGAATAGCAGGGTTAGGATTGGCAATTTATACTCTGCTGGGCCCATTCTAGAATCTAGGGAATTTTGAAAATTATACCAATGCATTCACTTTCCCAGCAGCTCCTTTTTGAACCCTGGAATGCAGGCTAGCAGGTCCTGGCGGTTAGTCAGCTTTCAAACCATTACATTTTTGTAATCTTTTTTGCTCATAGTTTGAGGGAAGCTAAAATAACTATTAGTTCCTTGGGTGCTGTGTATCTCTGCTATATAATTTGCGTCTTCTAATATGAAGACAGACACACAATATTTGTTCAACCGCTCTGCCATTTCCTCATTCTCAAAAGTGATTTGCCCTGTTTCTGCCTTTAAAGGGACTAATGTTCCTTTCTGGCTGCCTTCTTCAACACGGGCCTGGTTTGTTTCTCCCCTTCCCTGTAGATGAATTTAGTTTCAAGATAAAAGAAGACTTTGTGGTTCTTATAGCATTGTGCACATATGCTCCTCTGAATCTTGTTACTACTTAGAAATTATTATTTAAAAACCTATATTTGGGGCCAATTGTGCATCGCTACTGGAGTTTTAGTGAAGTGTAATAGTCATAGAGGTCTACGGCACAGAAAAAGGCCCTTTGGCCCATCATATCTGTGCTGGTCAAAAACAAGCACCTAATCCTAAATAATAATAGTGTGAAAAATGCTTGGCATCTTCATAGTAAAGTTCATCAATTGCAGTGACCAGGTGAATTTTTGTCCTGTGCCAATTTAAATTACGAGGAAGCAATGCAGTTACATGTTCAAAACTTCTAAATGAGGAAGGGATGTTCAGGTGTAAAACATGAATATGAAGTGCTGGTGGGTAAAGCTGTCTCGATGAAAGTAGTGATTGGAGGAGTTTGATTAAATGACTATGAATATGTCTATTACATAGGAAATACATTACAAGTTAAAGCTTTTATGTATTGGGGCTTTTTGTGGCACAATGAAAGTGGTGGCATATTTAAATCCTATGAAATATTGCGATACAAAGTTGGCTGAGTGACAGCAAACAGGAATGGTGAACAGCTTTAGTTTGAATCAGAGAAATGGTTATCCTGGGCTGCTGCTTGATGTATACTCGTGCTCTACTTTTGGGTGTACAGGACATAATTTTAAGATGATGCCAAACCTATAAGTATTATAAGCTAAGAGGAAGATATTGATGACTACTGGAGCACATTGTTGGTGGAATGATCCGACAGATAGTGGATAAAGTTTACTGGATGAAATTTAATGCAAAGAAGACTGAAGCGGTATGTTTGTAGGGAGAATAGGGAGAGGTGATATACAATAAAGGATAGAATTCTCAAGGTTTGCGGAAGCAGCAGGACATGATATGTGCCAAATATTTGAAGGTGGCAGGATAGGTTGTTATACAGCTTTACAAGTTATTTGTAAATAAAACTAGAGTACAAACAAGGAAGATCCGGTAAACCTTCATGAAACATTGGTTTGGTACCAACTGGAGTGTTGTATCTTGAATGTGGAGAAGGAATTAAAGAGTATGGTGGAGAGATTTACAAAAATGCTTCCAAAGATGAAGAACATTAGTTATGCAGATAGTCTGGCTATATTGATGATTTTTTTTTTATGAATATACTGTACTGATAAACTCCAGGCATGTTATGGGAACATGGGACTGGGATGTCATCGATATTACAAAAACTTGGCTGAGGGAAGGACAGGACTAGCAGCTCAACCTTCTAGGTTTTATATGTTACAGGAAGGATAGAAAGAGAGGCGAGAGGAGGGGGTGTAGCATTTTTGATCAAGGAAAACATTAGTACTGTAATTAGAAAAGTTATTTCTGAGAGATCATTTAGTGAAAATACAAGGGTTGAAATTAGAAATAAGAAAGGGATGATCATCTTGATGGGATTGTAGTACAGGCCCTCCAGCAGTCTGGGAAATTGAGCAGCAAATATGTGGAGAGATTTCAAATAAGTGTAAGAATAGGAAGGTTGTAATAGTAGGTGATTTTAATTTTCCAAATATTGATAGGGACTGCCATAGTGTTAAAGGTTATAATGGTGAAGAATTTGTTAAATGTGTTTAAGAAAATTTTCTTTGTGCTGAACCTCAGGATTTGAGAGAGATATTAAATGAATTTTTTGAATCAGTTTTTACTGTTGAGAAAGAAACAGATGCTAAAGACCTCAGGGAAATTAAAATATGTATTTAAACTTTCAGGGGTACGATACATCTTCATTTAGAATCGGTGGCACAGTAGGTCAGTGGTTAGCACTGCTGCCTGACAGCGCTAGAGACCCGGGTTCAATTCCACTGTCGGGCGACTGTCTGCACGGAGCTTGCATATTCTCCCTGTGTCTGCCTGGGTTTCCTCTGGGTGCTCCAGTTTCCTCCCACGCTCCAAAGATGTGCAGGCTAGGTGGATTGGCCATGCTAAATTGCCTATCGCTTTCAGGGATGTGTAGATTAGGTGGGTTATAGGGTGATGGGTCTGGATAGGATGCTCTGAGAGTCAGTATGGACTTGATGGGCCAAAGGGCCTATTTCCATACTGTAGGGATTCTGTGATCTCATTCTATAAATTAATATTGTTGTTTTGAACATAGTTCACGTGATAGAAGAGGAAGTGCTGGAGGTCTTAGGAAACGTAACTGTAAATAAATCTCTGAAACCTGACCTTGTGCATCCCAGAATATTGTGGAAAGTTAAGGAGGAAATTGCAGAGCCCCTAGCAGAAACATTTGTATCATCTATAAACACAGGTAAAGTACCGGAGGACTTGAGGGTAGCTAATGTTGTGCCATTGTTTAAGAAAGGCTGTAAGGAGAAGTTTTGAAATTATAGATGTGTGAGGCTGACATCAGTGGGTAAGTTGCTGGAGGTAATTCTGAAAGATAGGATTTCCATCCATTTGGAGAGGCAAGGGTTAATTAGGAATAGTAAGCATGGTTTTGTGCAAGGAAAATCATGTTTCACAGACTTGATTGAAGTTTATTTGGAAGTAACCAAACAGATTGATGAGGGCAGAGTTATTTACTTGGACATTAGTAAAGCCTTTGACAAGGTTCCGCATGGTAGGCTAATCAGTAAAGTTAGATGACATCGGATTCAGGGTGAGCTTGCCAATTGGATACAAAATTAGCTTTATGATAGGAGACGGAAGATGGAGGTGAAGGATTGTTTTTCAGACTGGAGGCCTGTGACCAGTGGTATTCCACTGGGATTGGTACTACTTCCACTTTTGTTTGTCATTTATATAAAAGATTTGGATGAGAACATATAGGCAGCATGGTTCGTAAGTTTGCAGGTGAGATGAAAACTGGTGTAGCTGACAGTGAAGAAGGTTATTTAAGATTACAAGGAGATATTGATCAATTGGGTCAATGGGCTGAGAGGAGTGGCAGATGGAGTTTAATTTGTATAAGTGGGAGGTATTGCATTTTGGTAATACAAACAAGGGCAGGATTTAAAAAATTAATGATAAATCCCTGGGTAGTGTTGTAGAACTGAGAAACCTAGGGATTCAGATTTGTAATTCTTTGAAATTTGCACCACAGGTAGACAGAATGGTTAAGAAGGCTTTTAGTGTACTTGCCTTGATTGATTGTTCAGACCTTTGAGTGTAGGAATTGGGGCATCATGTTGAGGTTATACAGGATGTTGGTGAGGCCTTTTCTGGAGTACCGTGAGCAGTTCTGGTCACCCTGTTATAGGAAAGATATTATTAAGTAGACCGTTCAGGAAGGATTTACCAGGAATGGAGGGTTTGAGATATTAAAATAGACTGGAAAGGCTGGGACTTTCTTTCACTGGAGCATAGGAGGTTGAGGGATGACCTTTAGAGAAGTTTGTAAAATCATAGGAACATAGATAAGGTGAATGACGAGGGTATTTTCCCTAGGATGGGTGAGTTCAAAACTAGAGGGCAGTTTTTTTAAGGTGAGAGGAGACAGATTTTAAAAGAAAGATGAGAGGGGCAAATGTTTTTACACAGGGTGGTTTATGTGTGGAATGAACTGCCAGAGAAAGTGGTGGATGTAGGTACAGTTAAAATGTTTACAAGACATTTGGATAAGGTCATGAATAGGAAAGATTTGGAGGGATATGGGCCAAGTGCAGGTGGTTGGGACTAGTTTAGTTTGGGAAAATGGTCGGTGTTGATGGTTGTATCAAAAGGTCTGTTTCCACGCTGTATGACTCTATGGACTCTTATATTGGAACTCTTCTTGGAGAAAAAAGGTTGAGGCAATAGTTGATAGAGGGGTTCAAAATCATGAGATGTATGGAAAGTGTAGGTAGAGAGAAGCTGTCAATTTTGATAGAAGCTTTGAAAATGAGATGGATCCAGTTTAAGGTGAATTATAAAAGAACCAACGGTGTCATGAGAAAACAAAAACTGCATTTACACAATGAGTGAACGCAATCTGGAATGTGCTGCTTGTCAGTATGGAAGAAGGAAATTAAATCATGGTTTTCAAGATAAAAAATTAGATAATTAACTAAAGCGAAAACAGTTGCAAAGTTACGTTGGTAAAATGCGACTGAGTGGCTTTTGGAGCACCAACACGTACATGATGGGCCAAATGGCCACATTCTGTGCTGTGACTGTTTTGATTTGTTTCTGGTTTTATTTGTATCCTGATGCTTCCAGTATCCTTGATATACAGGCAGTCATTCTAGTTAGTATGGGTAAAAAGACTGGGTAGGTTATCTTTTTCTTTTGTGATCTTGGAATCTTTTCTCTTTGCTTTTAAAAGAAACAGTAGAGAGAAAAGCACAGTTTTATCGGTTCCCAATCCATATTGGATTTCAGTTGAACCAGCTTACACTCAATCTAATACTGCAGTGAAAAGTAATCTTTCGAGGTTAGTCTAACAGAAGTGGAAGTTTCCTGCTAAAGTTCATTTTCGCTTGAATCAATGAAATAAACTTTGACTGTGTCAGAGATAATAGGAACTGCAGATGCTGGAGAATCCGAGATAACGAGGTGTGGAGCTGGATGAACACAGCAGGCCAAGCAGCATCATAGGAGCAGGAAAGCTTGATGAAAGTTTTCTGATGAAGGGTCTAGGCCCGAAACGTCAAGCTTTCCTGCTCCTATGATGCTGCTTGGCCTGCTGTGTTCATCCAGCTCCACACCTTGTTATCTTAAACTTTGACTGTAATTTGTTATATATGAGTCAGAAAGAGTTAATGCTTCTGGTACTCCTCAGTATTATGTGTAATGATAATGTCATATGGATCTGTGGACAGAACAACTTAGGATCTTGAAAAAGTCCAAACATCTGGTCCTCCTCAAAGTCTCTAACAACCTGTATCTAATTGCTAATGTGCAATAGTTGTATCTTAACTATAAGAGACTAAATTGGGATTAGGTTAAAGGTCTGATGTTTTTCATGTGTCAGTGCAAACTTGATGGCTGAAGGGCATCCTCTGCACTGTATAATTCTAGATTCTCTTCGACCCTAATCCACTCCAGGGAAGCACAGCAGGACATTTTGTGAGCTATTCCTCAACTGACGACGTGAGGTGTAAGAAACCTTTGGATCTTTGAGGACTAGTCATTCTAGGTGCCCTAATGTTAGTTTGTTTTAAATACAAAAAATACCTGAAGGGAACAAAAAAGTCTTGGATTTTTGTTTTGAATAAATGCAAAAATTTTACAAGGTATCCTTGAACAAAAGGCTGCTGATAGAATTTTTGTCCAGTGTGTGCATAGTCTTCAATCTTCGTGGGGTCCTGAACAATGGTGCAAACATTACACTGATTTCCCTGAACAGTGTGTTGTACATTTTGACTTCCACTGTGCTATGGAAAAGCATATATTAAATACCACCACAATATATGGAACATATACAGTGAGCTCTCTTTCCAAGTTTGTCATGCATTGTAATGGAGAATGAAAGCGATCAAGACTTGGTCCTTTCCCTTAGAGGAATACTGCCTTTTTTAAAAAAAGTATAGCTGGATGGATTGATGGGGATTTCCATTTGTATAAATAATATTAGCTCATCCAGCCCCGATACAAAAATATATTGCTTTAAAATACTTGATAATTACATCCTTTTTTGTTATGCGAACACTGTCACATATAGATCTCTGAATGTTACAATTTATGTATGTATTAAGTGATAGGAACATAGAAAATAGGTGCAGAAGTAGGCCATTTGGCCCTTCAAGCCTGCACCACCATTCAATACAATCGTGGTTGATCATGAAATCTCAGTATCCCATATCCACGCTCTCCCCATACCCCTTGATCCCTTTAGCTGCAAAGGTCACATCAAAGCTCTCTCATGAATATATCTAATGAACTGGCCCCAACAGCTTCTTGTGGGAGAGAATTCCACAGGTTCACGACTCTGAATGAAAAAAATTCTTCCTCATCTCAGTCCTGAATGGCTTACGCCTTATTCTTAGACTGCAACCCTTTGTTCTGGATATCCCCAACATTGGGGAGCATTCTTCTAAATTCCAGTGAATACAAGTCCAGTCGATCCAGTCTTTGTTCATATGTCAGTCCTACTATTCCGGGAATCAGTCTGATAAACCTTCACCGGACTCGCTCAATAGCAAGGATGTCACTCCTCAGACTAGGAGACCAAAACTGCGTGCAATGCTCTAGGTGTGGCCTCACCTTTGCCCCATATAACTGCAGCAAGGCATCCCTACTCCAATACTCAAATCCTCTCGCTATGAAGGCCAGCATGCCATTAACTTTCCTCACTGCTTGCATGCCAACCCTCTGCGACTGTTCCACCATGGCACCCAGGTCTTGTTGCGCCTCACTTTTTTTTCCTAAACTACCACCATTCAGATAATAATCTACCTTCCTGTTTTTGCCACCAAAGTGGATAACCTCACATTTATCCACATTATATTGCATTTGCCAAGTATTCGCCCACTCTGCCAGTCTGTTCAAGTCACCCTGCAGCCTCTTGGCATCCTCCTCACAGCACACACTGCCACCCAGCTTAGTGTCATCTGCAACTCTCTGCTTCCTGTCTGCCAACCAGTTCTCTATCCATGTCAATACATTACCTCCGATACCATCAGCTTTAGTTTTCCTTACTAATGTCTTGTGTGGAACCTTGTCAGAAGCCTTTAGGAAGTCCAGATACACAACATCTACTGCTTCACCATTGTCTACACTACTGATGACATCCTGAAAAAATCCCAGAAGATTTGTTAAGCATGATTTCCCTTTAGTGAATCCACGCTGACTAGGACCGATTTGTGTCACCACTTTCAAATGTTGTCATTACATCCTTAATGATTGACTCCAGCATTTTCCCCACCACCGATGTCAGGCTAATCAGCCTATAATTTCCCATTTTTTTCCTCCTCTTTTTGTTTTGAAAGGGTGAAGTTATATTAGCTACCGTACGGTCTGTTGGAACTCTTCTAGAGTCTACAGAGTGCTGGAAAATGATCGCCAATGTATCTGCTATTTTAGTGTCATTTCCTTAAGTGCTCTGGGATGCATCAGGCCCTGGGGAATTATCAGGTTTTAATCCCATCAATTTGCCTAATTTCATTTCTTGACTAATAAGGATTTCTTTCAGTTCCTCATTTGTGCTTGACCCTTGGTCCCCTAGCATTTCCTGAAGATTGTTTGTATCCTCCTTAGTGAAGACAAATCCAAAGTATTCGTTTGACTGGTCTGCCATCTCTTTGTTGTTCGTTATGAATTCCCCTGATTCTAACTGCAAGAGACCTACGTTTGTCTCCACCAGTCTTTTTCTCTTCACATATCCGTAGAAACTTTTGCAGTCAGTTGTTATGTTTTCCGCAAGCTTACTTTCATATTCTATTTTCCCTTTCCAAATTAAACCCTTTGTTCTCCTCTGCTGAATTTTAAATTTCTCCCAGTCCTTGGATTTGTTGCTTTCTCTGACCAATTTATACACCACCTCTTTGGCTTTAACACTGTTCCTGATTTCCTTTGTTAGCCATGGTTTAGCCACCTTCCCTGTTTTACTCTTGTGCCCGACAGGAATGTACAACTGTTGAAGTTCATCCATGTGTTCTTTAAATATCTGCCATTGCGTAACCACTGTTGACCCCTTAAGTATCCTTGGCCAGTTGGTCCTGGCCAATGCACGCCTCATACCATCAAAGTTAGCTTTCTTTAAGTTCAGGACCCTAGTTTCAGTTTTAATTGTGTCATTCTGTCAAATTAAGAATTCTACCATATTATGGTCACTCTTCCCCAAAGGATCTCGCACCACAATGTTGCTAATTAGTTAACAACATTGTTACACAATGCTAGTCTAGGATGGCTTGCTATAGAGATAGTGATAGAGAAGCCTGTTTGATTTCTACAAGGTGTGAAACAAACAAGTAGGCTTTCTGGTTGCAGTTGTTACTACTTATTCAAATTTGGTTTTGTATCCATCATTAATGCTGTAGAACAGTTAGTTCAGTTGGCTGGATGGCTGCTTTGCAAATGCAGATTGACACCAACATCGCGGGTTCAGTTCCCACACTGGCTGTGGTTACCATGTAGGACTTTCCTTTTCAACTTCTCCCCTCGCCTGAGGTTAAATCAATACCAGTCCCCTCTCTGTCTCTCTCTCTCTAATGAGAGAGCAGTCTGATAGGACTATGGCAACTTTACCTTTAGAGCTTCTAGCAATTTTAAACCAAAATGTTAATATGTGTATGGTGTGAGTAGTGACGTCCCCATTATTGAAACATTAAGTGCACATTATTTATTCTTTGCTAAATGTCCTTTTTTTCATTTGCTTAAAAAATTCAACTGATGTTAAGAAAGTGTTTAAAAGTACCAACAGCATAAATGAACTTCCTTCATTGAGAGTTTGGTGGGGAGTTCAATTATGTAAGATATCAAAGAATAATTGACTGCTATTCTCATCTTGTCTTGTAGGAATTCCAGCAGGGAACATGGATGAGGGCAATGATTTGTCATAGGAATGTAGTGCAAAAGTCATTACGTATTTGCAGGGGAGTGGAACTTAGAAAGAAAATATGATGGCCATTTGGTATAGTGGATGCCATTCATGTCTTTGACTAGGCTATTTTTAAAGGCGATGTCACGGTTTTAAATGACAGCAACCTAGTTGAGGACTCAAGGTGATGGTTATTGAGGACAGAAGTTTGTGTTTCGATTTCTTTAATGGAGTGATGCGTTTAAAACAGAGAGAGAGAGAGAGACACTCTCTCGCGGGTCTACAGCAAAATTGTTGACAATACCAGAAGAGCAAATCAGATCAATGAGTATACCAAACACTGGTAAATATGTCACTTTCATGTAACTGGCTCCCATATAACTCCTAAAAGCAACTATCATTAGTACCTGAGATAACACAGTGTGGAGCTGGGGGAACACAGCAGGTCAGGCATACCTGCTGTCCCAATGGATAGCTTATGATTTGCTGGCCACCATGATGCCCTAGATTACCAAATACAGTGCAATTTGCATTTATTTGTCACCTACTGTCTAATCCAAGTCCTCATGAGCCAGAAATGTGACGTGAGACTAGTTTACTGTCCAGGATTTCCAGTGGCAGGACAGTATCTGCCTTCTTGCATTTAAATAAAAAAGAGCATTTAAAATTCAACATGATTTAAATATTGCGTGTCCAATTTGGATGATAATTTGTCAGCTGTTCATCAACATGTGCAAAACTGGAGATTTTCTCTAGAATACATTCTCTAGAACGCATTTGACAATTTAAATAGAATATCTTGATGAACCAAACAGATTTAAGAAAGTAAAGTGTATGTTTGAGAAGTGTGGTTCAGTGTTCTGTATTAGATTTCACTCCAGATAATTTTTTCGGTTCCAGAATTTAGATCACCTTTGAAGGTACTCTTTCCCTCCCAGTGAACTGGATTCTGTCTTCGTATGTCAAATACAGAACATAGAGTTTATTTATGAAACTATTCATCAAATGAAAAATGCTCATTACTATATTCTAGCTTGCTTAGCAGCATTGTATACCAAGATATGAACTTAATTGACTTCAGAGGGTACCAGCAGAAGCTTCCTGTTAGCTTGTAGCCGAGGTTATGTGCCAACAAGCATGTTTATCATGCAATATTTTATCATCCTCTCCTCCAAAAACCAACCACCATCTTTGGAAACTACAGTTTCATCTCCAATCCCCTTTTCCTGTCTGAAGTTATTAAATGTCTTGTTGCCTTCCAAACCTGATTTCCTCTTTCCTGGAATTCCAGGATTGAATCCGTCGAATCAGGTTTTCTTCCCTTCTAAAATATAGAAACAACTCCTATCAAAGTCATTAGTAATACGTGTAACTGTGATCAAGCTAAACTTTCTTTTCTTGTTCTTAATCTTTCTGCAACCTGTTACACATTGATTATACCACTCTTGTCTAGCTGAGTTGATTGCTGTCACCTCCCAAGAATTCCATTCGTGTCTAACTAATTGTAGTCACAAAATTATTTGCATTGGTTTTCCTTCGGGTTCCTGCACCATTACATCAGATGTCCCCAGGCCTCCATATTTGGCCTCCTGTTATTCCTAATTTATGTACTGAATCTCAGCAACATCATTTAAAATCACAACATTAATTTTCACGTGTAAACCAATGACACCCAGCTTACCTCATCACTACCTGCCTTAACTCTTCCACTGTTGCTAAATTATCTGACTGTTTACCTGGCATATTTATGAAGTAATGGAAAAATGTTGGTATTTTCTTGATGTTATGCTATTGCTTCATTACCTCCATTAACAAACTTGAGAGGTAGAATATATCATAGTATCCCTACAGTGTGGAAACAGGCTATTCAGCTCATTGAGTTCACACCGACCCTCTGAACAGCATCCAACCCAGACCCACCCCCTACCCTATACCCGTACCCTTGCATTTCCCATGGCTAATCCACCTAGACTGCACACTATGAGCAATTTAGCATGGTCAGGCCACCTAACCTGCACATCGTTGGGCTGTGGGAGGAAACTGGAGCAACTGGAGGAAACCTACACAGACACAGGGAGAATGTGCAAACTCCACACTGACAGTCACCCAAGGTTGGAATTGAACCCGGTTCCCTGGTGCTGAGAGTCAACAGTGCTAACCATTGAGCTGCCCCCAAAAAAAACATTGATTACAAAGCTCCCATGAGACAGTGCATATGATTAATATCTATATTTAAAAATGTAAATAAATACTGAAATACTATATATTTAATGTTGAACATCACCAAACCTCCACGTATCTATCACAATATTTAGCTATCTCTTGATCAATACCATATTGAAAAATAACTGGAACATCTAAAATTTCATGGGTTTGCAGTGATATTAGGACAAGGAAGTCACTGTCAAGTAGTCACTTGGAGGTTGGCTGCACTCATCTGCCTAAATAACAACAGTTTGTGTGTATACAGAATATACTGTTACAGCATCTGTTTCTACCACCTATCCTAGCCGCATATTCCAGGCACCTACTGCCCTGTGTAAAAACAAAGCCTTCCTCAAACAAAACCTTCAAACTTCTCCCCCTTTCACCTTAAATCTATGCCCCCCTCCTCATTTGACATTTCCACACTGAGAAAGAGACCCCGAATATCCACCCTATCCATGCTTCTCATAATTTTATATACTTCTTTGGGTTGCCCCTCAGCCTCCGACACCCTAGCAAAAATAATCCAAGTTTGACCAACCTCACCTTGTTTCTAATGTCCTCCAATCCTGGCAAACTACTTCTCCTCCCTCTCAAGCCTCCATAACCTTCCTATTGTATGACAGTTAGAACTGCGCACAGTACTGCAAATGTGGCCCAGCCAAAGTCTTATGCAGTTGCAACATGCTTTGCCAATTTTATATTCAATGCCCCAAGTATTTAACATTAACACCTTTTAATCTAAAACATCTCTAAGTGCTTAAAGACTTAAGTGACTCGTGCTAGAATGGGCGTTACTGGAAGTGACGAAGCGATGGTTTCTTGAGCTCAACTGCATTAATTTTGTTAAGTATTCTGAAGTCTGTATATTGTCAAGATGCATGCTAGAAATTCTTCAGATGGTTTTAGATGTTTAATGCAACAGAACTCCACAGTTGCTTAGTGGAGCTAAATTGATGCTCTGTTTCATTGACATGCAAGTTTGAGGTGTCATCAGTACTCTGTAGTGAGATCTCTGAATTTGGAGTGCTAAGACCAGATTTTTCTCTCTATTAAAGAAAAACATTGTGACGGATACAGCAGAAGAAAGGAGATGTGGAACTCTACCAATGAAATCCTACCACTGCTGCAAGGATTCCTAATCCAGATAGCCCTGTAGGGAAACTGACACACCCGTCTCTCGCACAAGTTGTTACAGAGAGGATGAGACATAAGAGCCTATTGATTTTGCTCCTTACTTCCAATGTCAACTTCAAAGTACCCCCATATCAGGGGGATAGAAATGCAAATTGCCAAATCAGTTCCTGACCCAGTATATGGTTATTTGAAACAATGCCCATATCTCTTTCTCTTCCAGCATGTGCTCCCTGCTGAAGGGCAGCTAGGGAAGTATCAAGGGCCTGACCTATTTTCCTTGATCAGGTTTATTATGCACACGGAGCTGGATAACTGCATGAAGAGAAATCCCTGAACAAAATGGAGGTGATCCATTAAAATAAGAATCACCTCAAAGACTTTTCTTTCACAATGACTTTACCAAGATGGTGATTTGGGTAAACAGTCTCTACATAGAGACAGGATCCTGTATTGGCCTTTGTACTTTTTCAACAATAGTCATTGAAGGATTCTTACTTCTGATCCTGGGTATATAACAACCCCTCATCTGATGGGTTACCCGCCTCGCTTCTGTCATCATTTCCAAGTGTTGAGCTAATTGAAGGGGATTTCCTGGTAGCAGGAGCAGAGGTTTAGTTTAGAGATTCAACTTCCTCATCCCTCATTTTCATCTGCTCCAAACCCTCATTTCTGTGTTTATATGACAGAAGAGTCAGTCTTAATGCACAAACTTTAGAAATATCAGTGCAGGCTATTGGTTTGGCATGAAATGTTCAAACTGGTAACTTGGTATGTAAGTGCATAAAATGATATGGTACTTTTTCTTGAAGATTGCTATTCAATGCGAATGTTACTCAAATTTGCACTTTTAATTTTCTAAACATTTCTATTTCATATTATAATCTGTTAATTCTGCCATTTAAGAAACTATGAACTACGCCTGTTCAGTGTTTTTCTATCCTGGCTCATTTTTCATTTTTTTTGTTACTTCTTCTCTCCTCTCCTCAACTCAACACTTTCTACAATTAGTGTAGATCTGCAGACACTAAGATCACATGTTTACTCCACTTGTTTTAAAACAGCATTGTTGAAGACTTTGGAAATGTCCACTTGATCAATCCAGGTCTTTAATTCATGACCTATTGCTTTGTAGAAAGCTCTGACAAGTGTACTTCATTTTCATTTTAACATGGAACTGTCTTACAAGATTTATAATCACCATCCTAATTTTACTATGCATTTACTAATAACCGTGATCAATATATTGGGAAAAATAAACAAAAATGAAATAATAAAAAAAGGCACTAAACTTACACATGACCAGTCCTACAAACAACTGTTTTTTTGGGATGGAAAAGAGATTGAACTTGCACGTATATTGCTTCTTTCATATCATATGAATACCCCACTAAATGTTTTACACCAGTTAAGTACCTTTTGAAATGTAGCCATTCCTTTGCAGGCAAACGTGACCGATCTTCTGCCCACAAAAAAAATCAGTAAGATAAATCACCAGTTAATCTGTTTTCTTTAATGTTAGTTGAGAGAGAAATATTGTTGAGGACATGGAGGAAACTCTTCTCCCTTTCTAATAGTGCTATGGGATATTTTGCATTTACCTGAACTGATGGATAGGGCCTCAAAGCAAACAACGGCAATCTTAACAATGCAGCACCACCACAACTATCATTTGGTGTGTCTAGATTTTGTGTATATTTCTCTGGATCTATAGTGTGGTAAGATTACTGAAACATTGCAGCAGTGTTACATTACAACAAAAGCTGTTGGTGCATGTAAATAGGCCTCTTGCCATCATTTACAGGATTCTCATTTTACCATTCAAACCCTGTATGGAAAGTCACAACATTTCTCGATGTCACGTATGCTACTTTTAATGATCTTGCGATATTTTCCCTACTGCGTCACCACTGCCTACGTAATTCACGGACTGTGAAAATTCAGCCCAGTATTTCAGACAGGTGACCTTTCAGTAGCCTACATTCTTCTTTCCCACAATCAGAAGAAATTTGCATGAAATTTACTTGAAGGACCTGAATTTCTAGTTTCTGCATTTTTATAAAATTGTTCAGCATACCTGCGGTATTCGTGTGTTTGTAAGAAATCACAGACTTAGAAAAGTAGTAGATAACAAGCTTTTGAATAGCTAAGGTTCTGGTATTTACCTTAGGTTCTGAACTTAGATATTTGTTGAAGTGGCCTTAGATTCAATACAGTATTCCGTTCTCTGTCATCTGTTATAGCAACTATTGAGGCAAGAAAATTAATTATTCATTGAGAGATAGTAAGAACTGCCGATGCTGGAGTCAGAGATAACACAATGTGGAGCTGTAGCAACACAGCAGGCCAGGCAGCATCAGAGGAGCGGGAAAGTTTCAACTCCCTCACCCACTCCCTGGGTGACAAGTCCATCCTAGGCCACCTCCCAGTGTCACACTGACGCCACCTGCAAACTGGAGGAGCAGCACCTCATATTCTGCCTTGGGAGCCTACAGCCCAATGGCCTAAATGTGGATTTTTGCCAGTTTCAAAATCTCCCCACCCCCGGCCTCATCCCATGACCCTCCCTCTCATCCCAGTCTCCTTGACCTAACGTAATCTGTCCATCTTCTCTCCCACCTATCCGCTCCTCCCACCTCATTGACCAATCCCCACCACTGCCTACCTGCATTCACCAATCACTGTCCTACCTACCTTGCCCAGCCCCACCCCTCCTCTCTCTTTATTTCAGAGCTCCCTTCCACCTCCCCCATTTCTGAAGAAGGGTCCTGACCCAAAACGTTAGCTCTCCTGCTCCTCTGATGCTGCCTGGCCTGCTGTGTTCCTCCAGCTCCACACTGTATAATCTCTTAATTATTCATTGGTTGGTCAGTAACTTAATACAGCATGAGCATGGAGCATGACATCATTTACTTTCGTGGTTTGGTGCCCCTATCAGTGGAAATTGCCATCATCACCAGCATTTTAATTTACATTTTGGTATTTCTAATGTGCTCTGTTTTTCCTATTACCAACAATTTAATGGAGAAGGAAATTTCCAGCTGTTAAATTATCAGCTAAGCATTCATTTAGCAATGTGCACATGAATACAAAGATTCAACCATCTGTCTCAAAACATGATGGTATAAGCATTAAAACCGTTAAGTTACTTTGCCATGCTGAAATATTGCAAATGGCTGAAGAGTTTCAATTCTTGAGCAGCATTTCTTCCCACACGTGGTGCAGAAAATAAATCATAAAGACAGATGTTGAGACCTGCAGAATCCTGAACTTAAAATTATGTGTGCTTTCCTGTTTGCTTTTTTCCATGCTTCAGTCATCTTGGCTTCCTAATTCAGCCTGTTGTTAACGTCAACTTCTCAACTTGTTAAGTCAGTGGTGAAAGTTTTCAGGTTCTTCTTTTGGAAGCCTTTGAACTTGAACCTAGGGTCAACCCCGTAACCCTGAAGCAAATGCTGGCTTTCCATTGCAAGAGCTGCTTTGGACAACAACCTTTTCCCATTGAATGTAAATGTCCAAGCATCCAAGAAAGTTGTTCGATTTGGTAACTTGACTTCCTTGAGTACTTTATTTAAGGACTAAAGACTTTGGAGTTTCACTTGAGCAGTTAACTTTCTAAATGATAAATTCTACTCTCAACATTAAACTGCCACTAGAACCTCTCACGTACGAGGATGCTGCAGAAACTCACCTGATAAGTGTGACGATATTATACTGTTATAGAAAATACCAAGCCCAGCTGTCTTAATGATATAGCAATTAAAGATGTAATTTATTAAAATGTTGAATCACACACATAGAAAAGGTTGCAACTATTTTTCATTGAGTTAATACATCTAGGTCAGGTCAATTGAGGTGCTACATGTTGGCATATTAAGGAGGAGAAAAATAAGCTATGATTTGATTACATGATGACTATTTAATGATCTTTGCTGCAATGTACATATGTGTAAACACACAGGAGCAGGATCAGGCACAGTGCTCACTTTGGATAGCCTGCTCAGACAATAACATTTAGGTAATGCCCTTTAATATTAAAGAAAAAGTCCCATGGCATTTCACAAAGACACATGGTTGCAAAATGAAGACAAAATCAAAGAGACATATTTGGCAGGGTGACCAAAAAACCTGGTCAAACAGATAGACGTGTGGAAGGAATTTAAAGGAAAAGCGGTGTTAAGGAATGACATTCCTGAGCATATTAAACTTGGTGAAAAGGATATTTCTTCTTTTGGGAGAATCTAGAACTAGGGGTCATAGTTTAAAAATAAGGGATTGCCCATTTCAGACAGATGTGGGATTTTTTTATGAAGGCTGACTGCCTTTGGAATTCCCTTCCTCAAGTGATAGCTGCAGAATCTTTAAATATTTTAAAGGTGGAAGAAGACAGATTCTTAGTTACCAAGTGGATGTAAGACTATCGGTGATATGCAGGAATGTAGTGTTGAGGTCAAAATAAGATCAGCTACTATCTTATTCATTGGTGGAGAAACCGTGAAGGGCTGAGTGGCCCTACTCTTATTCCTTATTTGTATTTTCATAGGTGGCAGAAAGAATGAATACTTTAATAGTTCATATTTTGATCTGAATTTTTAATTGCTTAAAGCTGTTACAAACTATTTTTATGAAACATCGTTCAGTGGTTCATGACATTGAAAAGTGATTTTTCTCTGCTGTCAAATTAACATGGATCTTCCATTATAAAATTATGATAGATTTATGCATTGAATGCCGTACAAAAGATATTTAATAATTAAGCAGTCTTTGTATCAGCTGTTGTAATGATGCTTCATGTACTTGTTTCCCTTGAGTTTTTCTCTGAAATATATACACGCAGAGGAAGTTCACTCTGCATCTAACTGAGTTCCTTTATCTGAGACTGTCAAATTTTAATGTTAGAGGGTCTGCAGTTAGAAGTGTTCACAATCCAACACAGTTGTTCCCTCTCTTGCACAGAAGGTTCACGCAAAAGAAAAGTAGAATGGAAAAAAAGACTTGACAGATTGCAACAAAATATTGAGCTGATATGGCAGGAGAGTGCAAGGGCAAAGTGGGCCTGTGGTTAAGGTCAGAAAATAAACAAAGCAAAGCTTGACCTTTGTTGATTGCCAGTTGAATTTTGATTGTAATCAGTTATACATGCCTCTCTTTAAAGGGAAACAAACTGTTTCTGCATGTGTTTTTATATGTAATATGTATCTATGTACATAAATAGAATTGAATAAAATTGCAAAGAACCCTCTCTTTCAATGACAGCTGTATGAGCAGTATATGCGAAGGCACTCTATTCATTTGGTGCATGATGAGAACACCCTCACTGAAATATCAGATTGTGATAGAATTAGTTCAAGATTATGACAGAAAGAAATTGTAGTCAGATACTGGCAGATAATATGATTATCCTATAATCATTTGACTTTACACAATTGAGGTCTTAACATTGACTGTTTTTAGTCTGAGGTCATACTACTCACAGACCATCTTGATACTACCAGCGTAGAATTGCAGCAGTGCATGTTGCACCACAGTTGTAACAGTGATTTCCACCCATTGAACAGTTTTGATATTGAACTATTTGATTCGAGGACAGCAGCAAGCACATGCTAGATACATGTATGAAAGAGACAAAGAAGAATAGTAACATTATCTTGAAACTTTCTAAACCTTTGCTGGCTATTTCACAGCAGCCATTGTGGAGATCTAGGGTAGTTTACCTTGCCGTTTAAATGGATTACAAAATAAGGTCAAGAACATTTTTGTTTGATACTTTTCTCAGCTGGTGAGTACAGCTGCCTTAGTGAATCAGTTAAGTATTCTTAGTGTAAATCTAATTGATTAATTTACCAAAGTATACTGCATTGGCTGTTTTTGTCACTAGCAAATTTGCAAAGAGGAAGTCAGTGCTAAAAGAAATGGAAATTCCCTGCATGACAGTGGCAAATATTTAAGTGTTTCATTGGCCAATGAAAACTTTGGGACTTGAGGACGTGAAAAGGCTTTAAATGAATACAAGTTCTTCTTTCTTTAACTCTTAGCTGTACTGAAAGTACACGTAGCTAAAATATATGTTTGACTTACAAAATCAACTTTATGTTTTTTTTATTGTAGCTTTGATTGTATCACTGGTCACTTAGGTTTTAGGATTGTGCAGACAGAGGGCATCACATAACTGATCATTTTAACAAGTGCTCTTGTGTTTGACTTCAATACATAGTTTAAATGATTATGTTGCACTGTTAAAATGCAGTGTGAATAAAACATGATTAATTTTTCCTATGACCATCCCACCTACCTTCTCCAGCCACAACAATCACCTCTCTCTTTATTTCACAGCTCCCTTCCCCGTCCCCATTCCCACTTCTGAAGAAGGGTCCTGACTCAAAACGTCAACTTTCCTGCTCCTCTGCTGCCTGACCTGCCGTGCTCCTCCAGCTTCACACTGTTGTCTCTGACTCCAGCGTCTGCAGTTTTCACTATCTCCGAGTGATTGATTACCCCACTGTGAAGCCTGTTCCAAGGATGCCTGCCTTGAAGAAATTATCAGTCCCACTTCCTACAGACTAAGGGGGTGGCCATGGGCACCCGCATGGGCCCAAGCTATGCCTGCCTCTTAGTAGGATATGTGAAACAGTCCCTCTTCTGCTGTTACACTGGCACTATCCCCCACCTCTTCCTCCACTACAGTACTGATACAGTCATCGACGCCTCGAGCTCCCAACCTCAAGTTCACCTGGACCATTTCTGATACCTCCCTCCCCTTCCTGGACCTCTCTGTCTCCATGTCTGGTAACCGCCTCATCACTAACATCTATTTCAAACCCACCCACTGCCATTGCTAATTGGACTACACTGTCCTGCAAGAATGTGATCCCCCTAGTCCCGATTCCTGTGCTTCTGCCGCATCCGCTCCCAAGATGGAGCGTTCCACTGCTGGACATCCAAGATATTCTCCTATTTCAAGGACCGCAACATCCCCCCCCCCCCCCCCCGGTGATCGAAAATGCCCTCAACTGCATCTTTTGCATTTCCCAAACTTCTCACGCCCATCCCCCAACAAAAATAAAAACAGAATCCGCTTTGTCCTCACATACCACCCCACCAACCTTCGTATCCAATGTATCATTTTCCACCACGTACAATCCAACCTCACCACCAAAGAGATATTTCCCTCCCCACCCTAACTGCCTTTTGTAGGACCGCTCACTCTGTGACTCCTTCGTCTGCTTCATACTCCCCACTAACCCCACCACCCCCAGCATCTTTCCCTGCATCCACAGGAAGTGCTACACCTCCCCCCCCCTCCATTCAGGGCCCAAAGCAAACCTTTCATATTCGATAAGAGTTCACCTGTACATCCTCCAACTTGGTCTACTGTATCCATTGCTCCCGATGTGGACTCCTCTACATTGGTGAGACAAAGCATAGACTCGGGGACTGTTTCGTGGAGCATCTGCGAAAACAACTTCTAGTCGCCAACCATTTTAACTCCTCCTCCCACTCCCTGGGTGGCATGTCCATCCTGGGCTGCCTCCAGTGTCACAGCGACACCACGAGCAAACTGGAGGAGCAACACCTCATTTGCTGCCTCAGGAGCCTACAACCCGATGGCCTGAACGTAGAATTTACCAAGTTTAAAATCTCCTCATCCCCGCCTCCTTGACCTGACACAATCTGTCCACCTTCTTCCCCACCTGTCCTCCCTACCCTTCCCACCAACCAATCCCGACCACCCGCTACCTGCATCCAACCTATCACCACCCCATCCATCCTCCCTCCTGACTCCTTGACCCAACACAGCCTGTCCCATCTTCTCTCCCACCTATCTGCCCCTCCCATCCCACTAACCAATCCCCACTACTCTCTACCTGCATTCGCCTATCACCATCCCACCTACCTTTTCCCCAGCCCCACCCCTCCTCTCTCTCTTTATTTCCCAGCTCCCTTCCCCTCCCCATTTCTTGAGAAGGGTCCTGACCTGAAACGTTAACTTTCCTGTCCTCTGCTGCTTGCTGTTTTCTGCAGCTCCACATTGTGTTGTGTTGATTTTATTCCTCTTGGTGCCCTTCACCATCTTCAGTTCCAAATTAAGTTTAATAAAGCCTTGTCCGTAGGTGTAGGTGAATTCAGAGTCAGTTGATCATGATTATTTTGTGTAAATCAGATTAACTTCTACCAATTCGAATGGCTTGTTCATGTTATTCAAAAGCTTGTTTTTGAACTCTGGTAAATATGTCAACAATTTTGAATGCCAACTAGCTGATCATTCATTTTGTTATTCGGTTTCAAAACCAAATTATCAAGTTGAGCTCTCTGAACGTTACCAGCTGCATAGAATGTGATTAGTAAAATGGCAAAGCAAATAAAGGGAAGAATGCAGTGAAATTTGATTTAATTCCCTACTCAGGGGTGGCTATAGTTTGATTTTGTGACTTCAAGATTAAACAGTCCCCTACAGTCAACTGTGTCACTGCAGTCTCAGTACAAAAGCAACTTTGTATGGAAATGATCCAATGTCATTAGCCTCTCTCCTCTTCCACTACTCCGCCTCCAAAATGTTGCAATTCCTGGTATCGAGGTATCCTGTTGTAGAAGAGCGTCTGAGCACAACCACGATTGCTCACTAAATAAAGCTACAAAATACATTTATCAAAAAAGAAGAAGGGTTTGATTTGCAAGCAGCTAAGTAGGTAATTGGTTGTTTACCTTTTAACTCAATCTATTTTTCTTTCTTGTTAAAGCATTCATTATACTAAGTGGTTACAGGAGTGGTGTTGAGACACTGCCAGTTCAGTTAGTTTGCTTTACCAGACTGTCGTGGTTATTAATAATGTAGTTATAAGACGGTATGTTCTTTTATTTCGCCTTCATTTCTGTGAGCAGACAGTTGATTTCTTTTTGCAATGTGCTTAGCAGCACTTCTTGAAATTTGGTAGCTATGGAGCTATTTGCCACAACTCTTAGGATGACTAAAGCAATGAGAGATTACACAGACTAGAGCTTTATTACATGAAATTGAGAGGCAAAATGTGATTTGGTTGTAGTTTAAGTTGCAAAATGAGGTGCAGAGAGAGGAAACATTTTCTGCTGGCTGGAGAAAGCCGAGGCTAGGGGTACAGTCTGAAGACTAGAGCCAGACTTTTCAGGAGAGCAATTGAGAAACATTTCTGTACGTTAGAGTGGTAGAAGTTTGCTACTGTCTTCTGATCAATTGTTAATTTAAAATCCAAAATTGATAGATGTTTGAAAGATATTAAGTAATATGAGGCAAAGTGGGGTAATGGTCTTGTTGAATGGCTGGGGTAAAATTACAAAGTTAAACAGTCTTATCTTATCTAAACAGTCTATTCTTATCTTCCTGTCAACATTAACAATGTATGTAAAATACTAAATTAAGTGTCCAAAGGAACTTTCTGCCTCTGGTATGAATATTTCCTCCAAGGCTTCCTTGAACAATGACAGATTAGAGATCAGGTGTTTGTGACTAATGCTATTTCCAAGCAATTACTCACCAGTTTAGCTGTAGTTCAGCCACATGACCATGTTTTTAGTTTTATTTTGCATAATAGCCTGACTCAAATTTCGCTGTATCAGTTGACTTATAATACCTAACCAAAGCATGAAATCGTCAAAAATGTGAACAAATAAATCACTGATTGGAACGTATCACCTGTTTTTAAAAAAAACTGAAAGAAGTGTGGATGCTGTTCATTTCTTGCTGTATTTTAATAGAGCATTGATAGTTTCAGAATATGATTCAAGTTGTGTCCTCGCCATAAGAATTTTGCTTCAGTAGCTTTCACTCCAGACTAAGATCTATTTAAAAACCACTTAGCTTCAAGGTTTTTGCTGAGCAGTAATATAGCTCATGGGTGATTATTTTCATCATATTTGATCTCTAATGAGTATGCATTTGTGTTGAATCTTAATAATTTGTTTGTATTAAGGGTTTTTGAAATAAAGTGCAGGAAATGGATCTAAGGAGAATAAATGCAACAGGCTGCAAACAGCATAGGATTGGTACACTAAATATTGCAGGAAATAATGTATTTTAAATAGAATTGGGGAAGAAGGGTGAAAGGGTAGCTGTGTTATTTAGAAATATCATAAATGGCAGTACTGAAAAAAAAAACAATATTCATATTAATAGAAGATAAAGTGTAGTAAGGCATTTCAGACTATTAAGACATTTCTATGGACCACCAAGCAATAGAATGGTTGGGGGAAAATTTAGGTAATGTATGAATAAAAAAAGTGATAGTGATGAGGGATTTCAGCTGCTTCCAAATAGGCTGGGAGGAAATGGAAGGAAAAGGTGGAAGTTTTTAACAGTATACTTTTGACTCAATGTATAAGAAGCCCTACAAGAGAGGAAGTAATGTCAAACTTAATAAGGGGAAGTGAGCTCAATCAGATAAAGGAAGGAAGGAAGTGTGAGAGAACTTAAAGGGTGCATTGATTGTAATGTAACAAAGTATAATATGAAAGCAAGACAATAGAGGGCAGTTCAGGTAAGGTCATTGAATTTTTTAAGGCTGAATTATGTAGACCGTTTGACAGATAGGTGATGGGGGAATGCATTGATAACTAAGCCCCTCTATTCCAACCATTGCATCATTAAGGTGAATGTTGATTCAATTAACAAAATAGCCAATTGCTTTTCTTTTATTTCGTTCTTGATAGTAGTACTAAAATGTCTTCAGGGGGCCTTATAATGAGCTCAAAATGTCTGTTTATTATGAACAAAAGTTAGTCTTAAAGTAAATGGAAAACTCTCTTGTTAATACCTGAGCTATGATCCAAAATTCAAACTATGTCCCATTAATCCCACACACAGATTCTCACAACAGTAAACAAGACTAGTCTCTGCGGAAATTATGGCTTTTTAAAAGAGCTAAAGAGGGAAAAACCACATTTAGTGGGCCAAGGGTCTGGAAGTGAAGAATAGAATTTGCTAACTGCTTATGTCCGCTGAATTTCCTGCAAACAATGCTGAATTTCTGACAGCTATAAGTTGATTATAAATTTTGATTTCAGATTCCAATCCATTTGGATTTGAATTGTGGCAAATTGTCACTTTCCATGACTTTGGCTTTTACCAGGTAGACAGAAATACTGGCATTTGGAAATGATGATATTCCTAAGGACTTTAGGAAACAGAATTTCAGGATAGATACTGCATCCATTTGCATAGTTTCTTTACCTTCTGTCTTTGATTTGATTTATTACTGTCATATGTATCTAAGTACATTACCTAAGTTTTGTTTTCCATGCAGTACAGGCAGATCATAATATCTAAAGATCATAGAGCGATTGAACAGAGCGAGGAATACAAAGTTACAGCTACAAAGAAGATGCACAAAAAGCACGATCAGCATTAGACTTAAATTTTGAATCTGCTGGGTCTGTAAAACAGAATTCGAAGTCCAAAGAAAGTTGCTAGGAGATTAATTAGCTTAAGCCTATAGTTTCTTCAAACTCAGTTTTTTCAGAAATTATGCCATACGCACCATTTCTTACCTCCTTGAATTTTGCTTACCAGCCTCTCCAAAGTCACCTTACTTGCAGCAAAAACAGCAGGTGACTTATTACACACATTAATCTGATTGCTTAGTTCCACAAAATCACATGGTACAATCATTTTCAATCCAATGAAAGGCCAAATAGTCACAAATCTTCCAGATATCCCCAGATAGTCCTTTGAATATAAATTGGTATTTCTAGCACAAAAGAAATCAAGGGTATGGGAAATAGATTGCAACTGTTCAAGAAGGCAGCCCACTACCACCATCTCAAGGGAGTTAGGGACCGGCAATAAATACTGGCCCAGCCAGTGATGCCCATATCCCATGAGTGAGTAAATGCAATAGGCAGGAAAGTACAGTCTAGATATAGATCAGCTATGATCTGATCAAATAGTGGAACTGGCTCGAGAGGACAAATGGCCTGCTGCTACTCCTAACTTCTATATTTTTATGTTGTTAACTGCTGATACGCAATAGAAACATGAAGGAGAAAGCAGAAGCATTTATTGATACCTAAAACTTATTTCTTTGATCAAATTTTTACTCCAAACTGCTTCCAATGTAAGTATATCCTCCATTAAGAAGATCAAAATCTGCACAGCGCATCTTGTGCACTTAATTTTGGTATGATTTCCCTACTTTTGTATCTTCGCAATACCCTTTTATTATAAAGACCTGCATTCCATCTGTATTCCAAGTTACTAGTTGTACCTACATGCTAACTTCTTGTGATGTGATAACTAGACGATACCAGATTCTTTTATACTACGGCATTCTGCACTTCCTCTTAATTTGACTTGCACTCTGATTTTCTCTCCTTCCGGTCAAAGTTGTCAACCCTGTAGTTAGCCATGTGCATATTCCATTTGTGAATTTTTTACGTACTCACTAAATCTATCAGTATCCCTTTGGAGACTCTTTGTATGGTTCTTAAACTTATTTTCCCACCTTTTTGTATTGATAGAAACTTTGGTCATTGTGCAGTCTGCCTCTTCACGCAATTAATATGCCATGAATAATTGAGGCCCCACCTCTAAGCCCTTTGGAACTCTGCTTGTATTAGTTCTTCAACCTGTAAATGACCCATTTATCTCAACCTCCTGTTTCCTGCTAGTCAGCCAATCCTCTATCTGTGCTCTGCTCAGGAAGGGTCACTGGCCCTGAAACTTTAACAATGCTTTCTCACAACAGATGTTGCCAGACCTGAGTTTTTCCAGCAATTTGTCTGTGTTTCTGATATCCAGCATCCACAGTTTTTGGAATTTGTATTTTCCTTCCATTTATGTTACTATGTCATTCCCAAGAACACGTGCTTTTACTTTGTACAATAAACTCTTTTACATAACACCTGTCATTTTTTTTTGCTTTTTGGAAATCCAAATATAGTAAATTTTCTGGTTTCTCTTTGTACAGTTTGTTTGTTGCATCTCAAAATAACTTAAATTTGTCAAACATGATTCCTTTTTAACAAAACCATGTTGACTTTGCCTGATTGTATTTTGACTTTCTAAATGTCCTACAACTGCATTACCACCTTCTTTAATAATGGATTTTAACGTTTTCCCAATAACCAACATTAGGTTGACTAGTCCATATTTTGCTCCTTTCTGACTCCCTCCTTTCTTCAGTAAAGGCATTCCATTTACAATTTTCCAATCTGTTGGAACATTTCCTGAATCACAGGAATTTTGGAAGATTGAACTCAGTGCATCTATTCTTTTCAGACCTGAGGATACCGGCCATCTGGGCCAGGTGTCTTTTCAGATTTTAGTCCTATTAGTTTTTCTTTTCCTTTAGAAATTGTGATTGTTTTAGATTTCTCTTATTTGGCTCCTATTTTCCAGTATTCTTGGAATGCTTTGCTGTTTTCTCCTGTAAAGACAGGAGAAGACGTTGGCAAAATGATTAGTTCACTGTGGTAATAATCCAGAACCCCAGGATGATATTCTCAGGGCAACGGTTTGAATCCCACCTTAGCAGCTGGTGAAATTTGAATTAAATATCTAGAAGTAAAAAGCTAGCCTAATGACAATCATGTAACCATTGTTAATTTGTCATAAAAACCCATCTGTTTCACTAGTCTTTTTTCAGGAAGGAGATCTGACAACCTTTATCAGGGCTGGCCTACATGTGACTTGAGACTCATAGAAATGTGGTTGATTCCTAATGGACCTCTGGAATGGCTTAGCAAGCCATTAAGTTGTATAAAACTGCTCTGAAGTCTAAACAAGGAAACAAAATGGAACAGTCCATCTGGCATCAACCCAAGAACTGAAAATGACAGCTACAAAAACAACCCCGTCAACCCTCCAGAGTTCTCCCTAGCAGCATCTGGAGGTTTGCACCAAAATTGGGAGAGCTGTCCCAAAGACTGGTCAAGCAACAACTGGATGTAGTCTTATATACAGAATCATATGTAGAATATGTCCCAAATGCCACCATCACCATCTGTGAGCTTGTCCTGTCCCACTGGCAGGACAGAGGTACCAGAGATGGCGGGGCAGTGGTATACAGTCAGAAAAGTGTTGCCCTGGGAGTCCTCAGCATTGACTGTGGACCCCACCATGTCTTATTGGCATCAGGTCAAAAACGGGCAAGGAAACACCCTGTTGATTACCACATACTTCCTCTTCTCTCTCTCTCTCCTCCGCCTCACCCAACCCCCCCCCTCAATTCTACCTTTCATCTAATCAATTGTAACACTTCTGGTGAACACCTTGGGAGAAGCGGTGCCGTGGAAGTAATGCCCCTGAACTAGTAATCCAAAATCCTAGGTTATTGTTGTGGGGAATGGTCTGGAAATCAAGTCCCATTATTGTGGAGTTGTCACTACAGTTAATTATTTTAAGCATGCAGAATTCCCCAATGTACTTATCTTTTAGACCTAAGTTGAAGAAGGCATGGATAAGGTGTTAGTATTTTAACAAAAAAAAGACTATTACAATTAATTAGACTCTAGCTACAGTTAAACAGTTATGAACCATTGGCATATAACTCTAGAATGTAAAACAGTCCCCTTTCCCGACAAGTAAACGTACACAAAAATAAAAAGACAAGATCTTTTAAATGCTTGCCTAGCTAGTTACATACATATTGCCTTGAACAAGGCGCAGTGGCAGTGTCCCTACCCCTGGACCCAAGAGGCCTGGGTTCATGTCCCACCTGCTCCAGAGGTGTGTAAGAACATCTCTGAACAGGTTAACTTAAAAACAATGGTTAAAATGAAAGAAGAAAAATACTTGTTCACTGTCGCTGCTGATTCATTGTTTCCTTTATGATTTTCTGTTTCATTCTCTAAGGAATTAGCATTCAACTGTAGTTACTCTTTTCCTTTTTTTATATATTTGTAGAAACGTTTGCTATTTGTTTATAAATTTCTTACTGGTTATTTATTGTACTCCAATTTCTCAGTCTTCATTTTTCATCTTCCTTAACTTCATTCATTAACCTGGAAGGAGCATAGAATCTTTCCTTCTCAGCCAAAAGAGGAAAAAACTGTTCTTTAGACAAAATAGCTGCAGAGAACCCCTTGAAGAGGGTGGAGGGTAAATGCAAGTCCATAGTTAGTAATACTATTGGTTACATAGTTCAATGTCTTTAAAATGCTTTTTAAAAAAAAAAAATTCTAAAGCAGAAATTTTTAAAAAAGTATAAAATTGCCAATATTAACTGTAGGTCTGCAGTGCCACTGGTATAAACTTGGGAATAAATTCTGTGCCTGTTGCCTTGGTTACTGTACAATGTGTAGGAGAAAGCATGAAAAAAATTAATTTTTTAAAAGTTGAATTTTATCTAGAAACAGTAGTTTCATGATGGTTTATAGTAACACTTAAATTTATATCATGCTATGCTGTGTTGAAAAATTGCAAAGTACTTTTGAAAATTACTATGTTAGGGTATGTAAAGTATGATAATGAAGATATTTTGAGCCACAGTCAGCAAAGTGATGCATAATTAAAAGTGATTCTTTGTGGGAATCCATTGAGGGAAGGTTGTTGGCCAAAATACTGAACTCTTTTGCTCTTCTTTTGTAAATCTTTAACATCCACCGAAGCCGCCAGAGCAGGCAGCAAGATATTTGGTTTAAAGCCTCATGCAAAGACATTTTGAAATGAGGATCTCCTTACTATTCAATTGTTGTGTCAGGCTGAATTATATTCTCAAACATTGATATAAGGCTTGAACCTAAAACGCCTCACTTGGAGATTGTGGTCATGAAGCACAGAACAGAGCTGCCCACTTGACCATCCAACAGAAATTTAGAATAAAAAGTTGAAGGAACTATGGTCTCTACCTTCCTTGATCTTTGGCAAATAGCTCTAGGTTTTAAAGCTTGGCTCCAGTATATTTTTGTGTATTTTGAAAAAGATCGCTCTTTCAAGTCCTGGAGATTTTTACATTTCAAAGCAAAAGTCTGTGAAGGCCAAAGAATGAAAAAGCCAAGAGGTAGAATAATGTAGCTGGCAAGTGGTAATATCCAGCAACTACTAATTTGAGAATATGCCTCGTGGGTTTTTAGAGGCAGCAGAGTATGTACTGCAAAATTTGGCCTGAGTAATTTTGTTGTTGGAATTTGACCATTTTGTAGGACTTTTAGAATTTTGTATTTTCTCCTGAAGAACCTGGGATTTTGTATAATGCAGCAAATTAATGAAGCTCTTATTTTTATATATCTCGTGGTATCAGGTCAACCATAGACAAGCAAACCTCTTGCTTCTAACAGCCCACGCTCTTTTTTTTTTTCCCAAATCCCCTTCAGCTGATAAATCAGCTCAGTTGGCTGGATAGGCTGGGACTTCATTCACTGGAGCGTAGGAGGTTGAGGGGTGACCTTTGTAGAGGTTTACAAAATGATGAGGGTAGAGATAAGGTGAATGGCAGGTGTCTTCCCTCAAGGGTGGGGGGATTTCAAGACGAGAGGGCATATTTTTTAAGGGAGAGCAGAAGGATTTTACAAATAACCACAAGGGGCAATTTTTTGTTTTTACACAGTGTGGTTAGCGTGTGGGATGAGCTTCCAGAGGAAGTGTTAGATGCAGGTACAATGACAACATTTAAGGGACATTTGGATAAGTATATGAATAAGAAGTGTTTGGAGGGAAACGGCCAGGCAGGTGGGACTAGTTTAGTTTGGGATTATGGTCGACGTGGGCTGTTTGCACTGTGCAGGGTCTGTTTCCGTGCTGTATGACTCTGTAACCCTCTAACCCTGTAGCTGGTCTGCGATGCAAGGTGATGCCAAAGTGCGCGTTCAGTTTCCACACTGGCAGAGATTACCATGAAGGTCTTGCTGTCCCCTTCTCCTCTCACTGACTCACAGTGACCCACCTGTTATCCTTCTGTAATGACAGAGCAGCCCTATTGACTGGTAAGCTTATGACAACTTTACCACACCACTTGGAAGAAGCTTTGAGAGTGGCAAAGCACAGAATTTACTTTAGCTTGGGTACTTAAATGTCTATCACCAAGAATGGCTCAGTAACACTGCTCATGACTGATCTTGCTGAGTCTTGAAAGTCATTATGCCAGACTAGACCTGTGATAAGGGTGAGAGAAACAACAAACAGAAAAATATACGTTACCTCCTCTTTATCAATCAACCCATTACTGCCATGGACAGATCCATTGGTGGAACCTCGTGGCCTGGCATTGCCCCCACTCTACTGATTCCATGAAGCCAGGAGATCAACCCTGGTTCAATTAAGAGCATGAGGTGTGAGGAGCAGTACGAGGCATACTGAAAAGCAAAGGTCAACCTAGTGAAGTTACAACACAGGACTACTGCATACCAAACTAGAAAAGCAGCATGCATTATGCAGAACCAAGATCCCACAGCAAAAGTCAGGTCTAAGCTCTGCAGTCTTGTCACATCCATTCATGAATGCCGGTGTCCAATAACCAATTAGCACAAGGAAGAGGAGGCTGCACACACACAGGCCCACCCTCCGCATTACAGGAGATCAGCACATCAGTGCAAAAGACAAGCCTTGAAGCACTTGCAGCCATCTTCTCCCTAAGTGCCAAGTGACTGATCCAGCTTGATCTGACGTCTCCAAGATCAGAGAAGCCAGCTCCATTTGAGATCACAGAGGGGCTGTAGCCACTGGCTACTGTGGATGGATCGTGAAGACATTCCAGCAATAGTACTTAAGACTTCTGTTTCGGAACTAGCTGTACCCATTGCCAAGCTGTTCCACCAGAGCTGCTGCACTTACATCTATGTAGCAATGTGGAATAGTGCCCAGTCCTATGTTGCTATGTCCTGTCACTAAAAAGAGGAAAGATCCAACACAGCCTTGTATTGCTCTGTCAGTTTACTGTGGATTATCGACATAATGAAGGAAGGTGTCTATTCAGTAGTCTGGTCAAATGACATGTACGCAGTAGTAGCCTGCTCACAGATGCTCGGTTTAAGTTCTGCCAGGGCTACTCAGGGCCTGACATCATTACAGCCTTGGACCAAACGTGGACTAAAGAAACTAACCCCAAGGGTGATCTAAGAGTGACTGTAATTGATGACAAGGCAGCATTTGACTGACCTATAGCATCAAGGAGCTTTGGCAAAACAAAGCCAATGAGAATCAAGGGAAAAAATGCCCCACTTGTTGGTCATACCAGGCACAAAGGAAGGTGGATGTTCTCTTCTGGAGGCCCATCATCACAGTCCCAGAACATTACTACAGGTTTTCCTCACTGTAGTGTCCTAGGCTCAACCACGTTCAGCTGCTTCCCCAACGACCTTCCCTTCATCCCGTTTGCATTTACACTTCATGTAAGTAAGTTCTTCTATTCATATTTACTTATGCTTCAGCAAATTTGTCATCCACCAATTCAACGTAATCTTAAACATTCGCATATCTTCTGCCTTAACAATTAACATTACAACACAGTCTACAACATCTCAAAACACAACTTATAATCTCCCAATGCTTTTCAAATTGTTTTCTGCACATTGTCCCAAATTTCTTGCTTTCCACTTTTGTATATATGGTTTCTTGTTGTTAACCCCTCAGGTAATGGAAATGGGGACCTGCACTTATAAACCTGTACGCTCTGTTCAAATTCTTACACACTTCTGTCATGACACATTGGTTTATAGAATCTATGGCCATGTAAAATACTTGTAATTCTCTTAGCTGTTCCTTAAAACCATTTATATGAAGCTGATGATCTCATTTACATGGGTAAGGTACAATTCTGAATGACATTGGCTATGGTGAGAAATGCAGGAGAATCATACCTCTCTCTCTCCTTCCTGGACCTCTCTGTTTCCATCTCTGGCAACCACCTGGAAACTGATATCCATTTCAAGCCCACCAACTCCCACAGCTACCTAGAATACACCACCTCCCACCCACCTTCCTGTAAAAATGCCATCCCCTATTCTCTATTCCTTCGCCTCCACTGTATCTGCTCCCAGGATGAGGCATTCCACTCCTGAACATCATCTCAGATGTTCTCGTTTTCAAGAACCGCAACATCGCTCCCCCCCCGCCCTCAGTGGTCGAGAATGCCCTCGATCATGCCTCCCACGTTTCCCGCAACTCATCCCTCACACCCCCTCCCCGCAATAACAACCAAAACAGAATCCCCCTCGTCCTTACGTACCAGCCCACCAACCTCCGGATCCAACGCATCATTCTCCGACACTTCCGCCATCTGCGATTCGACCCCACCACCAAAGACATTTTTCCCCTCCCCACCCATGCCTGCTTTCCGGAGGGACCACGCTCTCCATGATTCACTTGTCCGCTCCACACTCCCCTCCAGCCCCACCACATCTGGCACTTTTCCCTGCAACCGCAGGAAGTGCTACACCTGCCCCTACACCTCCCCCCTCACCCCCATCTCAGGCCCCAAGAAGACTTTCCACATCAAGCAGATGTTCATCTGCACATCTGCCAATGTGGTATACTGTATCCGCTGTTCCCGTTGTGGCTGCCTGTACATCGGGGAAGCTAAGCGGAGGCATGGGGACCGCTTTGAGGAACATCTATGCTCGGTTCACACTAAACAACTCCACCTCCCAGTCGCGAACCATTTCAACTCCCCCTCCCACTCCTCAGACGACATGTCCATCCTGGGTCTCCTGCAGTGCCACAACGATGCCACCCGAAGGTTGCAGGAACAGCACCTCACCTTTCACTTGGGAACCCTGCAGCCCAATAGTATCAATGTGGACTTCACAAGCTTCAAGATCTCCCTTCCCCCTACCGCATCCCAAAACCAGCCCAGCTTGTCGCCGCCTCCCTAACCTGTCCGTCCTCCCATCCCCATCTCCTACCTACAAGCCCCATCCCGCCTCCTTGACCTGTCCGTCCTCCCTGGACTGACCTATCCCCTCCCTAACTCCCCATCTACACTCACCTTTACTGGCTCCATCCTCGCCTGATTGACCTGTCTGTCTCCTCTCTACCTATCTTCTCCGCTATCCATCTTCTATTCGCCTCCCCCTCTCTCCCTATTTATTTCAGAACCCCCTTCCCCTCCCCCATTTCTGAAGAAGGGTCTAGGCCCGAAACGCCAGCTTTCCTGCTCCTCTGATGCTGTTTGGTCTGCTGTGTTCATCCAGCTCAGCACCTTGTTATCTCTGAATCATATTAGCAGTTGGATGAGACCATTCTCAATGTCAGAGGAAGCTCAGAGTTCTGGGTATCAAGACAAGATTCTCGCTAAAGGGCGGCAAGATACCTATTAAAGTGGATCATTGCTTGTGAACAACCTCAACAACTAATCTCACATCCATAATACGTAGGTTTCTATTCTACCACACCATGTGGAAACTAGACATGGACATTTATTTTAGGAATTGTCTGACCAAGTTCCTGGCAACGTCAACTCATTGCTTGTGCTTCTGGGCCACCATCCTGGACACCCCAACAACAATGTCAAAGGCATGCTCCAGGGCACTGACTTCATGCACCTATATCCATGGACCTTTGCACCTACCAACTGCCAGCATCTCAGAACCCTCACGGCACCTCTCAAATCCACTTGCAAGTTGGTTCTGTGCTAAAGCTGCCTTAGTAGCACCCTAGCTGCAATCACTGCAGTGCCGCTCCAAAGGCACTTTGCATGCAGGGACATGCACCCAGGGTCATGCACTACAGGCTGTATCTCAGAACTGCTTAATTGCTGTTTTAGCTGTCACTTGCTCATCACCGATATACATATGCCATCCTTTGCCTTACCTTGGCTTGTGTCGTCTCTCAATGCAGTCACAGACCTCTCTTACATTTCCAGACTGATCCAGTGTCACTGTCAATGTTGCTGTAGCATGACATAACCACCTCTGCCAGTCCTGAGGAGGGTCGATCCTCTGCACCACTGCTTGACCAGGACATTCTGATACTGTCCACAAAGCTGGCGCAGCAGCTGTTTAGTAAACTTACTAAATTTTGAATCTGTTATGATTGCTTTGCTTTGTTCTCATATCTGCATCTTTTCAAATGTTCTCCTTACAATTTCTCTACTTTGGGGAGTATACCAAACATGTTCTCCAGCATTTGCAGTTTTTGCTATCTCCCAATAGCCTGAAAATTGCTGCTTGTGCCTGGTATCTTCAACCTTGAGCTCTCCAGTTTTTAATCCTAGGAAATGAAAGATGTGATGTGGACTGACTCCTGTTTGTAAAAGACTGAAGCTACTTTTATACTGTTCTTTAATTAGTATTCGAGTCCTGTTGTCAGTCAGCCAACTTTTGGCATTTATCTTGGACTACCCATGTTTCACAGACCAGTGGCAGACTCGAATGTGGGTGAGTTCCCTGATGTTGGATTCTTGGGAAAATTTAAGTAAAAGAGAAAAATGAAGCACGTGTAATTACTGGTTAAAATAGTCATTAAAAATCAAAGTGATGTTTAGAGTTGGAGAAGAGGAGGAGGAAATGGTCTCTCTGGAGGAGTTGATAGTCAGCATTGGTCTGTGTTCTTGTAGCACAATCACAATATTCTATTATAAAATACACAAATTTTGATTTATTGGGTATGTTGAAATGCTTTAGCTTTAGGACTTTATTTACTGAAAACAAAACCTTCCTTTCCTTATCTTGATTTGTTCATTGCTGTGTGTACTCCGTTTTAGGAGCTTGATGTTCTGCCAGAAAATACATACACTTTTTCTTTGAGATTTCCCTGCAGTGAAATAGATTTTCTCATTTATGTTGGCTGTATGATGAAACTGAAATATGAATTGGTGGTGCAGTTCTGCTGAGTTATCAAGACTTGCCTGGAGTTGCACAGAACTGGATCAATTTTGTCACAGTTTGAAACCATTTGAGGGATGCAAGTATTGTATTTCATCTGCATTTGATACAAGCTATTGGCATATTGAATATTCGGTGTTATCAAGCATCAGATGAATTTGCTGCTTAGAAAATATTGCAAAGTTGTCCTGCAAATTTTTTGGCTGTAAAAGTTTACTCACTAAGTAGCTTGTAATTACAGCTTTGAGTAAAAAAATCCTAGGTAAATTTAATCTTAAATTACATCTTCTATTGTTAATTTTAAATAACACTCCAATGCATTATGAAGTTATTATTTAAAAGCTTAATGAAAGCAGCAGGTTTGCAAGTTTTTTCAACAGATAAAAAAGACACAAGAGTCCCAGTTTCAGAATACAGAGGAGGCCATTGAGGACTAAAATGAGAAACTTCTTCACCCAGACAGTGGTGGACTGGTGGAATTCCCTACCACACAAAGCAGTTGGAACACAGAACAGTACAGCAAAGGAACAGACCCTTCAGCCAACTGTGCTTGTGTCAACCATGATGCCATTCTAAATTAATCCCATCAGCCTGCACATGGTCCATATCCCCCTAATCCCTGCCTGTTCATGTGTCTGTCTAAATACCTCTTAAATATTGCTAATTCATCCGCTTCTACAACCTCTCCTGGCAGCACGTTCCAGGCACCTATCATCCTATACATACAAAAAGAAACCTGCCTTGCACATCTCCTTTAGACTTACCCCCTCTCATTTTAAACTAATGCTCCCTCGTACTTGATACTTTCACCCTGGGAAAAAAGACTCCGACTAATCACTCTTTCCATGCTTCTCCGAATTATATAAAATTATATCAGGTTGCCCCTCAAACTCTGATGCTGTAGCGAAAACAATCCAAGTTTGTCCAGACTCTCCTTACAGTTAACACACTCAAATCCAGGCAACATCCTGGTAAACCTCTTCTGTATCCTTCCTATCGTGTGGTGACCAGAACTGCACACAGTACTCCCAGTGTGGCCTAACTATATAGTTTTGTACAGCAGCATCATGACTTACCAACTTTTATATTAGGTGCCCTGACTGATGACGACATGCATATGCTGTCTTTACCTCCTTATCCAATTGTGTTGCCACCTTGAGAGCTATGGACTTGCACCCTAAGATCCCTCTGTACATCAGTTCTTCCAACAGTCCTGCCATTTACTGTATATTCTCCTCTTGAATTTGACCCTCCAAAATGCATCACCTCACTTGTCCAGGTTAAACTCCATCTGCCATTTCTCCGTGCAACTTTCCAACTGATCTATATCCTGTTGTATCCTCTGACAACCTTCCTCACTAAAACATTGCCAAAATACTGAATGTTTTCCAGAAGGAATTCAATATAGTTCTTTAGGGCTAAAGGGATCCACTGACACGAGGAAAAGGAACAGGACACTGAGCTGGATGATCTGCATCATGTTGAGTGGCCGAACAAGCTCGAAGAGTGAAATGGCCTGCTCTGGCACCTATTTTCTCTACTTGTATACCACCTTTTATATTTTTGTCTACAAATTCTCTCCATTTCCTCTGACCTCTCATTAATACAATTATACTTTGTCTTCATTTACACTTAATTACATATGGCTGTGGGGAGTATTACTGATAACCAGAACCTGCTAATTGATACTCCCACAAACATGTCGCAATTAACAGTCCTTCTTTTTAGCCAATTTAAGAATATCTAGGTTAATTATCATGCCTAATTACCACCTTGCCTGCAATTAGCAGACATAACCTAACCGTGGAGTTTGAACAAAAATGATCTAACTAGCTTTAGTTTCCTATCTACTGCTTCTTGACAGAGAATGGCTAATATTTAAAGAAATGCTATAGGGTCTACAACAGAGTTACGTTCCTCTATGGCCTATCCATCCAAAGGGAATGGTAAATCAACTGTAGTTAATTAAAGATGGTGACGGCTAGCACGAGGGGACATAGCTTTAAATTGAGGGGTGATAGATATAGGACAGATGTCAGAGGTAGGTTCTTTACTCAGAGTAGTCAGGGCATGGAATGCCTTGCCTGCAGCAGTTGTAGACTCGCCAACTTTAAGGGCATTTAAACAGTCGTTGGATAAACATATGGATGATAATGGAATAGTGTAGGTTAGATGGGCTTCAGATTGGTTTCACAGGTCAGCGCAGTACAGGCCCTTCGGCCCTCGATGTTGCGCCGACCTGTG
>JAHRHZ010000016.1:26046572-26075290 GCA_024137785.1 Ginglymostoma cirratum | reverse complement strand
GGAGGGGTGATAGATATAGGACAGATGTCAGAGGTAGGTTCTTTACTCAGAGTAGTCAGGGCATGGAATGCCTTGCCTGCAGCAGTTGTAGACTCGCCAACTTTAAGGGCATTTAAACAGTCGTTGGATAAACATATGGATGATAATGGAATAGTGTAGGTTAGATGGGCTTCAGATTGGTTTCACAGGTCGGCGCAACATCGAGGGCCGAAGGGCCTGTACTGCGCTGTGATGTTCTATGTTCTATGTTCTAAAGAGGTTAAAAATCACATTAGATCAAAGGAGATAGTAAGAACTGCTGATGCTGGAGTCAGAGATAACACAGTGTGGAGCTGGAGGAACACAGCAGGCCAGGCAGCATCAGAGGAGCAGAAGAGTTACGTTTCAGGTCGTGTCAACTTTCCTGCTCCTCTGCTGCTGCCTGGCCTACTGTGTTCCTCCACCTCCACACCTGTTGTCTTAGATCAAAGGAAGTGGTTGCTAAAGTTGCCCGTGAATTAGGAGCAATTGAGAATCCAGTGCAAGAAAACAAAGAATCTAATTCAGAAAAGGGGGGTGGATAAAACCATAACTACTACATCCCTCTGTGGTAGCGCATCAGAAATCAAGCACTGCTATTTCCAAAGTTGTCACAAAGGTTAATTTTTTAAAAATCTTTCCCCAATTTGTCTGATTTTCAGACCCAGGTTGATGAAAAGCACGGATCACGTAACAAAAATTACTATTTATTACAAGTGATTAGACACCAGCTACAAGCAAACTATTACGAATTTATGCAAATGTAACTCTTCTAACTAACTTCTAATCCCCTTATAAACTCCCCCTTACACACAGACAGGAAAAGAAAATCCATGGGCGTTATGAACAGAGGAAAAGATTTGGGAAGGCTGTTCAGTGGTTCCTGTTCACAGGGTTGCTAAGTTGACTCTTGTGATTATTATATTGATCTGAATGCCAAATGCTGCTTCTCTGCCCTCCTACTCTGGAGGCTTTCACTGAGTTGCAGGAGGCACAGGACTGGTTTCCTCTTATATAAGGTCTCTGACATATTAATCAAAAGTCACAGCTTACAACAACTGATGGAAAGATAACTGGTTTGCTGCAAGTTAAAAGTAGTTTTTGCTGCAGAAAGAGCTCCTCTCTGGAAGTCTGAACACTTCCCTCTAGCTCATAGCTGCAAGCTGTTCACCTTCCTCAGTACCAGAGACCTGTTGCAGCCAGTAGACCTTTGTTATTGATAATTGATCACTTATTCACAGAGCAATCAGCTTCTTATTGCCCAACCAGAGCTCCATCGGTACACAATCCTTGGACTTCAGCTTATCTGTAAACTATACTTCGACTACTCCAGCTGTATAAATGATGTTTACAATGAACGTCAGCTTACTTGCATGCAAAGCAAGCAGCAATCCTTTTTCCTTTGCAGTCTAGAATCAAAACCACAAAAATAAAATGACATGGCCTTTATAATGCAAACAAGCAAGGAATGTAAAAATGGACTGTATGGAAAAGAATGTGGGCCTGATGCAGTTGGAGATTGGAGAATTTGTAGGGCACAATGGGGAAATGGCAGAGAAGCTATCAGTTACTTTGTGTCTGTCTTTACAGATGAAGATACAGAAAATCTCCCAGAAACAATAGGCCACCATGGAACTTAGGAATTAAGAAACTAAATGGCATTTAGTAAAGAGGTGGTTCTTCAGATGTTAATTGGATCAAAGATTGATATATCCTCCAGACCAGCTGAACTTCATCCCAGCATGTTGAAGGAGGTGGCTAGAAAGATTGTTGATATATCAACAATAGATATTTTTCAACATTCAGTAGATTTGGGAAAGGTTCCTGCAGACTTGAAAGTAGCAAATGTAACATCATTTAAAAAAGGGAGGAAGAGTTACAATGGAGAACTACACATGTTAGTTTGACATCAGTGGTAGGGAAAATGGTGGAATCTGTTGTAAAGAATGTGATAACTGGTACTTAAAGATGGTAAAGTTGGGTGGTACGAAAGAAGTATCATGGTTGACAAATATGTTGGAATTTTTGAGGATATCACTTTAGCATAGATAAAGGAGAATCAGTGGATGCAATGTATTTAGATTTTCAGAAGGTCTTTAATAAAGTCAACATCGTAAGTTAATAAAATTGGAATGCATAGGATTGGGGTAAATATACTAATCTGGTTAACATAATTGGTTAACTGACAGAAAGCAGATAGTTGAAATAAATGGACCATTCTCAGGATGGCAGACCATCATTAGCAGATACCACAAGGATTAGGAGACAGTAAGGGCTGCATATGCTGGAAGCTGGAGTTAATGAATGTGGAGCTGGAAAAGCACAGCAGGTCAGACAGCATCTGAAGAGCAGGGAAGTCAACATTTTGGGCCAAAACCCTTCTTCAGGACTGAGGAGGGGGAAGGGGCGCCCAGAAATAAATAGAGGAAAGAGGGGTGGGATGGTGATAGCTGGATGCAGGTAGAGGGTTATTGTGGTTGGTCAGCAGGACAGTTGAGGCGGATAGGTGAGTAGGAAGATAGACCGGTTGCGGATGGAGAGACTTTGAAGCTGGTGAAGTCAATATTCAGGCCATTGTGCTGTAAACTCCTAAGGTGAAATATCAGGTGTTGTTCCTCCAGCTTATGTTCAGCCTCACTCTGACAGTAGGGGAGGCCAAGGATGGACATGTCACCAGGGGAGTGGGAGGGGTAGTTAAAGTGTATGGCAACTGAAAGGTTGGGTTGATTGGTGCATGCAGAGCGCAGGTGATCTGTGAACCTGTTCCCGAGTCTGCGTTTGATCTCTCTAGTATAGAGGAAACTACATTGGGAGCAATGGATACAGTAGATGAGGTTAGGTGAAGTTAAGGTGAATCTCTGCCAGATTTGGAAGGATTGACTGGGGCCTTGGACAGAGATGAGAGGGGAGGTGTAGGGGCAGATGTAATACCTCCTGCAGTTGCAGGGAAAGGTGTGGTGGAGGGATTGGTGGAGAGTGTGGAGCTGACAAGGGATTTACAGAGTGAATTGTTCCTGCGGAAAGTGGATAGGAGTGAGGAGGGAACTATCTCTTTGGTCAAAATATCTCCACCCCCAAGCTGCCCATCTTCCTCCTCACCTATCCGCTCCACCCTTCCCACTGACCAACCTCAATAACCCCCTACCTGCATCCACCTATCACCATCTCGCCTACCCTCCCCCCAGCCTTCCTTCCTCCCTCCCTCCCTCCATTTATTTCTGGGCTTCCCCACTCCCTCCCCAGTCCTGACGAAGGGCTTCGGCCTGAACGGTTATTTCCCTGCTCCAGGGATGCTGTCTGACCTGCTGTGCTTTTCCAGCTTCACGTTTATTGACCACAAGGATTAGTACTAGGTCCACAGTTGTTCACATTCTACAGAAATGGCTTGGATATGGGGACCAATTGCAATATTCCTCAATTTGTTGATGACACCCCACTGGGTGTGAAACTAAGTATTAAGAATATTATAAGGAGACGTCAAGAAGACTTCGACAGATTAAATGGATAGGCTAAAATGTGACACAGGGTATGGATGTTTTGCTGCTGTTGTATAGTGTTTAGATGAAATCTCAACTGGAGTACGTTTACAGTTTTGGTCCCTTTCCCTAAGGAGAGGATATGCTTGCCATCGAGGGAGTCCATCAGAGCTTCCCAGAGTTATCCCTGGGATGGCAAGATTGTCTCGCATGGAAAGATTAAGGAGACTGGATCTGTATTTCTGAGGGTTTCATAAATGAGAGGTGTCTTTATTGAAACTAAAAAAAAAAGTCTTACAGGATGTGACAGTTTGAATTTAGATAAGATGTTTACCCTGGCTTGTAAGTTTTAAAACCAGTAGACGTAATCATAACACAAGACATAGGCCATTTAAAACAGGTGAGGAGAAATTCCTTCACTTAGAGTGGTGAATCTTTGGAATGCTGTTCTCCAAAGGACTGTGAAAACTTAATCATCCAAGCAAGTTCAAGACAGATTGATAAATGTTTGGAGACTGATGACATTGGAAGATTTGGATGTAGTATGGAAAAGTGACATTGATGTAAATTATCAACCATGATCTAATTCAATGGTGAATCTCAATGGGCTGAATGGTTTACTCCTGCTCTTATGCCCGAGTCCAAGATGCTTTCCTCAATGCTCAGCATTTGCAATGTAGTAGGTACAAACATCTGCTCAAGTTGCTCTATATAATCATGTGACCCTGGTATCATCATTGCATCATCAAACATCACCAAACATCACCTTTATACATTGTACTGATGTTTCATTACTCTACAGATAATATCTGGAATGTTTTTGTTCTGTGCGGATTAATATGATATTTCAGACTTCATGGGTCCATGGAGGCATTGGGCAATAGCTTTCATTTATATAAATGGTAGTATGATTGTTTATATGAGTGCATTGAGAGATGAAAGACTAACAGGTCAGTTAGCCAGCTTGGAGGGACAATGGAGCTAGACTCTAGATTGCACTATGTTTCAGCAGCTGCTATTGTGCAGCAGAGCAAAGAGAAGCAAAAATGAATTTATGACAGCAAGAGTTGGAGATCTCTTACCTGCCTGTTTCTCTCATTATCTTGGAAAACAGAACATGGTAAAAGAGGAACTTGGAAAAACAGAACTCAAAGTTACTACAAATTTAGCATTGACATACAGAGGAATCGAGGTGTACAGGTCAACAGATCCCTGAAAGGCAACATAGGCTGATTAGGCGGTCAAGTAGACATATAGCAGGCTTGCTGAAAATAAAAAGTTGGCAAGTTATGTTATGGCTATATAATACTTTAGCTAGGCCACATTTGAAATATTGCGTACAGTTCTGGTCACCACACTTCCAGAAGGGTGTGGATGCTTTGGAGAAGATGCAGACAAGGTATCTTATGGCAATTTTGCCTTCATTGGAAGGTGCATTGAGTATAAGGATGGGCAAGTTATAGAATTTTAGTTAGGTCACGCTTGGAATATTGCATGCAGTTCTGGTCACCATGCTACCAGAAGGATGTGGATCCTTTTGGAGAGGGTACAGAAGAGACTTACCAGGATGTTGCCTGGTATGGGGGATTTTAGCTATGACGAAAGGTCGGGTAGACTGGGTTTGTTTTCACTGGAACGCAGGAGGTTGACAGACGATCTCTTAAGGGTTTATAAGATCGTGGATGGCATGAATGAAGTGGAAAGTATAAGGCTTTTTCCCAGGCTGGAGGGGTCAATTCCTAGTGACACAGGTTCAAGGTGATGGGGTGGCAGATTTAAGAGGTGCGCAATGCAAGCTTTTCACGCAAAGGGTGGTGGGCACCTGGAATGCGCTGCCAGAGGAGGTGGTGGAAGCAGACAGAATAGCAGCACTCAATAAGCACCTAGATGAATACATGAATAGGAAGGGAGTTGAGAGATATGGATCCTGTAAGTGAAAGCAATTTTGGTATGGAAGGGCAAAATGTGTCGGCACAAGCATGGAGGGCTGTAGAGCCCGTTCCTGTACTGTATTGTTCTTTGTTCCACTGCTACTGCGGATGTAATCAGCTGAGAACTAACTGTGGCCTTAGTTTTATAATCAAACATCTCAATCATTTTAAGGACTTCTAAACTTCATATTCTTATTTCTTACTGTCTGTACCACTCTCCATTTTAAACTTATTACCTGTGTGTGTGTGTGTTGGGGCTGGGGAGGAGAGGGGAGTGGTGGGGGTTGCGGGAAATACTGTGAGGGGGAGGCGGGAAGAGAGAGAGAGCGAGAGAGAGTGTATGTATGTATATATGTGTGTGCACACGTGCGTCTGTTGGATGTTATGTCTTTATTTTTTTCTGGTCCTAGTAATAAAATTCTTCTTTCTCTCACTCAAATAAACCTTTTAATTGGCTCGCTCATTTTATCTAGTTAACTACCTCTTTAATTGATGAATAATGTCTGCATACTTAAAAATAAAAAGATTTATTGCAACCAAGCAGAAAGGATTTTAAAAAAAAGGAAGCTGATCCTGCCTCCTCACCTGCCCATAACGCAGTTTAAATTGTTTTCTTTCTGGGCCAGGGAGATTGCTGAGCAGAACCATAAATCTCCTGACCAAAAATTACTAACCCTAATTTCTGTGATGTGTTTAGCTGGCAGTTAACATATGAATAAACTGAAAGGGCAGTTGAGGGTGAGTACACTGTTCCAATGAGTCTGTTATTGGAAGGGCGTATATCATCAGCCATTCACAATAATTTATAGTTCACCAGGTTCACCTTCCTCATTAAAAAGGTAGTGACTGGTTTATAGCTTACCTGCAATGTAAACACTGAACTTTTGGAAGCCAATCCTGAGCTATTATTTCCAGCAAACCTTTAGTCATTCCTTCCAGCTTTCATCTTTCTGTTCGAAGAAATATGTGAATGGGGAGCATAAGTAGGCAGTTTAGCTCCCCAAGGCTGATCTGGCTGTGGTTCAAATTCCACGTTTCCACCTACTCATGATAACCTTTTGATTTTGTTGCTTAACAAGAATCTACCTACCTTGGTCTTTAAAACATTTAATGATCCTGCCTTTACTGCCTTTTGAGGCAGGAGTTTCAAAGCTGCACAACCCTGTGAGAGCAAAACAAAATATTCACATCTGTCTTCAAAAGAAGACCTCTAATTGAAAACAGTGCCCCTTAGTTCAGGACTGACCTACAAGAGGGAGCATTCTTTTCACATCCACCTTGTCAAGACCATTGGAGATCTTCTGTACTTCAGTTAAGTCACCTTCGCTGTTCTAAATTCCAGTGGAAATGAGCTCCATCTGTTCAACTTTTGCTCATAATAGAACCCAGGTATTCCAGGTATTGATCTAGTAAACCTTCTCTGAACCACTTTAAGGATATAAATGTATTTAAAGAGATCTATGTATATACAACCAAGGAGCAGCTGTAAGCAATTCTGCTACTGAGGCCTGCTCTGTCATTTAGTAAGATCATGACTGATCTGATTATAATCTCAAATCCGCATTCCTTCCTGTCTTTGATAACCTTTCATCATCTTGCTTACCAAGAATCTAACCAACCTCTGCCTTAAAAAAAATTATCACCTTTTCAAGAAGAGTGTTCCAAAGTGTCTTAACAATTTGTGAGAAGAAAAGAATTCACCTTGTCTCTGTTTTAAATAAATAAATTCTTATTTTTAAGAGGTGACCCCTAGTTCTAGATTCTCCCACATTAGGAAACATGTTTTAATCAAGTCGCCTCTTATCTTGTGATTCACACCTTTTTGTACAAACCAGTTCAATCTTGCCTCATAGGGCAAGCCATCCATTCCACTTATCGATCTGGTAAACCTTATTGTGACTGCTTCTAATGCACTTATATCCTTTCTTAAAGAAGGTGACCAATACTGAACACAGTAGTCCAGATGTTGCCTCACAAGTGCCTTGTATAACAGAACATAACTTTTATACTTAATTCCCACACAACAATAGCATATAACATCATCAGCAGTACAATGAAGCAACACCTGCCCTGCAATATCTTGCTCATTGAAATTCAGTTTGGGTTCCACCAGGGCCACTCAGCTCTAATCTCTTTATGGCCTTGGTTCAGACATGGGCAAAAGAGCTGAACTCTGGAGGTAAGTTGAGAGTGACTTCAATTGATTTCAAGGCTGCGTTTGATGGAGTGTGGCATCGAGTAGCCTTAGCGAAATTAGAATCAATGGGAATCAGAGGCAAAATCCTCCATTGGTTGGTTATTCCCAGCACAAAGGAAGACAATTGTGATTGCTCAAGGCCAATCATCTTGGGTTTGGACATGTTTGCAGGAAAACCTTAGGGGAGCATCCCAGGCCAACCAGTAAACTCTATATCTATTGAATGACTTTTTTTTGTAAAAGTCCATCAGGACCCACGCGTTTGTCAGATCGCAGCTCCAACAATTTGCCCAGTACCATTTCTCTGGTGATTGTAATTTTCGTGAGTTGCACCCTTCCTTCCATTTCCTGATTTATAGCTGCTTCTGGGGTGTTATTTGTATCTTCCAAAGTGAATTCTAATGCAAAATACGTTTTCAATTCATCTGAGATGTTTTTAGTTTTTAGTTTCCATTATGAATTTTCTAGTCTCACTTTCTGTAGAACTAACTTTGTTTTGTCAACACATTTCTTTTTAAGTATGTATAGAAACTTTCTATGTGCTTTTATAATTCTGGCTGGCTTTCTCTTTGGCTCTTTCTTGTTCTCTCCTTATTCATTTATTAGTCATTCTTTACTGTTTTTATATACTGTCCAGTCTTCTGGTCTGTCACCTGTTTACTCAACTGCACATTTTTTTTTCTCTTTAAGATTGTTGTAGGCTTAAACTTTGGTCATTAATTAAAGATGGTGTATCCATCCTTGGAATGATTCTCACTCTTTCACATATATGTATATTCTGCGTATATTGAAATATTCCCTTAAATATCTACCATTGCAACTCTCTTTACCTATCCTTTAACTTAGTTTTCCAATTCACTTTAGCCATCTCAGTTTGCGTGCCCTCAATTAAGTTTAAAAAAATATGTCTTAGACCCACTCTTCTTCAGTCTGAATTAAAATTTAAACATGTATGGTCGCTGCTATTTAGAGCTACCGTCATTTTAATTAACCCTATTTCATTACATAATATAGATCGCATGTAAATTGCTGGTAGACAAACGGGAGGCTGGAAGAACACAGCAAGCTGGGCAGCATCTGGAGGGAAGGAGCTGTTAACGTTTCGGGTATTATGCTGCTTCAGGACTGAATTGCTGTCTGGTTGGCTCCAGGACATGATGTTCTGAGAAACTATCCTGAAAACATTTTTCATCTAGGCTGTCTTTTTCCCATCTGACATTTCTAGTCTATATACAAGTTAAAATCTTCCGTGAATATTGCTGTTCCTTTCTGGCAGGGTCTCATTACTTCTTCCTTTGTGCGCAAGTCTGTCACTTGTTTACCGTCAGGGGCTTTGCATCACTTTTATAAGTGACTTACCTTTATCATTTCCCATCTATACCCAAACAGTTTGATATTTTGGTTTCCATTCAGCAACAATACATAATAGAACCATCCCTCCAACTTTTCTTAGCATTGTGTCCTTCTTAACTGTCATATACGCATAAATGTTCAGTTACTAATAAGCGTCATCCTGCACCCATGACCCTGTAATCGCTACGAAATCATACTTATTTGCATCCTTTTTGCCGATATTTTTGCTTAAAGGTAAGGTGTAGTGTAAGTTGACAGTGAGCATGGTTTTAGCCAGAGAATATCGTGTGCATTTTCTGAGAAAGTAAACTGTGAAACACATATATCTTAGCAAACTAAAATTAGCTTAGGACTTTTATTCTCCATCATCTATAAGTATTTTCTAATGTTTTTGTTTTGCAGATCTTGTGTAAAAATGGCAAAAGATCAGTTTTACCGAAGAGGTAGTTTCAATAGCTACCAAAGCAACACAAGTGATGAAGATATGGTGGAAATTGCAGGAGCATCTCTGGACTTTTCTTTGGCAGATGACGTTCCTCCTTTAGACAGGGAGCCACAAGAAGGTACAGATCAAGAAAACCTGCAGAGGTTTCAACGAACGTGTGAGGGAGTGTTATGTTTTTATTTAACATGCATTCAAGAGGGCATTGGATGGTTCATTGGATAGAAATGGTGTGTACAAGGATATGAGGAAAAGGCAGGAGATTGACTCCTGGTAATAAAACTGGTGCAGTCATGATGAGACAAACCACCTCCTTCTCCATCATAACAATTCTGTGATTCTAAGATCATAACATTGACTTATTGTAAAGTAATTCATCATAAGATTGTTATGGACAACTTCATTTTAAATTGCCTTAGTCTAGTGTGCTTTCATTTTCATGCTATATAATTTCTAGCAGTTAGTTGCAATTTAGACATCTAATGATAATTAAACAATTGTCAATTGCTTTTGTGATGACCGTTGTAAATATTGCTGAATTAAAACATTTTGTTGCAATTATTCTATCTTCCACTCCTTCAGACATTTTGCAATAAGTGTGAATGTATTTCTACAAGCCCAGGATGATGTTGTGCAGTGGTAATAACTTTACCTCTGACCCAGATGGCCCTTGTGATGCCCTGGAGGTGGGTCAAAACATGTCCATACAGGTTGATTAAAATATTTTTTGAGAAGATTTGTAGCTCAGGTTGTGGATGAAGTTGTAGACATGCTTGCCGAGCTGGTGGGTTTGGTTGCAAACGTTTTGTCAACCTGCTGGGTAACATTGTCAGTGTGCCTCTGGTGAAGTGTTAGTGTTCTGTCCTGCTTGTTATTTATATGCCTCGGTTTGCTGGCGTGGTTGGTATTAGTTCTGGTTTTGTTTCTCAATGGCTTGTACACAGCGTCTAATTCAATGTATTTGTTGATGGAGTTCCGGTTGAAATACCAGGCCTCCAGGAATTCCCTGGTGTATCTCTGCTTGGCTTGTGCGATTATCGATGTGTTGTCCCAATCAGATTTGTGTCTCTTGTTGTTCATGTGCAGAGAGACCAGTCTCGGTGGCTAGTTGGTGTTCATGTATCCGTATCGTCAATTTTCTTCCAGATCCACGAACACCAACTAGCCACCAGGACACATGACCAATTCTCACTTGTCTCACTACGCACGGACAACAAGGGACACAAATTTGACTGGGACAACACATCCATAATCAGACAAACCAAACAGAGACACGCCAGGGAATTCTTGGAGGCCTGGTACTCCAACCGGAACTCCATCAGCAAACACATTGAATTAGACCCTGTGTACAAACCACTGAGAAACAGAACCAGAAAAAGTACCAGTCGCCCCAGCAAACCGAGTTATATAAATAACAAGCAGGACAGAACACACCTGTGCTTCACCGGAGGGGCACTGATGATGTTACCAAGCAGGGTGACAAAACGTTGGCAACCAAACCCACCCGGCTTAGCGAGCATGTCGACAACCTCAGGTTGATTAAAAATAACTATATCTATGAGCCCAGCTGGCAATCCTCACTTGCTTGTTAGCATATCTGTTTTCACACCAGGATTAGTTAAGCAAATGTTGTCCAATCACAGAAAAATAACTAAGTTTGAACAGAATTTTGCAAGTACAGTCAGCACCTTGCTTGTTACTAGAAGCATGTAGATGAGTTTATGTGTATTAATACACAGAGCCCTATTCTTTGCAGAAAAAATATGTTCACACATTGCTTCTGTTTAAATTCACCAAAATAGGTGACAGCAAAATTTATTCCTCGGGGCAATGTCTCGAGCAATCAGTCAACTTGGCTGGTTTAAAATTTAAACAAATCTTGGCTATTAACAGACAGTCATCATCAATGGTGTATTCACTAGAGCAACACCCCTACCAGTTAGAGTCCATTTACTAAATAATCGGCACTTCTTTCTTATACAGAATAGGTGTTGTTTTCCTTTTGCTTGGTACTTATTGCGAATTGTCCTGATGAGTGCAAGATAAAAAGCTTAAACAAAATGTTCTTTTTTCAGCATTCTGAAAATGTTTAATAGCAAATCACTGACAGTGGTAAGTATGTATGTACAAATTTTAGCATCCATCATCTGATTGTTAAAAGTGAGACTACCCTTGGTCTGAAATGGTTTGAGAAAAGGAGAAATACTGGTCAAAATGGCTACTGTGATCACCTGACTACAGATTTAGGGAGGTCCAGGAGACCCTTTTTGAAATAAATGAAATCATCTGCACTGAAATTAAGATCTTGAAACGAGACAATTGCATCACTGCCAAGAAATTTTCAAACAAACCATGTGTCAATAACTGTTTGGCAGAGATGAGCAGAGAGAAGGAAGGCTGGAACTATAACATCAAAACCAGGATGACTTGGTCACACAATCTCTCAGACTCTAAATACTTTTAACCTGCATAACCTTAATTGTACCTGTTTTTTAAAAGACTTTTTTTTCCTTATTAAACTTATTGTATGTGTTTGATGCCATAGAACTTCGTAGAATCCCTACAGTGTGGAAATAGGCCCTTCGGCCCAACAAGTCCACACTGACCCTCAGAACATCCCACCCAGACCCATCCCCCTAATCTACACATCCGTGAACACTGTGGGCAATTTAGCATGGCCAATCCACCTAGCCTGCACATCTTTGGACTGTGGGAGGAAGCCAGAGAACCTGGAGAAAACCCTTGCAGACATGGGGAGAATGTGCAAACTCCACACAGACAGTCGCCCGAGGGTGGAATTGAACCCAGGTTCCTGGCGCTGTAAGGCAGCAGTGCTAACCACTGAGCCACTGTAGCACCACGCATGCCGTGACATGTTGTTATTTTTTTCTTAGAGTTAGTAAGATAATAAAATTACATTTCCTTATGTTCAAAAAATCTTTAACAATTGGCTCTGTTCTTTTCATCTTGTTAACTATGTCTTAAATTGACCTGTGATGCTGCACACTGAAAAAAAAAACAAAAATATTTGTTGCAGCTGACCAAGAGGAGCTTAAACGGAAGGAGCTGAATACTCCACTATCTGGTATTAGCAAGATAAAATTTGATGGTTAATATTTATCACTATTATAACACTTTTTGCCAAAAATAAATTAAGGAATGATCTCTTCTGGTAACTTTTAGGAAAAATTGCTGAGTATTTAACAAGAAAAACTGAATATTTGTTTATTTGCTCAATATAGCTCAGGCAGTAACTGGAATGTTATATTTTTCTTAAGTTAGAACTTCCAGTTGTGATTGCCACCCAAATGATAGAAATAAACATTTCAAATGTGGAATTTGTTACATACTACCATTGATGAGCAACAATGTCGTATAGGGTTAAGAGGTTCAACTTTTGCTTCGAAATGATTTAGAGCTACTTAAAAATAATGTAATTTTAAATATTTATCAAGTTAGTGCAGCACAGCTTGGTGGATTATACACATATTCATATCTCAAAAGATCTTCAAAATCCTATGCATGAACAATAAGAATGGGAAGTGATTATAAGAATTTGGGAAACAAAATGCTTTCAGTGCAATTAAATATAGTTACATTGGCTTTTATCTTCAGGGCAACCTATTAATTTTTCATTTTGCCAACATTTAAATTTGCATAGTATTTACTTGTCCATAAAGGGCTGTGTATATATGCTTTCTGTAAAAGAATTACATTTGTTTTAGAAGATGATGGCAGTTGTGAAATTGCAAATTGATCATATAAAATTGGTCTTGTGAATTTATTTTGGGATTGTAGACTTTTTTATTGACAATTTCCCCAGTGTCTCAGGTTTATTCTGGCTATCAAAAACCCAAGGCAGTTCTATCAATAGAACATGCCCGATGTTCTTTATTAAAATAAAGCATGCTGCAAAAAATACTACTGAAATCTTACCATACAATGCCTACAATTACAAGTGAACCTGTTTACGTAGGCTTGTCTGAAAATCAGACCAAAACGGGTAATCAGACTGCTCTATCACAACTTCCAGCCGTTGATCAGATGATCTCCTTCCTGAGCTAGCTAATTGTGCTGTGAGGCAAGCTTTTGTTTATATTCTTTCCATACAAAGAATCTGTGCATTTACACCTTTACACTGCCCAGTCTCCAGCAAATGATCAGTTTGACCACTGGCTGACATAAACATGTCATCTACTGTGGGCAATTTAATCAATTAACTCACTAGGGTTTGCTTGTGTCTCCCTGGAATAAGGCTTATTTGTTGCTTTTCATGAATTTTAACCTTAACTTTAACTCATTCATGCTTTTCACCATTTTTTATACTATCTAATCAGCAATATAATATTTACACAGCACAATTCTATGATAAACACAAATACTGATAAGTAGTCCACATTATCTCATCACATTCACTGTGTCTGGTTTAAACAAAATTTCAGCTTTGCCAGAGTTACTGTGACAGTTCTATCCTTTAACTGCTGAGCTATAATACTGAATCTAAATGCTTGCACATTCCTTCGGCAAAATACGGAAACACTTTAGGAGCAGTAATCTTTCTAATCATTAGGCCATCACCAGGCTTCATGTGATTTCTCCTCAATTCGTTTAACTTCATATCAGCTATAGTTAATATCTATAGATAGAAAGATTCACATTATTTTTCTAAACATTTTTCAAACAGTGCATTCTTGAAATACTTTATAGCTTCTTATTTGTTTATTGAAGTATAGCTTTAGCTTTATTGTCCAACATAGCAGGCAATTTGAAGACCATAAAATGCTATCCTAAGGTGAGGGATAAATGTGACATTGGAGACACCTCCCTGCCCATCTCCATGGGAATGAGGGTGGCAGAGTGGGAGCAGAATAAATTGCCCTCTCCAGATGCCATCTCCTTTACTACTTCACCAACCTAGATATTTTTTAAATTTAGATTTTATTGTCAAGTGTACTCAAGTACAGAGAATACAGAAATACAGTGAAAAGTGTACAAAGTCACCATTTTTCCGGTGCCATCTAAGTGTACAAAAGACAGGATTAAAAACAGAAGCAGAACTGAAAGAAACAGCCAAAAGAAAAGAAATTGTCCAGGCCCCTCTCCCGCCTCTGTCATGAGCCCTCGTTGCCAGAAAAACAAAGCCACAAAGTCTATCCCACAGCCTGCGAACACTCAGGGGTGTTGAGACCCCACATGCCAACACAGCCAAAATGCCACCTTCTCCGCTGTCAGGTACCTGCACCCGTCCATGGCCTGGAGTCACACTGCTGCTGGAACTGTATCACCATTCTTCGATGCTATCTTGCCTCCTCCAACGTTATCACCACCGTGAGACTGTGCTGGGCTCAAACTCAACACTGAGCATACCACGCCAAAGCAGCCCGTGCCTCGTTCTGGCTTATATTGCTGCCACTGCTGCCTCCTGGGACAAATATTTCAGCAAAGGAATCCACTGCTACCGATCCCCAGAAAAGAACCTCAATTAATGTCCACCTTTGTATTGGGAAGGCAGCTATTTTGGATGGTCAAGGCAACAGTTTTCAGACACTCTGGTCATCCAGTATGGGTAGACTGATTTTTTTCTACTTTTGATGCTCCAGCCACCAGGGCAGCACCATGTACGTGCAGTAGAATATCCAGGCAGCAGGGGATTTTACCAGAGTTTGTTGAGAACGTGTTGGGTTAATTTCAGAGCATAGGTTTGGAAAAACCTGGTTGTGTGTTGAATTATGCGCTGAGTCCTAGGTGTGTTTCTTGCTCAATTATGAGCTGCTGCAGAACTAACATCTGAGCAAATGTATCTCACTACAGAGGAGGTGGAATTGGAAAGGTGTAGTTCAGGATTGAATCAATCACAGATGACCAAGTCAGTTCAACTGGAATCCATTTAGCTACTACTGAAAGATTCTTGCTACATACAGGTTTTAAATCTAGCCTATTCTCAGCATTATTGTTGTCATCAGAATCTTGTTCTTCATTGTGGTTTGGGCCTTGAAATTCCAACTATCTACTTGGCAATAGTATGGAAAAAAAGGTCTATTAGTATGCTGCTAGACATATTGAATAATGTCCCTAGACCTGTCTAGAGAGTAAAAACTATGCTTTACCAGAGTGATGGTCTGTTTGCTTGGATCCTGGTGAAAATATATACCAAATAATATCTTCAGATAATCCTTTTCCTCAGGTCGCCATCCTCATATTCTTTCACTAAAGTAGAACATTGAGGGATAGCATTAAGAATAGAGCTCTTACGACAGCAACCTGAAAACAGGGTTTTCAAAGAAGTGGCTCATGAGATTGTAGATGTTATGTTAATTCTCCAAGATTCTGCAAGTTCAATTAAACAAGCAAATTAACCCCTCTATTTAATAAAGAAGGAAGGGAAACACAAAACAAGAAATTAATAGGCTAATTAACTTGATTTCATTCAAAAGCAGAGTATCACTTGAATGGAAAATGACTGACTGACTGCAAAATTCCAAGTTTCAGAGGAACCTGGATATTCTAGCATGAGTTACTAAAGATTAGTATGCAGGTACAGCATGTAATTAGAAAGGCTAATTGGATGCATGACTTTGATGAGAGAAATTGAATGTAAGAGTAAGGATGTTATTCTTCGGTTGTACAGGACATCAGTAAGACCACATCTCAAATACTGTAAATGGTTTTGCTCATTCTTTAGGGAAGGTTGGAAATACATTGGATGCAGTTTAGAGGAGGATTACTGGATGGAAAGATTTGACAGGTTGGAGTGTAGAAAGGTACAGTGTGCAGTTTTTGTCCCATATATTGAAAAGGATATATTGGCGTTGGAAGCAGTTCAATAGGCTCCACACTCCCCCCAGCCCCACCACACCCGGTACTTTTCCTTGTAACCGCAGGAAGTGCTACACCTGCCCCCACACCACCTCCCTCACCCCAATCCCAGGCCCCAAGAAGACTTTCCACATCAGGCACATGTTCACCTGCACATCTGCGAATGTGGTATACTGCATCCGCTGTACCCGTTGTGGCTACCTTTACATCGGGGAAACCAAGCGTAGGCTTGGGGACCGCTTTGCAGAACACCTGCGCTCAGTTCACAACAAACAACTGCACCTCCCAGTCGTGAACCATTTCAACTCCCCCTCCCATTCCTCAGATGACATGTCCATCCTGGGCCTCCTGCAATGCCACAGCGATGCCACCCGAAGGCTGCAGGAACAGCAAATCATATTCAGCCTGGGAACCCTGCAGCCCAATGGCATCAATGTGGATTTCACAAGCTTCAAAATCTCCCCTCCCCCAACCGCATCCCAAAACCAGCCCAGCTCATCTCCACCTCCCTAACCTGTTTTTCCTCTCACCTCAAGCCACACGCCCATCTCCTATCTACTAACATCATCCCGCCCCCTTGACCTGTCCGTCCTCCCTGGACTGACCTATCTCCTCCCTACCTCCCTACCTACACTCACCTTTACTGGCTTCATCCCCGCCTCTTCGACTTGTCTGCCTCCTCTCCACCTATCCTCTCCTCTATCCATCCTCTATCCGCCTCCCCCTCTCTCCCTATTCATTTCAGAACCCTCTTCCCCTCCCCCATTTCTGATGAAGGGTTTAGGCCCGAAACGTCAAGTTTTCTTGCTCCTATGATGCTGCTTGACCTGCTGTGTTCATCCAGCCCCATGCTTGTTATCTCGGATTCTCCAGCATCTGCAATACCTCTTATCTCCAATAGGCTAATTCCTGAGTTGAAGGGGTTGACTTATCAAGAATGGCTAAGCAGGTTAGGCTTTCATTGATTGGAGTTTAGAAGAATGAGGGGTAATCTTATTGACACATACAAGATTCTGTGAGTAGTTATGGAGATCTTTTCACTAGTGGAGGAAATCTCAAACTCAAATGTAGTTACAGAATATGGGGGCACTCATTTAAAAGTGAGATGTGAAGGAATATCTGAAATTCTCCACATTAAAGAATTATGAAGGCTAGATCACAAAGTAGTTAAATAAGAGGTAGATAAATTTGCAAAAAAATTGGAGTTGATGCCCATAAGGAGCTGGCATGAGAAAGAATTTGAGGCCTGGGACACACCATCCATGATCTTATCAAATAGCAGGGCATGCTCGAGGGGCTGGATTGTCTCATGCTGCTCCTTTTTTTTCTAGTGTTCTTACGAACGAGAAGTTAGTTGCTTGAAGTTTTGTAAGATATTGAATTGTCTTGACAAGTTGGATATGGAAAAGATGTTTACTCTTGTGATGAGCCCAGAACTGAGGGACATTGTTTTAAAGTTAGGCGTTGGGACAGAGTCAAGCAAAAAATTTTCTCTCAGATGATTGTATGACTTTGGACCTCGCTGCTTCAGAAGGCAGGTTATTGAATATTTTCGTGGTGAAGGTAGGTAGATTCTTGTTAGGAAAGGGAATCAAATTCTCAAGAATACGTGGAAATGTGGAATTTGGAACACAAACAGATTAGCCATGATCTCTCTGAATAATGCAGCAGGCTTGAAGGACTGAATGGCTTACTTCTCTTATATTCATGTGTATACTTATAACATAGAAATATAGAAGAAAAGTGCAGGACTGTGCCATTTGACCCTCGGAGCCTGCTCCACCAGTCAATATGATCATGGCTGATTGTCCAGCTCAATACCTAATCATGCTATCTCCCTATTATCCCTTGGTCCCATTAGCTACAAGAGCTACATCTATCTCTTTGTTGAAAACACGTAATGCTTTGGCCTGAACCACTTTTTATCATAATGAATTCCACAGAAACATTATCAGACCTATGCTGTCTGAATTACCTGTGTAATTCAGCTCCTTGACCTCAAGATTCCAACTGTGTGTGTGGAATTGAATGCTCACTCTCATTTTGAGTTTGGCAGGAGGACGTTTAAGCAAGTGAGTGGGCCCCATCTGCTTTCATGCCCTTCCCGACTCCAATTTAGTCCACAGTGACTTTTCAGAACCTTATCCCACAGCCAATGGTTTTGACTTAACAAGTTGAGGGTATGCAGTTATATCATTGCATAAATTTCAAGAAGGCCCAGACAGCTGGATAACATCACATGTAATTCTTTAGTCTAAGAGGTTTTTAATCTTCCTCTCGGTACAGCAGTCCGTGGTTAAACGGTCGGTCAGCCACTCAACTATGTATGTAATGTAAGACAATATATCATCGAGACTGTCTGAGATGTCATGTTAATATACACAGCAGTTTAATAAAATCCCAGATTGGTCTCATTTAAGAACCTTAACCTTTCTGGTATTTGTTATGTGTACCAATATATAGACAACCATAATCACATCATTTGCCACACGGGGTACATAGCTAGCAAAACTGTTCAGACTCCTGAGGAGAAAGGGGTATCCACCAGTGTCAGGCATTTAGCATCAGAGGAGAAGTATGGGACCTGCTGAGAGCCACATCACTGCCCTTGCTGCTGAGCTCCCTTCTCCTTTCTACTATAGCCACTCTCCCACCAACAGTAATCTGTGGCCTGAGATCCAACAATACTAGACCATGGTTTAGTGTCATGCTGGCAGAAGCCCACATTGCCTTTCAATAGAGCTGCTGGCCTCTGCTCAGCAATTCTGAGCAGGTAGGACTTGAAGAGTAGTTTCTACCCAGTTAAGTGCCTGAGTGACTTTCCCTTAAAAAGGTAATGTAAGGGTCTTGTCAGTTGTCTGGAAGTGGGGAAATGAGAACCCACCATCTCCATGAAATAAGGTCCAATGAACTTGAAGATATTTTCGCTTTCTCTCTCTCTCTCTCTAGAACCTGTGCTGACTTGGGTGTTTTCCGTAGCGTTGCTGCATGGTGAAGTAAATGACTGGTGTGGCATTAGCGAAGACGTAGGAATAAGCTAGCCATGCATATGTTCCACAACAAAAGGGTTTCTGATTAGTCTAAGTGAAAACAAAAAAATACATATTTTATGGTTCCCACTAGGAGAGTAAGGTGAGAATTATTTGTGTTATGCAGACAGCATGTTGCTCCAATCTTCATTTGAACAGAGGTTTGTCTCATTTGGCAATGTTGAACTTAATTTTTAACCTGTGTTGATCTATGTACTCCTTTCAAAGTCCAGCTTTTGTGACGTGCAATCCATTACTGTGCAGAATATGAGTAGCTGAAAGGTGTTGTGTTTCTTCCCATTCGGAATTAAGGAAGGAAAGACAATGGCATGTACATTTTACCAGACGTTGAAAACCGCATGAAGCTGAAAATACAGAAAAGACTAGAAAAATCATGTTTGCTGCACTGTCAAGTGAGCTTCAGTTTTTAAATGTTATTGTTATTAAGTCAAATGTTTAATACATAAAATAATATTTTAAAATATTCATTTTATATTTTATATGTTAAATAAATGTTGAGTGCAACCTACTTCTGTTGTATATTACGTGTGCTTAAATGTCTGAGTCAGTTCCAAATAACATTGCTTCCTGTAATATTCCCTAGTGATTTATGAATCTGCAGTATCAAATTTTTTCCTTCGGTTGCTGTTGTCCAAAGCATGAAAGGACAACAGGGAGAATAAGTGTGCTGGTCCCAATATTAATTCAAGATTTAGATCACATGGCTTGACTGACAATAACTTCACAAGCAGCGTAAGCAGAGCTGTGCAGGTGATTCCAGTGAATCAAATCAAAGCTGTTATCTGGCAGCAGTATTTTACAGCCGAGAAGATTCGGTTGGTGTACTTACCGATATTAATGAAGTCTGGGGGCTTTACGTGTCTTTCCTGAACCTGTAAAATCATATTACAGAAGTGCGGAGCATATATGGAGGTAAGTGGTGCCTGAAAGGAGATTGGATTAGGGCAAAAATCAACCTTGTGCCGGTAATAAAGTCGACACTGGAGCTGCTAGTAATGTACAGGGATTCAGATGCATCAAAGCAATTTTCTGAACGCTCCTACTGAGTCTGCTTTGTTTGTGAGCAGTAGGTTTTTTTAGGATGGGCAAATGTTTGTACTAATTTTATCTGCTACACCGACCATTGGCGCAAGATGAGCATTTTGGTTTGTTTCTTTTAATATAAAATATTAACTCTATAGTTTGAATGAGAATATATATTACGCAGTGTCCGGTAATGCAGAAGGATAATTAAAATAGTTTGCAAATGAAAGAGAAGTGACTATCTCAGAATATATCAAATTTTTTTTGGTCAGTCTCAGGATTAATTTCAGACCGTCTTAATTTTCCCAGTGAGTTGTAAATGTATGTTAATTGCACTGCATCTGTCATCCCATTCTAAATTTTAAAACTTAGGGCAGATTTCCCCTTGCTGGAGGTCAAAAGATAATTACCGCCTGCCAATTTGAGAGGTGTTCTCCATTTGTCTTTAGCCCTATCCCCCTATGACCATCACCCTGTGATGAGACATTAAAGTACTCATCCTCTGGCTGCTGAAACCCCCAAGTAGTAGGCCTGAACCAGCAAACTTTAGGATCCAGATGTTACTGGCTTCTGGTTCCAGTGTTAGTAACAAAAAGAGGAAAATTCTGCCATGAATGCTTTAGAAATTAGAAAGACATTTTACATTTCTTTGCACTTTTTTTCTTTTTGCATGTAGTATTAACTTTGGACAAATTTTACTCTCTTGCATTGCAGTTTCTAAAAACTTATTATATAGTTCCTTTTCACTGTATTTTAAAAAATGTACCTTTTTTGTTTTTATTTTAAAATGTTATACATTTTTATTTTTGCCAATAATATAGTTGTTATTCATCCTATTCCCCTACCTTCTCTCCCAGTGTTGCTCCTCAAATGACTGAACTGTTGCAAACTCTGGGTACTGTAATTTTGAGATCCATGAGCATTGCCAAAAATAATTTTTTTTTTAGTTTTTCCTTCTCCCTCTCATCTTATGTAGCCACCAGCTACTTTTGGCATTTCTCTACACGTTCAGCATGCTGTACAATTTTGCATGTATTCCACTACTTTATGCTGCAGTATGTTGGTGCTGACTAGTCTTTTAGACACACTGAGTATATGAAAGAAGAGGAGAATGGCCCAAATGGATCAGTGTATGATTTCATTTTGTAAAAAATAGTTTGGAACGCCTACTGATCTGATGGTTAAAGGTTCTTCATGGAGTACAAAGTAAAGGATTTACAAGTCAATACAGTGTGGAGCTGGAGGAATCTAGCAGGTCAGGCAGTGTCGGAGGAGCAGGAGAGCCGACGTTTTGGATCGGGACCCTTCGTCAGGACTGGGAAGAGTGAAGGGAGATGGGAAGTATGCTGCCTGACTTGCTATGTTCCTCCAGCTCCACACTGTATTGACTCCAACTGCAACATCTGCAGTTCTTGCTATTTTAAAGATTTACAACTTGATTTCAAGTCTGTGCATCTAAGCATCTATGTGTTCACAGGGGCCAATCACACTCTTCCCTTTCCTTGCATTGTTATAGTGAGGGCATTTCAGAATTATTTAATTCAGTGAAGCATTTAAAAATGTTTTAGACTTGTGACAAGTGCTATGTCAGTGCAAGTTTGTTCTTTCCAATTGTTAGTCAAAGTTATAGGAAAGGTTTACATTGTATTGATCTATGTTGTCATTTTTCATTGGAGTCACAAGTCATTGGAAAATCTCTGCATTGATTTTCTGTTTCTTGGTTTGGAGTGAGAATTGTGTCCTATAAAAACAAAACTCATGTCACAAATAAACTTCCCATTGTTTGTGAGACCACCTTAATCAATCTTTTTGAACTTCTGCCTAGATCCATTAGTCACAGACAGCAAATGAACCACATTTGATTGCACATTTGAATCAGCAAAACTCATTAGTTTATAGTAATGGAGTTAATCATTTCATTACATGTAACTGTCCAAGACACGCTTTAAATGAAAATTGCAGACTGAGAAAATAACATTTTAAGAGCATCATAATATATTCTATGAACCCCTAAGACGAAGGCTGCAGCTTGATCTAATTTGAATGTACTGGCCTTGATTCATTTTTGAATTCCCATTCTTAATGCTATCTCAATTCCACTGTATTTGCATATGTTTGGAAAGCACAACACATACTGAACACATATCTACTTCATAGCTTCACAGTCCCAAGTGGGTTTCCTGTGTTTGTATACATGCTGAAGAAAACTGTCAGACCAGCAGTACATTTTAACATCTTTTCTATGTCAGTAATGTTTCACAATATTCGTTCTGTTGCAAAAATTACACAATTTCCACAATTGAAATATGTTTTTGTAGTAGTCTTAATTTTGAATGCACAATGTATAGACAATGCTTACTTTAAAACAATAAGATACATTCTAAGCACAGGAGTTCTGGTGACTTCACTGTTTTGAGGTCTGAATTAAAACCAAGCCTATATGCCAAATGAATACTACAAATTTAGCATTTGTAATGCATTCATTGTGTTGTGTTTTTAAAGGCTATAAACTACAGAACCTTTTTGGTGCTCAGCTTTCAGCTTGTGACGATGCCTCTGAGGTCTGTGGTCATGAAAAATGTCTGCCTTTATCAATTATGCTGCATCTTCAAGTTACTTTGTCACAAAAATAACTTTTAGTTTGATTTGGCTTCATATTTATTTCTTCCCTTCTATTTTCTAAATTTTAATGTGCATACAATGTAAAAATTCTCATGACAGAATGTGTATTTTACAACCTGAAAGTATAATACTGTTTACAATGTCACCCTTATGTGGTGAGGTACCATTATTTTCATTGATCATTATTATAAATATGGAAATCGGCTTTCTGTAATAACAAACGTTGATTATGTTTTCGATTTAAGTACTAAGTCTAGGTGGCGTTGTGGTAATGTCACTGGATTAGCAATCCAGAACCTCAGGCAACGCTCTTGTTCGAATTCTCTCATAGTAGATGGTGAAATTAGAATTTAATTTAAAAATCTGGAATAAAAAAGCTGTTGTTTACAAAACAAATCTGGTTCACTAATAATCTTTATGGAAGGAAGTCTGCTTTCTTAACCCGGTCTGGTCTACATGTGGCTCTTAACTGCTCCCTTGGCATCAAGATATGGGCATTAAATGCTGATCTAGCCAGTGATACCCATATCCTGTCAACAGATATTTTAAAAAAACTGTTGATTGCCATCTTCCTGTTTACTTGCTCATAAACTGGTATAGAGCTGTATATGCATCTCAAATATAGTTAATAACTGTCTACGTATCATTTCCAGTAATGGAACACTTAGAACTGAACATAAGCAGTCACAGTACACTTAGCAGCCTTTGGGGTTTTTTTTTTTGTAGCTAACAACTACTGTGCTTATAAAGCAAATCCTTTCAGATAAATAATTAACTACTGAATGTAATGTACAATACATGTGGGATTAACATTACCACTTACAGTACTTTCAGTTTTCTGGTCAGTTTCCACAAACAATTATGGCAAATATCAGCAACAAATTGCACATTCTTAAAGAATCGCTTAAATGGGCTGTGTGCTAAGTGCAGAGAGTGAAGGTGCTAATTGCAGTTCATGGAGACAGTAAACAGGAAACCATAGGCCAATTAGCCTGTCATTAAGAACATGCTATCAAAATCAATTATTAAGGAAGAAATAGTAGGACATTGAGCAAAGCTTAACACAATCAAATTGAGTCAACATGCTACTGTGAAAGAAAAATCATATTTGACAAGTTTGCTAGAGTTCTTTGAGGATAAAACAAGCAGAATTGTTCAAGTGGAACCAGTATATTTACTGTATTTGGATTTCCAAAAGACATTTGATAAGGTGCCATGCCAAAGGTGGTTGCGCAAGATAGAAGATCCTGGTATTGGAGGTAATGTTTTAGCATGTATTAGGGAGTGTATCACTCCTCAATCTTCTAAGACCTAACTGGCTGAGCTTTTGTTGACAAAGTCAAGCTCCTCATCCCAGGAACTCATAGCAGGAACTGCAGATGCTGGAGAATCTGAGATAACAAGGTGTAGAGCTGGATGAACACAGCAGGCCGAGCAGGAAGGCTAGGCCCGTAACGTCAGCCTTCCTGCTCCTCTGATGCTGCTTGTACTTTTTTTTTAAAAGCAGTGATCCCTCATTTAAGATTCTCCACAAAAGGAAACAACCTTTCCACTACCACGAAGACCCCTTTGAGTCTTATATATTTCAACCAAATTGGCTCTTGCTCTTCTAAACTCCAGTGGATACAAACCTAGTCTATCCAACCTTTATTCGTAAGACAACCTGCTCTTTCTAGGTAATATTCCACTATATCTTCTCCCAAATCTTTCCAGAACATTTAGCATTTTAGTTGAAAAGACTGATATTGTCGACAGTTTTACAACTTTGGTGTCTCAAATGGCTTGCATAACCTCCTTTTGTCTTTATTTCCCTTCTTCAAAGACAACATTCTATTTCATAAAAGTAAAATACTGTGCATGCTGGAAATCTGAAACAAATGCTGAATGCTGGAGATCTGAGCATGGCTGGCAGCATTTGCGGAGAGAGAAAAAGAGTTAACATTTTGAGTCCAGCATGACTCTTCTTTAGAACAGAACATTCTGTTAGTTTTCTTAGCTACCTGTTGCACCTAAACCTTTATGATTCATGCACTAGGACGCAAACTTACCTCTGTACCTGAGCTATGCACTTATAACTTGGATGACAAAACTGAATGTACAATAGCCCTTTGTGAATGCCACAAAATTAGATGGGAGAGAGTCTACACGGTAATGTAGACAGGTGAAACGAGTGATCAAAAACTTGGCAGATGGAATGCAATCTGAAAAAATGAGAGGTTATACACTTTGGCAGCAACAATAAACCAGCTGAATATAATTCAAATGGGCATAAACCACAAAAATTTCAGCACAGAGGGGATCAGCACAGGGGAATTCAGGAGAGTCCTCATGCATCAATCACAAAAAGCTAGCACCCAAGTTCAGCAGGTAGTAGGGAAGGCAATTGGTATGTTTTAAATCAAATGAAGTGTACAAATATGCAACACTTGGTTAAATTAGACAACAGCTGGAATTCTAACAACAGTTTTGATCCCTTATCTAAGGAAAGAAACATTGACATTAGAGGCAGTCCAGAGAAGGTTCACTAGGCTGACTTCTGGAATGGAGGGACTGTCTTATGACTAGATGTTGAGTTAGTAGGACCTGTACTTATTGAAGTTTAGAAGAATGAGAGACGATCTTATTAAAATGTGTAAAATTCTTAAGGGATTTGACAGGGGAGTTGCAGAAAGGTTGATTCCATTTGTCAGTGAGTCTAAGACCAGAGGGCATAATCTCTGAATAAGGGATCACCTTTTTAGAAACAGAGATGAAGAATCTCTTTTGGAGGGTGGTGTGTCAATGGAATTTTTTACCCCAAGGGCTGTAGAGGCTGGGTTGTTAAGTATATTTAAGGCTGACATAGACAGATTTCAATCAGGAAGAGAATCAATGGGGAAAAGGCAAGAAAATGAAATTGAGGATTATTAGATTTAATCTATTAGTGGAACAGTCTCAATGGGCTGAATGGCCTGCTTCTGTTCCTGTCTTATGGTATTATGGTATTGTGTTGAGAAGGCATTTCCACTAGTGGGGGAATCTCTAACTAGGAGATATAGTTATAGAATAAAGGAACACTGGCTTAAAACTGAGTTGCAAAGGAATTTCTTCTCTGAGATTGTGTTGTTTGGACTTTTGTAATTCAAAGTTGTGGAGGTTGGATAACTGCAAATATTTAAAGAGAAGATAGATATATTTTTGAAATATTGAGGAGCTAATAAGTTTGATGAACTGACACAAGAGAGGAGTTGGGGCCTGAAGCAGATCAGCAATGATCTTGTTGAATGGCAGGGCAGGTTTGAGGGGCTGAATGGCCTACTTCTATTTCTTTTGTTCTTGTAGGGTGTAACGGGCTTAACGTAAAAATATTCTGATTTAGAATGCCTAGTGGGTGTGTGGAAAATAGAGAATTGTTATTTTATCTCTCTCTTTTATAGTCCATGTGCCTTCCTGAATATTAATGTGGTGTTGGAAATATTTGTATCCGCCTTATTGGTATTCCATTAAGATCAAAAAAACTTTGAGGTTTTCTTTTTTGAATACAGAGACTGGCTGGTGTCTACTTGATCTGCTGAGCTTGGGAAATGTTTTCAGATAAGCCTTGCAGTATATTGTAAATAGTAGCCGTTGAACACAAATTTATGATTTTATATTACATCCCACTAATTAACCATAAACCAATGTTCTATGAAGTAGAGCCATTTATTTTAACTGCATTCTGCCTCCACCAACATATTTCCTCTTACTTCCATATGTGAGTGTGCAATCAAGTCTTTTCATAGCTCTTCTTTGTAATACTTCATGTTGAATATTTACAAGAAATTTTTGGGCTACATTACTAGAATCCCCTTCTTGCACTGGCAAGCCTGGGTTAAAGAAAACCCAAATTGAAACTGAAATAATTCTCTCATCTGCACTCTTTTCAGCTAAGGTTCCTTCCTGAGATTCTGTGGTCAATGATAACTTTTATAAATATGACTAGAGAACCAAAAATTAGTACATACTAAACTTAGCAAGCCAGAAGTTGTGTAATGAAGTTAAGCTTCTTACAAAGGAGCTCACAGATGGTATACAATCTGTGGTATTCAGGAACCCTATGCCTTCATTGTGTCATAACAATTGAATCATTGACACTGTTACAGTAAACTTTTACCTAAAATATTCTAAGGCCAAAACAATCCTCTTTTCCAAGTATTTTCAAAAATATTGTTTGTACTCATGGTTGCCTGGTTTGTGATCTCTGACATGCTGCTAATACTAATTTTCCTTCTTTCTTAGGCATTTTGTATCTTTCAGTATGAACTTGAAATTCTCACAAACAGCCTAGATTCTGTACAATACTGGTTCGCCTACAACTGATGTTTGTAGTGCTGTGTAGAAGCTTGTAACTCATGGCAAGAAATGATCAGATTAAAGTTTAGAGAAATTAGCAAGCTGAAACTTGGCATGAACCAGAAGAAAATAATCCAGTAATTCTGGCCTATTGGAGAATATGCTGAAATGCCTTGTGTAAAGGTTAAAGTTGCATATAAAATGATGAATTACATATTAAGTTGCCCAAAGGAGATGTGCCTTCTGATTCCATACATGTACTCATTATGTTACACTTATCTTTAATTTATGATGGAAACTGAATTGAGTACTGCTAACGTTATTCCTCTTGCGTAACCCTAGCAGTGCAGTTTCACCTCTAACTTCGTTCTATCACACTTGTGCAAGTTGCCTTATCTTTTGCTATCATCAATGCTGTATCACTATGGTCATTGTCATGAACTTGTCTGTTGTTTCTGCCGGTTCCAAATGGACTGTTCTACCGCTCTGAATATTCTCAAAATCTCCAACTATCACTCTATCTTTTCTCTTAAATTTATGGAACTCATTATTCCTGCACTTCTTTTTTCAGTTTTGGTGTTGCTTAATCATCATTTACTTTATCTCAGTTATTCTGTTAAACATACATGCCAGCCCACATTTTAAGTCTAAACTGCTCGTGGTCCCATGAAAAATACACTTGAATTATCTTGTGTACAGGAGATATTCTGAATTGTTATGTGGGAGCAGGGATTGGGTAGAATTTAACAGAATCATTGCTGTGGAGAGTATTAAGTGACACATCAGAGGACCTTATTAGAAAATTAGTCATAATATTGAGTGGTGAAGCATACTCACGCTATGGTCTAGGTATGGTCTTTCAGTTACTAAGTTTATCCATCTCCACTTTTTTGACAAGTGTAGCATTTACAGTTTTCCAGTCCTTTAGCACCAGTTGCATATTCAAGGAGAATTGAAGTATTTGGATTAGAGCTTCTTCTATTGCTACTCTACCTTCCTTCAGCAACTTAGAAAACCTATCATCTAGATCAAGTGACGCCAACTCTTTACAAAATTTTTAATCTTATCCACTGTCTCTTCTTCTTCTACTGCAATCCTTTTTTGTGATGGCAGATGTAAGTATTTATTGAGTCTTTCATCTGGCTTCACAGAATGATTTGATGCCCTCTGCTTCCACAGTAAAGTTTTGCAGGCATAAAATAAAGTAGCCAGAGGAGGTTAGAGTGAATGATTCTTAAGTATGTGTATGGGTATTTGCTATGGAGAATACCCATGATCTACCATGAAACTGAGAGGTCCGATGATGGTTATATCAGTTTTTTAGGTGGGGTACAAACCTTGTAGTCATGAAAAATGCTTGCCTTTGTAAGAAGAGATAAAAGGTACTGCAGATGCTGGAGAATCCGAGATAACTAGCATGGGGCTGGATGAACACAGCAGGTCAAGCAGCATCATAGGAGCAGGAAAACTTGACGTTTC